>CM033341.1:35793826-36502859 GCA_019395295.1 Osmanthus fragrans | reverse complement strand
TTTTCTTCACTTTTTCCCCCATTCTTCAAATTTCACGTCTCCCCTGCTCAAGCCGAAGACGACTGGAAAGAGGAGGGAAGCCATCAAACAACTCTCAACCCAAGAGCCCAGGATTCTATCGATGCTTTCCGGTATGGACGCCGGTGAATGAGAAGGCGGGTCGAAAGACGACACAGGAGGGAAACCGTCAAGGAAATACTACGACCAAGTAGCAGTGAATTTTTTGAAGGCTTTCCGGTATGGACGTCAATGAAGTCGACGACGAGGACGACAACAATGGTAAAATATTATGTTTCATTTTTATGCGAAATTTTTGATTTTTTTTCCAACCTATATGCACATTGAAAATCTCCAGATTTTTGAAATAATTATGTTTCCTTTTTATAAGTTTTTCTTCATCTCCTACATCCCTACAGATAAGCACACCCAGGATAACCAAGAAGCTGAACAGGCGTGCGACAACATGGTGGAAGGTGATGCTAACAGTGGTAAAACTTACTGCCTTTTCAATTGGAATGCAATATTTTGAATAGAAATGAAATTTTAGCTAATTAAATGTGTGAAAATGATTTCCGTCTTTCCTTACAGGAATGGAGGTGTTCTCATTGGAGGTTGGGGTGATGATTGTTTGCCTAATGATATGTTAGGAGTTGAAAATGAGATTATCATTCCGAAGGTTGGTATGAAATTTGATGACTTGAAGGACTTATTTGAATTCTATAAGAAATACGCTTATGAAATAGGGTTTCCTGTTAGAAAAAGAAACACTAAGAAGGGTGACGATGGGGTCGTTCGATATGTGAGTTTTACTTGTAGTCGAGAAGGTCGACGAAAGATTAGTAAGAGTACTTCTTTGAAGCCTCCACCAACGATTGAAACGGGGTGTAAAGCCAGGTTGACGGCGTGTTCGGATGTTCGTGGAATATGGCGAATAAATGTTGTGGAGTTGGAGCATAACCATAAGACAAGCCCATCTAAATCTAGGTTGTATCGATGCAATCGTGAACTTAGTGCACATGTTAAAAGACGGCTTGAGGTCAATGATATAGCGGGAATCCCATTGCATAAAAGCTATAATTCAACTGTAGTGGAGGCGGGTGGATTTGAGAACATGACTTGTGTTGAGAAAGACTGTAGAAATTTCGTTGATAAAGTGCGACGTTTAAGACTTGGTGAAGGAGATGCTGCTGCATTACAGGCTTACTTCTCAAAAATGCAAACATGTAGTTCGGGTTTTTATTTCAGTATGGACTTGGATGAGGATTCTCGGTTGAGGAATGTGTTTTGGGCGGACAACAGATGTAGACAAGCATACAAGGATTTCGGTGATGTAGTGACTTTTGACACTACTTACCTAACAAACAAGTATGATATGCCTTTCGCTCCGTTCGTTGGGGTGAATCACCACGGGCAATCAACTTTATTTGGTTGTGGATTGGTTTCAAACGAAGATACGCATGCATTTATTTGGTTATTCAGGACATGGCTTGAGTGCATGCATGGTCAAGCTCCCGGTGGAATCATTACAGATCAAGATCGTGCTATGCAAAATGCTATTGAAATCGTTTTCCCTAACAGTAAGCATAGGTGGTGCTTGTGGCATATTTTAAAGAAGTTGCCGGAAAAGTTCGGCGGTCATCGTGAAAAATGTGCAATATTGTATGACATACATGGTCTAGTGTATGATACATTAGTTTTGAAGAATTTGAAGAGGGCTGGGCGAACATGCTTGAACGTAACCATTTGCAAGATAATGTTTGGTTGAGCGGACTTTATGACAACCGAAGTCGTTGGGTACCATGCTACTTGAGAACTACATTTTTGGCGGGTATGTCGACAACCCAGCGGAGTGAAAGCATGAATGCATTCTTCGATGGTTATGTGCACTCGAAGACATCTTTAAAGCTATTCGTAGAGCAGTACGAGCGGGCTTTGAGAAGTAAAGTTGAGAAGGAATTCCAAGCTGATTTTAGATCATTCTCACAAATGGTTCCTTGTGCTACCAAGTATGAGATGGAGAAACAGTTTCAAGAAGTGTACACAATTTCTAAATTCAGGGAATTTCAAGAAGAGTTCACCGGAAAAGTTTACTGTAACATATTATTTGTGGAGGAATTTGACGGGATAACGAAGTATGAGATCCGTGAAGATATCATTCTTAACGAAGGAAGGAAGACAAAAATATTCACAGTTTCTTTTCGTAGAGACAATTGCGAGATTGTGTGTAACTGTCATTTGTTTGAGTTTCGAGGTATCATTTGCAAACACGCTATCTCGGTTTTACTTCAGAATGAGGTGTCGTTACTTCCTGAAAAGTATATTTTAAGGAGATGGAGGAGAGACGTGAGTAGACCATACACGCGGGTCGCAACAACATATAATGGTTTGGTTAATACTCCTGAGCAGTTAAGATATGAGCAGTTGTGTGCTGCTTTAACCAAGATGGCAGACTTGGTTGCAGCTGATGAAGAACGTTCAAAGCAGCTTATGGGGTGGATTGAATTGCAAACTAATGAGTTGTTAAATGCAAAAAGTAATCGGTTGGCCTCCCATGGAATTGGAGGAGGCAACGCAAAAGGCGTCAACATTTTCGATCCGAAGTGTACAAAACGTAAAGGCGCTCCTAAGAAACTACGAATAAAAAGTTCGCTAGAGACGACAAAGAAAAAATCAAGGGGTCGTAATAAGGTTTGTTGTTCAATTCATAATTCAATTATCACATAATACATTATTCACATGTTACAATGTTAATGTTAATGTTAATGTTAATGTTAATGTTAATGTTAATGTTGACTCTTGTAGGTGACGTTGAACTCGGCATCTTCAAATAGGCCTACTTTGTCCAAAGACATTGTCTCAAACAACTTGCCAGTAGAGGAGGATCAAGTGAGGAGCATATCATCATCTCCACCACCTCAAGCGTTTGGGACACAAGACAGCATGGAAGTTATAACAAATTTGGTAGACAACTTTTGATTTTGTAATTTTACTGGTGAATTGACAGTGTCTTAATTTTTGATGCTACACTATAACAAGTTGAAGATGTATTATAATGTTATATTTGACAGATTTTTGGGAGATCTTTTGATTTTGTAATTTAACTGGTGAAGTGCCAGTGTCTCCATTTTGGACGTTGCAATGTAACTAGTTGAAACTCTATCACAGTTGATCTTTTGATTTTGTAATTCAGGCCTAAGTTTGTTTGTAGCAAATGAAATACATTTAGAGGAATTTCAGTTTAAATCTAATTCTGTGTATGTTGGTTCCTTTATGAGTTGTTGCTAATCTTGGGAAACTCAACTAAACATATAACTTAAAACTTAATCAACTAAGTCTGCCATCATTCCAGAAACCTGTTGCTCAAAAAATTGGAAGCTCAAATGCAATAGACATTCAAGATTCTTTCATCCCATTTTCAAATCCAACTGCAGTGGTGATATTCGACATCAACATGGGAAACGAACATACATTTTCAAACCCAATTGAATGAATAAATACATCAACATCGAAAAATACATCAACTGGGAATGAACTAAAAATGCATAAAATGGAAGGAAAATTCAATTTATGGATTAGAACACCAACGGAGAAGAACATACAAAATCAAAATCGTTCCTCAGCCTGAACAAAATATCACACTAAAAAGGGGGTTCAAAACATTTGCAGATCTATATGACGAAGATTCGCACAAAAAAAAAAAAAAAAAAAAAAAAACCCTTGCAAATGCTTGTAGCACGCACTCCTTCGAAGCCTTCACGTTGTAGGAGATCTGGGTTCCCCAAATTTCTCGTCGTCGACTGCAAGAGAAAGGGCAGTTTTCGAGTTTTCTTGTGTTGTCTTTCGACCCGCCTTCTCATTCACCGGCGTCCATACCGGAAAGCATCGATAGAATCCTGGGCTCTTGGGTTGAGAGTTGTTTGATGGCTTCCCTCCTCTTTCCAGTCGTCTTCGGCTTGAGCAGGGGAGACGTGAAATTTGAAGAATGGGGGAAAAAGTGAAGAAAACGAGGTTTTAAATTTTGGGATGTTTTGGATTTTTTTTTTTTTTTTTAAATTCAACGTGATTTTCAGTCAAAATATCGCCACGTCAGCATTATGGATACCCTGCTGTATCATGTGATGTACCAGTAGCAATTTCCATTTATTTTATAGAGAATGAATTTGATTCTTTCCTTAAATTCAACTATAAAGAGTTTCTCGAACTCTTAAAATAAGTAATAAACTCTCTAAAATAAAATAAAGCGATTATTAAAAAGCTTAGATACTTTTAAATTATAGTCAATTTGGAAACCTCGTTTTGCTTATACGATATCAGTTAGGGGCGGCTCCAAGAAAAATTTAACACCAGCTAATATAGAAAAAAAAAAAAAAAAAAAATTACACATTAAAAAAAATTTAAATTTTTTTATTAGTATTTTTGTTGGAGGGCTAGGCTACATTCCTAAATCCGCCCCTGGTATCAGTTGATGTGTCTAAAGTGTTTGCACACTACGTTATTCCTACTATAATTTGAATTTAGGCACATTGTTTTATTGAATTAGTTAAACCGATTTAATATCAATGATGTTACGTAACATTATTCTTTTGACTCAAATTATTAAGAGGGTGTTTGATGAAAATTAAAATTAAAATTTTTTAGTAGATTGTGATGGAAATTTTTGAAATGTGTGGTTGAAAATTTGTGGGACTCATGAAAAATATGATTAATATTGATTATTTAATTTTGATTCGTATCAAAAATTATATTTTAATCCCAACCAAACAAATTTTAAGGGTTCGTTTGATAGAAAGATGAAAAATGAATGATAAATAAAATGTTTGACAGGGAAGTGATTTGTCTAGAATTTGTTTTAGATGAAATTGTAATTAATGGTGTTTGATTGGTATAATTTTTCACATAATTCGTTTGGCTTTGTTTTTCATGCTAATAGTTACTTTTTGGGATAAATTTTTTTTACAATCTGTATTAAAATTTGTTTAGATTGTCAAAAAATAAAAAATAAAAATAAAATTTTTTCATGAATTTTTGGTGTTCGTTTGGCTTCGTTTTTCATGCAAATTGTCAATTAAATCGATAATTTTTTTTACTATTGTATTTATAATATGTTTCCGTTGTCAAAAAGTTTTAAAAAAAAAAAAACACCCAATAAGGTGGAAAATAAATTCCTATCAAAATCATAAAAAAATATTTTTCTACTTTTGTGTTTTAAGGGATTGTACATTAAAAATTGATGACAAATATTTTTCATGACAAATTTAACTAATCAAACAATCAAAGTAAAAACTAAAAAAATATTTTTTTAATTTCATGATAAATTAAACGTGTCAAAAAGGACCTAACTGTTGAATTATCTTGCCATTATTGAGGAAGAAAATGTCGTAATGCTCGTTGCTGTCTCGGCCCCTCTTTGTATTTTGATTTGACAAGAGGCCTTAATTTCAATATCAAGATTGACAAGCAACCATAAAGTTTACGCAAGGTAACAATCTATTTCTCTGTCATCTGTGGAGCTTGTTAGTGACTTCTTGTGATAGATGAACTGATCCTTGATCTAAGGGATAATTGCAACACCCCACTAGGAGTGGGGGTGGGCATGAATTGAATTGAGTCGATTTTTTTTTTAATCCAAACCCAATTCAATTTGATCGATTTGATAAAAATCAACCCAATTCAACCCAATTATTGATTTAAACCCAACCCAACCCAAACCGATTTTGATCAGTTTGGGTTGGGTTGGGTTGGTTGGTTTGAGTTTCGGTCCAATCAAAGTTAGATTCGATTTATTTGTTAAATTTGGATAATTTTTTAGAATTTGAAATTACTTGAAAATCTACGCTTTTTAAACACACATAAGGAATTCTTTCTAAAAATAATGTATAAATAAGTTTAAAATTTAAGAAGCATTTTTTTTTTACAATTTTTTGAAATTCAATCACTTCATTATCATGTTTTTAATTTTTATTTTAACGTCAAGTGACATTGCATTTTAAATAGTGTTCATGTGAATCGGTCTATGTGAAGAAAATTGACATTTATATATTATAAGTCATTATCTTATCTTTACTATTATGTCTATTTAATTTATTTTTTTCATCTTAGATATTAATTTTTTTAATTCATCGGGTTGGGTTGGGTTGGGTCGGGTCGGGTCGGGTTGAGTTTTAATTCATAACCCAAGACCCAACCCAACACAACCTTAAATTCAATTTTTCAACCCAATCCAACCCAATTGAACTTAAAAAACCAACCCAAACCGATCGGTTTGGGTTGGGTTGGTCGGGTTGGTCGGATTGATCGGGTTGGTCGGATTTTTGCCCACTCCTACACCCCACCTCAAACACAAAATCACCCACCATCGCCACCGTCACATTCACCTCCACCTGTTACCAGTCAAAACGGGGAAGAAGACGATTGCTTTTTTTCTTTTTTCAAAAAGTCCAACTCTTAGAAAAAATGATGAACATGAGTAATAAATAAAACAAAACAAAAATCAATTTTTCTAAAAGAGTGATATCCCCAAAAACTCCAGTCAGAGTAATTTACCATTATACAAATATCTTCAAACTTTTATCTTGCGAGCTGAGACAGAGATCTGAAATCTAAACGGGTTTAGATCTGTGGATCCATCAAAATGAACATAAAATCAAAGTGGGCATCAATATAATTCTTTCCCTATATTCATTTTGAACAGTCTTCAGATTATGAAGTAACAGAAGAAGAAAAAACACACAAGTGAAACCGATGACTAGTTTGGTGTTATAGAATGGGCCATTTACCATTTTATTTTGTTTAGTTGGGCTTGTATAGTGGGCTAGCCCAAAGCCTTTTTGGTTGTTTTATTCTATATAGGGTTGTATCTCTACATTTTGGCGGGTGTGAATTGATCAGTGGCCTTATTGCCGTCTTCCCTCTTCTCTCGTGTTCATCTTCGTCCTGCTGTCTTCCTCCTTCTATCTGGTATTCTTCTTCTCATCTGTTTCTCATTTGCTCACTCTCTGGTAAGCTTCTCTCTTGCTTACCATCTTCTCTTCTTCTGCCATTCTTCTTCTCGTCTTCCTCTGTTGATCGGTCTCTTGCCATTTTATATTGTTATTTTACTTGTAATCCACTGCACTGTAATAGAACTTATCAATTAATGGAATACATTTTACATTAGTTGCTGGTTATTGAAGTTAATTCAGTTATTTTTGGTTTAATTGTTGGAATGCGTGTTGAGTTTGAAGTTAAATTTAGTTTGTTTGGTTGAACTTGAGCTCCAACCATTACAAATGGTATCAGAGCAGCTACAATCCTTGAGTGTCTCTAGAGTGGATAGCATAAGGAAAGAATTTAATAGGATTCATGAAAGGATGATTTCAATACTGACTAAAATGATTGAGGATCAGTCAGCCCCCAAAGAGGAACAACATGAGTTCAATATCCGTAGAGCAGGTGAAAAATCAACCTCTAAATATCAGTCAACCATTGCACAGAAAAAGAGAACGGGAATGGAGATTCAAATGAACAGATAGATGATGATGACTCTAAGTCTTCTCAACAGGATGCTAAGCTGAACCTGTCTGATTCAAATAGTCAAGTGTATGAGGTTAGTAAAAGTGGTGTATCGATGATACCTTTGGGTGGGTCAAATGCTCAAAAGAGTGAAATCCCAATTAAATCCAGGAAGTCAGAGATACAGCTTGAAAATGATGGCTCGATGTCTTTTCACATGGATGCAAAGCTCAACTCGGCTTATATAAACTATCAAGTTGGTGTAGTTTCTGGCGATGTCAAATTCCTAGATCATAAGCTTGAAATGGTGCAGTCATTATCCAGCTATGTTGTCCCTGATTGTGGTGAATCCTATCCTATAGATATTGAAGTGTCTCAAGACGACAAGGTATATGTAAAAGAAGCAGGTGTCAATGATGTTGAAAATATAGATACTCTCATGAAAAATAATGCTGGAAATTTGGGTTCTCGTGAAAATTTAAGTATAGATCAAACATATGTCGATAATTCCATGGAAGAGGATGTATTGGAGAGTAAACAGATGGATTCTAAATCTAATTGTGAGGAAATGAGAGAGAAATGTGATAAAACTAAAATGCCCACTATGGAAGAAGAGGGCATGTTGGAGAGTATTGTCCCCCCAAGTGATACTACATTTGAAGCAGTTTCTATTGGATTCATTAATAGTCGACAGCCTGATCCTATCAAATCTGAGAGCCGAACTGATATAATCACAATTAATATAAATGAAGATGGTGACGGAAAAATACAGCAAGAGCCAGTGAGTGCTAGAGAGTTTGTAGATGTTGAAGGGGAAAAAGGAGAGGTGTATCCGAAAAGCTTAGAGTATGTGGCATTAGACTCTCAAGAAGGAAAAAATTCTGATCCTAATGTAATAGTAGTGGATAGAGAGGGAAAACGTTGTGATAAGTTGGATACTGCATTGGTCAAGCATAAAGTTTATACTCAAAATGAAAGAACTGAAAACATGGATTCTCTTGTTGAAGTAAAAAGGGATGCTGATTATGCCACAATTATGAATGGTGAAAGTGATCACAAGTTGATTGGGGTATGTAAGTCAGAGAATGGGCAAGAACAGATGCATTTTCTCTCTTCAAATTTACCGGGAGTAGATAATCCAATTGAAGATTTCAAAGATCATAAATATATTAAGTCGAAGCTTCCTATGGACCTGAGCTCTAATGAAATAACAAGACCTATAGAAGCTGTCGATGAAGGTAATATTGTGGAGGAGAGTTTGAGTGCCCGTTTAGTTAAGCCAGTTGGAAGCATGCCTAGCCCTTCTGTAGCTTTGAGTGATTCTAGTGCTGTTAAAGATAATCTTAAAGTGGAAGCTGATACATCCACATTAACTGCTACAAGAGGGAGTGTTGAAACTTGTGGCTTGGAAGACCGAGAAGGTGTTTATTCAGAGTCAACTCCCAATAATGTAAACAAGTCTTTGGCACCTAATGATGATCAAACTACCAAGACTCTCGTAGAAGACAACAACCATTATGATGAAAAGTTTAGCAGTATGCCTTTGGATGCAGAGAATTTAGCTTCATCAGTCTCCATTTTCATTTCTTTGGATTCAGTCTGGTTTTGGAGTACACAACCAGAATTATATGGAATTACTGGGTTGACCAAGAAGATTATTGCTAATGAGGCACATGCCATCTTGCACTACTTGCTTAATCCAAGGATAGTGAAAAGAATGAGGCAACTATTAACAACATACAAAGACGACATTCGGATTTTGAACCTTGAGGACAAGGTTAATTTAAGGGGAAATGATGTTATGGAATGGGTCATTTACCATTTTATTTTGTTTAGTTGGGCCTGTATAGTGGGCTAGCCCAAAGCCTTTTTGGTTGTTTTATTCTATATAGGGTTGTATCTCTACATTTTGGCGGGTGTGAATTGATCAGTGGCCTTATTGCCGTCTTCCCTCTTCTCTCGTGTTCCTCTTCGTCCTGCTGTCTTCCTCCTTCTATCTGGTATTCTTCTTCTCATCTGTTTCTCATGTGCTCCCTCTCTGGTAAGCTTCTCTCTTGCTTACCATCTTCTCTTCTTCTGTCATTCTTCTTCTCGTCTTCCTCTGTTGATCGGACTCTTGCCATTTTATATTGTTATTTTACTTGTAATCCACTGCACTGTAATAGAACTTATCAATTAATGGAATACATTTTACATTAGCTGCTGGTTATTGAAGTTAATTCGGTTATTTTGGTTTAATTGCTGGAATGCGTGTTGAGTTTGAAGTTAAATTTAGTTTGTTTGGTTGAACTTGAGCTCCAACCATTACATTTGGGCTCCACACGTCAGGTGACTGATTTTGGGTTTGAGGTGGGTGCGAGAGGAAGAAGACGATTGGTTTTTATTTTTATTTTTTTAATTTTTAATTTCTTAATTTTTTTAAAAATTTAATTAGTTTAATGTGATAAATAGAAAGTTACTCTTTTTTATTTTTTTAAAACATTAAAAATGTGGTCAAAGATAAATATTTGATCAACTGACGGATTTGTTGATGAAAATTGTCGAAAAGGGCTTTAAATGCAACGTTTGGAAACGTCAGGGATGACGGCTACAACAAATCAAGGATTTGAGAAAAGTCTACCAGTGTTTCAAAGGTTTGAAATTATCCCTTAATTTAATTATAAGTGAAAATTTTGAGAAAAAATCACTCAAAAGTCCCAAACTTTTGAATTTTTTAATGATGAACTTTGAACCTTTCATATTTAACATCTCCATCAACCTATTGAATATGTGTGAGTGTGTGACTGTTATACTTTCATGACGAAGACGTGAATTTGATTTTTAATATATTAGAAATTTATTAAGGTCCCGTTTGGTACTCATTTTTCCTTTATAAAAATGAAAAATATGATCGTTATTCATCACATTCAATCACCATTTTTGACTTTTCATCTCTTGTGTAGGACTATAACAACTACATTTTTCATTCTCATTCTACAAAGATTAAAATCAAACGGGGGAAGAGTATCGCTCTATCTTAATTTGATTTCAATTAAAAAAAAAAAGGGAAAGAGTCTCCAAAATGTTTGCATGATGTGCAAGATGAAAACTTGCCCTTAAATTTCTATAGATTAGTCCCAATAATTGTGCTTTCAACAGGATAAACAGTATCTGTCTCTGCATTATCTAAGTTCACTAGTGTTTATTGACGTTCAATCTTAATGAGAATTACCATATATTAATGGATAAATTTTCGTAAGGAAACTAGGTAGACATTTTACCTTCTAACCTAGAAGAAGGAAAAAAAATACGCTGGTATCCTTGTCTCTAAATCTTTGTTTTATATGATGATAATAATGGTATGAACTATTAGAATTAGACTGTACTTATTCCGCCAAATTATATTATTTGAATTGAGAAGAAATAAAAGACACAAAATTAAGAACAAGGTACAAGGATTTAACGTTGTTCAGAAATTGTGCCTACGTCCTCAGACCACGCCATTTGTTTTTTCACCATATCAACTAAAGAAAGAAGAATACAAAGAAAAACACTGATTGCATTTTTTCTAGCCTATATTTCTCTTAAATTTTCTTTCATTTATTAACTCTCTACAGAAGTCTTAACTCTTTGTTTCTAGGTCTCTGTACCTCAATTGCACTCTCGCAATTTTTCATCAGTCATGCTACTCTATTTTTACACAAGCGTTTGGCTCCATCAATTGACTATAATATGTCAAAGGATGGATTCTGGGTCTAAAATTGGCCATTGCTTTTTCCAATGACCATGCACTCTGGGGCGGACCCACCTTAGGACTTGGTGGGTCCTATGACCCACCAAAAAAAAAAAATAAATAGATAAATTTTTTTTTCAATTTTTTATTTATTTAAAATACTGTACAATTTTGGGATATAACATGTTAGATATAAGTACAGATTTTGGGATATAACATCTATAAAGTATACTGTAATTTTTCATTATAACATGTTAGATATAAATACAGATTTAGATGGAAAATCAGAAATCTGGCTTTGAAAATGAATTTTAGTTAATTAAGATTTGAATTCAGAGAGTTGTTGAATGTTGTGATTTATTTTGATATTAAGGTGTTGTTCTTTTGTCCGTTTTGCTGATTTAGTTGTATGTTTGGTTCTTTCTAAGGTTGTTAATTGTCAGTAGCAACGAAGTGCTTTTATCTCTTGTAGTAGATCCGTCTAATTGTTGAAGAAACTGTTTGGTAGCATGGGTTGAGACCTCGAAATTGGATAGAAATTCTTGTCTACATATTTGAATTTGATTTCGAACAGTCTAACACAATTAAAAAGTAATTCTGATTTCAGTTTGTCAGCTTACTGCTGTAATTGGTCGGATGAGCGTTTCCGAGTTAATAATTTTTAATTTTTACAGCAATTTAAGAATGGAAAATAATATGTATTTCAAACTTCTATCATTTTAATTGTACATCATTATGAATGTTTGTGCTACCCGCCTCCAAAAAAAAAATTTCGGGGGCGCTGCCCCCGAACCCCCGTGCTCCCCCCTCCTTCATCTCAATATCTTTCATTTTAGGACCCATCAGTTCTAAAATCCTAGGTCCGCCACTGCATGCACTATTTACAGTAAATGCTTCAACAAAATTTTCACCTAACCTTCATTGCCCAATCTTGCAAGAAATCATTGGAAGACTTTTGAATGTGAACCCCATAATCATCATTAGGCTCCACTATTCAACATCAACCTAATTCTGTTTCATTATAGTATTTTTTGTTTGTGACAGGTTTCTTCATAAAGCCTTGCTTGCACCTGATGGTTGGGAGGAAGAAGGGGAAGTTTGTAGTATCACTGAGATTGAAGAGGCAAAGGCCGTTCTTAGGCTTGTTCCAGTATGGACTACGTGTTTAGGATATGCCATTGTCTATTCACAATCCTCGACTTTATTCACCAGCAAGGAGTTACAATGGATCGCCATATCACGTCTAGCCTACAAATACCAGCTGCTTCCTTTCAATCTTTCGTCAGTGTTGGCGTTGTTGTCTTTATTCCAATCTATGACCGTATTGTGGTTCCAATTGCAAGATCCATAACTGGGAAACCTGCTGGCATAACAATGCTTCAACGAATTGGAACTGGAATAGTTTTATCTATTATTTCCATGGTAATTGCAGCTTCAGTTGAGAGGGACCGTCTGAAAATTGCTGTCGAATATGGATTGGTGGATCTGCCAAGGGCAACAGTGCCAATGAGTGTGTGGTGGCTGCTACCTCAGTACTTGCTTTTCGGAATTGCAGATGTATTTACCTTGATCGGGCTCCAGGAATTCTTTTACGACCAGGTTCTTAAGGAACTGAAAAGTATTGGTCTTGCTCTATACCTCAGTATATTTGGCATAGGAAGCTTCTTGAGCAGCCTTCTTATCTCTACGGTGGAGAAAGCCACCAGTGGCCCGGGTCGGGATGGTTGGTTTTCGGACAACCTTAATCGGGCTCATCTCGACTACTTCTATTGGCTTCTTGCCGGTCTTAGTGCTTCTGCTTTCGCTGCCTACTTGTATTTTGCAAAATCTTATATCTACAATCGAAGAAAGAGCCTTTGAAGTTGCATGGAAACACTACCAGGACAAATATGGCTAGTAGAAGAGCATCCCCTGAACTTCGTTGTGTATATAAAACAACGTCTAGACATTATTATAAAAGTGAAGCAATCATATTACTTACCATGTAACTTTTTAATTATATTGGCATGATATATCATTTTTAGATGCACAACCTTAACTATAGTCAATATAAAAGTAGGGAATAATTTTTAAATATCAATTAAAAAGGTTTTTATAAATACATTGTAAAACTTAAGCAAAAATGTTCTTTTAAAAAGGTCAAATTACACGGTGTCGCTTTCTAATTACAAAACAAATATCATTAAAAAAAAAAAAAAAAAAAATCCAAGTCCTTGTTTGATCTCAAAAATTTTCTTTATTTTTTAATCATATATTCTCCATTAATCTACTATTTCAAAATATATTCTTGAATAAAAATGAGATTCAAACAAGCTCTATGAATGCCAAATCATCATAAAATTCAAGCCACTACCAGAATTAAAACATCAATAGGACCAACAACAAATACACCCATCCATAATGTACTATAAAATTCAGCGCAATTTCTTAGAATATTAACATTCATTAACTAAAACTCTAGAAATTGAAGAATGAAATTGACACAAAAAATAAAAGGTAATAATTAATATAAGGGTATGTTTGATTATCCTTTTTTTTTCTAGAACTAGGAATTCAAATTCTATTTTCCTACTTTTTTTATGTTTGATAACATATATTTTCCGTAAAATTGGTTTTCTTGATTTTGCTCACACGTGTTCATTTTCCCACTTTTTGAGGAAAATGTTTTCCCACCACTTTGGAGGGAAAATAATTTTCAGTTTTTTTTTTTTTTTTGGTAATTGGAAAAAAATTCTAGACTTCAATGGTAAAAAAAATTATCACTTTTGTTGACAATTTCCATATAAAATAAAGTCAAACGAACACCAAAAAAATTTTAAAAATTATTTTTTTATTATTATTTTTTTAACTTTTTGACAATTCAAAATTTTTTTTTATCACAAATTGTAAAAAAAAAATTATCTAAAAAATAAACTATTTGCATGAAAAACAAAGTCAAGCGGATTAGGTGGAAAATTATATTAGTCGAACACAATTAATTACAATTTTCTTTAAAACAAATTTTAGGCAATTTAATTCTCTGCAATTCGTTTTCTTTCCATCCAAATTCCACATTTATAATCAAACGGACCCTAAATTTTAGAAATTCTTATAAACCCACTGTAAACTTAGGCAAAAATTTATCAAAAATGTCAAACTCGAAAGTTACTGATAAGTGCGTTTTACATATTTATTTAGGTCACAAAACATGGACTATTGATTGTAACTATATTGAAATATGACTTAATTCTATATAAATTGTATTTGTAGGACTATGTCGATGGAAATAACGATAAGTGAGTGAAAACGAGCGAAAAATGACCAAAATGGAAGAAAGTCAAAGTTTAGGGACTATGATGCAATTATTCAAAAGTTGACCCGAAACTCAAATCAAGAACGAAAAAGAACTAAGTACAAGATTGACGAAATCAAAGGGTGTTAGAAGGAAGAAAATGAAGAAATAAGCCAAAACGAGGAGGAACGGAGTCAGGGACCAAAACGACGCAACTTGAAAGTTGTTTGTACCATGCAGCTGCATGGTACAAACCTCCATGCAGTTGCATGGTAGAGCCAGAGAAGGCACTTGTCCACATCGATTGAACCATGCGGCCGCATGGTATAGTTTGACGTGAAAAATTCTGGTTTCTTTTTTAAGTTAAACACCTATGAAAATTCGATTTTAGACTCCTTTATAACCTTACTCCAAGGAATTAATCGAATATTTACTCGGGCGATGACATTTCTTCAACTATTCTTTTGTTTTTCTTTTTTTAGCATGTTAGACTAGTTTTTCTTGTACTAGAAGATCGATGAATTTTGTAACATGATATTTTAATCTTTAGTTTTAGATTTTTGACATTATAAACATGTTTCTGAATTATTGAACGATTTATATGCAATTTAATTTCTCCACAATTATGTGCACATGATTGTGTGAGTTTGGTGATTTATTTCATGCATTCAAAAGAAGAGAAATAGTTTCGACAATGTATCAATCATCATAGAGTTCGATACGGGATAAAAATATACCGTTATACTCTATGTGAATCTTTAAGTGTTTACAAAGTTTCATGCATTTTTTTATGGTGTATTCGTCATAGAAATATAGTCGGATCGCATGATAGGATAGGTTTTACATTGCTCGAAAGATATTGTTAAATTCAATATAAACATTGATTCTTCAATTTACATTTGTGTTATCAAATTGTAAAATTAAGATTGAAATAGATTGTTGCATGGGGATTCGTGATCCTAGTACGTTTATTTATTGTTAAATTAATCAATTTGCATTCGAATTTCATATTGCATTCTAGGATAATTCACGTATAGTTAGTCAATTCATTCATAGTAGCATTTATTAGTTAGTTTGATTCTAATTTCTTATAAAACACATCTAGTTTCGGTTAAGGTTGGGATAATTATTATTGAACTACTCAATCTCTATGGGATCGACAATCCAAACTCTAAAAGTGTTGAAAATATATTGATTGACAAATAGATTTTCACTTGTGTATGTGAAATTAATCCCACATTGAGTGAAAATTGGGATTTGAAGAGGAGCTTTTAAAGGGATTACAATCCCACATTGGTTAGAAATGGAAAAGTGGAAATATATGGAAACTATAAATAGTGTCATCCCACATTAGAAAAATGTGAAAATGTGGGGAAAACTTAAATAGTTATCCCACATCGGATAGAAATGAGTTTGTGGACCAATTTATATATGATTAACAATTTGTAAGGTGTGACCAATTATTGTATAGAGACTCCTCCATGGTCTACGCGCCCGCAAGGGGGTGCAAATCTTGGACCGACTTAGCTTTCGAGCCTTGAACTTGTTTTGGCGCAACCTACGTGCACGAATATCGGATCGAATGAGTCAAAATTTGGCCACGAAGTACAAGCCACATTTTTTAATTTTACTTTTATGTTTTCCATTCAAAGTGGTCATTTATTTTATAACTCCAAAACGTCAGAATTAAAATGGCAGAGTTATGGCTGCATTAAGAGGCAAAGACTTCTCCTTGCTTATATATACTGAAAAATCTCTTCAGTTCAGACACACAACAGCTACACAAAATCTCTCTGCTTCCTGTTCGAATTCCTGTCTTCTTCTAGTTGCTTGGTGATTCCGTTCCAGCATTCTCTCAGTTCGCCTGCTCAACTGCAGTTCACACCGCTGTATCCTGAGAAGTAAATGCTCGCAATACTTCGATGAGGGGGTGAATATTATTTTAAGGACACTGTGTTGAACACAGGCCTCGACTCCTCCAAGACGTCCTCTTTATTTTCTATCCACTGCAATTTGTTTGTTACTTCTTCTGTATCGATTATCTGTATCAAGTTTTTTTACAAAAAGTTCACTTTATTACTTGTAATGAATCGTACATTTGTTATGATTTTAAATCGAACATATTTTCGTGAAGAGTTACCTATTAACTAAAAAGTCAGAGGCGTGTCATCCAATAATACGCAACAAATATCAAAACACAACAAAACAATGGCTTAAAATTAAAAATTCATACCCAAATATACTGAAAAATCTCTGAGATTAGAAAATAATGACATATTGAATCTGGGTTTTGTATCTGTCTAAGCATGGAGTCCTGCGCTTATATGTGACGGTGATTTCTTGCTCTTTTATGAATTTTTCAGAATAATCGCCAAAATCGACGGTAAATGGAGATGGATCTCCAGCTTCTTTTTGTGTAGAACAATCGGGTTTGAAGAAAGCACTGAACTTTGATTGCATTTTTCAGTTTCTCTTTTTTTCCCTTTCGCTGTTTGATTATTCCAAGATTAATAACGGTTAAGAGCGAAAGCTGGAGATTTTGGTACCGCGCGCGCCATGTAATTTTCATCGAGTTAATTTTAGGGAAAATTTCATAAATCAGGTATTAACCAATTCAAAATTCAGGTAAAAAATTTAAAAATACAAAAATCAGGTATCTATTAATTAATTAAAAATATTTTATTAATTAATTATTTTAAAATTACAGTTATACAATTTTTTATTACAGTTACAGAATTAAATGTCACAATTAATTTACTGATTATATATTATTAAATTAATTGATCACAAATCAAAAAAATTATTGGTCATTGATTATTTCAAAGTTATAAATCAAAAACTTTTTAGGTCACATATTTGTGGAGGTCACAAATCAAAAAAATTATAGGTCATAGATTTTTAAATTATTATTTTTTTAGTCACAGATTATTTTTATGATCATAATTTATCAAATTTTATGGTCACAGCCCGATTTCGACCACGATCCATCATCAATATTTGGTCACAAACAGTACCCCACTCACCACAACACCATCACAACCACCGCCAGAGCTACTGCACATCGGAGACCCACCACCACCGCACCTACACAACCACCACCATGCCAACATCCAACAAACCCAACAAAAATACCTTAACATTGGTCCCTAACCCTAGCACCACCACATCATCCCAACTCCACTGCCACTACAATAGTCACCACCATATCGTCACACCAACTTGCCATTACCACCTCCAGCGCCACCACCACACACTTCGAGCGCTGCCACCCCACAATTTCAAAACCATGACCACACCCAAAACAATCTCACACACCACACAAACCGCAAAAAACACAACCATATCAACCATCGACCACACAACCCACCATAACCATTGGAGGAATCAAACTTAGAAATTAAAAAAAAATAGAGAGAAAAGGAAATAACATATCTTCATCGCTGTGGATCAACCACTGTCAAATTAGAAGCAACGACGATGAGTGCCCGCCGTCGTCGAGCACCAGATTGTAATATCACGACGATAGTAGCATCTTTTCCTAGATTGTCTTTCCCCAAATTGAGAGAGAGAAATGACAAGGTAGAGAGAGATAAGACTGGGATGATTAGGGTTTGGAGAATTGGGGGTGAGTTCGTGAACGCTAGGGAGATCGAAGAATGAGTCGTCGGTGAGGTTGTTTCATAGCATCGCCGCCGTCGTAAATCGTTGTCGCCACTCCAGTGGTGTTTTATGATAGAGAAAAGGTAGATAATATAGGAAGATAAGAAAGTAGAGAGAGAAATGACAAGGTAAAATGATTAGGGTTTGAAAATTGAATTGAGTGTTAACATTTAAATTATTAAATCAATACCTGATTTGTGAATAATGAAACTTTAGTCCAGAAATTTGAATCATGATGTTTAAACCCCTGCATTTATGTAATTTCCACTTAATTTTATTACCTCTCTCCAACGAGCTAAGGACATTTGGGCCTTTAGGACGTCAATGAAAAAAATGAAATAGAAAAAGAATAAAGCCCTAAGTACAGGGCTAAGTTTCATAGGTGCCTTACAAGCCGTCCCACAGTGTTTTTTTTTTAAAAAAAATTGTGTGACCCCCGCCATTGTGAGGGGGCATGTAAGGACCCTGTGAAGCACCCCCCCCCCTGCCCCCCCACTTCAAGCACGTCTGATAGAAAAATAATAATAATAAATAAATAAATAACTTGTACACATTGTCTAGATTAAACTTCATCAAGTACCATTCAATATAGACCTGAATATTTTGCTTGTTCGGCTAAGTTATAATAATTTTTTATCTTATTTGAAAATAAGCACTTATTGAAGCATTAAGTGTTTACTAACACTTTGAACTGAAAAAATAATAATAATAAAATAAAAAATATATGTATATATCAACAATTTAGATGTTGATTTTCAATGGACAGGAGGATGGAAAGTAGTAGTGGACAAACTTTTATACATTTAAATTGTCTATACTATTTTTGTCCGATGAAAAAAAAGTTCTTCAACAACAATTTGACGTGCAAATCGACATTGGATTGGTTTGGTTTAATGCAAGCGACAATTTAATTTGAAAATCTATAACTAATTTATGTTACGATAAGTATGTTGCATTGTTGATATAAATATTGTTTACCAAGTTTAAATTGTGTTGTTTGAGCATGTAATAAGCACCACAGTAATTAATCTATAGACCTTTCATAATTTACCTTACAACCTATGCATTTTTTAATGTTGCAATCGATGTGGCTATTTTAGCTGACACATTTTCTTTTCTTGCTTTCAGAAGCAAAAAAAGTAACATCTGCTAGAAATACAAAATTGCAGATGTATGGGGTAAAAAAATCAGGAGAATATCCCTTTAACTCGCACAGCTCACTCACTGATGCCGTTTCTCTCAAGTTCGGAGTGTCTGAATAATTTACCGGTGACCACTTTCAGTTGATCATGTGCACTTTGAATCTTATGCTTCTCTTATGGTCAACTTGATCTCCATGGGAGACTGTAAAATGAAAAACGAAGTTATGGTTACATTATTCTAAGTTATTTTAAAGATATAATCCAGGATATGAGGTAATAAAATATCGTTTGACATGAATATTATCATCCTTACGAGTAACGTGCTCAGATTCTGCAATATATTCTTAATTTGCATCTTGCAAGATGAAAGAATTCGTTGAATCTTGACATCTTCAAGCATGAGGAGGAGCATAGAGATAATGGCACGTAACCTGCTCGGAGAATCAATTGTGGAGGAAGTCTGACTATCGCTACCAAGCAATGAACATATCTCAGAAACCCAAGATCTCAGCACATTTAACACAAGACTCAACAGCCTGTTGCTCCTATAGAGCAGAAGAAAGGGAGGCAGTAGATAATATTCTCCTCTTTACACTAATAGCAGTACTGGGCTCGTGATCGTCTCCCTGATTATCCTGCATCGAAATAATGATATTCAATTATAGCATGATAAATTAAATAAATTTTTTAAATCCTGCAAACAGATAGGAGCTACATCAACTTCAGAAACGAAATAAAATTTAGTTTGTTCTAAAAGTTATTCTCGTTACTAAAAATTTAAATCACTGGAGTTTCTAATTTCTGATTACACCCCTTGTCATGGTATAGTGGGAGAAGGCCTAACTACAAAAATGAAATAAGCACTACCCTCTACAATATCAAATGGAAGTTCAATTTGGGACAGACTCGGATCATCAAATTTGACTCCTCTTTAGAATTTGGCCACTACTATGCTCACATGCTCCGACCTACTTATACAAAAGCTGATGTTAATAGGAGCAAGAGATTCGTGGTAGGAAGCAGATAGTCTAGTAATTGTGGAAATGCCATGTCTATCACACCTAACAGAAGTGGTTTCTTTCAATTAATTGAACACAAATGCAAAAATTTCATCCTAGCATCATCAAGGTAAAAGAAATTACAGCATTGACTGTTTTGATCAGTCAATCTGGTATATAAAAAAAAGGCACACCCTTCATTCAGTAAAAAATAATCAAGAATATTATACATATATCTCAATGAAAATGACTTACAGATGCAATATCCATCAAGTATTCTGGAAGGGTGTGACTTATGTTGATGATACTCTCTTCAGAAAGTTTCGAGGGTTTGGAGTCGAATGTAATAAGCAGTCTAAGAAGACCACACATATTATCCACCGGTTGTTTGGCACACTGAAGCATAAGAAAAACAACAGCATGAATCTGTACATCGCAACAATGGGGAAGTAAAATCACTAATAAGGACCAAAGAAGATGGAGAGAAAACTTACAATCAGATCAACAATTATTTTTTCCAGCATTTGGAAAACGAGATGAGCATCACCAATCTGTGACAAGCAAGAGCAAACAACACTAGTAACAGATTCATAAGTCCCATGATTTGACCTTGCTTCATGCTTCACAACAGGATAGGTCTCTTCTGCAACACAATCCAATATTTAATTAAATGACAATAACAAAGATGAGTTCGAAATGTGAGTTTAGAAGGAGATTAAGCGAAAATAAATGAGGAATCCTACAGAAAAAATTATGAAAGATTCTTCCAAGGAAACATCAGATACTCACTGAAAGGGAAATATAATAACCTGACTTTGGTGCAATCTTTGTATGCATTGTATTTCACAAAAATCATATAGTCTTCCAAACCCTTATTTTAATGTCAAGAGACTAACAAAAAGCCTTGCACCAAGCTAAAGAATCTGTCCAATACGTTGAACGGACCACACACACCAAAACTTATCCTAATGACCATGACATAAACATTTCTACTTATCCATCATCATCACAGTGTTCCAGCACAAAACCAGTAGAACAAAAAAAACCTACTTTAATTATCAGGGTAGAGTTCTAATGTGTTTGGCTCACTTAACTATTACTGGCTTTCTTAATTACGTCTAAAGTCCTTGGTTTGTGAAATTTATTTGACAAAATTCCTGAAAAAATTAACTGGGTTGATTAAGCGATCCATGAGTATTGCATATGACCAGATAAGTCCAGAAACCATGTGTGTTATAAGTGATTGTAGATAAGAATAAAAATTGTTTCTCTATTCACAACAGTAGAGAGAAAAGTTTGTTGAAAGATAGCAACGAACATTGCTTTATTTAAAGATTTCAAACTGAAATATAGAGTCCAAAATGACATGATAGAGTTGGCTTATGACTCTCTATAACTGGGAGAACAGTGGAGATATGTGATGGGAAATACACGAAAAAAATAACATTCTGTGAGCATATACAGGTGAACCATGTTTTTCTCTCTCCCTGCACATACAGCCTTTACAATAAATTGTTATTACATACGCAAGGAGTATATAGTTTTGTTTATAGACAAATTCAATATTTATACTTGGTACAAACTGTCAAGATTCTATTTAAAGTGCAATTAAGGTCCACATTGAACTTGAGAAATTTCGCAATCAAATCTTGCTACCAAAAAACAGGAGGTTTTGCAAAATTCAAGATTTAAACCATCCAGTTGCAATCAACAATGGGCGTAAAATCAGGAATGTGGTTCTTGATTCCAATTAGTAATCAGACAAGTCACAACAGGAAGTACTTGTCTTGTTTATTCAATTTTGTTTGACTTTATTACAATTGCAATATCGTGCTTCATGTTCTTGAGGTCCAATGTCCAGGTTCTGTTGATAGAATTTTCCTCGTATGCAAGCACTGATTTTAGAAATTGACACTGTACAGATTGTTCAAACTCCTCAATTGTGTAGAACTAGATCATAAACTAGCAGTCAGGAAATACTTCCCTCCACTGTCACTCCCCAAATAAAAAGAAAACAACGAAAAGCAACATAAACCAGAAAGGGAAAAGTCTAGCACAAATATTAACCAGTATGTTGACAAACGGTAAGATTACTTGATAAGGAAAGAAAGGAAGAACCAAGTGTTAGAAAAGCTTCTAAACTGCTCCAACTATTACAAAATATAAATAGCAAAACGGTAATGGCAAAAATACTACTAGAACGAGACATGCAATGAAGACTCAGTTGGAAGTACCTGGATAAACTTGGAATCGCGAGAGCAGAGTGACGAGAAAGCTAATGTAGTCAGCAACTTGGATATGCCCAGCTCTATAAGCTGAGTGCAGAACTTCCAAGATTCGAAAAAGTAAAGATGGCTCCAAATCTGGGCCTGCAGTGGCATAGCCAGAGAAACAATTGAATAATTTTATAACAAAAAGAAAATGGATAATTGTAAAAGATTTTCATACTTCAGAGACCATATTATAATATACATCTTCCACCCTTTTATTTTAACAACAAAAATTATCTCCAGTTTTGTGCTGCTTCAGATACACAAGCACTGCCCATCGATATTTTCACACACATAAATGAAAATCAAGAAAAAGAACAAATAGACCCCAACAAAATAGCATATGATATTGCCGGGAACTTTTTTAATTCTTTTCCATCCATATCTGCAGTTTGTTTAACTGCCCATGGTATTACAATCGCCCTTAAAAACTTATTGACACAAACCTAATATCCAGCCTTATTAAGATCTAAAACACTTCCCACTTTGACATCAATGTTTTGAGAATATTATTTTCCCACAAGACAGCCATCGGAAAATGAAGGTAAGTCATGCTTCACTGAACAGACACCAAAGAGAAACCTACTAGTTCAAGTATGCTTTCTGGAGTGTTGTCACATTTATACCCAAGATTTCAAAATTTCGAGAAGACTGCATTGACAAGAGGAATCAATATAATTTCCAGTGGAAAAAGATCAGATAACCACATTTATAACAGTAAAAATTAAATTAAATTAAATAAGCCAATTTATTACAGAACACTCGTTAAAGTTCCAGGATCAAAAAGATGTTATGGAACAGGTAAAACATGTTAATATTTGTCAGAATACAAGTACAAGTAAATTGCTACTCACACATATAGTGATATAAGAAAGCAGAAAACTAGCATGGAACTTTAAAATAACGAATTTAAAAGATCTTACACCTGTTACTCAATACTTACACAAGCAACATGAAACAAGTGACTGCAGGAGAAGTGAGTCCATGAAAGAGAAATAATAAAGGCAACATATTGAGATTTCTTGAACATCTTCAGAGAGCCTTACGAATGGACCATAGCATACACTTCCTACAATATTAGAGCAGTGAGTGACCCACTCACCAAACTGAATCCACGAAATGAAGAAAAGCAGAATCAGAATTTTAGATGCACGGTCCTTACTTTCATCCATCTGACTACTGTAAAAGTCTCTCATAACGTACTGCATGTTGTCGAATTCCAGAGAAAATCGAGAGCTGGGAGGGGCAGCTTGTCCCAGGCGAAGTTGAAGGCTCAACACAGCCTAGAAGAATAGTAATCATCCACATATGAAAATGGCAACAACGAAAGCTTGATAGCTAGATAACTAAGAGACTGTGTCCAACCAAGCACTTGAATGTACGAAGATACCTTGGAACATGTAGGGTTTTTGTCACCTAACAAAGCTAGCAACGGAGCAAGCTCCCGTATCCAAGTGATCTGATAGTCTAATATTGTAGGATCAGTTCCATCCATGTATAGCCAGTTTTTTTCCTGTTCTTGGACAAAAAGTTGAGGTGACAATAATACAGAAACCATAGTGAAAATTTGGATCATACTTTGATAATATCAAACTGAAGTGACAGAAAGACCAAAAATTACGGACTTGCTCTTTTACTCCAAAGAGAGAAGAAGGGAGGGAAAAAAAAAACTAATTTGTACCACATAAAAAGGCATAAAGGATAAACGGACATGCTCTTTTACTCCAAAAATTGCAAGTACCATTATAATAAACAAACTACTTGTGAGCTATTCTATCTATCTTTAAAGTTGAGAAACGCTTTACAGTAATAGACTAACAGCAATACTGTTTTTGTTATTGATGCACTTTAAAACATCAGCAATCAAGAAAATAAGTCTGTGTCATAACTACCCTATAAATCTGATTAACAAAACAATTATATTATTTAATTCGCCATCCAATTCAGTGCAAAAATTCAATTATCACGTTTAAGTTTCTTCTTGGAAGCATGTTATCCGTCACAACATAAATGAGAAGTGATGAATGTGAAGATCCTAAAAGACCATCCTGTTCCCACCACCATTGCATCTCCACAAAATCTATTCAAATACACTTAAGGTGGGGCATATGATTATGATTATGATCATTATATTGTATTAAACAATTAAAATATTATGTCTACATAGATTTATCCTAAAGTTTCAACTAATTTTTGTTGTTCTTTTATCAGAATGACCCAGAGAACAATTGCTGATTGAAAATCAAGTTAAAACATCCCAACATTATTTTTGTATGATATGGAAGTGCAATCTAGTTAATATGAAAAGACATCACAAATTCCAAAGTTTTTCATGAACTAGGAAATAGACATCTTACAGGATCAAGCATTTCGTTGATTGTAGAAAGGCAAGCTAATTTCATTGAAGACTCTGGATTGCAGTTCGTGAAAGCCTCCGTAAAAGACTGCAAAAAAAAGCTACGTCTTTAGAATTCATTATCCAAGGAACTGAAGTCACGTGACATAAAAACTGAGAATGCTAATATTTAGATTATCAATGTCAAAAAGCCAACGAAGATGAAAAACAAGCATGATTTGAGGCAACATGTTAGGCAACTACTTAACAATCAAATAAACCAGCACAAGATCAACAAACCTGGAGAATACGAGATCTCCAATGACCTGAAATTCCCATTGTTAGTTTTGGGATGTAGGATATAAGTGGTAGTAAGTGTTTTTCGTTAAACCCTTTATTTGACTGTATCTGCAAAAAACAATGTTCATTGTGTTACTTTACGTGGTATAAATACATTTCTGCTTCAACTAACGACATAACTAGAAGAGCTTCAACGGATCAACAAAGAGAAACTTAAAGACCAAGGACTTACAAGGCTATATCCCTTGCATATAATGGTTTATAAATAAAGTATTGTTGCTGAAGCTTGAAGAAAGAGCATTTCATAGTATTATTAGCTAATTGTGTTTTTTCATCATATACTCACAGATTCAAATAACAGAAATTCAGAAATGAACCTTTGTAGATAGTGATCTCTCAATGAATTCCAGAAACTTTTCCAGCAAAGCAGGTGAAGGGTAGTTCCAGTTACTTAATTGCAAAAATATTTCAGTAATTACAATATTCAGCATGAATATACGATTGTCATCCTGCAACGGCATAAATAGAACAAAGTAAAGAAATTTATGTTCCTCTGAAGATAAGCAAGAGCCATCAATGGCCAAGTTGAGTACTAAAACAAGAAAGTAGAATATCCATATACCAAATAGAAAAGTACAAAAAGTAAAATGATTAGCCACATAAAATAGCTTTTAGTAGTACAAATCAACATGGTCGAAAACGGAACACTATCAGGAAATAAAAAACTAAGCCCTTGTTTGGCTCCCATTTTCCAAAACTCATTTTTCCTCAAACTCATTTTCAACCACATATTTCATGGTACCCACAATTTTCATTAACTTTTCAACACACATTTCATCAACTTTTATCAAAATCTACTAAAAATTTGACTTTCATCTAAACCAAACAGGGGCTAAATCAAATCAAACAAAGAAAAGATGGTGATGTTGGGAAGCTCTGGCAAAGCAATTGGTTTTGCCACACACATTTGTAGTCAGTGATTAATTTATTCGTGGTGAGCTGTGGTTCACTTTTAAATGTACAAAAACATTAACTTGGTGGAAAGAAGGGCATAAATTGGCCCTAAAAAGGAACGGCAGAAAGAAATTTTAAAATGCATAATAGAAAGGAGTTCATAAAACATGGTAGTCCATACATTGCCATTATTATACCTTTTTTGATTGGAGATGAACTAAGTTTAGGGGAAAAATATCCCACAACTTCTTTAGCATCGCTAGTGAGATAAACTCATCGCAAGTAGTTGTGTCAGGCTTCTGCCAAGGAGACAGAAGAGTTTGTGTATCTTGTCGGCTTCTACCAATCCCACAAACCAAAAACCTGACTACAAGATCTATGCTTTGAAGTATCAATAGCATACTGTCAAATGATTGTGCGTCAAGCTGAGGAATTGTGTGAACCATTGGCATGAAATCTTGAAAACAATTAACTAGTATGGGCAAAAGATCCTTCAATTTCTTGGTAACTTCAGTAAATTCTACAAACAAGGTTATTGATGACCCCAAGTAAGATGTCAAAGACCTTCAAATAAAGAAATGGAGAAAAAAATTGGGAAAAAAAAGGATTCTGTTTTGTAAGCAAAAATGCACGAACATTATGCCACTTAGGGGAATGTTAAGTAAAAATTTGAAGATAATCAGAACAGTACAAAAGCAAAAGTGCATACTAGTCTGTTCTCTGGAAACCTCAGGCTCAAAAGCATGGAGAATGTCTTCAGCAGCAGTATTCTACAAAAATTAGCTTTGTATAAGAATTCAATCTAAAGAAATAGCTCATAAAAGGAGACAAAACACCTCGGCAATTAACCCACAACTATAAAATTTTCAAATAACACATCGACACATAGAAAGCTCAAGTTGTTCGCTATAGTACGCATTGACATAAGCTAAAGAAGATATTCGTGAAAAAGTAGCATATTTAATGAAAAACGACCTTATAAAGAAGAAAGAAAGAACAATCATTCCTTCCCCACCCCCACCCAATTTAAATGTTTCCATTGAGGGAGCAACTATTTAGTAGGAGTCAAAAGGTCGGGTGTTTATGCCCTATATGTGAGATAAAAAGTCATCGGTCAAGTGTCTTAACTTTCAGAATATGAAAAGTGTAAGTGAGATCATTTTATATTAAAGGGAAAGATTAACAAAAGCAAATGATTATTTTAAAGAAGTGGGCTTCAATTGGGATGTCCAGAAAAGGAAATGAGTTGCACATGCATTAATTGGCAGAGACAAAGGATGACAAGCCGTGAGGTTGCGACATAGTTGCTTATAAAGAGATCGTCAAAGGAAGCATAACAAGGCAACTGTTGATTTTAGCCACCAGAAAATGCATATGAATTAGGGCGTGGAAGAGTAAATCTTTCTATCAACATCACATGACAGAAAATTAAAAATTAACGAAACTAAAATTTGCTAGTTGCATTAATTGACCAGAGGGTACATATTTAGATGGCGAGTCATTTTCTCTCTCATCACATGGCAACAAGGACAAGCAGTGAACCAATCCACCAAGAGTGTTCTTTAACTTGCTCCTATCCTCTAGAAAAATTTGATTCTTGCGCAAAATGTCATCATAGTTCTGGAGAATCTGCAGATATGATTTAAAATATCATCTTTAGACCAGGAATAAAGTAACAAACTCTGCAGAGAAGCAAGACGATAACAACTTAACAATAGGACAATGTTCAATGTAAAATGGCATCAGCTACCATTTTCCAACAAGAGGACAAGACATCAAAAACTGAAAGAAAGAACTTTCAACAATTTAACTTATAACTATAGAGATGCAACAATAAGGACGAGTAGAGATATAAAAATATCCAGCTTCAGCAGCTAAATCAACTCAGACATGGTATAACCATTCTTTTGGTTCCTTCACGTAAGTATGCAATAAAATGAGAATAAGTGGAAAAGCTAAATTAAGCCCCTGATTGAGCCCCGTTCTTTAAAATCTTATTTTTGCCCAAACTCATTTTCAACCGTTGCATTCTTCCAATAAAATAATTTTACAGATAAACCCAAAACTTTTCCTTACTTTTACCACACATTCTCCAAAAAAACCACTATTACAAAATTTATTCTCCCAAAAAATAGGGCTCAAACAAACGCTGAATAGTGTGCCTCATACAAGGTGGTTAAGACCCTCCACGACAATTCAACAAATATAGGGAACTCTTTCTGATCATCCACATAACTATGTAAATAAACAATCACCTAGAAAGACGTTGACTATACCTTTTCAGCATATAAGGAAAATGAAGAGGGATTGTACTGAACAACAAGATCAAAAAAACTGAAAGCCATCAAGCGTACATCAATTGCTAAATGGGTCATTGCATTGAAGATGTATGCCATCATCAAGGAAATCAATGGTCCCTGGTTACCCTACAAAAGGAAACCGACGGATAATTACTATAGAAAGTTTGAACCTAGCTTTCTCACTAGGAAATCACGTCTGCAAAATGGCAAAAACAAATGCCACTGTGTAATTACATAATTACAAAGGAAATAGCAAGATGTACACATTGGATACAAAGGGAAATGCTGAAATGACATAAAACCAATGAAATCCGTATTACAACAAAAGACTTGAATCTTAAAATAGGAAAATGTGATCAAAATCTAGAGGACCCAATTTATGTTTGCAAATATTCCATATACATTTTTTTTCTTCTGCTACAATTTGAAATTCAAGAATTTGTGCTTTTGTGGTTGAGACAAGCATAAACAGACTCTGAAATGGTAGGAGGATCCAATATGAGTCGGTACAATGCAGTGCTTGCAGAAAAAGAGACACGATTTTTAAACAAGCCAAGCTATTTATATTGTGAATTGTATTCAATGCCGAATAGAATTTGCCAGTGGGCACATGTTTTTGTTTTAAAATGTCATGAGAATGGTTTATGATGACAGTTCCTAATCTTATGTTCTTCTCATTTTGAAATTTTCACTTCCATGTCTGCAATCATATCAGTGTGAGGCTAATGTTGAGTGTGTTTCATATAGTTTTACATTATTGACCTATCCATTATAACTCTATATTAATGATGTTTAATTAGGACCCAAACATTTGCTTAAATTCCATTAATAGAACAATCGGGGATTTAAAAGAAAGTGTGTAGAACTACATATCTGGAATTACACTGAAAATCCTTCAGAACTTCAAATTAGAATTCCAAAACAAATTGAAATATTCAACCAGAACTTTTGAAAGGTAACAGAACTCCCTTACTCCCGAATAGAAAAGGGAAAGGAAAGGAAAGGAAAGGAAAGAAATCCAACCTATAGTCATGTACTCATTTCTGCATTAATATGGGCTAGCAACAACACAACGGAATTTCGGCAGTCAGGTTTTTTTGGAATGCGGAAAACAACATATATCTTAAACCGAGATGCACATAATAGAAAACAGAACAATCAATGAAGACATTTCGGCAGTCCACTTTCTTGAATTATCATGGGTGTTCTATCAAGGTTATTAAGGAAAAGGATCCATTCAACAAGCATCTGTAGATTACAGTGAAGAACATCACTTGCAAAATCCTAAGATGAATCAGGGTATGATTGCGGAATCTCCAAATCACAGCTATCAGAAACACAGGGTAATACTTATGTACTACACAGTCTACACAATGCATACTGATAACAATAAGCGAGAAATTTTATTTTATGTTTTTAAATTTAGTCAAGAAAATAAATAATTAAAATCGAGAGATTAAAAGTAAAATAAAATGCATGCAGAAACTATCCTAATCAAAAGTATCTGCACTTCGAAACATATTAAATGAAGTATATATAATCTATGCAAGCACTGCAATATTTTCTAAAATTACCTCTTGAGATCCAGGGAATATTACTGACTTAAAAAGTTGATACAGTGTTTCACGGACCAACTTATCATCATCTCCAATGCGTTCACGCAGTTTCTCTATAACAGCAAGTTTATGCAATTTTAGCTCAGCAGGGTGCTTAAGGAATATATCTTTAATTCCTATCAATGCATCTGGAGATAGAACAGGGTCTTCATGTTAAACTCATCACAAAATCAATGAGAAGCAAGAGATGAATCAGGCACAGACAATACAAAATTTAGCACATTGACCACTAAATAATTAATCAATTAGCATAGAAACAGCATTGTAACGTTAACAATCTCAGGAAAAGAAGACAAATCGTTCATAAAGTTACACAAAAATATCTCATGTCAAGTGTCTCTAGTTCTCTTATCTATGCAGTAAATTTTCCTTTAGTTCAATCAAGCATTCAGAACGAACTTATCTTTCCACAAAATATAGTTCATGTAACATACGGCTCCATTCCATGATATTATACGTGCATTACCTTTGTGACCTCAAAGTTTAAAAAGGCGAAACTTAGTACTGAGGCGGTTTTTCGTTATGAGGCGAGGCGTAAGCCTCGAGGCGGATTGAGGCGTAAGCCTCATAAAAAACAAAAAAATGAACTAAAAAATTATAAAACAATATTAAAATAAAATAAATTTATGTAAAAGAATTTAAGTAAAAGAGTTATAAAGAAATACAAAAAATTATTGCATCACATATAAGTAAGTTTGGTTTTTTAATGGAGTGTGAAATGGTAAAATAATTAATTTACATAAAATTTTACATTTTTTTTTTTGGTTAAAGAATAAAGTGGAAAAAAAAATTAAATATATGCTGTAAAGGAAATTTTACAAAATACAGCATATATTTAATTTTTCTGTAAAATTATACAAAAGAGATTATTACACAAATTAAAATACAACATATATTTTTTCCCAGAAATTATACACTTTTCATTTTTCAGTAACATGTTATTGGGCTCATTAAAATGATATTTATACGTGCATTATTATTTGTGACCACAGTTGTCTTCTTCTTGGGCTCACTTTTTCATTTTTCTTGTCGGTCATCTCCTTTTTTTTTACATATGGTGGTCGCAAAAATCCTAGTCTTCTGCTGGTTCACTCTCCAATTCTTAAACTTCACCAACAACATCTCAACAAATTAAACACAATCAATTGAAAACCCAAATTTTAAATGAGGCGCACGCCTCATGCTCCGTGAGGCGCGAGCCTTGACGTGCGCCTCAGCCACAGAGGCTTGAAATGTTTTAGCCTCACAAGACCGCCTCGAGGCATGGACCATACGCCTCATCACTGAGGCGCCTCACCACGCCTTTTTAAACCATGTGTGACCTTTCCCCTTTTTCAAGTTTCTTGTGATCATAAAAATGTGTTACATATGGTGTCGCAAAAATCCTACCTTTACAAAACTAATTTGGCATAATAGTTCTAAGTAATATCTGATCACAAATTTTCTCCTCTTGGCATCATCACTGCGCCCTTATTTCAAGCATAGTTGTGACAATTGCTTGAAGTTATACATTGATAGATTTGGCACTTGTTTCAACTGCATGTATGATGAATTTTCATCTATTTAATGGAACAGAAATTACAGGATTAAAAGAAGGCACTACCTTTCCGGACTTTAGAGTTATGATGGCTTGTCTGCTGAAGCAGCTCCTTCAATGTTAAACCCTTTCTGCTAACTGCTAAACCCGCCTTTTCAGAGGCTATACTCTGCTCCGGAAGAACTATTGCTTTGGATTTGATTTCGGTGTTTGTAGCATTCTTCGGACGAGGCAATTTTCGACCAATTTTCCTCTTTACTTTCTGAAAAAAACAAGTTAACAAGTCAGAGAACTCAATATCACATTTTGATATCAATTTTTTTCTCAAATTAAATTTGAAATATTTAATGAGTTGCAAATTATTACTTTGAAGTCTATTCCGCGTTTTGGCGGCTTCTTCGATTGGGCTTTGGTTTTCACCATTGTATGGATATTCTGCTCCGTTCTTCCAGAAAGTAGAGATATAAAGAAAGAGAATTATTGAATTAAAACACTATAATTGAGAGTCAGATCTTATGACATGAATGTAAGGCAAACAAACTCAATGCAGCACTGTTCGGTGGTTGTCGGTAGCGTCTCTTCTGTCTGGTGTCTAGAATATGGCCGTGGAAGAAGGCGGAGGGAAATGGACTGTCGCAGCCTGTGGTGTGAAGGGCAGAACGTTGTTTATAACGACGGCGGGACGAATGGTGCGACGGATTTGGGGTTTTAGTTGTCAACCAATGGAGTGTTTGGCCGCAACGAACGATCGTAGAACGCAGCGGCGGATAGGGGTTGAAATTGGGACGCGTCGAGGGTGTGTCTGCTTAGGGAGTTGGAGGTGAAGTCGGGTATGATTTGGTGATTGGGTCTTTGCCGACGTTTAGAAAAGACGATAGGCAGTGACTGGAGTTTTGGTTTGGCGAGATGAAGACGAAGGTGTCAACCGTGGATCTGTGATGAAGGCTGCCGAGGATTCGTGGTGTGGCAGCGGCTGATGATGGTTTGGAGGGAAAGAACGGTGTGTGCGGGTTGTGGTGTTGAGTTATGGATTGTTAGTGAATGGACTGTTAATGGTTTCGGATTATTGAGATTAAGGTTTGGGCTGGTAGTGGTTGTTGGTTTGGGGGTTTGGGAATATATGGGCTGAATAGGTAAGGTATATGGACTGTATTGGGCTGATGTTGAGGGGGTTTTGTGGTTTGGGTCGGTTTTTGTGGATCTGGTAACATGGCCGGTTAGGGTTGTATATAGTGGGCTGGGATTAGGGCAAATTGGTTTTTTTTGTAGATAATGTATAGAAAACAATACATAACTAAGGTTTTTAATATCACTATTTCAATAATAAGATAATAAGTTTCAAAATTTAAAAATCAGGTTTTTATTAAATTTTATTTATCATTTGATTAATTAATTAATTAAATATATAAAAGTCACAAATTTGTACAATTTGATCACAAATACATTTATTGGTCACATATTATCAAATTAATTAATAAAAATTATTTCGAGGTCACAAATTAAAAAATTTATAAGTCACAAATTATTTTCGAGGTCATGAATCATGATTTTTATAGGTCACAATTTATTTCCGAGGTCACAAATCAAAATTTTAATAGGTTTATAGGTCACAAATTATTTTCGAGATCACGAATCAATATTTTTATAAGTCACAAATCAAAATTTTAATAGGTTTATAGGTGACAATTTATTTCCGAGATCACGGATCGAGATTTTTATAGGTCACAATTTATTTCCGAAATCATAAATTAAAATTTTAATAGGTTTATAGGTCACAAATTATTTTCGAAATCACGGATCAAGATTTTTAAAGGTCACAATTTATTTTCAAAGTCACAAATCAAAATTTTAATAAATCGCAAATTATTTTACAATCATGATTTGAAAATTTTACAAATCACCACCGCAAACACCAAGACCGCTGACCACCGCACAGTATCGAATCAAAAACCAAAAAATGCCGCAGCACCAGCACACCTACCGCACCAGCACACCCACCATCACTGCATATCACCACTGCACTGCACAACAACCAACGCCGCCGCACCAGCACACCCACCGCACCATTCCAACAATATGGAACCATTCCAACACCACGGCACCAGCACACCCACCAGAGCCACCATCACTGCATATCGCCACCGCACTGCACAACACAATTTCGAATCAAAAACCAAAAAAGGCATCACAAAACCATTGTAATAGTCAGACCCGTTCCTACCTCTACTATTACATCACCAACACCAACAAAGTAACTCCACAAACAAGATCCAACCTCCGGCATCGTTACCCACCGAATCGCTCGGTGCACCGCTCGGATCTAGAAACACCGTTTCGACGACATTGCTCCAAGTGTAAGGAAGAAAACATAGAGAGAAAGAGAAGAGAGAGAAGTGGGCGGTAGTTGTGGCAGTGGATGAGGCGCCAACACCGTTTCGTTTGGGCGGCGACATCGCCGGCAGCGAGTGGGAGAGAGAGAGGGGGGAGTCGCCCGGGTGTAGAGAGAGAGAGAGTGGAGGAATGTAATGCATTGTAATTAGGGTTTACAAATATATATAATTAATTAAATTTTGTAATAAATATTAATTTAAATCATATTAATTTATTAATTAAAACCTGATTTTTGTATTATGAAACTTAATTTTGGATTTATGAAAATGGTATCTTAAATACCTGGTAGGGTGTGATTTCCTCTAATGTATATAGGCTGTGGAATATTATATAAGGAAAAAAATTCATAAGTAACTTTTAAAAATCGTATTTTTATTAAAATTTATTTATGATTTAATTAATTAATTAAATATATAAAGATCACGGATATATATAATTTGGTCACAAATTCATTTATTGGTCACATATTGTCAAATTAATTAGCCACAAATTATTTCGAGGTCATAAATCAAAAATTTTATGTATCACAATTTATTTTCGAGGTCATAAATCAAAATTTTAATATGTCACAAATTATTTTATTGTTACGATTCAAAAATTTTATAGGTCACAATTTGTTCATCGGTCACTAATCACAATTATTATAAGTCACAACTTGTTATACAGTCACAAATTATCATATTATTGTTCACAAGTTAACAATTTCTTAGGTCACATATTATTTTTTAGTCACAAATTATTCAAATCATTGATCACATATTTTTTATTGGTCACAGATTGATCAATTCACTGATCACAATCAACCAAATAATTTGTGACCACTACTTCAACGTTGCCCCCAACAACACCACCACCACAGTCACCACCAAAACCACCACCACATTGGTCACAAATTAATTAATTTATTAGTCACAATTCTCAATCAACCAATAAAATCGTCACGACACCCACACCCGTATCCCACCACTCCAAAAGGACGGTACCATCGCCAACCACCACCATCGACGTCACCTACCGCCACCACCGTCAACATCACCACCACTATAACACCAACAGCACCTACGCCTCATCTCGCCACTCCAAATCAACACATCATCGCCAACAACCACCAACGACGCCACCCACTGCCGCTACCGTCGACATCACCACCACTACAACACCAATAGTAACACCACCACCACCGCGCGAGCGTTGCACGGACAGCGACGTTGAGGCACTCAAATCAACCCAATATCTCAAATAGCAATTCCAAATCCATCCCCACAAAACCACCACTACCACCATTACACCGTGACGTTCACGTTCACGACAAGCAGCCTCTACCAACTCCACCACCACACCCCAACACCACCACCACCACAGTCAAAATCACGACCACACCCACACCTCCATCAGCCATAGAATAAATCAAAATAGGAAAAATGAAAAGATCATTGCATCGCCTTACATTGCCAAGTGAGGGGTGCCTCTCACGACGTCGCAACGCCGGGCTACACGTCACAATCAGCACTTCAAACAGAGAGTGGAGAAAAATGGTGACCGCGACCGCTGGCTACTTGGGGTGGTAGTTGGGTGGCCGTTGAGTCTACACCTTTTGCTTCTGCTTCAATCGATCAGTCGAATTAGAGAGGGGGAGGGTATGGAAGGGGGCGAAATATATGGGGGAGAAAGAATTAGGGTTTAGGATGAAAATTTTATATTTATATTTAAATGTGAAATATCTGATTTGTGAAATGTGAAAGTTCCAACCTAATTTTAAAATACATGATTTGAACAATAGAGTTTTCTGTAATTTTCACAATATATAATTGGTTATAGGTTAAAATTGAAGAAGATAGCAGGAATAGCAGCGCAATAACGACAGTAATCAAGTATTTTTATTTTTATTTTTTTCACTGCTAACAACTAACTGAAACTGGGAACAAAGTGCATGTTTGACTGCCCCTTTTTTCTCCCTGTTTTAACTACTAAAACAGAGTGGGGAACGAATGCCACTTTTGTTCAAGGTTGACGATGGGTGGTTGATGGCTGTTTTTATAGGTGATGGGCTGATGGTTTAGTTTTTTATTTGGATTACGCCCCATTACTGGCGCCCCACCTACCCTGTTCTGAGTTTTGGTGGAGGGGTAAATCGCAGATTATGCCTTTAAGGGTGTAGGGTGGAAAGCTGTCATTTAACTCCCACTTACCAAAGGCTTCATCCATATTTCAGGATTCGAACCTTTACCCAACAGTTGCAAACGATGCTAAATTTTTTCCACCATCCCCTTTCACCACTTGGAAATGTGCCTTGAGGGCTAGTGGTTTAGTTTTATGTTGGTTTATGGTGGTTGGAGAAGGTTTTTGTAGTTTGAAGGTTGGAGGTTGAATTTGTTGGTCAAAGAAAATTATTTGAGCTCTGATACCAAATTAAAATAGGTACTATGGAAGAATCATATGAGACAGAGAATGGGAGATAATTGAGGGCAAGAAGAAGTCAGTTTATTTCATATATCAAAGCTGGTCTCAGTTTCATCATATGAGACCCTTTTATATATAACTAGTTTGTGCATCGTGCGATGCACGAGTTTTGTAGTTATTATGTTTTTATTAGCGTAGAAAGCAAAGTAACAGGAAGAGTAAATGATATTTAGCGATAATGTAAAACTTATGTTTTCTATGGAAATGAAAATAAATGTTAGTTTTTTTTTTTTTTTAAGAACTTCTCTACAGAAAATGAAGAAATGTTAATTGAGATGTTTACCTCAAGATCCACTAACACCGTGTTTTGATATCTGCCTGCTGGTGCTGTAATGTTTTGCTTGTTTTGGTCCTAATTTTTCAACAACTATTACCTTTACTTGCCAAATCTTCTCGTTTGGACTAATTTGGGTTATGAACTTAAAGTTTCCTATCATCTAGTCTAACACAGAAGGGGAAAAGAAAATGAACAATGAGAAAGTAGTAAAAGCTGCAATCATACACCTCAAACTTCCATTCCCGAAAATTCATACGAAAAACATACCAAATGTTGCCTGAATATGCACATGGAATTAATAGATAATTACACATTACCCATGGAGAACCACCAACTAGCAATTTACCATCTAAGTACTCCCTTAAAATGAGAATATTTCCTGCATCTTCATTTGCATCTCCATCTTCAAACTGTTGTTGCCACATAATTTGACGAGCACATTTACTTTCAAATCTAAAGTCCAAAATTTCATATTCTTTAGACACCAATGTGCAATCATCAACGATCAACCGGCTCAATAGTTTTAACTCCATGTTAATATGCTAATAAAATAAACAAATATAAAAAAAAATATTAAGTATGAAATGAAATTAATTACAGTAAATTAATTAATATTAATATTAACCATAGTATTCAACCCTTTAGTTGTATCCATAATATTTAATAACCAATCTCTGCTATATATTTTACCACTTACATCACGTCAATATGCACTACATAACATTACACCAATTAATATTAAATAGAGTAAATCACAAATATAATATTTTTGTTCGAATTTTTTTATTGTTGAAGATTTTTTTTTTCAACTTCACAATTTTTTTTTTATTTTATATTTTAGCAGCGAAGCTCGGTAGTCACGATGTGCGCGCTGAATAGAGGTTTCCGAATTTGGTTCATGAGCGTGATTCTGAAAATCGTAGCAAAGTTATGATTGAAATACTAAGAAATGACCAAAATTTCACGAAAATATGACTTTGGGGACCGAAGTGCAGAAATGTTAAAAGTTTAAGGACCTGAGATTGCAATTTTCAAGGATGAAATTGATAGAAAAGTTAAATTATGAGAACTAAAAAATACAAGATGAAAGTTGAAGGAATTGACGAGCAATTACCCTGAGTACTTAACTGCAATAAATGAAAACAAAAATAAAAAAATAAAATCTCCTTGCACGGAGCTTTCTGCTTTGTGTGCATGATGCTTTTGCTCCATGTGTAAGGAGCAAAAGCTCCGTGCAGTTCCTTTCATTTATTGCAATTAAGTACTCGTCAAATCCTTCAATTTTTATCTTGTACTTTTTAGTCCTCATAATTTGACTTTTCTATCAATTTCATCCTTAAAAATTACAATCTCAGGTCCTTAAACTTTTGGCGCTTCTGCACTTTGGTCCCCAACATCATCTTTTTGTGCAGTTTTGGTCTTTTCTTAGTATTTCGGCCATAACTTTTGCTATGATTTTCAGAATCGCGTTCATGACCACAATTCGGAAACCTCTATTTAGCGTGCACATCGTGACCACAAGCTCCGCTGGGTGCGAGCCGTTTTCGAGGCCAAAATTCGATGTTTTCCCTTCCAAATCGTTGATTTAAATTATTATCTTACTTTTACGCTAGTTGATCCATAAATCTTCTATATCCTCTCGAAACTCATTTCGAGAACTATATTATAGATATATCGAATGATCTAAATGAATATCGAAAATAGTTAAACGGACATCAAACGCGTGTATTAAAAAAAGACGTATAACTTGTCTTTCTGAATATATTACTTATGTTTTTGTCTTCATTTTCGGGCTCACTACAGAATATCAAACGAAATCGAAATATTACATTCTTTAATATCATTTTGAAATACTCACAACCTAATATTTCACGACATTAATGGTGTGGGAAATGGTCAATCGTAGCAAAAGTTACGGCGCATCAAAGTAAGTTGTTCCAAACTAATATTTCGAAAATTTTGATAATAAGCTAACTTTAAAAAAATTTCGTCTATATCCTCTCGAAACTCATTTCGAGAACTATATCGATATTGAAGAAAAAGAAGAAGAAAATGGCAGAAAATCCAGTCTCCAAATGTTGAAAACGGTGTGGAAATGATAAACTCCATATCCGGTATTAGTCATATCTGGTATGAGATTGAATTCGGTATGCCACCAATAATTGAAATCCGGTATGCCACCATGTGTTGAAATCTGGTATGCCAAGTTATGCTGAAATTCGGTACCCTTACACTGAAATACAGTATGCTATCCGGTATTGGTCATATCTAGTATGCTACCTACATTTACCAAAATCCGGTATGCCAAGTTGTGTTGAAATTCGGCATGTGAAAGTTGATATACGGTATGCATCCAAATCCGGTATTGGCCATATCCGGTATGCTCCTAATCCTTTGAAATCCGATAAGTTCAAACCCGGTAAGCCACCAAAGATGAAATCCGGTATGTTGAGAAATCTGAAATCCGGTATGTTGCAAAACATTGATCAAAAATTGATGAAGAAGAATCGAGCCTTGACTCTCATCTTCTACTTTTTTCGGTGTTGTTATAATTGAATATTTAGGAAATATTTGATATTTTTTTTGCCGAATTGTATATTTATTATATATTAGATATTTTTATTAGCGTGAAAATTTTAATTTTTTTTAAAAATTTTCTTAATTTAGTTTTCGGTGTTGTTATAATTGAATATTTAGGAAATATTTGATTTTTTTTTTGTCGAATTGTATATTTATTATATATTAGATATTTTTATTAGCGTGAAGATTTTAAATTTTTTAAAATCATCTTAATTTAGTTTTCGATGTTGTTATAATTGAATATTTAGGAAATAATTGATATTTTTTTTTTTGTCGAATTGTATATTTATTATATATTAGATATTTTTATTAGCGTGAAAATTTTAATTTTTTTAAAATTTTCTTAATTTTGTTTTCGGTGTTGATATAATTGAATATTTAGGAAATATTTGATATTTTTTTTGTCGAATTGTATATTTATTATATATTAGATATTTTTATTAGTGTGAATATTTTAAATTTTTTAAAATCATCTTAATTTATTTTTCGGTGTTGTTATAATTGAATATTTAGAAAATATTTGATAGTTTTTTTGTCGAATTGTATATTTATTATATATTAGATATTTTTAGGATTAAGATTAGGATATGATATATATATATATATATATATATATATATAGTAAGTTTGACAGTAATTCTGACACACACAAAAAAAAAAAAAAAAAAATTACGACGTGAAATAAGAGTGTTACTCTCAGAGAATCTCTGAGAGTGTCACTTTCAGAGAGAGAGTTTTTAATTTATTTTTTTTCACTTTACTTAAGAAATGACGTTGTGTTGGTTGACGATACAAATTGTTAACAGTTGTTCCTTCAAAAACTGCCTCTTTTAATATTGTAGGATTTCAAATATTCTATTCTAAGAAACATCTGACAAAACCTATTAAATCAAACATAATTAAGTTTCCTAAAATACGTATCAAAATTGGAAAATACTTATAATAATCTCTCTTATAATATTGCCTCAATTATAGTCAATCGAAACATTATGTATCACATCCAAATGTGGTTCTTGTACGTCATTTAACTGGCCCTCTGCAATCGATGTTGGTCTTGCCACATCATCAAATGGTTCGAATAATGTTGATATGTTCCTTGAAACAAGGACGCAAAGTGTAGTTTCCTTGTTAATTGAAATGTATCACTTCAAATCCTCATCATCAAGTATGCCTACTCGAAGATTCAAAGACGGGACTTCCATTTTCGACTTAATGGTGAACGTATCATCAACATTAAGCAAGCCTTGAGTTTACGAACAAATTCTGCAAAAGTTATGTCAGTTGAAACTTCTATTCATCGTCTATATATGTTCCTAATCTATATACTGTGTAATAAATCAATGTCTAGGTGAATAGCATTTTTCTCATATAAAATACCTAATTGGATCCCTAACTACTATATTAATCATACCTATTATATATTTGCGCGTGCAGCTGTGCATTATATAAAATACTCCAACGCGGCTTTTATACTATGCATAGAATACTACTTGGATATTAAAATTTGAATGAATTGCAGTGTGAAACAGTGATTGAAGTGGGCGAATTGTCACATCTTCACGTGTTTCATATGAAACAAGAAGAACAAATGAATTATATTTGAGTAAAACTAATAGGAATAAATCCTCGTTCCAAGTTGGTTGGTCATTGAACTACAGATAAATGGCTACCGGAATCCCCTTTTGGATGTCGAAACTCCACTCTTCGATGTCATCCATGGCTTCGTTGACTTCAAAGGCCGCCATGTTACTCGACCTGGATCCGGTGGTTGGAAGTCCGCTTTCTTCATCATAGGTTAGTAAAATACTACTCCAATTTCAAAATCAACAGTTTATAGGTAAAAAAACTATTTGCTCTTTGAACTTGTTAGGCGTTGAAGTGGCCGAGAGATTTGCGTACTATGGAATAAGCTCGAATTTGATGAGCTATTTGACTAGTGAATTGGGCCAATCCACCGCAACAGCAGCGGAGAATGTTAATGCATGGTCTGGAACGTCGATGCTGTTGGCACTTTTGTGTGCTTTTGCGGCTGATTCCTTTCTCGGTCGATACCGGACCATTATCCTATCCTCTGGGCTCTATATCCTGGTTAGTCCAAAAATTCCAACGAAAAATGGCCTAAATATTCTTTATATATATGTATATATGTTGTGTTTTGAGATTTTAGATTATTTGTAAAGAAAGTGGAAGTAAGTTGGTAAATTTACAAATTCTCAAGAATAGTAAAATGTGAGCGGTTGTGTTTTTCTCGAGAGAAATACTGTAAAGGTCAGCTTATTAAATCTTGCATGAAACCAATTTTTTGAAGGAAAAGGCCACTTGAACAGGGTCAAGGACCGATTGAAAAACAAGGAGTTGAGGTATCACCTCGACAACCATGGATTTGAATTTTTGAACTTCGGATCAAGGTGCCACCTCGGCCCCCTGTTTTTGAATTGGTTCCCGACCCTGTTTTTATAGCAGGGCTGCTTTCGAGTTCACTCCGATTGGTCGACCAAAGAGAGAGTTACAGAATTAAGTATACAATCTGATCGTACCAACACAAGGAACCGATCATCGATCTTTAAAGATCTCCCATAAACCAACCCTAACCTGACCTTGACCCAGACCAAATGTAAACCTGTTCTATATAGCCAAAACTGACCGAAGATAACACTATCATTACCGGCCAGAACCACTAAAAACCACACGGCAACAACCTGCCGTCAAGAACAGTAAACAAACCACCACACACGATCGGCCAACGAAGAGCCACTCTAAGGCCTTACAGGCAAGCTGACTATTACACAAAACTAGATTAGGAAATCACCCACACATCCAACTAAAAGATGGATAGAAGAAATAAGGGGGAAATCGCCTCTTGGGTGAGAGAGAGAGAGAGAAGCTGCCAAAACTGAAGGAAGAAAATGAATTGTCTCTGTCTATCAAAAATCGGGCTAGGTCTATCAAAGACCAGATCTTCATCTCAGCCGTAGATTTGCATGGATGGTGTGGATTGATCTAAAGAAAGCACAAGTTTGGGTGTTAGGTGAGTGGCCAATCACAGGCAGCTAGGTGGACTTTTATATGGGCCAGACTTTTAACTTCCAAAAAAGGGGTTTTGAGACCACGTTTTTACAATCTTTACCTTGGTACTCAAAACCCTCATTCTCTCTAGTTGCTACATTGCACGTGACGGTAACTTGCCCTACATCATCGCCCTTTACCTGTAAAAAGAAAATAACCATTATCAATATATGAAATTGATAAACGAGTTCCCAAAAAAAAACTTACCAATTGAAAAACATTTTCAGTCTCATTTCAAATGGACATACAATAGCATGTATTTTCTAAAGATTAACTTTAACTTGAGCCATCTTATTCTTTTAAGAATGATACTTCACCTTAACCTATGTTTACCTCTCATAATAGACAAATTTTGTAATAACTAACAATGCAATTTGACTAACAAATAGATTATTAAGAGTATCATGCAAAAAATACAAATCACACAAATGTTTTTCAACCAAATGCTTCCTTTTACAAAATTCCAATTTATGAAGTCATTCACCAATGTAAAGAAATAGGTAATAGTGGATTTCCACCAATCTTTGTCACACACAAAGTAAACATCCACATATCATATAAGGATCAACCTATCAAACCTCTTCAATTTACAAACAAGGTGCATCTTCACCTCAAACTCTAAGAGTTGACTCATATGGATATTTTCCTCCACTTCCCAATATAGGAAGGCAATTTTAACGTCTAGTGGTTCAAGTTCCCAAAAGAATTGAACAACTAATGCTAAAATCAATTGTATTGTTTTGTATTGTATGATAAGGGAAAATATCTCAATATAGTCAAACACTTCTTTTTGTTTGTAAATCAACTTACATTGCATTCTATGACCATTAGGCAAACTAACCAAACACCAAGTCGTAATTTGCCATCTTTCACTATCCCTAGCCAATTGGTAATCTAGGATATCATTCTTTTCAATTTCCGGGGTATTAGATTTCATTTCAGTTTCACCATGAGGTACACCAACCTCATACATCACAGGTTCATTCCCATCAAAATGAGTGAAGTCATTTTTTGCCACCTTCACCTCATTCTGAAATTCCCTTTTAGAATCATCATATTTGGATTTTAAACAAGGCATAACAGACTCATTAAACACAACATCATTGCTGTTAATGATCTTAAAACCAGGTTCTCCTAAAACCCACAACCTGTAACCACTAACCCCCTTAGGATAGCCTAACATAACACATCTAATATCCCTAGGCACTAATCTGCCCTCGGTTTGGTGAACATATGCTACACACCCAAACTCTCTAACATGTGCTAAATCCGAAGGTTTTCCTGTCCATAGTTCTTGAGGAGTCTTAAGCTCGACAGAACTATATGGAGATCTATTCATCAAATATGATGTCGTGCATAAAGCCTCAGCCCAAAACCCCTTAGCTAGGCCTGAACTAACTGACATGTACCTAACCTTATCCATTAAGGTCTTACTCATTTTTTCCGCCACCCCACTTTGTTGAGGGGAGTACTTAACTGTCCTTTGTCTCATGATTCTCTTTTGTTTACAAAAGTTATCAAATTCCGCGTTACAAAACTCTAGACCACTATCGGTTCTCAAAGTTTTTAACTTCTTATTTAATTGATTTTCAACAATTTTAAGCCAAGTCCAAAATTTATGAAAAGTATCAGATTTAGCCTTTAAAGGGTAAACCCATACTTTTCTAGAGTAATCATCTACTAAAGACAGAAAGTACTTATTTCCACCAAAGGTGGGCTGGTCTTCATGACCCCATAAATCTGCATGGACATAGTCCAAAGGTCTCCTATTTGTATGTAAACCCATCTCAAAACTCACCCCGTGAGACTTTCCCAACGAACAAGTCTCACCCAAGTTTAAAGGTTCAATAAGACCATTACCAAGTAACTTTTGGTTACTTAAATGTTTCAAACATTCATTTCCTATATGCCCCATTCTTTTGTGCAATATTTCATATTTATTATTAGTAACACTCGAGAGATTAGCTTCTTGTAAAGCAATAGCATTACCCATCAGGTAGTACAACCCATTTTTCTTAGGGCCTTTCATTATAACAAGGGAACCTCTCATGACTTTAAGCATATTATTTTGAGATTTGAATACATGTCCTTCATCCTCAAGGATTCCCAAAGATATAGATTCCTTTTAAGATTAGGGACATATCTAACAGTTCTTAATTGCCTGACAATACCATCATACATCTTGATGGCTATATCCCCAATACCACTTACAGTCTGAGAATTATTATTACTCATATAAATCTCACTAGGTTCAAATTCCCTATAGTTATAAAACCATGACCTAACGAGACACATATGGAATACACACCCTGAATCTAAAATCCAGTCTTGACTAATGTCTTCACAAGACATAGTCATAACATCCAAGCTGTCCAATTCATAATCAACGACGGCATTATTTAATTTCATATCATTTTGATCATTTTGCTTCCTTTTCCACTCATAGCAATCCCTCTTAAAGTGTCCTAACTCTCCACAGCCATAACACTTCATGTCACTTTTACCTTTGGATTTAGATCTCCCTTTCACTTTCCTTGCCTGAAAGTTATTTTCTCTCATTTCACTTCTCCCTCTCACAAACATACTCTCTTCCCTAGAGGCTCTATTCTCATTTTTAACCTCTAACTCTCTTGACCTTAATGCATCTATTACAATTGATTGTGATAATTTGTCCCCCGAGTATTTTATTGCATTTCTCACATCCTTGTAAGAGTCTGGCAAAGAATTCAACAAGATGATAACCAAATCCTCATCATCAAATTTCTTATCATTATGAGCAAGACTCTTAACTATTATACTAAAATCACTTAGATTCACTTCTAAGTCTTTTCCCGGGTCCATCCTAAAACTAAACAATTTCTCTAAAAGGTCAATCCTATTTGGCAATGTCTTAGTTAGGAATAAAGCATCAAGTGCAGTCCATAAATCCCTAGCATTCTTAGCTTCATCAACTTGTCTAATTATATGATCAGACAAATGCAAAATTATAGAACTATATGCAATCTCATTCATTTCTTCAATTTCAGCAGTTTTAGCTTTTAATTCAACAGAAAATGTTTCAGGATCGTCCAGGGCTTTAGCAACCCTTTGTTGAACTAAAATAACCCTCATTTTCTGCTTCTATATAGAGTAGTCGCCCTTTCCATTGAATTGTGACAAGTCTACCACTGAACCCATAAAGGATTCAGTGAAAGGGAGGCGAGAACTCGAGGCCATTTGGAAATCTCAGATTCCCAAAAATAAGCAGAAAAAGGTTTTGAAAAACAATCAGGTTTTAAAGATCAGTCAAGAAACAGTTTCAGAATTAAATAGATGAAATGAAAAGACAGATTACAGTGAATTGTGTGTGCTGCAGGTATGTGTGATAATCAGCAATAACAAGTAATCCATCAATTAAATGTTATGCAGTACAAATATGTGTAATATTCAGTAGTAACTTGTAATTCGTCAATTAACAATTATGCAGTCCAAATTACAGCATATATATCAATACAAAATGCAGCAACAAATTCCAATTTGCATTAGACAGTAAGAAACTAATGTGAGATTTTAAATTTAATTCTAAATTTAAACGATCTCACCAAAACTGTTGAATAACAGTTTAATATTTCTGTATTCAGTTCCTTATCAAGAAGCTACAGAAACCAGCAGGTCCACCACAGGTGAAGCCAATAAGGGGATAACCTGAAACACTTAACAAAAATATCAGTAGGCGTTTTGTAAAGTGAATATAATGTCAAATACTTTACCAAAACCAATCTGTGAAATCCACCAATGCCCACTCCAGAGATTTCACCAGATCTAATTTCAAGAACCTCAGTTTATGACCCAAGAAAAACTGTCTGCAATAAATCTAGCCTAAATTGCAGATTATTTGAAAATTTTATTTTCAACCAAGGATGATTTTAATCAACAAAAGATTTTTCAGAAACCAAAAAATACACAGGAACCCTAACCCGAAGGCTCTGATACCAATTGTTGGGAATAAATGTCCCAAATCAGATTTTTGCCTAAGTGACTAAATATTTTCAGCAACTATAATGAACGAAAATGCTCAATCAAATAGCCCGAAAATCACGCATCACAAACAGTAAATAATATGCGAAAATTAAAGAACAAGAACACTGAATCTTGGTGACCCAGTTCACCCAAATAAGGGCTAATCTGGGGGGCTCACAGGTAAGCCCGTCACTAGTGCAAGAACCACCCAAGAGAGAGTTACAGAATTGAGTATACAATCTGATCGTACCAACACAAGGAACCGATCATCGATCTTTAAAGATCTCCCATAAACCAACGCTAATCTGACCTTGACCCAGACCAAATGTAAACCTGTTCTATATAGCCAAATCTGACTGAAGATGACACTATCACTACCGGCCAGAACCACTAAAAACCACACGGCAACAACCTACCGTTAAGAACAGTAAATAAACCACCACACACGGTCGGCCAACGAAGAGCCACTCCAAGGCCTTACAAACAGGCTGACTATTACACAAAACTAGATTAGGAAATCACCCACACATCCAACTAAAAGATGGACAGAAGAAATAAGGGGGAAATCGCCTCTTGGGTGAGAGAGAGAGAGAAGCTGCCAAAACTGAAGGAAGAAAATGAATTGTCTCTGTCTATCAAAAATCGAGCCAGGTCTATCAAAGATCAGATCTTCATCTCAGTCGTAGATTTGCATGGATGGTGTGGATTGATCTAAAGAAAGCACAAGTCTGGGTGTTAGGTGAGTGGCCAATCACAGGCAGCTAGGTGGACTTTTATATGGGCCAGACTTTTAACTTCCAAAAAAGGGGTTTTGAGACCACGTTTTTACACCAAGATTACCAATTCTTTTTGCTTATATGGTATCAAATGCAGCAACTGATATATATTGAAAGTACGTTTTTCCTATAGTTAAATAGATATATCTAATCGTAATTTGCAATTCCTAAGCTAATGAAAAATTCATTCTCTTCTCCATATCTATCAATTTATGCTGTTGCGGAGAAATTATCTAGTACCAAGCCAAAGACGGAGAAGTTAAGAAAATCTCTTAGAATGCTAGAATATATATGTTCTGATCTCCATGCCATCATGCGGAATTTTTTGTGGGGGTTGGTTGATGGATCTCAGAAATACCTTGGAAAATTGGTACCACTCGTTTACTTCTAAAGCAGAAGGGGGAATGGGATTCCGAGATCTCTTGAGTTTTAACCAGCCACTAGTGGCGAAACAAGCTTGGCAACTAATCAACAACAATACCATTGTCGGCTAGAATTTTGGCCGAGTAGTATCACGCGAATAAGTTTTTTTTTTATTTACGGGAGGAGATAAGTCGGGTTCATCTTCCCTATGGAGAAGCTTCCTGTGGAATAATCTAGAACATCTCCAGAAGTGGAGTTGGTTGTTGTAAATTGGCTGGAAGATTATGACAATAATGAAATAAAGTAAGGCAAAATAAGAACACAAAGATTTACGTTGAAACCCAAGACCAAGACGTGATAAAATCAAGAATAGAGAAGGATAAATTCACTATAATCAATAACAATTGTGTTTACAAGATCAAAATACTTTCAACTATGATCTAAAACTCTCAAAATGCTGTATGAATCATATGTTTACAATACAAGTTGGAACTTATATATATATGAAATCCTAGAGAACAAGTTGTACATGAATAGGAGTTCAAAACGCGTTAAAAAGGGAAAAGCATGTTTGGCCAGATACTACTGTCGCTTGAGTAACATCGAACGACAGTTCGTTGCTCAAGTGAATGGAGGTGGGAAAAAACAATCTGTTGAAAATTTTGATAGTGCTTCTCGAGCGACCAGCTAACAAAAATGCGACAATTTTTTTCCAGTCCATAATTTTGATCTCTCCAAGACCACAAATTTTGATCACATTACAACAAATCTTCATCTTGAACCAAATTTCAATACAAGAAACTCTACATTAAACACCACTCAACTTCTTCCTAACAAGCCACAATAAACTAAATCAATGACAAACGCTAACTAAGTTTATGCAATGTTCAAACTTATCAATGAAAAGTGATTTTGTCATCATATCAGCATGATTATCCTTAGTATCAATCTTGCTCAATATAATATCACCACCAGCAATCACTTCACGCACAAAAATGTACCTTATATCAATGTGCTTGATTCTCTCATGGAACATCTGATTATTGGTCAGAAAAATAACATTCTGGCTATCACAGTATACTGTATTTTACCAAATAATCCCCTCAACCACATAGTCTCTTTACATGCCTCTGTAATGACCATGTTTCTGTCTTTGTTGTAGAAAAAGCTACTGTATTTTACAAAATAGCTTTCCAGTTGATAGCACAGCCTCCAACAATAAACACATACTCTATAAGTGATCTCCTTTTATCAAGATCCTCTACATAGTCTAAATCCACATACCCAATGACTCCATTTTTATTTCTTCCAAAATACAAGTAACCATTAGTTGAGCCCTTCAAGTATCTGCATATCCAATGTACTACTACTCAATGTTCATTGTCAGGATTTGTCATGTACCTACTAACTGCACTGATTGCATGTACCAAATCTGGTCTTATACAAACTATAATATGGAACCCGAGATATGTAATCAATGTCTTCATCTGATTAATGACACAATCCAGATGACAATTTGAAGTGGACAGCCAAAGGAGTACCGACAACCTTAGCATTCAACATATTGAACATTTGAAACACCATCTCAATGTAGCCATTCTGACTCAAATACAATCTGCCAGCATTTCTATACCTCAAGATTTCCATACCAAAAATTTTCTTTGTTGTACCCAAATATATCATCTCAAACTGCTTACTAAGTTGAGATTTCACTCTTCTGACATCTGCTTTATCTTTGGCTGCAATCAGCATATCATCAATATATAACAACAAATATGTGATCGATCAATCATCTCCACTTTCAAAGTATACACAACTATAATAATTACTTCTGATGAAAGCATGAGTAATCATGAATGAATCGAACATGTTGTACCACTGCCTCGGTGACTACTTTAGTCCATATAAGGACCTCTTCAATAAGCACACATAGTCTTCCTTCCTAAAAACTATGAAACTCTCTGGTTGTTGCATGAAAATATTCTTCTCAAGTTCTCCATGCAAGAAAGCTGTCTTGACATTCATTTGTTCAAGTTCCAAGTCATTCTTTGCCACTATCTCAAGTAAAGCCTGAATTGAGCTATGTTTTACAACCGACGAGAACACATCTATAAAGTCAACACTTGAAATCTGACTGTAGCATTTTGCTACCAATCTGACCTTATACCTAGCATCTGCAGTCCCTGATGTCCCTTCTTTCCTTTTGAACATCCATTTGCAGCGAACAACATTTTATCCTTTGGTAATTTCACCAAGCCTTAAGTACAATTTTTATTCAATAACTCAATTTCATTCTACATAGTAATCAACTATCTGCTAGAATACTGCAACTGACTGCCTTTGTATATATAGCAGGCTCCTCAGTGGAAAAAATTTCTTCAGTTACATTCAATGCATATGCAACCAAATTTGCTTCTCTATACTTCTGTGGAGGTTTAATCTGTTTGCGAGGTCTATCCTTAGTAATTGAATATTGTAGTGTTGTTGGTGGTATAGGCAAAGTAGACAAAGTATTTCTATCTGTCAACTCTGAACTAAACTGTTATGAAGTAGACTATTCTTTAACATTTGATTGTTCTCCTGGACCAATTTTCAACTCCACCTAAGTTGAATGATTATGTTCATCTGTTTTATCAGAATCACCACGAAATGAACCATGAACCATAGCAAGTTCATTAAATATTACATCCCTACTAATCACCACATTTCTCGTATCTAGACACCACAATTTATATCCATTCACGCTTGATTTATACCCAAAAAGACACGCTTTCTAGACCTAGGCTCTAATTTTTCATTATCCACATGAGCATAAACAGGACACCAAAAAATCTTGAAATCAGTATAGCAAGAAGGCTTACCAGATCATACCTTTTCTGGTGTCTTTTACCCAATGACAGTTGATGGTGAGCGGTTGATCAGGAAACAAGTTGTGGCAGCAGCTTCAGCCTAAAAAGTCTTAGGCAACCCAGATTTTGAAGAATACATCGAACATTTTTCATCAAAATTCTATTAATTTGTTCTGCCACATAATTCTGTTGAGGAGTTTCGGGCACTGTCAAGTGTCTCAAGATGCTTTCAGCCTTGTAGAAGCTATTGAATTCATTTTAACAAAACTTTAACCCATTATGTGTGCGTAGATGCTTTTCAATCTGCTTTTCAATCATTGTTTTTCATTCCTTGAAAGTCACAAACATATCACTTTTCTGTTTCAAAAAGAATACCCAAACTTTCCTAGAAAAATCATCAATTACTGTTAACAGATAATGAGCATCCCCTCTTAGAAGTACCTAGCCGATCCCAAATATCTGAATGAATATAATCAAGCGTTCCCTTCGTGTTGTCTGTTCCAGTAGTAAATTTGACTCTTTCTGTTTCCCAAAAATATAATGCTCACAAAACTTTATTTTACTAGTCTTTCTCTCCAACCTTAATTCTACCATACAATTCTTACTTATATGCCCAAGTCGCATAAGCTAGAGTTTAGTAACTTCCTCATCAGCCAAAGAAGAAGTAGAAACTATTGCATCTCCTGTAACTATGGAACCCCACAAAATGTACAATTGTGTAGAATTTTTATGTACATTCATGACGCACAAGAGCACCCCGACTTACCTTCACCAGTGTATTTATGACCATTTGAGTGAAGTAAACTAAAAAATATGAGATTTCGCTTCAATTCTAGAACGTACCTGACGTTTGTAAGTGTTCTAACAACATAGTCAAACATTCTGATCCTGACTGTACCAACTTCAACAATTTTGCAAAGCGCATTATTTTTCATAATCACTACACATCTCGAAACTCTTTCATATGTTGTAAACCAGTCGTTGTTGGGACACATATGAAAAGTACATGTCGATTAAATGATCCATTCCTAACAAGGTTTGGAAACCATGTCAGAAATTACAAGAATCTCTCATTCATTTTGTCCATCTTCCACAACATCAACCTCCGTTGTTTAAACATGTTGCTTTCCTCTTTCATTAGTACCAGTAGCTTTGTTCCTATTTTTCAAAGAATAGCAATTAGCCCTGATATGTCCATTCTTTTTACAGTAGTGACACACCTACAAGCTCTGTATCAAGTGCAGCTTGCCGGTCAATCCTTTTGTCATGTAAAGTTGCTCCAATTTTAACCACAATGCAGCTTCACTTTTCTCTTTGAGATCATCCTGAAGAATTTGATTTGATAGATGTAGATGAATTTGAGATTGGGCTTTTCGATCCCTACGCTGCTTTCCATCCTGCCCCCAGGTTGAAGACATCTTATCAAAGCCAATCAAAGCTTCCTCTAAATCCATCTACGTGAGAACTGCTCGCATTTTCACTTGTCATAAAGTAAATCTCGTGTTTCGATCCAATAGTGAAATATCATATTTCATCGTTGTCATCCGAAATAATCAACATTAAGCTCTGATGCCACTTCTTGTGAATTAATAGGAAGGTTGTGACCATAATGAAATAAAGAAAAGCAAAACAAGAATACAAAAATTTACGTGAAAATTCAAGACGGGATAAAATCACGGATAGATGAGAAGAAATTCACTATAATAAATAGTCATTGTGTTTACAATATCTTAATCCTCTCAATTAAGATATAAAACTCTCAATATGTTGTATGAATCATATGTTTACAATATAAGTCAGAACATATATATATATATATATATATATATATATATATATATATATATATGAAAACCTAGAGAACAAGTTTAGATGAATACGAGTCTAAAACGCGTTAAAATGCGAAAAACATGTTTGGCGGAATACCACTGTCACTTGAGTGGCGTCGAGTGACAGTTCATAGCTTGAGCGAACAGCGTTCGACAGGCAGGTGAAAATAATCTGTTGAAATTTTTGATGGTGCAGCTCGAGCAACCAGCTAGCGAAAATGCAGCAGTTTTTTTTTTTTTGTCCAAAATTTTGATCTCTCCAATACCACTTCAAATACAATTCCAAAACCCACTAAAATTTAGATCACACTATAACATTGGTAATGGTGAAAACATTCGAATTTTCCATGATCCCTAGACCACGGACTTTCCTAAGGGCTATGTCAAAGGTTCGTACTTTCATTTTGGCGACTATATTACAATTTATTGTTTATAGGTGTCAACTTGGTGAAAAATAGACAACGAGCCATATGTTCTTTTCTTGTTCTAGAGGGAAGATGGAGTGGAAAAATGTTGGCTTATGGGGTTTAAAGCCATTCAAGTTATGTTGTGCTAGAGTACAGTGGCACCCATATTCTATTTGGCGATGCAACTTATGTAGTGAAATCCAAATTATGAGATTTTTTTGGAATCTGTGGTGGTAGCGGATGGATTCACACCCGCGGTATTGACCTATTTTAAGGTTTTATTGTATTATTCGGAATAGTTGCTAAAACACTTACCTTTTGTACTCATCTTCGATAAAGTTGATCTCTCATCTATCTAGGGGTTTTCAGGTAAATTTGCGTGTTCTTGTTTTTATTTTTCCATTACATATTTTTGCTTTTATATAACATGTTGCATGATATTGTAGTACGTATGTTTAGGGTTAGAGGTGGGTCTTGTTGCTTAGTCCCTAACTGGAAAACAACATAGCCCATCGTCTAGCCTCGCTTATTTTGTGCTCGCAGATCGCTTTGACTAAGTTGATTACATTTTGAATTTTATTGTTATTTTTGTTCTTGATGATTTTGATTAATATTATCTCTTTCTTTTTAAAAATAGTCGAGTATAGATTATTTGTGATGAAATTAATTTTTTCAAGTATTTTCATAAACAGTTTTTGCTAAAATAATTCTCATACTTAAATTTGGAAAAAAGTAGACTATATAGAAGTCAATAAAATTGTAGTTTTCTAAAATAGATTTTCTCCAAAAATGGCTAACATAGATTCTTTTCGTAAAGTATCAGAGTAATGCTTGACCGACCCTGTTTCCAGGAAGCCACATGGTATCCCCTATTGGAGGGGACGTCGGTGGTCATTGACCCTATTTCTTTGGCTTAAACCAAAATATCGAGACATTAATGGAATAACTTTTCACAGTTATACGAGAAATTTCATTCAAGGCTAGCCACCTTAGAAGTTTATTTCATGTTGATCAAACAACTTTAATTTATGAAGTTGGTCTCGTAACATGTTTATTTTGTCCTTGTTTGAGTCTTATTCTTTGAAAAAAAAAAAAATTTTAAATAATGATTTGACATCATTTCAATCACACATTTTTTAATAAAATAATATTATACGCAAATTTAAAAAAAAAATCTTATTTTTTAATCACATATTTTCCATCAATATACTATTTAAAAATATAATTGTTTTGATAAGATGGGGCTTCAATTTAACTATTGCATCTTTGACCGTCATCAAAATTAAAGCCCTTTTGGTTCTATCTTTTAAATTCATTTTTAATCGTACTATTTATTGATCCATAACTTTTATTAATTTTTCATCATATATATTATCAATTTTTATTAAAATTTAATAAAAATCTAATTTTTAATAAAATCAAACGGATAGGATTCACAGCATAAAATCATTGAAATTCGTGACCCAATTTATATTTATTCAAAATAATTCTTTTTTGGGATGCTAAAATATCATGTTATCAACTCGGTTTGTTTTTTCAAAAAGTATCTTTCATAGTGGTCACAAATAATTAAGGATTTTATTATTTATACATAAAAATTGTACATAAGTGATTATCAAAAATAATGTAGAGCGAAATGATTGAATGAAAAAATTGATTATATTTTAAAGTGACATATTGTAAAATAATATGTGGACATTATTTGATCTTTTATGTAAATTTTAATATACAAGTAATAAAGCCTAATAATTTAAGAGAGAGAATATTCTGAAACTGTTCAGATGGTTGATCCATCTATAAATATGTCAGTGTACTGAAAAAAGAAGAAATAAATTCTGGTGGGAAATTTACCGATATTTGTTAGTAAACTCCAGAGATATGGCTATGCCCATCTCTTCAGCTGCTGGAATTCCGCTCTTAGGCAATTTCGTCCATGGCTCCGTCGACTTCAAAGGCCGACCTGTCACCCGACGGGGTTCCGGTGGTTGGAAGTCCGCCTTCTTTCTAATAGGTACTTTTCTTCATTCAATACAGGATTTAAGGGTCTGTTTGGCAGGAACTATTTTTGAAAAATCAAAGTCGAAGTAAAAGCTATCTCAAAAACACCCTAAATTAATACAGCCACACTCTCTAACTGCTTAAATGTTTTAGAGGAGATGTTAATACTCCTGTAGCCATTTGTGCATGTATCAACTGTTAATAATTCTACCGCAATTTCCCATTCAATACAATTTAGGCGAGAAAAGGTGTATTTATTTATTTATTGTTTCTAATCATCAGGGGTTGAAATGGCTGAGAGATTTGCCTACTTCGGAATATCTTCGAATTTGATTGTCTATTTGACGGGTCCATTGGGCCAATCCACTGCAACAGCAGCGGAGAACGTGAATGCTTGGTCTGGAACGGCATCACTTTTGCCACTATTGGGTGCTTTTGTGGCTGACTCCTTCCTCGGTCAATACCAGACTATAATCATTGCCTCTGGGATCTATATCCTGGTCAGTCCTAAAAGCTCACTCCAAAATGATGTAGTTATTGTTTGTTCTGGGAAATGCTAAGATTAAATTCTGTATTTGAATTGTTATGGATCCAGGCACTTGGCTTCTTGTCCCTATTTGCTGCTCTCTATTCAGACAAATCTCCAGGCTGCCAAATTGCTGCAAATAACATGACATGCTCTCCGTCGCAATTTCAAATTATTTTCTTCTTCTTCTCTTTGTATTTGTTTGCATTAGCGCAGGGGGGGCATAAACCTTGTCTTCAGGCTTTTGGAGCTGATCAGTTTGATGAGAAGGACCCAAAAGAATGTAAAGATAAAAGCTCATTCTTCAATTGGTGGTATTTTTCCACGAATTTGAGTATTATTTTGTCTCTCTTGGTTTTGAACTACATTCAAGACAACCTAAGTTGGGCTCTTGGCTTCGGAATCCCCTGCATCCTCATGTGCCTTGCGCTAATTGTTTTTTTGCTTGGAACCATGACTTACCGGTTCTGCATACCAAGTGATGAAAGAAACCCGTTTGCGAGAATCGGTCTGGTATTCCTGAATGCTGCTAGAAATTGGCGGACTTCCAAGGCTGCTATATCCAAGGAAGAGGAAGCTCAGGGAATTATGCATTATCAAGGCTCTCAACAGTTCCAGTAAGTCAATGATTCCTTTGTATTGATATCTGCCAAAAAAAAAAGGTCTCTGGACCTTGCTTTGGTACAGTTAGTTTCTATTATCCGTATCCTTATGTGTCCTGTCAGTGGGGTTTGATGATTTGTGTTTTGTGCAATATCCGGGTTCAATCTCTTGTTTATTGCGCTTGGTCCTTTATGAGGAATACCATTTATCAATGGATAAAATTCCTCATCACAAAATTAGACTTGACTTTCAACCTCGAACCACAACATTTAAACCTTGTTTTCATTAAATCTGAGGTTGGTTGTATGAATTTTTTTGTCCACCCTGTTCGGTTCATTACTAGATCTATTGTAATATCTAAAGCAACTAGCAACCACAAGAAGCAGCGTAAGTTTTGATATGCCCCTTCCTCTTTTGACTTGTATTATCGAGATTTGCATAGCTCTTAAGGACGGAATCTGCCAAAACAGGTTCCAACTGATGTATGTTCAATCTCCTCCAGCTCTACCTATTGGCGTATATTTTCATTTCTTTTCTTTTCCATTTTAGTTTAATTTCATCTTAGCTTTTTGATATCTGCTACATTCAGGTTGTGGACGTTTTGTTCTTTAACAACCCAACACTAACCCTAGAATATAGAAGGTCTGATAACATCGTCTTATCGGACAAGCACTTTTCATTTTATTCAACCTGCTCAAATTCTATGTATTACGTCCTCTTTATTTCTTGGTTCCACAACTATAATTGGACCTAGATACTTAAAATAATCACTTTTGGGGACAATTCGATCCTCTGTAGTTAATTCTTATATCACACATACTTATTTACCTTAAATATTTGCTTTATATGATTAAAATAATGGAATCAATCTCATTTCATTTCATTATAACATATACTTTTGGTTTGTAAAAGGTTTTTTAATAAAGCATTGGTTGCACCTGATGGTTCGACGGAAGATGGGCAAGTTTGTAGTATAACTCAGATTGAAGAGGCAAAGGCGGTTCTTAGGCTTGCTCCAATATGGACCACATGTTTGGGATATGCCATTGTCTTTTCACAAGTAGGGACTTTATTCACTAAGCAAGGAGTTACAATGGATCGTTCCATTACATCTAGCTTACAAATACCAGCTGCTTCACTTCAATCGTTTAGCTGCCTTGCCATTGTTTTCTTTATTTCAATCTATGACCGCATTTTGGTTCCTATTGCAAGATCTATAACTAGGATATCCTCAGGCATAACGATGCTTCAACGAATTGGAACTGGAATGCTTTTATCTATTCTTGCTATGGTAATTGCAGCTTTGGTTGAGAGTCAACGTTTGAAAACTGCTGCTGACCATGGACTAGTCGACATGCCCAAAGCAACAGTGCCAATGAGTGTGTGGTGGCTGGTGCCTCAGTACTTGATTTGCGGAATTTCAGATGTCTTTGTCACAGTCGGTCTCCAAGAATTCTTCTACGACCAGGTTCCTATTGAGCTGAAAAGCATAGGCATTGCTCTATACCTAAGTATATTGGGTGTAGGGAGCTTTTTGAGCAGTTTTCTCATCTCTGTAGTGGACAAAGCCACCGGTGGTCTGGGTCAAGACAGTTGGTTTTCGAACAATCTTAATCGGGCTCATATTGACTACTTCTATTGGCTACTGGCTGGTATTAGCGCTGTTGCATTCGCTGCCTACTTGTACTTTGCAAAATCTTATATCTATAACAGGAGAAACGGTCCCTAACGTTGCATTTTTTGGCTCCTGTTACTTGTATTGGCTACTAGCTAGAGTTAGTGCTGCTGCATTTGCAGCCTATTTGTGTTAAATAAACTCAATTATGCATACCTCTCAATGTGAGAGGTTTTCTCATTATATAGAACCTAAATTATAACTAAATACGGTATATATCAATTACAATATTCATTTATAAGTGTGTGGCCGGTACATTTTGTGAATTTCTTTTATAAATTCTTCTTGGATTGTGGGTTTTTTGGAGTAGCATCAATTATTGAATTAATTCTTAATTATTGCTGCTCATGAAGAAACGCAACTCTATAAATAATACATGGTTCCTGAAGAGCATATCACCACGATTCCAATATTCCAAAAAAATGTTATTCATAGACCTGTTTGTTACAAATAATTTGTTGGTGCTCCTGAAGTAGCACAACCTTGTTAATATTCTAAAATAATATTATTTCTCCTAAAGTAATACATTTTCGAAAAATATATCATGTCGAATTCATGTTTATCCTTGAAGGAAAACATATAACTAATGTCATGAGAATATTGATTAGTTTTATTACTTGAATGATATATAGTTATATAAGTTTTAATTGCATTTTTCGAAATTAAATAATTGAATTGTATATAATATTAAATTAGAAGTTCAATTTGACATTAATGTTTTGTATGACTAGTTGGATCGTCACTAAATTAATAATGATGCAAAATTAAAAATTCAAATGGATATTCAATGAAAAATCAGAAGATTCATCAATTCAATCCTATATGAATTTTTTTTCACTTTTATGAGTTATTTTTTATTAATCATTATTAACTAAAATATAGACTGGATTCCTTATGTTTTTCTGGAAATTAATTAGGGAGATAAATGGATCTCCATCATTTTCCACGTTAATCATCTAAATATTATTTGTGTCTAATAGATTTGATATATTTACTGGATGATTGCATGGTGTTTGCAACCTGAAACTTGCAAAATTACTGCTCACATTCTAAATCGTGAGCATGATTTTCAAATTATATAATCAAGTCCATGTTTTGTTAATACTAGTGGACATAAATCTCAACATTATAATAAGTGTTAATTGAAATGTTGATAAAATGTTTAACAATATTATTTGTTAAACGCCTCCAATTAATTTAATTGAGAACAATGTACTTTCCATTTTTATTTGGAAAATTTTTTAATACGCATCATGTCAACATCATAGATCTCTCTATTATAATTAGCTTATGGTCAGAAACTGATTTTTTCACATAATTATTTTAATAGTGCAGTATATGTAAATTTGATCTACTACAATGCACTGAAATGAAAAATAAAGAATGTTGAGAAGAAATTGATAATTTAAACCATTATCTCAAATGTGTTATATTTGATAACGCGATTTAATGATTGCCAATTTGATTAATAATTCTCTCAACATTAGGGAGAAAAGTTAAAAAGCTGGAATGATGCGCATATGCATCATTATCTAAATTCTAACAAAATATAATTCGAACTAAAAGTTCGAAAAATAATTTATTTAGATGCATTTACTGATCAACAATATCAACAATATCTCACGCACTAATTTTAAATGCTCCAATACAAATTGATGTCTTAGAAGGATAATTTGATAGCATTATATTTGATATATTTATGGCACGTCTGAAGCGTAATGATATTCAATTCTAATACAAAAAATCTTCAAATGAAAATTGAACAATTCATGAAGATAGTCTTATTAAGAAGACATATACTCTTGATAAGTATTTAGACATAACAAATTATAAAACCTCAGAAGAGGTTCAAGTACCTGAAAATAATGAAATTTGAGATATTTCAATAAATTATGTCTTTATGGGAAAAAAATTTAAATGAACACTTTTGCACGTGATGTGCTGCATCATATTATGAACAACGGGGAATCGAAATAAATTTGTCGAAATATATCGATCGAAATAATAATTGACCAAATAAAAGGGACGCAATCTTAAATTGAATTTACTAGAGAGACTTGAAATTTTTGGATCTATGTTCCGAACACCTAAAGGTGTATACTTACGTGAAATTAAAAGGAAAAAAGTAAAATCGTAATATGAAATGTACGACTCTTTACATAATAAATGTCGTTAAGATTTGTATAAATAGATAAGTTATCATGTGATAGATGTAATCATGAGTATTTACCTTGTTATAGTGATAATGCATGAGATTTGATATGCATTTAAATGTGATTGTAGACAATTTATCTTATATAGTTTTGATACTATCGTGGAAGATTTAATATGCCTAAAACATAATTCAAGTGATATTATAGCGAGAGAGAGTTAATATGCGATGCATTCTTTTTCTCTTGTCCAATGTTTTCTCCCAATAGATTTTCCTAACAAGGTCATTAATGAGAATTTTTGTAGCGTATTCAAAAATAATAATATATTTTTTTTCTTTATTATAATTTTTCTCACAAGGTTTTTTCTAATAAGGTTTTAATGAGGCATATTCTTCGTGTAATGAATGTCTATAACATGCAATACATTTACCCTCAAAATGATACCTTATATCTATGAGACTCTCGAAGAGATCAACAAGAGCTATTCCTGAATCATCATGTTACTACAGTTATTAAAGATTGATAAAAGTATTCCTTATGAAGATAGTGTTATTTAAAGACTGTGCAAGACAACATGAGACATACTTCACCAGAAATTGTAATATTGAAGACATTGATGTATGAGACATGGATAGTTTGATACAAGAATTTTTACTTAGGGTCCGTTTGATAGAAAGATGAAATTTGGGTGGAAAAAAAATGAATTACAGATAATTAAATTGTCTAGAATTTATTTGACTGAAAATTGTAGTTAAAAGTGTTTGACTGATATAATTTTTCACCTATAAAATATAATATTTTTGGTATCCGTTTGACTTTATTTTTCATGAAAATTATCAATTAAATAAATAAAATTTATTACCATTGGAGACAAAATTTGTTTAGATTGTCAAAAAAATAAAAAAAATTGAAATTTTTTTTGATGTTCGTTTGACTTTGTTTTACATGAAATCTGTTAATTAAATAGAATTTTTTTTTTTTGCACTTTATCTTAAAATTTATTTCTATTGCTAAAAATAATGTGGAATTTCAATTCTCACCAAAGTGGTTGGAAAAAGAATTTTTTGAAATCAAAGAAAATTTCAAAAGTTAGAAAACGCTTTCCATGAAAAATTTGGTCAAACAAACAAGTCAAAAGTGGATGTTGGAATTTGAATTCCAACTTCTAGGAAAAATAATGTGCTATCAAACAGAGCCTTACTGAAATCAAGGGGAGTAGTCATACTCTTTTTTCCTTTGATCAAGTATTGTCCCACTAAATTTTTTGACAAGATTTTAATGAGATAACATTTTATACTCCAAATTATTTTCATTCTTTTTCATTGTTGACATTTTTGTCCCACCGAAATTTTTTGCCAAACAATATTTCAATGTTATAGTTATTGTACAAATAATCGTCTAAGGACGAGTGCTGTAAAATAATTGGATAATTAATGATGATTATTTAATATTAGTATTGACTAGTTTAGAAAGTCTATTTAATTTTAATTGTAACTCTTATTTTAGATCCTATAAATACGAATCTTGATTCTCAATAAAATAAACACTTGAGTTTGAATCTTATATTATCTTCTATTTTTCTCCCTTTTCATAACAAAAATGACAATTTTGCTATTTTTTAATTTTTCATCGTACACCTCAGTAGCGTCAACTAACGAATAATTATATGTAATCCACCCCGCTTGGATTTGTTACACGTATTTTCCAAATATTGGGGGCTTATACTAGTTCAGGAAAAAAAAACAAAAAAAAAGGTTGGGGAGTAAAGTGCAAATGAACCCAATGGTTGGATATCTTTGTTGTAATTTAATAAAAAAATGACAAATATCTCAAATGTAGTACTAAAACCATGAATTGGACTTCCATCTCATTTTCGACTTTAAGAACCAAAGACAACAAAATTTAATTAAAATCACATTGAACCGGCCAATTCAGTTGGACTCCAATTCGAATTAAATAGTTCTCTTCGCACGCGCGTGTGTAAGTCCGTCATACCCTGACTTAAGTTTTGGATTATCTCTGATTAGATAATTTTAAGGGATAATTGCAGCAAAAATCTCGAACATTTGAAATACGGGTAGATTTTTCTCAAACATTTGATTTGTTCCAGTCATCACTTCTAACATTTTCATTCTCAAACATTTGATTTGTTGCAGCCATCACTTCTAACATTTTCAAATGTTACAAGCGAGACACTTTTGGACGATTTCCATTCACAATTTTGTCACTTAATATTTTAAAAAAAAGGAGTAAAAGAGTAACTTTATATTTATTATATTAAATAATTACATTTATTAAATTTAAAAATAAAAAATAAGACCAAACAAAACAATCCTCTTCTACCACCCATGCCCCACCTCAAAACCCAAAATTAGCCACCAACCTCTGCCACCTCCATCTCCACATCTACCTGCTGTCGACTACCACCATTTACCCCATCACAATTGTCACGATCCAATTTTGTTATTTAAAGATCGGAGCTCGGAGTAGAGTCTTAATTTCATATCACTTTGTAAAAAAAAAAAAAAAATTTATTCCATGGACTTAAAATATTTTTTCTTTTTTTTTTTTTAAAAAAAACTCGGGCCAAACTAAAAATTTGATTCCAATTAGTTTGACTCATATCGTAATTCAAAAATGATCGATATGTGATATAATAACACACAATAATAAATTGGGCAAAATTTGGTAACCTGAATAAATTTTCAAAATTAAATGGGGTTCAAATTTTCCCAATTGATTAATTATAGCTCAATCACAAAAGTGAGAGATTCAATTTTAATTGCACCCAATGTGTGGCTACTGCATACTTATCCACTTATTTCCAAATTGATTGAATGATAAAGAAAATGTGACAATAAAAATAGGTTAACATCCTTTGTATTTCCAAAATATGTCAAAAGGGTTACACCCCAAAAGGATTTCTTATAATTATGCCAAAAGTTACATAATTTGTGTCTTACTAACTATTATACCAAAAGACACTTAGACTAAAAGTTACATAATTTGTGCCTTAATAACTATTGTACCAAAAATCACTTGTACATATTAAAGACCTTAATAATTTTCGAAAAATAAATACATCATTGTTATAGCGTCAAAATAGTCCAAATAGTAATGAACTCCCAAAAAATGGTTGAACCCAGGATATTCGGGGTATGACATCCACACGTGGACCTCCTTGACAAACACACAATATATTCCGTCTTTCGAGAACGTCCATTCGCCAGAGGTAAATTCCGTGATTTCAATGGGAATCATCTACAAAATTTAAAACATAACAATATGAACATACTTGTTCAACAAGTAATTTATACCATCAATAATTTTCCTTCCCAAAATAGTCAATTAAACAATGGTCCAAATAGTCCAAATAGTAATGAACTCCCAAGAAATGGTTGAACCCAGGATATTCGGGGTATGACATCCACACGTGGACCTCCTTGACAAACACACATATAATATAAATTCCGTGATTTCAATTCCGTCTTAAAACATAACCAGAACGTCCATTCGCCAGAGGTAAATTCCGTGATTTCAATGGTGGTTCATCTACAAAATTTAAAACATAACTATAATAATTTGAACATACTTGTTACTTTAAAAAAATGGCAGTAAATTACTTACTTCAATTAATGCCCATCAATTCTTTCTTCAATAATGCTCTTCAATTCGAAAAGTACTTCATACTTTAATTTGTAGGTATTTGTTTTCAATTGTTTTATGTTTTTTATCCTCCTCAATTAGGAATAAAATAAAATAGATTTTTCTCTGGCCACTGAACAATTCAATAACTCCTCATTTTATAGGATTTCTCAACTAACAAATTGCCATGATCTAACATTAATTGTTCCTAAATCATTATTTTGCCACTCTTTTACTCTAGAATGTCATTTGTCCTTTTAGTTAATGCTTTCTAATTATTACTTGGACACATATTACCTTATCATTAATTACTCTGTCACAATTCACCCTATCATGCCACGCTGGCCAATAGTTCAATGAGAGATCAGTTTATTGCATGTTTCTGTCGATCGAAAGTTCTGATACCAAACTAAACTGAATGACCTGAAATTTGGTGCACGGGATATTGCAACAATAGCCACCGAACAATCTCTGGCACCCAATAGTTCAATAAGAGCTCAGACAGAAGGTGGGGTGTTCCAAGTCTTGGGTGGTTCTGAAAATTGAATACTAATGCTTTAATACAATGTTAATGTTCAATATAATATCAATGTTCAAGAGGGTAGAGAATTCAATCTATAATTAATTTTGCTCTTAAAAAAATGATGTAATCCAAAAAGACAAAATGATTCAATAAACAAAGCTTTGTCAAAACTATAAGCCGATTGGCCAACGAAAAAAATGGCATAAATTACTTACTTCAATTAATGCCCTTTTTCATTTTACTGTTTGCTTGAACTATTTGCATTAATGTTTCTTGATCTTCAATAATGCTCTTCAATTCGAAATGAGCTAGAAAGTCCACAGCTTCTGCTATGGGGTTTTCTGTTTCAAGGTCTTAAATATTATTTTTCTTTCAAGTTTTTCTACTATCACTTTAATTTTTGTGGTTTTATTTGTTTTTAAATTGTTTATCGTTTTATAATTTTTTATCTCGTTACTCCTACCCTTTCACGTTTCAATTTATAGTAGGATGTATTTTAATTTTTGAGGAATAAAATAATAATTAGCTAGATTTGTTGTTGGTTTTTTTCTCAAATTGCCATGATCTAACGAATTAATTGTTCCTAAATCATTATTTTGCCACTGTATCTCTTTTACTCTAGAATGTCATTTGTCCTTTTAGTTAATGCTTTCTAATTATTACTTGGACACATATTACCTTATCATTAATTACTTTGTCACAATTCACCCTATCATGCCACTTGTAAGTTTAAGACTGGCAACATAGAGTAACATTATCATGTTTCTTAATATAATCACATGGTAATATAATATAGGTATCTAACCATAGTCCCTTACTTCAGGTGTTTTTTTCAATGGGTAGCAGAAAGGTCTTTTAAAATGTAATTACCAATTGGAACCAATATCCGAAAAGAAAGTTATTCTAATTAGAATGTTTCTATTATTTTTTGGAATGTAACGATCGATCGAACTCAAGTTGAGGTTCTGATACCAAACTAAACTGAATGACTGAACTGAATAATTGAACTGAGATTTTCCCCAAGTAAATCTTAATTAAACTTGGATGTCGGTTTAAAAATTTCGGGATATTGCAACAATAGCCACCGAACAATCTCTGGCACCCAATTTTCTGGAATCAGCAGGGTTACTGTCTAAGAAAGGGGTAAGTTTGGATTGTTACTTATGTTAACATGAATTTACTACATGAGCTATCTTGACATCTTTGCTGGCTGATTGTTCTCATGTGAGACAGAAGGTGGGGTGTTCCAAGTCTTGGGTGGTTCTGAAAATTGAATACTAATGCTGCCATAAGTAGGATTTGGCACAGTTCAGTTCGGTTCCAACGAGAAGTGAACCAGACTCGAATTTTTTGAATATTTAGTAAGTGGAATCGTCGGGTTCAAATTTAATTATGGAACAGTTCGGTTTACATACATGTCAAATAAAATTAAGATGCGATCCTGGTCTATACCAAGGAGTGTACAACGTACCAACAGCTCACAAGTAGTCGTAGTCAATTCCATTCGGTTCAGTTTGGTTCGATTCGGTTCCCAATTGATATATGGTCATTCTGGCACTGTACTATGCATTATTATTTTAATTTTTTAAATATTTTAGAAAATTACATTAATCCATGAAAATGAACTAATGACATGTATAATTTTTTTAGCTCTTAAAAAAATGATGTAATCCAATTTTATGTGTCTTTTACGTCCCTATTTACTGAGCAACTTTTTTTTTTTTTTTTATAAATTTGATTCTGAAAATCATAGAAAGATGACGATAGTGAGCTTCCATCATAGCTCTAATAATTAAAGCAAAGGCACTATCGAGTTTCAATTATTGCTTTTTTCAAAAAAAACGACACTACGGATTATCAATATTACATTTGATTTGGTTAAAATTTAAGTCGATTTGATTTAAATTGGGTTTGGACTGAAAATTAGAAATAAGCAAAATAATATTCGATTTTTTTGGGTTATTTAAAAATAAATTTATGAAAAAGAAATAAAATAATTTTTGACAAAATAATATTAAAAAAATAAATATTTAAAATAAATAAGTTAAAAAAATGAGGGAGATTCAATTCTTGATCTAGAATCGAAAATCGAACCGAACCATCGATTTTCGATACAGATACTCATTTGAGTATTTAACTTAAGAAAAACTTCTCGATTCAGTTCAGTTTGGTTCGGGTTCGATTTGGTTCGGTTCGAGAGTTTTGCCCAACCTTAACCATAAGAGTGATTACTTGCATGGTGTGTTGCGGGGCTGTTATCGAAAATCATAATAGAGTATCGAAAATCATAATGGAGTGGTGCTGGCACCGAAAGGAATTGCCACAAAGTTGTCTGTAGAAGATGCAGATGCATTAGCTCTTTGAGAATGGGCTTTGGTTTGCCTAGAGTTTGGATCTTCTCGTGGCTGAGGTGGAAGATGAGAATTACCAGATGGAATTAGCGAAGTTGTGTTGAAACTATATCATTCACAACAATCAGATTGAGTGCAAAATGAACATTAGCTCCTTTTTACACAAAATAAATTTGAAACTTTGGTGATTAAGAAGTTGGGTGGAGGTTGTTCAGTGGTGATTGTGATGAAGTGAATGGTGGCGAACGATGACAGGTGGTTGGTAGAGGTGGAGGTAGCAGAGGTTGGTGGCTAATTTTGTGTCTGGGGTAGGGGTGAGAGGAAGAAAATGATTGTTTTATTTTTTATTTTTTAATTCAATAAATATGATTATTTATTGTCATAAATAAAAAGTTACTCTTTTGTCCCTTTTTTATAATATTAAAAATGTGGTCAAAGTTAAATTTGTAGTCAACTGACGAAATTGTGGATGGAAAGAGTCCAAAAGGGCCTCATCTGTAACAAATGAAAATGTTAGGAGTGACGACTGCAATAAATCAAAAATTTGAAAAAATTCTTCTAATATTTCAAATGTTTAAAGTTTTTGTTGCAATCATCCCTAAAATTAATCGTAATAAGTAATAATAAATATTTTAAAATACCTCCTAGGAAGATCATATTCTCCAAATTGATGTCAATTTCTTGTCACTGTCAATTCCCGATATTGAAATTAACCTTGGGCAGCATTAACCTTTCTAAATTTATGCATTTTGTTTTATTAAATATTAAAGAGAGGGAAATTGGTCGCCTAACTTACCAGTTTATTTCATGTTGGTCACACCACTTCAATCTATCTCAATTTGATCGTGTAATGTCTATTTTCCAAATCTGTTTGATTAATAGCAACTCTACCCTAACCAATTTTATTTGCACAAATTAATTTGCTAAGTTCATCATTTCTTCCATTTTGAAAGTTAAACTGACGTATAACGAAAACTTTGACATCCTCTTTGAATTAAAAAGAAAAAAGATACAGTTGCTTATATAGTCCCTAACGTTTTTTGGTTGTTGCAAATCAAAAATGAAATTAGAAAAATAAGTCACGGTCAACGATGTCTTGTTGATTCTCACTTATTTTTCCACTTTTTTTTTTTTTTTTTTGTTATTGCACAAACCGTAAAAAGTGAGGGACTATAGTAGAAATTTTATTTGTTCTTTTTGTTTATTTAAAGGGGAGGGCTAATTTGAAAAATTGGAGACGAATTGTACTATTAAAATTAGTTAGGAGTCGATTTCTCACTAAAACAAAAAGTTTATTTTTATTTCAATCTTATCCTTTCGTCTCTTACGTACAACGTTGTCAAGACTGTGACACAAAATCAATTGAGACAAAATATAAACTATACACTCATAATCGAAGTGGACGAGCAGTCACATCACCTGTTTCGTAGATGCTAATATATTCTATTGTTTTAGCACGTGTCCTTCTTGAATAGGTTGGAGAAGTATCTTCTTTTGTACCAGAATAGCCAACTATGTTTTTTTTAATATTAATATAAAAAGCATTCTTCAATTACTCATTATTTTTAAAGAATATCAACAAATTGATAATATTTTTAAATTTAATTACCCGTTTGATCCCCATTATTTATAGAATTTGAATGAAAAATATAATTGTTATGAATTTCACATAAGATATGAAAATTCAAAAATAGTGACTGAATATGATTGATAATGATCAAATTTTTATTTTTATGGAAGAAAAATAAGAATTAAACGGGACATAAATAATGAAAATTATGTGCTCTATTAATTTTTTTTATTTCAATTTTTAATAATTATTTCTGATTATACAATTAATATATAATTTAGAAATTAATAACTAAAATATTACAATGATAAAATACAAATAAAGAGTGTGTTCGACAACTTTTAATATTCTACTTTTTAAATTATTTATATTTTAGCTATTGACATTTATATATATTAATTAAAAAATGAAGAAAAAGAATAAATAGTTGTTGAGAAGGTAAATTAAAGAATTTATTGAAGCTTTATATATAATGACTCTATATTATGGTCAAGATGTTCTTTAAAAATAAGGTGCTCTTATTCCGGCAATGCTTTTTTAATTTTAATGAATGTCTTCAAGAATAATTAAAAATAAAAAGTAGACTTTTTTTTTTTTTGTTACTCCAATAATATTATTTATATTTTATCTTTCTTCGGACTTTTTTTAATAAATTAGTATCATTTACTATTTTCTTTTTTCTTTTTTCGCTTGACTTTTCTCTTGTTCACACGTGAACATAACATGAGAGAAAAAATTATGAGAAATTGTAAAATAATAAATTTATTTTATAGAAAGTGAATTTGATTCTTTCCTTAAATTCAACTATAAAGAGTTTCTCGAACTCCTAAAATAAGTAATCAACTCTCTAAAATAAAAATAAGACGACTATTAAAAAGCTTAAATGTTTTTAGATTATAGTCAATTTGGAAACCTCGTTCTGCTTTTACAATATCAGTTGAATCAAATTATTTTTTTGAATCGAATTATTAAGAGAGTGTTTGATGAAGATTAAAATTAAATTTTTTAATAAATTGTGATAGAAATTTTTAAAAAATTATGAGATTCATAAAAAAAAAAAAAAAATGATTAATTTTGATTCGTATTAAAAATTATATTTTAATTCGTATCAGGTTTTAAGTGTTGAATTATCTTGCCATTATTGAGGAAGAAAATCTCGAAGTGATCGTTGCTTTCTCTTTCCCTGTTTGTATTTTGATTTGACAAGAGGCCTTAATTTCAATATCAAGATTGACAAGCAACCATAAAGTTTACGCAAGTAATAATCTTTCAATTTCTCTGTCATATGTGGAGCCTGTTAGTGACTTCTTGTGATAGATGAACTGATCCATGATCTAAGGGATAATTGCAACAAAAATTCCCAAACTTTAAAACAAAACACTAACAGATTTTTTTTAAAATTTTTTATTTATAACAGTCATCATCCCTAATTTTTTCAAACGTTGCATTCGAAGTCCTTTTGGATAATTTTCATCCACAATCCTATCAATTGATCAACTATTTATCCTTGACCACATTTTTAATATTTTAAAAAGGGGTAAAAGAGTACATTTTTATTTATCATATTAAGTAATTAAACTAATTAAATTAAACAAATAAGAAATAAGAAAAAAAAAATAAAATCGTCTTCCTCCTTTCACCCCCACACCCACCTCAAACCCAAAATCACCCACCATCGCCACCGTGACATCTACCTCCACCTGTTACCAGTCAGAACGGGGAAGAAGACGATTGCTTTTTTTCTTTTTTTCAAAAAGTCCAACTCTTAGAAAAAGGATGAACATGAGTAATAAATAAAACAAAAGAAAAATCAATTTTTTCTAAAAGAGTGATATCCCAAAAAACTCCAGTCAGAGTAATTTACCATTATACAAATATCTTCAAACTTTTATCTTACGAGCTGAGACAAAGATCTGAAATCTAAACGGGTTTAGATCTGTGGATCCATCAAAATGAACATAAAATCAAAGTGGGCATCAATATATTTCTTTCCCTATATTCAATTTGAACAGTCTTTAGATTATGAAGTAACAGAAGAAGAAAAAACACACAAGTGAAACCGATGACTAGTTTGGACTTCACACGTCGGGTGACTGGTTTTGGGTTTGAGGTGGGTGTGTCAGAGGAAGAAGACGATTGGTTTTTTTTTAATTTTTTTAATTTCTAATTTCTTAATTTTTTTATATTTAATTAGTTTAATGTGATAAATAGAAGTTACTTTTTTGTATCTTTTTAAAATATTAAAAATTATTTGTCAAAGATAAATATTTGGTCAATTGACGGAATTGTTGATGAAAATTGTCCAAAAAGACTTCAAATGCAACGTTTGGAAACGTCAAGGATGACGGCTACAAAAAATCAAAGATTTGAGAAAAGTCTATCTAGTCTTTCAAAGGTTTGAAACTTTTGCTGGAATTATCCCTCAATTTAATTATAAGTGAAAATTTTGAGAAAAAAACACTCAAAAGTCCCAAACTTTTGAATTTTTTAATGATGAACTTTGAACCTTTCATATTTAACATCTCCATCAACCTATAGAATGTGTGTGTGTGTGACTGTTATACTTTTATGACGACGAAGACGTGAATTTGACTCTTAATATATGAGAAATTTATTAATGCCTCGTTTGGTACTCATTTTTTTTTTATAAAAATAAAAAATATGATCGTATTTATCACATTCATCACATTCAGTCACCATTTTTAACTTTTCATCTTTTTTGTAGAGTCCATAATAGTTATATTTTTTATTCTCATTCTACAAAAAAATTAAAATCAAACGGGGGAAGAGTGTCGTTCTATCTTAATTTAATTTCAATTAAAAAAAAGGGAAAGAAAGAATGAAAAAAAAAAAAAAAAAAAAAACATAGCTCATATTGATAGTCATTTTTGGGAGAAAATGTATTTTTAAATAGTTGATTGATAGAGAATGTGTGGTTAAAAATTAAGAAAAAGATTTTAGGTTTGCATGTAATATTATTTTATTGAAAAATGTGTGGTTGAAAAGAAGAGAAAGAAAAATATATTTTGAAAAAAATGACTACCAAACAAGGACTGAGTCTCATTATCCATTTTTTTTAATGAAACATTCTACCAATAAAATAAAATACTGCACACAAATACAAAAAAATTTATCCTATTTTTTTAATTACACATTCTCTAGAAAAAATCAATATATATTATTTTGAAAAATGGGGTGGAAACAAGGGAAAATTCAAAATAGAGCCCAAACAATTTGTAAAAGGCTAATTATATTGCTACCACAATTTTTATTTTTTGTACTACATTTTAATTGCACTTAAGATTTGTCATCTTTGTTCATTATAATACTTATGTCCCTTGAGGATTTTTATGTCGTTTTTATCCTCAAACTTTTTATTAGTTAATTAATACATTTTATATTTGACAACAATTTTATGCTCAAAAGATAGTTGAAATGGTGTAGAATAACTTATTTTTTCATCATATTTTTAAAAATAAATAAATAAAAGGCACAAAAACTATTTTTTCCCCTCATTTCAAATCACGAAAACAAAATATTTTGATTTAAATCATCATCAAAGATGGAGCATACTAATTAGTGAAATATTGAAGATAAAAATTTGATGGAAAATAGTTAAGAAAATAATTGTTACAATAAGAAAATATTGAAGAGTTTAAATATAATTAAAATGTGGTATAACAAATAATAATTGTGATCTTACAGCTTGTTTGATTCTCATTTTTACCAAAATGTATTTTTCTCTCTTCTTTTCAACCACGCATTATTCATTAAAATAATATTACACGTAAATCAAAAAAATTTCCTTATTTTTCAACCACATTATCCATCAATCTACTATTCAAAAATGCATTTTTTCATAAAAATGGAGCTCAAACCCACCATTGCAAAAAAATCTTGCAACCCTAGCGGAAACCCCCATACCCACAAATCCTTAGGGGTCATTCTCTTCGTATTTTAGTTTTGCATTTTTGAGTTTTTAAATTTATTTTGTATTTTGTGTTTTGAATATCTGTTTTGAAATTGTTAAAAATGTGTAATTTTTGTTGGAAAAATGTTTCTCATAACATAAAACTCGAAAATACGTTTACATCATGTCAAACCCCGATCATGAATCTCCACCATGGCCGAAGCTAACGCCATCACCTAAGAGTGCACGTTTCATCAATGTCAAGCCACGGTCAAAACTAACACCACCACCATTATGGATCAAATTTTCGGGCAACTTTCGGACCAAGACCACCGAATATAGGTACCATCATAAAGCCCTTAACCTCCTCTTCAATTATCAACCAACTTTTCCCCATAACTCCACTGTATTTTGACCAAAATCAATTCACAAAGTAGGCTGCTCGAAAATCTGAAAATTGCCGACAACTCCACCTCCGGCCACCAAATTGATCAGAGTCCACCACCGGTCGATTGTCCACCACAAACCGACTCCAACCATTGCCCCAATTTACCACAAATAACAATTCAAAAATCTGAATTCAACCCGAAAATTTGCAGATTTCGATGTTGTCCGATCCACCCATGGTCGCGGATCACATGGGTTGAACTCCTCTTCACCTGCTGCATTTTTTTCGGCCATGGGGCAACCCTAATTTCGCCCAGAACTTGATGAATTTATGGGTGCAATTTGATGATTTGTGTGAAAACTTCTTCTTATTTTGGGTCTTTGCTCAAGTGTGGTTTCACTACTGGGGCAGGTGAGGGGGTTCGAGTGGTGGTGAAGTCTAGTGGTTTAGGTGGCGGGTGGTGGTCGATTTGACGAGGAAGAAAGCGAGGTTTGTGAAGGAAGAAGGTTGGTGGAAATTTTTTGAGTTTTGGCATGTGAAGGGAGGGACAACATTGTGTTTATTGAGTTCAAAAATTGTTTTAAAAATGAGAAAGAAAACGCGTTTTCATCATTTTGAAAAATCGAAAACAGAAAACGGGGAAAGAAAACGGGCCTCAACTATTCACGTCAAATGTTGAAAATCTCCATTAATTTATTCTTCTTCTTGAGCACCTTTTTGTACACCTCCGTTAATGGAAACTTATTGGAAAAAGAATTAATCTACGTGTACAGAACTATTCATTACCATTTGGTTGATATCCACTCACATGTAGTGGGATCCGTGTAAATAAACAATAAAAAAAAATAAAATATTATAATGCCCACATGACCACCCTGATGATCACTCCCTCACATGAAGTGTGTGAGTCCCGCGAAAATAAAATAATATTTTTCTCACAATATGTGTGGAGGTGGTCATCCTGAGTGGTCATTCAAGTGGACATTATAGCATGATTCAAAAAAAAAAACGGGACACCCCCAAATGTGAGAATCTGTCAGAGTAGCAAGTCTGTGGGAAAAATCTTCTGCTAATTGTGGCAATGGGCTTTCCATTGGCTATCCATTTTGGCCCCAAAATCAGGAATCCAAATTATGCGGTGGCGGGTTGTGAAATTTATTGAAAGTACAACATCAACTTCTTCGAGAATTTGCTGAGGAAGTCACGATGGCATAGAAAGATCTGGATGGTGGATAAATGGGGCGGGCATTACCCAGGTTGGATTTGGAAACTTGTTTGCTACATTTTGAAAAGGTCAGAACTCAGGCTTTAATTTTTCCTAAAGTTTAAAATATCCTCGCATAACGGAGCTATAAAATACTCCATTGATGGGGGCCCATATACTGCTTATACAAATGCTCAAGAGGAATTTGGATTTGTAGCCGAATATGAGTATTGAAAAATGGACAATTTGTCTAATTTCTAATATCTTTAATAATGTTTGCATGATGTGCAAGATGAAGTCAGCTCTAGCGGACGAACTGTCACATCAGATCTCCATTATTGTGAGGTGGTTAACCAGAAACGACTTCAGATGCTTTGAGAACAAGTATAAAACCAGAATAATGCCCTGTTTTATTGCAATTTTTGTGGGGGTGATTGCTGAGCTCAGATATGGCAAACCTGGTTTCTTCAGCTGCAGGAACCAACCTTTTGGATACTGAAGCTCCACTCTTAAAAGACGTCGTCCATGGCTCCGTCGACTTCAAAGGTCAACCTGTTACCCGATCCGGATCCGGCTGTTGGAAGTCAGCTTTCTACATCATAGGTACGAATTGTAATTTGTATATGCCTAATCCTACCCGAATTTCTCAGAGCAAAATAGGATTTTGTAACAGTCAATTTGAGTGTCTAAGTGATTATAATCCCACAAATTAATTGCTTAGGCAACTTGAGAGACAATTAGAGTTTTGTTAATTTATTATTTTGTTCTATTTATTAGGTGTTGAAGTTGCTGAGAGAAGTGCATACTATGGAATACTTTCAAATTTGATAAGCTATCTGACGGGTCCATTAGGCCAATCCACTGCAACAGCAGCAGCAAATGTGAATGTGTGGACTGGAACGGCCATGCTTACACCGCTTTTGGGTGCTTTTGTGGCCGACTCCTTTCTAGGTCGATACTTGACCATTATTATTGCCACTGGGCTCTATATCCTGGTCAGTTCAAAACATTTTACTTGAAAAATGGCATAATTATTCGCCTAATATGTGATTTCTATTTCCAGCTTTTAAATTATTTGTAATGATAGATATACTTATGCAAGATAATCAGTGGAATTGTATTTCAAGCTACAAAGCTTTTAGGAGTGATTATGCGAGGTTCAGTTGCACCAAAAGATGTGATAATTCATAGTTGTGATCTTGTCAATTAAAACACAAATAAGCACACATTTCTCCAGCAGATGTCCACTTCGTAGTTCGTACTTTTGAAGATTTATCAGATTGAGTGAGTAAAATGATTAAATTTGTCTATGAAGGTTATCACATTACCGTTTGATTCTCATTCTTTGTAGAATGAGAATGAAAAATATAGCCGTTATAGACCCCATATAAGAGATAGAAAGTCAAAAATAGTGGCTGAATGTGATTGATAACGGTCGGTCATATTTTTCATTTTTATGGAGGAAAAATGGGTACCAAACGGGATATGTTCAAACTTTTTTTGATTGAATTGGCAGTCTTTTGGCTCAACATTTTGCATATTAAATTTTTTAACTATCAAGTTTGAAAACTTTTAAACTGGTACTATTTTGCATGTTTTGCCATGACGTAAATGCATTTACTTGGTTGAACTTGTGATATTTGAACTGCTAGTTGCTGGAGTTCTCTGAATGTTAAGATAAACTAGGGATACATTATGGGTTCCAGTGCTCATTCAAAATGGAAGTTTTGCTGAATCATTTTGAAAAATTATGAATAATCACAAAAGAGGCTAGAGAAAATGGCAATTTTCTCCCCACTAAAAATTTCTAGGAATTCATTTGTATTCTATATTGTCCTCGATATGAATGGTGCCAAAGACTTCGATTTTGGGATTGATTTTGAGCAGTTCGCTCTCTGACTTCAATAACGCGAAGTACTTTTTTATACATAATATTCTTGAAAATGCTATTCTTCAGGGAGATGCTAATCATGTTCTTTCTACTGTTATGATCTCAGGCACTTGGTGTTATGTCGATATCTGCTTCTGCTTATTCATACAAATCTTCCGACTACCTAATTACTGTAGCAAATAACAAGGCATCTTCTCCGCCACAGTTTCAAGTAATTTGCTTCTTCTTCTCATTGTATTTATTTGCACTAGCACAAGGTGGGCATAAACCTTGTCTTCAAGCTTTTGGAGCTGACCAGTTTGATGAACAAAACCCAAAAGAATGTAAAGACAAAAGCTCCTTCTTCAATTGGTGGAGTTGTTTCATGAATATAGGTGTTATAGTGTCTCTCTATGTTTTGAACTACATTCAAGACAACCTAAGTTGGAGTCTTGGCTTTGGAATCCCGTGTATTGTCATGTGCCTTGCCCTTATTATACTTTTGCTTGGAACTACGACCTACCGATTTCGCTCACAGAGCGAAGAAAGAAGCCCGTTTGTGAGAATCGGTCGAGTATTCCTAAACGCTGCTAGAAACTGGCGGACTACCCCGGCAGAAATATTTAAGGAAGAGAATGCTCAAGGTATTCTGCCTTATCAAGGCTCTCAACAGTTCAAGTAAGTTAACTACCATTTTTGTACGTATTTTGATATTTAAAGGACAAAATGCCTCTTGACCTCACTTTTGTACACATATGGCTTCTTTGGAAAAAATTATTATGCCCTCGTTGGTTTTTCTAAAAATTAGATTTTTAGTAGATTTTGTTAATGTTATTGAAATATATTGTTGAAAAGTTAATAAAAGTTGTGGATCTCATAAAATGGTTGAATATGAGTTTCAAAAAAAGTAAGTTCTAAAAATTGGGGGCAAATAAGTGCTATGTACCTGTAAAAAACAGGAAGGAAGAAATGAAACTGAAATTTTAGCCATAACACTGTCCAATACGGAATTCCAAACTTGCCCTTAAGTTTATGTAGATTATTCCCAGTAAGTGTGCTTTTAAAAGGATAGATACAAATGATTAGCCGATGGTGTCTTTGCATTGTTCAATTTGAACCTTTGTAGAATTCCACTAATGTACTTTTGCCTGAGATAGCTTCAAAATAACTTTTTAGTTGTTCCCAATTCTCATCCCAAGAAATTGTGTTAATGCATCCAAGTCCTTCATTTCTAAATTTGGTGAAGGTTGCTTCTTTAACATTTTGATTTCGTCCATATGTGAATCTGCTGATAACATGTCATCGATGTAAAATAGCAAAATAACATAACTGGATTCAAACCTTATGAAGTAGCAATAATAGTTATTACTGCACTTTTTTTAGCCATTTTTCTTTATAAATTCATAAAACTTCTTTTACCACTATCTCAGGACTTGTTTCAAGCCATACAAATACATTTATTCAATTTGCATACAAGCTTCTCATTCCCTTTGACTTAGAAGCCTTTTAGTTGCTGTATGTATATCCCCTTTAAGTCACTGTGGAGGAAAGCAGTTTTTCTATCTAAATACTCAAGTACAAGCTCTCTGTTGCAACATTATTTAAGACTGACTGAATTGTTGCCTATCTTCACCGGCAAATAAATCTTTGTGTACTCAATTCTTTCTTTCTGTTGGAAACCTTTGACTATCAATCTCGCCTTATATCTCTTTGAACCATCATGTTCCTCCTTGTCTTGGTATACCTATTTATTGTTGTAGAGCTTTCTTTCCTGTTGGTAACTTAGCTAGCTCTCAAGTTTAGTTAGAGATAAGGGAGTTTATCTCATTTTCTTTGGAAGCTCCCACTTGATCGCATCCTCCACCTCACTCGCCTTATCAAAACATTTAGGTTTACCACCATTAATGAGTAATAAATAATTTATGTACCTCATGTTAGAAAACATAAAGTTGAGAATACAGGGATTGGAGCTGGGGACTTTGGTGTAGTAGTCTCTGGGAGAGATTTCTTTTGCCAAGAACTAACATTTGTTTGTTGTAGCATATTGCCTTTTGGAGTATGATCCAACTCGACATACGTTGGATCATTGTGTGCATTGCCACTAAATTGGACTGTGTTTCTGTCGGCTTCTGATCATTATTTTGTTGTGATCATTCCAGAAGCAGTGTCTAAACTAATCTCCACCATATCCAATGAAAGTGCACTTCAGCGACTTGGAATCAAACTTACCCCTAGCTTAATCACTAATATGCCCATCTGCAATACAATCGAAAACTTTCAAATGAAATTTTGTACTTTTTCTCCTCTCCATATTTGCTTCATCATTTGTGCTCCAAAGGTACTGATGGTTCACAGTTAATTACGGGCTTGTTTGGCATGTCTTTTGAAAATTCGAAAGGAGCTTTTGTGACCAAAAAGCTGCTTTTGGACTCGTTTGGCAATTTTATGAAAGTGATTCTTCTAGTTAGAAATGCTTTTAGAGGCAGCTGATCTAATGTGATTTAATCTAAAAACACTTTCGAAGTAGGAAGCTCTTTTAAAAATTAGCTCCTGTTTGAGCCTCATTTTTCCCAAAACTCATTTTCTCAAAATTCATTTTCAATCACATTCTCATAAAATAATTTTACGTAAATCCAAAATATTTTCCTATTTTTTAATCACATTCTCCAAAAAAATCACTATTTTAGAACACATTTTTCAAATAAATGGGTCTTAAACGTGGACGTAATGTAGCTTATTTGAAAAACTCTTCTACAGAAAGCAAAAACAAAAGTTATGCCAAACGGGCCTTAGTGTACGATGTTGTGTTGATGGCTTCTGCTAAGAACCATTTAGTCAAACCTGCATGTAATTGCATGTTTTGAGCTCTTTCTGTCAACATCCAATTCATATGTTGTGTCATTCCATTTTGTTGCGGATTTCTTGAGTTCCTGGCAAAGTCTTCTTTGTTTTGATGCCAATTTGGTTACGAAACTTCTTGAATCCCATATTTTAGTACTCTCCACAATTGTTAGATCTCAACTTTTTCACTCGCACTCCAGTTTCATTCTCCACCATTTCAATACCTCAAATACTAAGGATCATTGATGAAAGTCACAAAATAAGACTTAACAGTGTTCTTCCACATTTCTTGAAACTCACCCTCTTATGCTTTCCAAAGATGCAATACTTGCATATGTCTACATCAATTGATTGAAGCCCTGATAGTTTCCCCTTAGAATGCATTTGTTTAAGCATACGTTTGGCAAGTTTATTAACAGTGTTATTGCCACGTGCAATGGTTATTGCACCCTTAGAAACCTTCCAGTTATCACCATTGAAGGTTGTGACATAACCTTCATTTAACAGCTGCTCGAGTCTTACACCCTTCAATTTTCATACAGATCCAATGATCTTGATCTATACTTCACCCTTATCCACTATGTGACAAAACTGATCATTTTTGAGAGATACCTTTCAAAAGTTACCCGGTAAAATTCATAACGAGCCCTTTAGTATGGGTAGCATGAAAAGATGTTCAAGAATTTATTACCCAAGATTTTACCTTGCTTTCCAAAGAGCATATCAAAATTCAAAGCGTCGTCTTATCCTTCTGCCAACTGTGATGCAGGACTCTTTGAAATGGTCGACACGGGTACGAGTACTCCATCTAGACACGACAATTTATACAGGGGTTTATATCTTCCAATTCTTATATAATTTTCGCGATTTTAGTTAAATGAGTTATTGTTTCCATTGCTACTAATGTTCTTAGGTTAACCAGGTTGAAAAATTAGCCATATTAATAGGGTTGATAGGTTAATAAGGTTGAGAAGAAAGCCATATTAACGAAATTTGGACTCTTTTAACCATGTCCCTGTATCCAACATTTTAGAAAATAAAAGATTCGACACTTAGATACGTATTCAAGTCTGAGCATCATAGCCTGCCACAGCATTAGCCTCAAACCTCAGTTTTGTTCACCTTTTCTTTGCACGATTTCTTTGCGCGTATTTTTTATTGTCCAGTCTTGCCATAATTCCAACACTTTGACAGTCTTGGATTTGGTGAAAATCTTTTGATTCTTCCTGACTTGCCCGTGCCACGCCGTTACCTCTGTTTTATGTCTACCTCTTTCCATGTTCAAAGCAGCTTTCAAAAGTAGAAACATCTGATTGTCTTCAAATCGCCTTAGTCAAGATCATGCTCACAACATCATCAAACTAAAACTTGGACTTTTCGATAGAGCTACTAATCGCTGCAACTGTGCCATTCCAAGGCAACTGCCCAAAAATTAATAAATCTTGAACCTCATCAAGAAAGTGATTTTGACTGTGTAGCTAGTCCGTCACTTCATTGAACTCATTTAGATGTTATCCAATTCTTCTGCCTTCGGTCATCTTTAAAATAAACAACTTTTTGATTAAATAAACTTTGTTTGGTGCATGGCTATTCATACGGATTGAATAGGGTTGTTATGAGAGATGTTGTCTTCTCTCTGTCTCTTTTTTTTAAATGTCAAAGAGTTGACTTCAACAATATCTGTCTTATAGTCTCAAAAGCCTTCCGATCATGCAACTTGAACTCATCGTTCGTTATCTCCTTTGGCTTTTCACCAAGTGGTTTATACATATCTTTCGGGTTAGGTAGTCCTCCATTTACATTTTCCAGAATCAATTTGTACTGTAAAATTTATTGATTTTGGTTATCTTCTCCTCTGTCGTCATTGCACCCACTCAAACACAAAGTCTATAAAAAAAAAAAAAATTGAATTGTATTTTGGTGTAGTGACACAACTTTGTTGTGTTGCTCTAATACCAATCATTAGGAATTAGATGCTTACTAATTCTGTGACGGTTAGTGGGATGCGAAATAAATTATCTAAACTGTGAATAAACAAAAGATACAAATATAAGAGCATGTGCAAGACACAAGGATTTAACATGGTTTCACAATTGGGCTTTCGTCTATAGAGCAACACGATTTTTTTTTTCACTATATCAACGAAATAAAGAAGAATACAAAGAAAGACGGTTGTTTTTAGCCTATGCAAAGGCTTTTTCTCTCATCTAACTCTATAGAAACTTGACTCTTTGTTTTTGGCTCTTTGCACCTCACTTGCACTTTTTTCTTTTGCCAAGCTACTCTATTTATATAATGTTTGGCCCCATCAATTAATTATAATAAGCAAATTGTCAAGAAGGATGGATTTTGCGTCTGAAAATGCCTTGACAAAATTTGTACTTGACCATGCATTCACTAATCTTATAAGAAACCATTCTGAAGCCTTTAGAATGTGAAGCCCATAATCATCATTAGGTCAATATTCATGAATAATGGTCTTGACCATTCAACATCAACCTAATTCGGTTTTATTATATTACTTTTGGTTTGTGACAGGTTTCTTAACAAAGCATTGGTTGCACCTGATGGTTCTGTTGAAGACGGGAAAGTTAGTAGTATCTCCGAGATCGAAGAGGCAAAGGCAGTTCTCAGGCTTGTTCCAATATGGACTACATGTTTAGGATATGCCATTATATATTCACAATCCTCCACTTTATTCACCAAGCAAGGAGTTACAATGGATCGCCATATCACATCTAGCCTACAAATACCAGCTGCTTCATTTCAATCTTTTGTCAGTGTTGGCGTTGTTGTCTTTATTCCAATCTATGACCGTGTTGTGGTTCCAATTGCAAGATCGATAACTGGGAAACCTGCCGGAATAACAATGCTTCAACGAATTGGAACTGGAATAATTTTATCTTTTCTTTCCATGGTAATTGCAGCTTCAGTTGAGAGGGAACGTCTGAAAATTGCTGTCGAATATGGACTGCTGGATCTGCCAAATGCAACAGTACCAATGAGTGTGTGGTGGCTGCTACCTCAGTATTTACTTTTCGGAATTGCAGATGTATTCACCTTGATTGGGCTCCAAGAATTCTTCTACGACCAGGTTCCAAACGAACTGAGGAGTATTGGTCTTGCTCTATACCTCAGTATATTTGGCATTGGAAGCTTTATGAGCAGCTTTCTGATCTCTGTGGTGGAGAAAGCCACCAACGGCCCGGGTCAAGATGGTTGGTTTTCGGACAACCTTAATCGCGCTCATCTCGACTACTTCTATTGGCTACTGGCTGGGCTTAGTGCTGTTGCACTCGCTTCCTACTTTTACTTTGCAAGATCTTACATCTATAATCGAAGAAATAGTCTATGAAGTTGTATAGAAACACTACCTGTACAAATTATGGGTAGTAGAACAGCAATATTGTGCAATAAACTGAACTAGCAGTTAATAGTTTGTGTATATGTCTCAAGAAGTTGTAAATAAACAATGTTGCTTGTATGTGTATATTTCTTTAGAATTTTATTTATTTATTTTCAAATAAACAAAATGAAAACATTGCAAATCGATTTTAGAGTTGAGTTTCCTTGCTTATGGCACTAACCATTGAGGTTATACGTGTCAAGGCATTTCGTCTTTGATGAACTTAGTTTTCAACATGTCTAAGAATCGAATATTATTACTTATTGAAAACACGATCTCGAGAAAGAACATGATACTCTTCTTGTAAAGTTAGGTTGGTAATAAAGGGAGGATTAAATTCCTCGATTAGACTTTATAGGGACGAATGCACCATTTGAACTCTATTTACTGTAAAATTGGCTCGAGATTGAGTATTTTTTTAACTTGATGTAAATAATAATTTCTTCAATGATAATATCCAAAAATCAATTTATTTAGTTTATTCGTACAGAAGGTTCCACTTGTTTTTTTTTCCTAAGCTTCATAAAATTCTCTATGAAATTAAATACGTTTCGAGTAGTCCTAGACAACTTGCCCACTATCACTTTTTGAAGTATCCACTAAACTAAATCATGCATGCTTGAAGAATAAACAACTTCTACTAAAGTTTGTTGTGTTTTGAAAGCAATCTGATTAAAATCTCTATTCTATTTACTCTGAATTGACAATATTTTGGATGTTGAATCTCTGCTCTTAGACGACATTCATTCATGGCTCTATCGACTTCAAGAGTTGCAATTGGAAAATATACGTAGTCCTCGGATAAAATATCTCAAGTGCTAATATAATATTGAAAACGTTTCTGAAATGTCATTGAAGTATCACAAATGTATTTCATCTACTACTTCACCAATCTCCATTTAAAAGCTTGATAGACGTGACGACGAGGTTGACGAAATGTTAAAGTGAGGTGATTTAAATGTTAGATTTTCCAGCTCAACAAAATCACTAGTGACATGGCATAAATTGCATTTTAGAAGGTGAATTTTAAATAATAATAAAAAAAAGTTTAAAAGAAATTGGGGGAATTGCAGTGTAGGACCCAAACTTTTCAAAAATCTGCAACATGATCCCAAACTTTGAAATCATAGAGGATATATCCCAAACCAACAAGTTTCGTCCAAAAATCCATTAGTTGACCAAAAGTCAATCCTTTGACCATAACTTGATCACAATATTATGATGATATTAAAATTTTCAATCTAAATTTATTAAATTATTCGTAAACATATGTTTATATAGATTTGTTAATTATTTGTCAATGGTATTTGAAAATAAAATCTTATTCAATAATTTATAAAATTTAAAATAAAATTTACTAATTTTTTTTTTAACTAAAATGATTTCAAAGTATGAAAAAGTATATCTTAAAAAATAAGAAAAGGAAAATATATAATTTAAATATAATAATATAACAATCTTAAATTATAATAGAGGGGGGAAAATGTACATCTTTTTTAATCGTAGAGAGAGATATATGTCATTTGCTCTCTCCACGTTTTGTTCTTTAACAATTTATCAATAAGCAAATGACGATTTTCATCCAAAATTTTGTCAGACATCCCTTGAGGTTTAAAGTGACAAATATATATATTATATTTTTTTAATTATTCATTTTTTGATGGGGAGGTTTAAGTTTTTTTGCTCTCTCTAATTTTGTATTTGGACACAAAATTATTATTAGGGAAATGACGATTAAGCATGATAAAAAAAAAGTTTTGTCACATGAGAAATAAAACAAGTGACAAAAAATAATGGATTTTTCTTTGCAATTAAAATTCAAACTTATGCGTGACATAAACTTCACATGATTTGCCCTATATGCTACTTGACCCGGGTTTGGGACAAGTTTTGGGACAGGAGGCGTTATTATTGGAGGGGAAATTCTCGTTTTGGGACAGGAGGCGCCCTATTGGAAAAAGCCCGGGACAGGGAGGGAGCTAATAATGATAATAGGCTAAAATAATGAATTTTTTCCTTGATGACCCCTCATCCAAGTCACTACTGCTTATAATACTCCGTTGATGCTCCGATGGGGCCCTCATGCAAGTCACTGCTGATACAAATCCATCGTTAATGATATCTTCGATTTCTCTTTGAATGATTTGCAGACATAAAGAAGAATAAAGTAACGACACTCGTTTCATCTTTCATCAAAGGACCCAATTAAAGAATAAATTCATTGAACTTTTCTGGAAATTAAATGCATAATGCCCGTGACAAAACCTTTCCTGTTTACCATTTTTTGCCAATTCAGGTGGTTTCTTTGCTACAGAGATATGGCTATTCCAATCTCTTCAGCCGCCGGAGCCGGAGTTCCACTGTTAAACAACGACATTGTTCATGGCTCCGTCGATTTCAAAGGCCGCCCGGTCACCCGATCAGGATCCGGAGGTTGGAAGTCAGCTTTCTTCATCATAGGTACGTATTGTAATTTGTATACACCTAATCCTAGTATCCTACCCCAAAAATAGAATTTTCCAACAGCATATTTGGGTTTCCTTTGCTTAGCAACTTGAAATACAATTAGTTGTTTGTTTATTTATTATTTTGTTCGGTTTATTAGGTGTTGAAATGGCTGAGGGAAGTGCATACTATGGAATACTTTCAAATTTGATAAGCAATTTAAAGAATTAGGCCTCTCCACTGCAACAGCAGCAGCAAATTTGAATGTGTGCCCTGGATTACCATGCTTACGCCGCTTTTGGGTGCTTTTGTGGCCGACTCTTTCATCGGTCGATATCGAACCATTATCATCGCCACCGGGCTCTATATCCTGGTCAGTTCAAAAAGAATTACACGAAAAATGGCATAATCAGTATTTCCAGCTTTTGTAAAGATAGATTGTTAAGACTTTGGGGATCCATCTTAAAAGGTCAATCTTATTAAGAGGAGTGGTCCAAAATCTTATAAATTACGTATATTTTAATCGATATACACCTATATCCTAGTAACCTGCCCTCGCAAAATGGTGGAATTTTCCAACCAATCTTGAAATCTATATCCTTTATTTAGCAACTTGAAAATCGAATTATTTGTTAGAGTTTAATGAGCTTTGATATTTTGTTCTGTTTATTAGGTCGATTAAAAAATAAATGAGAGAAGTGCATAAGGTATTGGGCTACTCCTCTTAATAAGGTTGACCTTTTAAGATGATCTTTAAGTCTTTACATGGTATCAGCAGCGGCAAATTCCAACGAGTTATTCGATCCTGTTAAGACTGGAACGGCTATGCTGAGCACGCCGATTTTGGGATTGCTTCTGTTCAAACGAGCCACCACCATGCGGGGGATATCGAACCATTATCATCGAATAAAGATGTAAATATAAGTCATTTCAAAAGGTCTTGGATTTACTCTTAACAAGGCATAATCAGTATTTCCACCTTTAAACCTTTACATAGATAGACTTATATGTCAATCTACAGAGCTTTTAGGAGTGGTTATGCCAGGTTCAGCTGCACAAAAAGATGTGATATTTCAAAATCAAAGCAAAAATATACACTTCTCCAGCAGATTGAAAGTTTATCAGATTGAGTAAAAGGGTTGAAATTTGTCCGTGTAGGTTATCAAATTAAATTCTGATTTTTTCAATTGAATTCGCAGTCTTTTGGCACTATATTTTCTGACTTTCAAGTTTGAACACTTTTAAACTGGTAATATTCAGCATGTTTTGCCATGATGCAAATGCATTTTCTTGGTTGAGCTTGTGATATTTGGTCTGTTAGTTGCTGGAGTTTTCTGTATGTTAAATTGAATTTTGTATTCATTATGGGGTGTAGTGTTCATTTAAAATATAAGGGTGCGTTTGGTTTGTTGTAATATTCACAAACTTAAAATGTATATATTACTTGATACTTAACATAAAATTGTTCCATTTTTATTGAATAATCAAATTCATGGAATAAAATGCCATAAAATAAATTTTCAAAATTTCAAATCAAATGTAAATTTTTTAGTTTTCTATATTGAGAAATAATTTTTCAAAATGACCAACCAAATGCATTTTTAGCCAGAGCCAAGGACAATGCACGAGAAGATGATAAATTCTTCCACAAAATAATTTTAGGAAATTCATTTGTATTCTATATTGTCCTCGGAACAGATGGAGCCAAGGACTTCAATTTCGCGATTGATTTTGAGCAGTTCTGTCAATCACTTCATTAACGTGAAGTATTTCTTTAGTACATAACATTCTTGAAAATGCAAATCATGTTCTTTCTATTGTTATGATATCAGGCACTTGGCATTATGTCCATATCTGCTGCTGCTTATTCATTCCAATCTTCCGACTGCCAAATTACTGCAGCGAATCTCACGGCATGCTCTCCGCCAAAGTTTCAAGTTATTTGCTTCTTCTTCTCATTGTATATCTTTGCACTAGCACAAGGTGGGCATAAACCTTGTCTTCAGGCTTTTGGAGCTGATCAGTTTGATGAGCAGGACCCAAAAGAGTGTGAAGACAAAAGCTCCTTCTTCAATTGGTGGTGCTGTTTCATGAATACAAGTGTTATAGTGGCTCTCTATGTTTTGAACTACATTCAAGACAACCTAAGTTGGAGTCTTGGCTTTGGAATCCCGTGCATTTTCATGTGCCTCGCCCTAATTATATTTTTGCTTGGAACTATGACCTACCGATTTCGCTCACAGAGCGAAGAGAGAAGCCCGTTTGTGAGAATCGGTCGAGTATTCCTAAATGCGACTAGAAACTGGCGGACCACCCCAGAGGAAATATCCAAAGAAGAGGATGCTCAAGGTATTCCGCCATATCAAGGCTCTCAACAGTTCAAGTAAGTCAACTACTTTTTTTTGTACTTATTTTGATATTTAAGAGGAAAAATGCCTCTTCACATCGCTTTGTACACGTATGGCTTCTTTTGTAAAATTTATAATGTAATACTCAACAACATTAAGGAAGAAAATGAAACTAAGGCTCGGTTTGGCCCCCATTCCATCTCATTCTCATTCTCTTTTTTTTCTTTCTTTTTCTTCATTTCAACCACACATTTTTCAAATAAAATAATATTACACACAAATCTAAAACTTTTCATAATTTTTCCACCACACATTCTTCCATCAATCACTATTTCAAAAATTATATTCTCATTAAAATCAACATCAAACACACTCTAAAACTCTATCCATTATGGAGTCGAAAACTTGCCCTTAAATTTCTATAGATTAGTCCCAATAACTGTGCTTTCAACAGGATAAACAGTATCTGTCTCTGCATTATCTAAGTTCACTAGTGTTTATTGACGTTCAATCTTAATGAGAATTACCATATATTAATGGATAAATTTTCCTAAAAAACTAGGTAGACATTTTACCTTCTAACCTAGAAGAAGGAAAAAAAATACGGTGGTATCCTTGTCTCTAAATCTTTGTTTTATATGATGATAATAATGGTATGAACTATTAGAATTAGACTGTATTTATTCCGCCAAATTATATTATTTGAATTGAGAAGAAATAAAAGCCACAAAATTAAGAACAAGGTACAAGGATTTAACGTTGTTCAGAAATTGTGCCTACGTCCTCAGACCACACCATTTTTTTTTTCACCATATCAACTAAAGAAAGAAGAATACAAAGAAAAACACTGATTGCATTTTTTCTAGCCTATATTTCTCTTAAATTTTCTTTTATTTATTAACTCTCTACAGAAGTTTTAACTCTTTGTTTCTAGGTCTCTGTACCTCAATTGCACTCTTGCAATTTTTCATCAGTCACGCTACTCTATTTTTACACAAGCGTTTGGCTCCATCAATTGACTATAATATGTCAAAGGATGGATTCTGAGTCTAAAATTGGCCATTGCTTTTTCCAATGACCATGCACTACTTACAGTAAATGCCTCGACAAAATTTGCACCTAACCTTCATTGCCCAATCTTGCAAGAAATCATTGGAAGACTTTTGAATGTGAACCCCATAATAATCATTAGGCTCCACTATTCAACATCAACGTAATTCTGTTTCATTATAGTAATTTTTGTTTGTGACAGGTTTCTTCATAAAGCCTTGCTTGCACCTGATGGTTGGGAGGAAGAAGGGGAAGTTTGTAGTATCACTGAGATTGAAGAGGCAAAGGCGGTTCTTAGGCTTGTTCCAGTATGGACTACGTGTTTAGGATATGCCATTGTATATTCACAATCCTCGACTTTATTCACCAAGCAAGGAGTTACAATGGATCGCCAAATCACGTCTAGCCTACAAATACCAGCTGCTTCCTTTCAATCTTTCGTCAGTGTTGGCGTTGTTGTCTTTATTCCAATCTATGACCGTATTGTGGTTCCAATTGCAAGATCCATAACTGGGAAACCTGCTGGCATAACAATGCTTCAACGAATTGGAACTGGAATAGTTTTATCTATTATTTCCATGGTAATTGCAGCTTCAGTTGAGAGGGACCGTCTGAAAATTGCTGTCGAATATGGATTGTTGGATCTGCCAAAGGCAACAGTGCCAATGAGTGTGTGGTGGCTGCTACCTCAGTACTTGCTTTTCGGAATTGCAGATGTATTTACCTTGATCGGGCTCCAGGAATTCTTTTACGACCAGGTTCCTAAGGAACTGAAAAGTATTGGTCTTGCTCTATACCTCAGTATATTTGGCATAGGAAGCTTCTTGAGCAGCCTTCTTATCTCTACGGTGGAGAAAGCCACCAGTGGCCCGGGTCGAGATGGTTGGTTCTCGGACAACCTTAATCGGGCTCATCTCGACTACTTCTATTGGCTTCTTGCCGGTCTTAGTGCTTCTGCTTTCGCTGCCTACTTGTATTTTGCAAAATCTTATATCTACAATCGAAGAAAGAGCCTTTGAAGTTGCATGGAAACACTACCAGGACAAATATGGCTAGTAGAAGAGCAGTATTATGCAAGACACTGAACTAAAAATTTTTTGTTTGTTTATATATCTCAAGCAGTTCTTTTAAATAAATAAATGCAAACCTTGCGAGCTGATTATAGAGGTTTGTTTCCCTTGTTTCTAGCACAAACTTTTGAGGTTATAAATGTCAGGACATGTTGTCATTGATGAACATAGTTTTCCACATGCCTAAGAATGAAATATTGTTATTTATGGAAAACATGACCTCGAATGAAAGAACACGACGTTCTTACTAAAAACTACTTTGATAACTAAAGGCCGTATTAAAACGCTCGATTAGACTTTACAAAAATGATGCACCACTTGAACCCTATTCACTGTAATATTAGAGAGGAATTTTCTTAAACAACATCAATTTTTGCTTACGTGACATAATTTTTAAGCAATCCACAATTGCATTGAAGATGCTATTGAAGTTTGAATGCAATTAATTAGGTTTTGTATCTGTCTAAGCATGGAGTCCTGCGCTTATATGTGACGGTGATTTCTTGCTCTTTTATGAATTTTTCAGAATAATCGCCAAAATCGACGTAAATGGAGATGGATCTCCAGCTTCTTTTTGTGTAGAACAATCATATTTTAAGAAAGTAACTGATCTTTGATTGCATTTTTCATTTTCTCTTTTTTGTCAATATTTCGCTGTTTTAAATATTATTAAAAAGTTTTTATAGATTTTGGTAGGGCTTAAAGCAAAAATCGTTAAATCAAAGAATCAAATCGAAATCACATTTTCGAAACCGTCATTAAAAAAAAAAACGTGGACCCATCAATGAAATCTTTATTTTTGAACCAAACCAAACCGATAAAAAACGGTTTGGTTTAGGTTTGAAAAATTTTATTGCGGTTTAAAATCAAACCAGACCAGCGAAAAAATATATAAAAATAAAAAATAAAATAAAATATTCTAAATTGTAAGACTTTTGTGTTGAGCTTTTTATTTATTTTTAAATGAGGCTCATATATTTCATAGGCTCTTAAACTGAAAATTTGAAACGATTCTTCAAGTAATCCCATATTGTATTCTATATAAATTATTATCGCCAAACAATCATCAATTTATATAAACTGTATAGTACTCTAATGATTAAACTTTTTTTCAATCTAAAAATCAAAATTCTACATTGAATTGGACATTTTTTAAAAAATTATTGCAACTTCTGGTTCGATCGATTATAATTTGTAGAAATTTAGATGAAATATTTTGATCAGATCAACAATTTTCTATGTAATCAAAGTGAAAACAAAATATTTATCATTTTGATAATTTTATGAAAAAATAAATTATATATTGTAAATAAATATTATTAAGGTATTTTTTTACCCAATATTTTAATTTGGTTTTAAAATCAGTTTAATCAAAAAATTATAGAAAAGATTATTTGCAGAAAAAAATCAAAGAGAAGAAGGAAAGTATATAAATCAAATAAAATGAAAAAATTTTCTCTAAAACCTGTTATTCCATTTTATGCAATCAAATGGACCATAAGTTTAGAGATCCTTGAATCCCATGCTGTAAACATACCAAAAAAATTTATCAAAAATGTCAAACTGGGAACCTATTAACGGTTCCTGGTGGTTCCATACTAAAATCGATAACTGGACCGAAATAGGTTGGTTCTTAAAATTTGTCCCAAAAATCTGGAAAATCTCTTTTTTAAAAATAAGGACATACCGAATCGACTGCTGTATCTGATTCTAAAATGGATCCAGTCCGGTTCCATTTCTTGCTCTTTTTAAAAAAATTTTTCAGACTCCTCGCCAAAATGACATAAAATGGAGAGATAGACAAAAAAATATACAACGAAAATCGATGGTTTAAAATCGGACGACTTTGACAAAAAAATATACGACGACATTGGCGGTTTGATTAAACCGGATTAAAACCGTTAGGTTTAGGCTGGAGTTTTTTTTCAAACCGTTCATATAATTTTCATTGATTTATTTTTGAGTTTTTCTCAGGGAACCGGCTTTATAAACGTTTTTTGGTTTGAAAATCTGTTGAAAAATTGGTAAAAGGGATCGCAACGAACACTTCTAGATTTTGGTATCGTGCGCGCCATGTAATTTTCATCGAGTATTTTATTACCTTTCCCTCCAACGAGCCAGGGACTTTTGGGCTTTTAGGACGTTATTTAGCCCAATGACCCAAACTCAATTGAAAAAACAAGGCCCAACAAGGTCTCGACAACGGAAAAAAAATGAAATAGAAAAAAAGTAACTTACTCGTACACAATGGCTAGATTCAACTTCATCGAGTACCATCCAATGTAGTCCTGAATATTTTGCTTGTTCGGCTAAGTTTTATATAATATTTTTCGATCTTATTTGAAAATAAGCACTTATTGTCTTATTTAAGCATTAAGTGTTTACTAACACTTTGAACTGAAAGAAATAATAATAATAATAGATGTTGATTTTCAACGGACAGAAGAGGATGGAAAGTAGTAGTGGACAAACTTTTATACATTTAAATTGTCTACACTATTTTTGTCGGTTGAAAAAAAGTTGAACAATTTGACGTGCAAATCGACATTGTATTGGTTTGGTTTAATGCAAGCGACAATTTAATTTGAAATTCTATAACTAATTTATGTTACGATAAGTATGTTGCATTGTTGATATAAAAATTGTTTACCAATTTTAAATTGTGCTGTTTGAGCATGTACGAAAAGGCAGTGATAGAGCCGAGAATTCAATTCAACGGAACATCAAAAGTTATAAGCTTGTAATTAATTTATAGACCTTTTATAATTAACCTTACAACCTATGCATTTCCGAGTGTTGCAATCGATGTGGCTATTTTAGCCGACACATTTTCTTTTCTTGCTTTCAGAAGCAAAAAAGTAACATCTGCTAGAAATACAAAATTGCAGATGTATGGGGTAAAAAATCAAGAGAATGTGCCCTTTAACTCGCACTGCTCACTCATTGATGCCGTTTCTCTCAAGTTCTAAGTGTCTGAATAATTTACCGGTGACCGCTTTCAGTTGATCATGTGCACTTTGAATCTTATGCTTTTCTCTTGTGGTCAACTTGATCTCCATGGAAGACTGTAAAATGAAGAACGAAGTTATGGTCACATTATTATAAGTTATTTTAAAGATATAATCCAGGATACGAGGTAATAAAATATCGGTTGATATGAATATTATCATCCTTACGAGTAAGGTGCTCAGATTCTGCAATATATTCTTAATTTGCATCTTGCAAGATGAAAGAATTCGTTGAATCTTGACATCTTCAAGCATGAGGAGGAGCATAGAGATAATGGCACGTAACCTACTCGAAGAATCAATTGTGGAGGAAGTCCGACTATCGCTACCAAGCAATGAACATATCTCAGAAACCCAAGATCCCAGCACATTTAACACAAGACTCAACAGCCTGTTGCTCCTATAGAGCAGAAGAAAGGGAGGCAGTAGATAATATTCTCTTCTCTTTACACTAATAGCAGTACTGGGCTCGTGATCGTCTCCCTGATTATCCTGCATCGAAATAATGATATTCAATTATAGCATGATAAATTAAATAAATTTTTAAAATCCTGCAAACAGATAGGAGCTACATCAACTTCAGAAACGAAATAAAATTTAGTTTGTTCTAAAAGTTATTCTCGTTACTAAAAATTTAAATCACTGGAGTTTCTAATTTCTGATTACACCCCTTGTCATGTTTTAGGGGGAGAAGGCCTAACTAAAAAATGAAATAAGCATTACCCTCTACAATATCAAATGGAAGTTCAATTTGGGAGAGACTCGGATCATCAAAATTGACTCCTCTTTAGAATTTGGCCACTACTACGCTCACACTCCGACCTACTTATACAAAAGCTGATGTTAATAGGAGCAAGAGATTCGTGGGAAGAAGCAGATAGTCTAGTAATTGTGGAAATGTCATGTCTATCACACCTAACAGAAGTGGTTTCTTTCAATTAACTGAACACAAATGCAAAAATTTCATCCTAGCATCGTCAAGGTAAAATTAATTACAGCATGAATGTTTTGATCAGTCAATCTGGTATATAAAAAAAAGGCACACCCTTCATTCAGTAAAAAATAATCAAGAATATTATACATATATCTCAATGAAAATGACTTACAGATGCAATATCCATCAAGTATTCTGGAAGGGTGTGACTTATGTTGATGATACTTTCTTCAGAAAGTCTCGAGGTTTTGGAGTCGAATGTAATAAGCAGTCTAAGCATGAATCTGTACATCGCAACAATGGGGAAGTAAAATCACTAATAAGGACCGAAGAAGATGGAGAGAAAACTTACAATCAGATCAACAATTATTTTTTCCAGCATTTGGAAAACGAGATGAGCATCACCAATCTGTGACAAGCAAGAGCAAACAACACGAGTAACAGATTCATAAGTCCCATGATTTGACCTTGCTTCATGCTTCACAACAGGATAGGTCTCTTCTGCAACACAATCCAATATTTAATTAAACGACAATAACAAAGATGAGTTCAAAATGTGAGTTTAGAAGGAGATTAAGAGAAAATAAATGAGGAATCCTACAGAAAAAATTATGAAAGATTCTTCCAAGGAAACATCAGATACTCACTGAAAGGGAAATATAATAACCTGACTTTGGTGCAATCTTTGTATGCATTGTATTTCACAAAAATCATAGTCTTCTAAACCCTTATTTTAATGTCAAGAGACTAACAAAAAGCCTTGCACCAAGCTAAATAATCTGTTCCAATATGTTGAACGGATCACGCACACCAAAAATTATCCCAATGACCATGACATAAACATTTCTACTTATCCATCATCACAGTGTTCCAGCACAAAACCAGTGGAACAAAAAAAACCTAATTTAATTATCAGGGTAGAGTTCTAATGTGTTTGGCTCACTTAACTATTACTGGCCTTCTTAATTACGTCTAAACTCCTTGGTTTGTGAAATTTATTTGACAAAATTCCTGAAAAAAATAACTGGGTTGATTAAGCGATCCATGAGCATTGCATATGACTGGATAAGTCCAGAAACCATGTGTGTTATAAGTGATTGTAGATAAGAATAAAAATTGTTTCTCTATTCACAACAGTAGAGAGAAAAGTTTGTTGAAAGATAGCAACGAACATTGCTTTATTTAAAGATTTCAAACTGAAATATAGAGTCCAAAATGACGTGATAGAGTTGGCTTATGACTCTCTATAACTGGGAAAACAGTGGAGATATGTGATGGGAAATACACGAAAAAAATAACATTCTGTGAGCATACAGGTGAACCACGTTTTTCTCTCTCCCTGCACATACAGCCTTTACAATAAATTGTTAGAATTATGCTAAACAAACATAATGTTTGACATAACGATTGACATCCCCCTCACATGGGTGTGAGGGTCCCACTTGAATAAAATAACATTCCCTCTTATGTGTGAGGGGGTGTCAACCGTTATGTCAAGCATTATGTTCGTATAGCATTTTTCAAATTGTTATTACATACGCAAGGAGTATATAGTTTTGTTTATGGACAAATTCAATATTTATACTTGGTACAAACTGTCAAGATTCTATTTGAAGTGCAATTAAGGTCCACATTGAACTTGAGAAATTTCACAATCAAATCTTGCTACCAAAAGACGGGAGGTTTTGCTCAATTCAAGATTTAAACCATCCAGTTGCAATCAACAATGGGCGTAAAATCAGGAATGTGGTTCTTGATTCCAATTAGTAATCAGACAAGTCACAACAGGAAGTACTTGTCTTGTTTATTCAATTTTGTTTGACTTTATTACAACTGCAATATCCTGCTTCATGTTCTTGAGGTCCAATGTCCATAAAGAGGAATAACACTGCTATTGGTTTGGAAAATTCTGAACTCAATTGTATTGCTGTGAAAGATGAGTTTATATACAAGAAATTTGAGTAGTCTATCTATAAAGGGAAATAGGGTAAATCAGCAACATTTACAGCAAAACCAAAAATAACTGATCCTAGAATCATGCTTGCACAAATCTTGCTAATTTGATTGATCATGGGAATGATTCTGTTGACCTTGAGCTGTCTTAAGGTTGTCTGTGCAATCTTCCTTTATACGCCCCCTCAAGAACGGGCTACCATCGGTTAGGCCGATCTTGTCTTTGAGGTAGTTTGTTCGTTGACGCGAGAGGGGCTTTGTTAACAAGTCTGCCAGCTGATCATTTGTATGAACATGGCGAACTTGAAGAACCTTTTTTTGAACCAAATCTCTGACAAAATGAAGGTCTATTTGTATATGTTTCATCCTTGAGTGCTGAACTGGGTTGAAGCTTAGATGTGTGGCACCTAAATTATCACAGAGCAGTAGAGGAGGCCTTGCTAGAGTAAACTTCATTTCTTGGAAGAGCGAAATGATCCACATTAATTCAGATGCTGCAGGGGCCAGCGCCCTATATTCAGCTTCCGTGGATGACCTTGCAATAGCTCTTTGTTTTTTGGAGCTCCAAGAGATTGGATTGGTGCCAAGTAAAATAAGATATGCTGAGGTAGAACTTCTATTATCCAAATTGCCTGCCCAATCCGCATCAGTAAAGCATGTGAGTGCTGGACTTATGTTTTTCCGAATGGTTATTCCATCAAAAATCGTGTTCTTCAAGTATCGAAGCAATCTTTTTGTAGCTGTCCAGTGAGTCATTGTTGGACGATGCATGAACTGAGATAACTTGTTGACAGCGAAGCTGATGTCGGGTCTAGTTAGAGAAAGTTATTGCAATGCTCCAATGATACGACGATATTCTGTAGAATTTACGGCGGAGGCTCCATCATCTAATTTCAAAGGAACAGAGGTTGAAAGTGGAGTTGTAACATCCCTAGCTCCATCCATATTTGTTTTTGCCAAAAGATCTCGAATGTACTTGTGTTGTGTCAAGAACAGGCCATGTGTCGTAGGAATAACCTCAATGCCGAGAAAAAAATGTAGTGGGCCCATGTCCTTGATCGAGAACTTTTGTCCAAGGTGAGTAATGATACTTTCCACAAATCTGGAGTCATTTCCTGTTATAACCAAGTCATCAACATATACCAAGCAGTAGGCTAGAATTGAATCAGCATTATACACAAACAAGGAAGAATCAGATTTAGTGTTAAAGAAACCAAACTGGACCAGTGCTTGTTTAAGTGCTGAATACCAGGCACGTGGTGCTTGTTTGAGACCATAAATGGCCTTTTGAAGACAACAAACATAGTTTGGTTTTTCAGGATCTCGAAATCCAGGTGGCTGTTTCATATAGACTTTTTCTGTAAGATTTCCATGCAAAAATGCGTTATTCACATCTAGTTGTCTCAGTGACCAGCCCTGCACTACAGCAAGAGACAACACAGTACGAATGGTAACAGGTTTTACTACGGGACTAAAAGTCTCTTTGTAGTCGAGACCCGGTCTTTGATTGAAACCTTTTGCAACTAGTCGCGCTTTATACCTGTCAATTGATCCATCAGCCAATCGTTTGATCCTAAAGACCCATTTGCATCCAATGATGTTGCATCCTTTTGGAGGGATTCCTAACTGCCATGTACCGTGGCGCATGAGAGCTGTTAGTTCTGAGGACATGGCATCTCGCCAACGAGGATTGGATAGAGCTTCACTGACTGTATTTGGTTCCAGTGAGGGTTGAATAAGATGCTTTGTGACCAGAAATGATTTTTTTGGTCTATAGATATTATTCATTGAACGAGTCACCATAATATGGGGTCGGGTCATAATAGGATCAGAAGTTGGTGATATATTGGGGAGGGAGACTTCATTCGAAACCGAAGAGGATGGTTGAGAAACACGTACCTGGTGAGAGATCGGTGGGGGAGAAGTCTCCATTAGCGGTGCCGGAGGATGGTGAGTACCCAATTCGTGAGAAGTAGCATCTGGCACTGACTGAGGTGTGTTGTGGCAGAGGGAGCAGCACAAGAGGATCAATTTGAGGAGAAAAGGATGTAGCTTCGGTGGGAGCACTGGTTTTAGTGCACAGGTCGAAAAATGGAAATTTTCTTTCATCAAACAATACGTGTCTCGAGTGATAGAGACGTTGGGCTTTGGGCTCAAAGCACAAATATGCATTTTGAGACAGTGAATAACCCACAAAGATGCAAGGCGTAGCTTTGGGCTCAAGCTTATGCTTGTTGTATGGCCGGGTAAAAGGATAGCAAAGGCATCCAAACTGTTTGAGTTTGAGATAGTTGGGGGTCTGATCGAAGAGTTTCTCAAAGGGTGTTTGATTTTTCAATGTCGCGGTTGGCATTCTATTTATTAGATATGCAGCCGTTTGAAAGGCATAGGGCCAATACGAGAGTGGTAGATTTGCATCAGAGAGAAGCGTGAGCCCGGTTTCAACAAGGTGGCGATGTCTTCTTTCAGAAATGCCATTTTGTTGGGGAGTGTGAGGCGCGGTTGTGTAGTGACCAATGCCATTAATCGAAAGGTATGATTTAAGAGCAAGGTATTCACCTCCGTTGTCAGAGTATATACTCTTGATTTTGGTATTAAATCTATTTTCCACAAGATTTCGAAATTGAGGAAAAATGTTTTGAACATTTGATTTGCGAGACATTGGATAGAGCCAAATATATTTAGTGTGATGGTCAATAAAAATGACGTAATATTTTGAGCCTTCGATACCAATATTATGTGAGGGACCCCAAACATCCGTATAAATTAATTCAAGCGGTGCTTTGCTAGTTAAACCATGAGGATGAAAGGGTTGACAGTGAGCTTTATTTTGAGAACACGCATTGCATAAACCATGATCGTCATTTTTATTGGTAGGTAATGAAAAAACACGAACTAAATGATTGACAATTTTAGAGGAGGGATGACCAAGTCTTTTGTGCCACCCATCTTTGGTTGTACGTTCATGAACATAGGCAATGACATTTTTGGAGGCCTTAGATAACTTCTCAGGCAATGTGTACACACCATCTTCACAGGCGCCTTTGAGGAGTGTCGCCCCCGTGATCCGATCCTTTACCAAAAAATAAGATGGGTGAAATTCAAGATAAACATGATTTTGCTTGGTGAAATGATGAACAGAGATCAGATTTTTTTTTATTGTTGGAACACATAATGTATCTTTTAGATGGAAAATACGATTTGATGATTGAAAAGATAAGGAACCAACATGAGATACAGGCAAACCTGATCCATCTCCAATGACCACTTCATCAGTACCATCATATTCAGAGTGTATTGAAAGATTGGAAAGATCAGTTGTCATGTTGTGTGATGCTGCTGAATCGACAAGCCATTTTTTATCTCTGTTTTTGGAGGATGCTGCACAGTTGGCTGTGACTTCACTGGAAGCAAGTTTGGGGCAACTTTTTGCTGTGTGGCCCAGTTGATCGCATAGTTGGCATTTGGGTTTAAATTTTCGGGGCCCTGAATTGGAAACCCACTTCCTGTTGTAGTCACGACCTTTGTTTGAAGAAGAGAAAGAACGTTGGTTGTCATTGTTTCTCGTTCCTCCATGCCGATGTGAGTAATTGGCTGTTGGAATTAGTTGGCGCGAAGAGTTGTTTTCCATCCTCCTGATGTAGTGTTCATGGCCAACAAGAAGGTCATGAAGGTCCTCAAATTTTAGTGAGGTTTCTCGAGCACGAATTGGAGCGGCTATCTCCCGAAACTCTGGACCCAACCCATTTAGGATGTAAAGGGTTAAATCGTCATCCGAGATAGGGTGATCAATTATTGTGAGTTCATCTGCAATTATCTTAACTGCATGGAGAAATTCGGTGACTGAACGACTGCCTCGAGTTTGCAATGTGAGATCCTCTTTGAGTTGCATTGCACGTGTTCGAGATTTTCCCGCATAGAGACGGGTGAGTGTTGTCCAAGCTTCATGAGAAGTTTTGCAGGATGCAAGAAGTGGTGTAATGGCAGTAGAGGTTGAAGCAAGGACAGCATGAAGAATTAGTTTATCTTGGCGAATCCAGTGGGAATTCGCTGCTTTGGAGGTTGCAGAATTTTCGGCATCGATGGCAGGACATTTACGCTTGCCATTAACGAAGTCGATGAGGTCGTATCCAATCAACAGTGCTTCGAATTGGGCTCTCCATTGAGGAAAGGTGGATGGAGTGAGTTTTTCGTTGATGGTAGTGGAAGCATTGATGGTGATAATCTGATTATCAGAGGACCCAAGAATTGCAGCCATTTTCAGAAGAAAAAAAATTAGATCTCGTTAGAGACAAACTGCTCTGATACCATAAAGAGGAATAACACTGCTATTGGTTTGGAAAATTCTGAACTCAATTGTATTGCTGTGAAAGATGAGTTTATATACAAGAAATTTGAGTAGTCTATCTATAAAGGGAAATAGGGTAAATCAGCAACATTTACAGCAAAACCAAAAATAACTGATCCTAGAATCATGCTTGCACAAATCTTGCTAATTTGATTGATCATGGGAATGATTCTGTTGACCTTGAGCTGTCTTAAGGTTGTCTGTGCAATCTTCCTTTATAGTCCAGGGTTTTTCCGTTGATGGAATTTTCCTCGTATGCAAGCACTGATTTTAGAAATTGACACTGTACAGATTGCTCAAACTCCTCAATTGTGTAGAACTAGATCATAAACTAACAGTCAGGAAATACTTCCCTCCACTGTCACTCCCCAAAATAAAAAGAAAACAATGAAAATCAACATAAACCAGAAAGGGAAATGTCTAGCACAAATATTAACCAGTATGTTGACAAACGGTAAGATTACTTGATAAGGAAAGAAAGGAAGAACCAAGTGTTAGAAAAGCTTCTAAAATGCTCCAACTATTACAAAATATAAATAGCAAAAAGGTAATGGCAAAAATACTACTAGAACGAGACATGCAATGAAGACTCAGTTGGAAGTACCTGGATGAACTTGGAATCGCAAGAGCAGAGTGACGAGAAAACTAATGTAGTCAGTAACTTGGATATGCCCAGCTCTATAAGCTGAGTGCAGAACTTCCAAGATTCGAAAAAGTAAAGATGGCTCCAAATCTGGGCCTGCAGTGGCGTAGCCAGAGAAACAATTGAATAATTTTATAACAAAAAGAAAATGGATAATTGTAAAAGATTCTCATAATTCAGAGACCATATTATAATATACATCTTCCACCCTTTTATTTTAACTTCAAAAATTATCTCCAGTTTTGTGCTGCTTCAGATACACAAGAAGCACTGCCCATCGATATTTTCACACTCTTGAAAATCAAGAAAAAGAACAAATAGACCCCAACAAAATAGCATATGATAGTGCCGGGAACTTTTTTAATTCTTTTCCATCCATATCTGCAGTTTGTTTAACTGCCCATGGTATTACAATCGTCCTTAAAAACTTATTGACACAAACCTAATATCGAGCCTTATTAAGATCTAAAACACTTCCCACTTTGACATCAATGTTTTGAGAATATTATTTTCCCACAAGACAGCCATCGGAAAATGAAGGTAAGTCATGCTTCACTGAACAGACACCAAAGAGAAACCTACTAGCTCAATTATGCTTTCTAGAGTGTTGTCACATTTATACCCAAGATTTCAAAATTTCGAGAAGACTGAATTGACAAGAGGACTCAATATAATTTCCAGTGGAAAAAGATCAGATAACCACATTTATAACAGTAAAAATTAAATTAAATTAAGTAAGCTAATTTATTACAGAACACTCGTTAAAGTTCCAGGATCAAAAAGATGTTATGGAACAGGTAAAACATGTTAATATTTGTCAGAATACAAGTATAAGTAAATTGCTACTCACACATATAGTGATATAAGAAAGCAGAAAACTAGCATGGAACATTAAAATAACGAATTCAAAAGATCATCTTTCTTTGGTTTTGGAAGTTCTCATTCAATGCCTGAAAATACTGGGAAGGGAACCTTGTCTGTCTTTCTTCTTGAGCGTAGAAAATCTTAGATTTTCCTTCTATTTTCAAGAAAATACCGGGGAAGGGAAGGGAAGGGAAAGGAAGTGTTGGTGTGGTGGCTCTGTGGTTGTGGCGACAGCGATGGATGTGTGTGACCAACTATTTGGTCGATCTGTGATCAAGTATTGGCTGTGACCAATTATTAATTTATCTGTGACCAATCAATCAATTGTGACTATGACCAAGTATTCAACTGTGACTTAAAAATTTGATAATGTGTGACTGAAAAACTGTGTGACCAATTAATTTGAAAAACTGTGACCAATAAATAAACTGTGACTTACAATTTATGATTTCGAAATAAAATGTGACCTCTAAAATTTTCATCGAAAAAATCTGTGACTTGTTAATTTGATAATATGTGACTAATAAATAATTTGTGACCTTAATTATAAATCTGTGACCAATAATAATGATACTGTGACTTTAGTATTTTTATTTAATAAATATTTTTAATTAAATAAATAAATACCTGATTTTTTAATTTTTAAACCATTTGCCTGATTTTTGATTTGGGGTAAAGATAACCCATGAAATATGATTTTTTTCCCTTGGGAGTTTGAGAATATATGGGCTGAATAGGTAAGGTATATGTATTGTATTGGGCTGATGTTGAGTGGGTTTTGTGGTCGAGAAAAATTCATATGTCAGGGGTATTGTTTACCCCAATTCGGAATCCAGGTGTAAAGTTTTGAAGTGCAAAAATCAGGTGTCATTTTATTAATTAAAAATATTTTATTAATTAATTATTTTAAGGTCACAATTGTACGATTTTTGATCACATTTATATAATTAAAGGTCACAATTAATTTACTAGTCACATATTATCAAATTAATTGGTCACAGATTATTTCGAGGTCACAAATTAAAAATTTTATAGGTCACAAATTATTTCGAGGTTACAAATTCTAGGTCACAGTTTATTTGTTGGTCGCAATTTTTCAAATTATCTGATTACAAAAAAAATTCAGTCATACATTATCAAAATTTTAGGTCACAAATAAGTAATTGGTCACATTTGAGTGCTTGGTCACAGATTAATGAATAATTGATTACATACACCGAAGTCTTGTATCCCGACCCCAATAATTGGTCACAGACACTCTTCAACCCATCTCCGTCATTGTCGTCGTCGCCACCACCACAATCACCCGACAGCAAGAATACTGTCTCAAACAAATCAACACATCCACCTCCGACGGACCATCGCCACTATCTCACCACCAACAACAAAACCACAGCCGCCACCATATTCAACATAACCTCCGCCACCGTTGGATCCAACAAAGCCACCACCACCACAGCAGCACAACCTCCATCCACCAACAAAAACACACCTCAAAACTCACATCAGATCCCGGCCACAGCGCTCAACGAGTCTCGACCACAGCGGCGTAGTAGCACAACTTGTGAGTGTCGCACGCAGGACTGTCAAAGGCCACCACCACCACCGCCTTCATCTCCACTGCACCACCACCAAACAAATTCCAAAACTCAACCGTCGTCACCCCCACACCGCCACACCATCACCCAAAAATCCCACCACCATCTCTCTGCAGCAGCGGTTCACATCGCGACTCACCTCACTGCACTACCGTCGAGCTGCCACCATTTTCGCCTCCTCCTCCGGCACCTAAGCCATTTTTTCCTTCACCGGTGCCAAAGTCATCTCCGCCTCTCTAGGGCGGTGGTGTAGAGAGAGAGAGAGAGAGAGAGAGATCGTAGAGGCGGTTAGAGAGAGAGAGATGCGGAGAGTTTTCTTTTGGCGAGAAGAAAGGGAGATGTAAGGTTTGGGTGTTGAGATGTGTGGGGTGAATTATATAATATCTGGTTTGTGATTAATTAAACTTGGTACCTTATTTTTGAAAAGTGATCTTTAAACACCAGGTTTTATATAATTTTTTCTTTATGGTTTGAGTCGATTTTTGTGGGTCTGGTCTGGTCATTTGACCGGTTAGGGTTGTATATAGTGGGTTGGGATTAGGGCAAATTGGTTTTTTTTTTTTTTTTTTTTTTTTTTTTTGTAGATAATGTATATAGGCTATGGAATATATAAGGAAAAAATTCATAAGTAACTTTCAAAAATCTGATTTTTATTAAAATTTATTTATGATTTAATTAATTAATTAATTATATAAATGTCACAAATATATATAATTTGATCACAAATTCATTTATTGGTCACATATTGTCAAATTAATTAGTCACAAATTATTTTGAGGTCACAAATCAAATATTTTATAGGTCACAGTTTATTTTCGATATTATAAATCAAAATTTTAATATGTCACAAATTATTTTATGGTCACGATTCTAAAATTTCATAAGTCACAATTTGTTCATCGATCACAAATCACAATTATTATAAGTCACAACTTATTTTACAATCACAAATTATCAGATTATTGTTCATAAATTAATAATTTCCTAGGTCACATATTATTTCTTAATCACAAATTATCCAAATCATTGGTCACATATTTTTTATTGATCACAGATTGACCAATTCACTGGTCACAATCAACCAAAAAATCTGTGATCATCACTAACACTTGCGACCACTACTTCAATGTTGCCCCCAACAACAACACCACCACAATCATCGCCAAATTCACCACCACATTGATCACAAATTAATTAATTTATTGGTCACAATTCTCAGTCAACCAATAAAATCGTCACAAACACCCACACCCGTATCCCATCACTCCAAAAGGACAGCACCACCGCCAACCACCACCAGTGACGTCGCCCACCGCCACCACCGTCAACATCACTACCACTATAACACCAACAGCACCCACGCCCATCCCATCACTCCAAAACAACGCATCATCGCCAACAACCACCAGCAATGCTGCCCACCGCCACCACCGTCGACATCACCATCACTACAACACCAACAGTAACACCACCACCACCGCGCGCGAGCGTCGCACGGACAGCGGGGCCGATGCACTCAAATCAACCCAATATCTCAAATAGTGATTCCAAATCCACCCCCACAAAACCACCACACCGCGACGTTCACATTCGCGACAAGCAACCTCCACCAATACTACCACCACACCTCAACGTCGCCGCTACCACCACCACCACAGTCAAAATCACGACCACACCTAAAATAAGGTACTATGGAAGAATAATATGAGACAGAGATGGGGAGATAATCGAGGGCAAGAAGAAATAAGTTTATTTCATATATCAAAGCTTGTCTCAGTTTCATCATATGAGACCCTTTTATATATAATTTCAAATATTCTATTCTAAGAAACATCTAACAAAACCTATTAAATCAAACATAATTAAGTTTCCTAAAATACGTATCAAAATTGGAAAATACTTATTATTATACCTCTTAGAATACTGCATCAATTATGGTCAATCGAAACATTTATGTATCACATCCAAATGTGGTTCTTGTACATCATTTAATCGGACCTCTGCAATCGATGTTGGTCTCGCCACAACATCAAATGGTTCGAATAATGTTGGTATGTTCCTTGAAACAAGGACGTGAAGTGTAGTTTCCTTGTTAATTGAAATCTATCACTTCAAATCCTCATCATCAAGTATGCCTACTCGAAGATTCAAAAACGGGACTTCCATGTTCAACTTAATGGTGAACACACTATCATCAACATTAAGCAAGCCTTGAGTTTACGAACAAATTCTGCAAAAGTTATGTCAGTTGAAACTTCTATTCATCGTCTATATACGTTTCTAATCTATATACTGTGTAATCAATCAATGTCTAGGTGAATAGCATTTTTCTTATATAAAATACCCAATTGGATCCCTAACAACTATATTAATCATACCTATTATATATTTGCGCGTGCAGCTGTGCATTATATAAAATACTCCAACGCGGCTTTTATACTATGCATAGAATACTACTTGGATATTAAAATTTGAATGAATTGCAGTGTGAAACAGTGATTGAAGTGGGCGAATTGTCACATCTTCACGTGTTTCATATGAAACAAGAAGAACAAATGAATTATATTTGAGTAAAACTAATAGGAATAAATCCTCGTTCCAAGTTGGTTGGTCATTGAACTACAGATAAATGGCTACCGGAATCCACCTTTTGGATGTCGAAACTCCACTCTTCGATGTCATCCATGGCTTCGTTGACTTCAAAGGCCGCCATGTTACTCGACCTGGATCCGGTGGTTGGAAGTCCGCTTTCTTCATCATAGGTTAGTAAAATACTACTCCAATTTCAAAATCAACAACAGTTTTATAGGTAAAAAAAACTATTTGCTCTTTGAACTTGTTAGGCGTTGAAGTGGCCGAGAGATTTGCGTACTATGGAATAAGCTCGAATTTGATGAGCTATTTGACTAGTGAATTGGGCCAATCCACCGCAACAGCAGCGGAGAATGTTAATGCATGGTCTGGAACGTCGATGCTGTTGGCACTTTTGTGTGCTTTTGCGGCTGATTCCTTTCTCGGTCGATACCGGACCATTATCCTATCCTCTGGCTCTATATCCTGGTTAGTCCAAAAATTCCAACGAAAAATGGCCTAAATATTCTTTATATATATGTATATATGTTGTGTTTTGAGATTTTAGATTAGTTGTAAAGAAAGTGGAAGTAAGTTGGTAAATTTACAAATTCTCAAGAATAGTAAAATGTGAGAGGTTGTGTTTTTCTCGAGAGAAATAATGTAAAGGTTAGCTTATTAAACCTTGCATGAAACCAATTTTTTGAAGGAAAATGCCACTTAAACAGGGTCAAGGATCGATTAAAAAACAGGGAGTTGAGGTATCACCTCGGCAGCCATTGATTTGAATTTTTGAACTTCGGTTCAAGCCACCTTGGCCCCCTATTTTTGAATCGGTTCCCGACCCTGTTTTTATAGCAGGGCTGCTTTTGAGTTCACTCCGGTTGGTTGACCAAACGCGCTGAAATATGAGGAGTTTAGAAGTGCAACAGGGTTGACCAACTTAACTTACGAATCAGAGTGGCCACTGTACCCTCCCTCTGATCTAATGGCTGGCTGAGTCGACTGACTTTTGCAGATTCAACTCAAATTCTATTAACCGAGGAGTCCATTCGGATTCCAACGTCCAACAAGGTTTCTAGGAGTGGTTATGCTTCATTCATTTGCACCAAATGATTTTATAGTTCATGATTTTCATCTTTTCATTGGATTAAAGCATAAATATGCATTTCTCAAGGCGTTCTCTCTATACAGCTGAAATTTTTTCAGATTAAGAAAAAGGATTGAAATTTTTCCGTGAAGGTTTACAATATATGTCTTGGATGTTGAGCTTTAATAATGAAATAAGAATGCCAATGGCTTGATTAAAGTATCGGGGCAACCAAAAATTATTACTTCTTCTGTTTCAAACTAAATGCTGTCTTTGACTTTTTCGAACAAATAGGCTCTTTAACTTCTCCGAAACTTTTCAAACAGTAGTGTTGAATGTTGATCTAAGAAAAAACAAAAATTATTTTCTAAAGCCAACAGTTGAGTTTACTGTCGAAATTTTGACAAAGTTTCTCTCTTTTGGGGGTTTTTTGGTATGTTTTTTTATCAAATTGTTGTAGAAAAGGGGAAAGGTGGAGGCCCAAAAAAGGTTCCTCGATTGAAGAATGCCAAAGATTTTCAAAAGTGTCGACCCATATTTTCTTTTTAGCCAAGGTTCATTTTAAAGAGTAGAAGTTTGGACTTCGGATTTTAACTTTGGATTTTCAACATTTCAGTGTGCAAATGACCCTATTTAAAACCAATTTCAGGTGCTTTTTGATTATTTTTTGGAGTTGAAAAACCTCTCATCCTTGTGATGAAAGTTATAATTAGGTCCAATTTTAAAGATTTTGTCGAGGTTTGTGCTTTATGACACGCATCAGGCAGTTCATTTTTTCCAAGCGTGAGTTTGTCATACTGAAAACTAGGCAGATTCTATCAAGGTTTGCATTTAGGAAAATTGCTTGAGTACAGATGAATTCTCAAATAATTCATACAGAAATTTAAAATTTATCTCACATGATGGTGGCTTCACATGATTAAAATAATGTCAAAAGCTCCCCCAACCCACTCACCCTATGATGAGTACAAAAATTTAAATTCCTGTACCTGTAGCTTAGTTCTTGCATTTAACAATGCTTGTTGTCTGAGGTCAAATCAAGACCTTTAATTTCTTTGTTAGACAATACTTCCAATTTGCTTTTTCAGCCAAGTTTTTGGGGTTCTTGCTTAGTTCATTGATTAGGAGACTAGCCTCGTTGGCCGAAGCACATTTTTGGTTCGATCGGTAAATTTAGGAATCGGGTTGGGAGCCGGGTCAATTCCCTATAAAATACATGTATAAAAAATCCGTCCTAAAACTTGATAAACCAGCCGATTCAACCCAAAAACCAATGAACTGGATGCATTTTCACCAAGTTGAAGATAAAAAAATAAAATAAAGGAAGAAGACGAAGAAGAATAAGAATAAGGAGAGTTGTTTGTCACCTACTGTCTTTATTTCACAATTAATAAAAGTAGTATAAAATATAAGTAATGTTATCTGTATATAATAGTGTACATAATGATGATATAGAAGAGAGAGAAAAAAAAAGAGGCGGTAAGAAAAAATTCAGTTATTATAATCTTTCTTTCTTTTTCATATCATCATTATATACACCATTATGTAAAAATAACATTACTCATAAAATACATCTAAAAAATTATTAAAAAGTTCAAATTTTACATACTCTTTATTTACATATTTGTATTTTTATAAAAAAAAAAAATTTACTACCGGTTCGACCCTAGTTTGGTTCTAGTTGAACTTTTTAACCCTTGACCCTTTAACTCTTTTTGGAAAGATAGCTGGGCCGGATTTTAAAATATTATACTTGATCTATCATAAGTTGCTGGTATTTTTTGCGAGTTTCCCCGCTCTAACAAAATATGCAAGCTACAGAATATAATTAGTTAACTTTTATTAGAGTCCTACATCGGCTGGTGATATTTACACGATCCACTTAATAAGGTGAGGGCAATCCTCCCCTAGCAAGCCGACTTTGTTAGGTTGAGTTATGCTCAATATCCTTCCTAATATGGTATCAGAGCATTCTTATGCTTCTTACTGCTAATTTCATTTTCCAACATTCTACTGGAATATGAGGCTGAGCTTCTCATCAATATAGATCTGCAAAACCAGACCAATTCACCTTCATCAATGAGTTATTCTGCCATTGATGATGGTTGCTGTCTTCTTTTTTTCTTCCTCTTCAATGAGTTATTCCGCCATTGATGATGGATATAGTTCATTTTCTTACTTTCTGGAGCAGATCAATTACCAGAGATGTTTTCTTCCATTCTCTCTAGCTTTATACTAGAGATGTTTTCATGGAATTTTCCGATTACATTGTTTATGTCCTTCTCCTTTTATGGATGTTAATTCATGGTTTCTAGTTCATGACAAAATCTGAAGATAACTTTCGCTTCAGATCACCTCCCCAAGTATTTGTTTCTGCTGCGGAGTAGCTTCAGCAAGCATGCTGCTTAATGTTTTTGACCCTTCAGAGCCAGTTACAATAGAAGATCCTTCATTCATTTCAAGTTCGTTGGCCACATCTTTCTGCATCACCACTTCACTCTTTGTCTCTATCACGACCATTATAGCAACAACCAGATGTTGTATTGCCTTCTCAAGTCAGTCGTGGACATTCCATTGACCAATCATTAAATGTCAATATGTTCTCTGAGTCTTGAATTTTAACACCATCAGAGAATGACCCACCTTTTTTCTGTGGAAGCAGATACAAATATTGTCCAGTTTCCTACTGAGTTAGGATTAGTAAATACAATGAGATCCATCAATTCAGGCACATCTGCTCAGAGTGGCATTGATCAAAGCTCCACTAGAAGTGGTGCTGCTGAGTCTGGCAAGACTGATGTTCTTATGAATAACGTTGACAAAAATGGTGAACACCAGAGCACAAATTCTCTTAAGACTCATCCGTTCCCTCAGAAGAATGCAATTAAAGCAATTATAGAAGAATTTTCATGTACATCAGGTTCTAGTAAGTGAAGAAATTTCAGAGGCTTCTCAAATTCTGTCCTGCGTCCATGTTTCACACTTTCATCTTCAAGATGGACTATTGTTGATCTCCATAGTCCATCTTGAGCGGACGTGTTAAAATACATGTTCCAGATTCTAGAGACTTCTCTCCAGCTGTAGTTAGTTAGTTAATTTGATTAGTTGGTAGATTAGTTAGATAGTTTGTTAGTCATTTAGTCTATAAATAGAGCACTTTGTATATTTTTCAAATCATTGGATTCTATTCCAATCTTCAATATGAAATCATCATGTTGAATATTCATTTTCTTCTTTCCTGCAGTACGGCAGGTTTCTATTTTGCTTGAATTCACGTTTTTAATATGGTATCAGAGCAGACCCAATTTTGCAATGTTGGGTATCTCTAATATCGATTTATTCACAATTGTTTGGCATGGTCCACGCTGTGCGTGAGGGGACATATTAGAGTCCCACGTCGGCTAATGATATTTACACGATTCAAATCCTCCCCTAACAAGTCGATTTTGTTAGGTTGAGTTAGACCCAATATCCTTCCTAATAACTTTCAATTAGAAATCATATATTAAAGTTCTGGAATATAGATTAATTAAACATCAATTTTATTTAACTATTATAACTCTGGATAGATAGTTTTCAGAACTTTCTATAATCGATTTTCAATGGTTCTGGTTGTTGTTGTATTCATAATTACAATTGAAAAGAATACGAAATTTAGTTAACAACGTAAAACACGAATACGAACACTGGATATAATATGGTAAACCCCAAAAAGAAGCACCCATGGTCTCCATGCCACGGGTTAAACAATCCACTAATAATTTGATAAAAAAAATACAATAGTTTTCGATTTTTGTAATTTCACAAAATTAACAAAATAACAATCAAAAGAACTAAGAACAACTCTATTTTGTTTCTTCTTCTTTTGACTTGTTGATGAAGTAAAATCAAACTCATCCATATTGACTTTATCACCACTTTTCTTTGTACTCAATGGCAACCACCATTTGAATTAAGAACACTATTCTTAACTTCACATCAAGTAATTGAATTAAAAGATAGGATTGTACATTAAGCGCCATTTTATTTTTTGTATCATCCAAAGACTTAAAATGAAAATGTTAGCTTTGAAATAATCAACAAAGCATTGTGTTCATCTGTTCCATGAATTGCAAAAGAAGACCAAAAATTATCTTCAAAGCTTAATTCCGTTCTCGATTTATTGCATTACTTATACATAAGGTAATTATCAAAATAAGGAAATTCTTACCTAATAATCATCAAATTAAAAGGGTAAGAGGATTAGTATAAAAATATACTCAAAAGATTTTCTAGATTTGTTGTATGCTAATATAAGGAAATATAATTTTAATTTAACTTATCATTATGGATTAAGCAATTTGTACATTTTGGCTTACTATTTGGATTACTCGACCCCACCTCCTCCCTCACATGGGGTTGGGTCCCACCTCTAATAAATGCGTGGGACTCGACTTTCATATGAGTGAGGTGGTGAGACCATGTAAATCAAAGGGTAATTTAAAGTGTACCTATAAAAAGATTCTATCATTATATTCTCCTATTAAACAAATCTGAAGATCTCTAGGTTGTATAGAATCTATTCTACACGATTTGTAATTGTATAACAAGAAAATATATTATGTTATATAAGGAAAACTATAAAAATCACAGTTTAAAGATTCTGGTCGAACCATTTACCATTCAATTAGTCAGTATTGGCTGGCAAAACCTGTACACCTTTCTCACAATTTGACAATTAAATTCTTAAAATTTGACAACTAAAAATCAGCAAATATATCTTGTAAGCCAATAGATAAAGTCTGTATAAATATGACACACATCTTTTTCCAACAATATACATAGTTCCTGATAGTGAAAATATAAAAATCCAATTCCTCATCAAAAATATCGAACAAATAGAAAATTGCCTGAGTTATTCTTAACATTTGCGATTGATTGACTTGTTCTCAGGACTCATGAGGCATGGTTTTTATTTTTTATTTTACTTTTTAAGGAGAGTTTTTTAAGGAAGTTATCTTTATTTCCGTTTGAAAACTAATTTTTAAGCTCTTGTTTGACAATCATTATATGGGAAAAACAATGTTTTGAATAATGATTTTTAGGAGAATGTGGAGTTAAAAAGTAGAGAAAAATTTTGAGTTTACGTCTAAAATCTTTTATTGTGTGAATATGTAATTAAATATAAGTATATAGAAAAAAGAGTTTTCAAATAATGATTGTCAAACATGAACTTCCTATTTTAGAAGTATTTTTAGAGAAAACTTAAAAAAATGCTTTTATAAAATTAACCAAGCGGATTCAAAAATAGTTTTTGAGTCTTAAAAGTAACTTTTGAGTTTCAAAATCTCGTTTGAACTTTTAAAAAACCATGTCAAATCGACCCTCACTCTCACTTTATTAACTCAAACAATTATTTTTCTTTTTTGTACCTATCGTTCTTGAAAATATTATTCTTCCATGGAATACTGATCATTTTCCTTGGATTGTTATGGATCTCAGGCACTTGGCTTCTTGTCCCTATCTGCTGTTGTTTATTCATCCAAATCTTCTGACTGCCTAATTGCTGCAAATAACACGGCATGCTCTCCGCCACAGTTTAAAATTATTTTCTTCTTCCTCTCTCTGTATTTATTTGGACTAGCAGTAGCTGGGCATAAACCTTGTCTTCAGGCTTTTGGAGCTGACCAGTTTGATGAGAAGGACCCAAAAGAATGTAAAGATAAAAGCTCATTCTTCAATTGGTGGAATTTTCCCACGAATTTGAGTATTATGGTGTCTCTCTTTGTTTTGAACTACATCGAAGACAACCTAAGTTGGGGTCTTGGTTTTGGAATACCCTGCATTATCATGTGCCTTGAGTTAATTATATTTTTGCTTGGAACTACGACTTACCGATTTCGCATACAGAGGGACGAAAGAAACCCATTTGTGAGAATTGGTCAGGTATTTTTTAATGCAGCTAGAAATTGGCGGACTAACCCAGAAACAATATCTGAGGAAGAGGAAGCACAGGGAATCCTGCTTTATCAAGGCTCTGGACAGTTCAAGTAAGCCGACTACCCTTTTGTGTGTGTTGATATTTGGAAGAAAAAAATATGGCTTCTTGTTAGTAGTGTTTTGACGTTCTGTGTTATCCAATTTCGTAACAGTGTTTATTGCAGTTGATTCTATGTGAGAAATAGTATTTATAAAATCCCTCATTGCAAAATCAGGTAGAGATTTGGGAACACAACCAGTGACCATAGCAGGTCTAAATACATATTCCTATCACACAATATCACTTCTCCATTTCACTCAACCAACTTGAATTTTAAAGTATCATGTCCTCTTCGATTCCTGCATGTTCCTTATAGATAATCTGGCTTACATACTTAAAACGGTCGCTTTTTGGGAAGACACAATTCTCTATAATATATTGCATACATTGATATTGTTTCACTCTAAAACATATGATTAAACAACTGACTCAATCTCATTTGTTTCATTATATGATTTTTGGTTTCTAATAGGTTTCTTGATAAAGCATTTCTTGTACCTGATGGTTCGAATGAAGACAGGGAAAATTTTAGCATCACTGAGATTGAAGAGGCAAAGGCAGTTCTTAGGATTGTTCCAATATGGACTACATGTTTGGGGTATGCCATTGTAATTTCACAATCATCAACCTTGTTCAACAAGCAAGGCATTTCAATGGATCGTTCTATTACGTCTAGCTTACAAATACCAGCTGCTTCACTTCAATCTTTTAGCTGCCTTACCATCGTTGTCTTTATTCCTATTTATGACCGAATTTTGGTTCCTATTGCAAGAGCTATAACTAGGAATCCCTCAGGTATCACAATCCTTCAACGAATCGGAACTGGAATCGTTTTATCTTTTCTTTCCATGGTAATTGCTGCTTTGGTTGAGAGGAAACGTCTGAAAACTGCTATCGAATATGGGCTGGTGGACATGCCGAAGGAAACAGTTCCGATGAGTGTGTGGTGGCTGCTACCTCAATACTTTCTTTTAGGAATTTCAGATGTGTTTACCGTCGTTGGTCTCCAAGAATTCTTCTACGACCAGGTTCCAAACGACCTGAAAAGCATCGGTCTTGCTTTCTACCTCAGTATATTCGGCATAGGGAGCTTTTTGAGCAGTTTTCTTATCTCTGTGGTGGAGAAAGCCACCAGTGGCCCAGTGGAAGATAGTTGGTTTTCGGACAACATTAATCAGGCTCATTTTGACTACGTTTATTGGCTGCTGGCTGCACTTAGTGCCACTTCGTTCGCTGCGTACTTATACTTTGCAAAATTTTATATCTATAATGGAAGAAACAGTCTTTGAAGTTGCATTTTATGGTAGAGATAGCTCCAATGGCCCAGGTCGTGACGATTTTCGGATTGACTATTGGCTGAGCCTTAGTGTCGCTGCTTTCGCTATCTACTTGTTCTCTGCAAATTCTTATATGTATAACAAAAGAAAGTCATTGAAGTTACATAGAAACACCGCCAGGACAAATATGGCTAGTAGAAGAAATATTGTGCAATACATTTTACTTGTATGTAAAAATTGTTCATCTGTTTGTTGTCAGTCTCACCTACATGCAAATGCATGACCAGAAATTTTATTCGAAGGGATCAACTTATATTTGTTGGGATAAATTTGGGTAAATGTGCTTTCATTCCAATATCAGTGAGGCAAGTAATTGTACTTAAATTACATTCAACTGACTAACTAGACTTTAATTTAATTGCAATTAATGTAACTCCACCATGTTCTGTAAGTTAGAATGACGGAATTCACTGGACGTTAATTACTAACGGTCTAAACTGAGGTTGAGGTCGAGGATAGGTGTTCAAAGATCATTTGGCCTTTCTAGGCTCGGGAGGAAAGCATGTATGCAAGTTGACTAAGCAATGAGCCAAGGATACTATTGTTAGATTTTGATACCCAATAAATCTCGGTCGATGATGTTAAACCAATGTTGGATAATTTTATATCGACATCCTAGTGATGGCTCGACCTGAAAGCAACCCGGGGCCACTAGAAGCAATTTAATTGAATCAATATTAATCGTGGCCCAACACTCGTGGATAGTCCAAGTTATTGAGTTGGATGGTGATATTAGTTGACCCATTTATTCTTAACATTACCCCTTTGTTGGAGGCCCAATACCTTGGTTTTGTCCACTAGACTTGGCACATATTTGATGACCTAATTAATCCATCTATATATATATATATATATACACACACACACATACATCTATGCAGTAACCGTGTGAGTGTGTGCAATAGAGGAGAAATGGTGAGGTAGCCGTTCTTGGTGGTTCGTTTGAGAGTTCAACTATTACACCTCTTTTCTTCCTTCCTTTGTGATATTGTCATCACCATCTTCCTCCTTTGTAGGGGTGAAAACTAGTGGCAACCGGAGTGTTAAAGTTGTGGGTTGAGTCAAGCTTGGTTGGTGTTCATTTTGGTAAGTTAAATTGAGTCCGGATCAAGATTTCTCAAAAACTTCCGTTACAACTATGATAAGCAAGATCACTTGTAAAGACCAAATATCAATGAGCTCCCATACAGGCCCTATTTTGGCCTAAGGCGAACGAGGCAACCACTTTGGACCTCAGATTTACATGGGCCTCTAAAAAGAGGGGGAAAAAAGCAGTCAAAACCAACCCCCAATACCGTACAAAATCCACCCGGCTTACTCAAAATAATCCATTTTTACATAGGTTAGAAGATAGACGATGAGCAGATTAAAAAAAGGGCAGAAAAATTTTCAGATTGTAGAGTTCACAGAAGTAGATTTGTAGAAGAAATTACAAGTAATGGTCTCATGTTCCTTAATTTCTCTCTCATCTCATGTATTATTTTGAAGATTGTATTTTTTTCCATTGTTTATTCAGTAGAGAATGACTCTGATGTGCAATAAAATGTGGATTTCTCTAATTTGAGAATGAACGAAAGTCATCTTCATAGGCTTATCGATCCCTTGAATTCTATAGTTTATTATGATGCATAATGTTGGGATATTGAATTTTACATTGGATTTTCTGAATCTATTTGTCTGTTAACATTAAGTTAATGGTTCAATAGCTTTGCTTATATGTATTTTGTTAAATGTTAATGGCTGAATTTTAACCTTGGATGACAAGGGAAATGCAAAATAAATAAGAGAATACTTGGTGCTTGTACTTGTGTGCCTTCAAGTTCTGTTGGAGTTCCAAAAATTTGGAAAGGATTAAGAAAAATTCCTGCTTGAATGAAAAAACATGTTTCTTGACTTCCATTGCTTAACGTATATAGTACAAATGGAATAAAGTAATATTATTCACAAATATAACTGCAGGGAAATAGATTTTATTTCAAGGATTGGAAAGCTTGAAGCATGATAAACATCCTAATAAACCCTTGGTTTATCATCATCGTCGGGCTTAGTATTATCTGGTGAAGATGGAATCGTCTAGAGAATATCCGCCATAGTTTAATTGATGATTGTATTTAATCAGCCATCTTAAAAATTTATTAGTTTATCATTTATTGCTTTATTAGTCGTCTAAGGAATCAAATTTCTCAGGATCGGCCCTGCTTCCATATGAGTGTGAAGCAGGCTACCAACCCAATATGAGTCACTTCCCACTACCCCTAATGCTAGTCCAAACCAAGAACCCCTCCATTATGACTTCATCACTACAAGAAAAAAAGGCCTTTTGCAACATGCAAAAGGCAACATTCATCAATTGCATGTTGTTAAAAGGGGTCAATTACAACATTCAGCAAATGTATGTTGCTATTGGTTGATTAAATTGAGATTTGACAACGTGCTTTTAATGAATGTTGTCAATGCCACTTTTGGCAATGCGTAATGCACGTTGCGAAAGGTTGGACTTTTGGCAACGTGCAATGCACGTTGCGAAAGGTTATTGCACGTTGCCAAAAGTCCAACCTTTCGCAACGTGCAAATGCGCGTTGCCAAAAGTGGCACTTTTGCACGTTGTTAAAAGTCCCCCTTTCGCAACGTGCATTGCACGTTGCTAAAAGTCCCACTTTAGCAACGTGCAAATGCACGTTGCTAAAAGTCCCCCTTTCGCAACGTGCAAATGCACGTTGCGAAAGGAAAACTTTTGACAACGCATAATGCACGTTGCGAAAAGTTCAACCTTTCGTAACGTGCAAATGCGTGTTGCCGTTACTTTGCCCGACCCGACCCTCATTAGTTTAAGAAAATACCCACAAAACCACAAAATTAATCAAAACCCAGCCTGGACGAGGAAAACACAACCCTAGTTCCTAAATCTTCCATCTCTCTCTCTCTCTCAATTTCTCACTCACCGCCGCCGCCTCCTCCTCCTAAACAGAAAGGTTAGTTGCTTTTGACAAAATGGAGTGTGAGAAATTGTGTGAAGAGGCGAAGGTCGATGATAAAGGTATACCTTATCTTAGACGAGGTGGATTCATGGGCTCAAAAATCCCAAGCTAAGGGTAGGCGAAAGAAAATATTCTTTTGGCAAGCTGGTGCGAGCCAATCTCAGTCTTCTATTTCTGCCCCTCTTCGGCTCTTTCCCTTCACAGCTGCACCGCCGTCTGCCGGAGCATTTGAGGATAGGTAAATATTTTATTTTTATATTTTTTTGCAATTTTATCAAATGTTTGCAAATTACAATTTCGATTTGCCAGTTTGCATGTGTTAATATTTTTTTTTTCCCGAAATTTTGCTTGTTTACGAGTTTTAGAATTTTTACATTTTTTTTTTGTTTGTTACAGTGAGTTTGTGCCTTTTTCTGTTAGTACAATTTGTTCCTTAAACATAGAGATTATATTTGTGTTTTTTTTTTTTCATATCATGGATTGAATTTAATTGTATAAATAAGAGTGTTTTTATTCAATAGGAACCTGTAGCAAAATATTTTTATCTACTTTTAAAGGAACTGTCATAAATGATGTATTTGAGTTGCTTGCAAAAGTCATTTGAGCCTTTTGTTTTAGTTTAAATTCCACCCTAGATGATGGACTTCAGTTGATCATAACACAAGTGAACAATATTGGATTAGCCAGCCCTAAATTTATCATAACACATTGTCAAGAATATAGTCAAAATGAATTTAAAATGGTTGATGATAAAATGCGTTCACATTGCAAAAAGTAAATTGATACAAACACGTCGTTTCAACTCACTTCAAAACAGTTTCCAACTAAAGAGATTTTGCATCTATTACATTCTGTGCCTTTGGTGGTGAAGATGCTGATGCAGCTCCTGAATTAGGACAAAAGAAATGAACTGCCATGTCCTCAATTCTACTGATCAAGTTGGAATTCTTTTAAAATTTACTGGTACATGTTTCTCTTGTCACTGTGTTATGTATTTATAATTTGTGTATTCTATTTATTTTTGACTTAATCTAGTATTATATTGGTGGCTTGTTAAAATTAACTTATTTATATAGGAGTTAGTGGGTTATTATGAAGCAAGTTGTTGTCCTTAATTTTAGGGCCTCATGATCTCAGATTATACCGTTTTAAGTCCAAACAAGTATTCAGTAAAGTGTGGTTGAATTATTTTGATTTTCTTGTGGTTGGATTATTTTGATTTCCTCATTAACGCATTATTCATCTTTATCCTGATAACAAAGAAGAAAATATCCTATAATTCTATATATCAGGTATCATTTAGAGTGCTTGTTAGTTGATGCTTCGTTCTTGTTTTGACCTATCGTCTGATTGCCTTTCTACCTCCAGATTGATGTAGTTCTGTATGTTATTTCTTCACAAATGGTGTTTGGATTTTATTCCTTTCTTCATATTAATTTTCTTTATTATGTGTCCTAATGATTCCTGCCTCAAGCATCAGTAAGTCGATTTGATTTCTTGTCTTTTCATGTTGAAGGAACATCAGAAAGACCAAGCTTATGTATGTCTCACTCCAACAGGCATATTCAAGTTCATGGATGAATAAATATAAAGATGCATTCAGCGGCGGATGAAGAAAACTACAGTTCAACGATATAATTGATTATGCAGTGTAGGCTATGAATGGCAGGGTAAGATTTTATTGATTTTTGTATTGCCAATGCCCCTCTTTATTGATTTTTGTACTGCTAATGCCCCTCTTTACTTGACTTCCAATATTCTTCTTTATTGATTTTTGTACTGCTAATGCCCCTCTCTGTATTTTTGTACTGCTAATTCTTCAGTTCCTTATCCAAGGAAAAGTCGAGATCAATATTAGAGGTAAGTTACTGGCTTTTCCAATTGCCATTTACCTTGTACAAAAAAGTCTGTAGATCAATTTATGTTTATTATCCCAATTTTAGATGTTACACTGCAGTGACTTATCTAGACTCTATGCTTCATTAAGGAAGATACAAGAATAGGCAGTTGCACCCTCCTTAGTAATAAACAAAGATTGCATTTATTAGAACATATGATGCCATATTTGTAAATATACTAAGTCATCAGCTGAGAATAATTGAGAGAGATAGGAGATGAGTAATTGTTAAATGAAATACATTGAGAGAGATAGGAGATGAGTATTTGTTAGCACGGAACTTTTTTGTTCTGGCAATTTTGATGCTTTGAGACACTGAATTTGTGAGCTTGCTGAATTTGCCTAGTAGAAGAAACAACCAACAGTGAGCTTGCTGAATTTGTGTACTAAATAGAAATCAATTGGACAGAAAAGAGAGGGCAGTTTCCACGCACTGCACCAGATACTTATTTTGATTATGAAACCATTCATATTTAGACTAAATGAAAGAGACTATATTTGATCAATTATTTTTGCTTATGTTTAGTACAAAGATATTCATTTTCAATCTTGCTTTTTTGTTTGAATATGATAAGAATTAATATATTTTGTGTTTTATTGATTCAGAAAAATGTGGCATCCATGGACACAATAAACTTTCATGATGGTGAAACAAAAAATTCTTTTTATGATGAAGAGTACAAGGAAGATAATTTGATGGACCAAGTGTCTAATTTCTGAGGCTTGCTATGCTGCCATTAAAGCTCTAGGTCAATCTTGTCTGGGTGCGCTTTTGAATGGCCCGACCATCTCAAGGGTTACAAGAATAGGTTATATTTTGTTTTTCTTTGTCCGTGTGAAGGGTACTCAATTTGTGGAAGATGAGTGTATCAAATAGTTGGACTAACTATTCTTGTAATTTAGTTTTATTTTATCTTGATTTGAATTTTAAAAATTAAGGAATTAAATGAATATATTTGCAATTATGTGTACGTTAATTTTTACATTAAAATTTGAATGTTAGCATTTTTTATTTTATTTTTTGAAATTAAACTTCAATATATTTAGTCCCCAAGAAAAAAATGTAATATAACAATTTATATTTGTCTTGTCAAAAAAAAAAAAAAAAAAAAAAAAAAAAAAAAACGTTCACTGAACGTTGCCGTTGTCCTTTTTCGCAACGTTCAGCGAACGTTGTCGTTGTCATTTTTCGCAACATTCACTGAACGTTGCCGTAGGTCTTTTTCGCAACGTTCAACGAACGTTGCCGTTTCCCTTTTTCGCAACGTTCAGCGAACGTTGCGAAAACGTTCCACTCTATGGCAACATCACAATCCGCAACGTGCGCCCGAACGCTACAAAAACTTTTTGGCAACGTTTTTTGCACGTTGCAAAAAGCTGTTTCTGGTGTAATGCATAAACTGTATGTCCATGTGTGGTGCAACTATAAGTTTATATTTTAATTTGAGTTAAAGTCAATATTTAATTTTAATCATACATTTTATGGGACTCGCAACTTTTAAATCACATTCCATCAAATTTTATCAAAATTTACTAAAAATCGAATTTTTATCTACACCAAATAGAGGCATACAAAGTTAAGAGGAAAATTGACGTAAACGACACTAAAATGAGCTACTTGATGATTTAAAAATATGCAACTTCTCATATCTATTTGGAACGTTTTATAAATTTGGGACCATCTCTCGTAATTTAGATTGAACTAACAGATAGGATCGATAATTATCGCCCTCGTCGTGGAACTTATCTCTTGTCTAACTATTTAAGTTTCTATATTTAATTTTTTGGACGAAATAATTTAATACACTATCATAACATTTAACAGGTGATTTACATTCACTTAGAGAGTTGGTGAAGATAAATAAATTTCTCTTCATTAAAAATGATGTGGTTTCAACTAAAACAATCCAAATTAAATGGCCCACTAGTAAGAAAAATGATGCATATCTTACAATGGTGGCCAGACTTAAAAGTATAAAAAAAAATTGAATAAATTCATTTAGGACCTGTTTGATTGCAAGGGTAGAAAACAAGTGAAAAGAAAATGAATGGCAGAGAATTGAATTGCCCAAAAAATGTTTTACAGGGAATTGTAATTAATAGTGTTTGATTGATATAATTTTCCACCTGACAAATTTTTCGTTTGGTTTTATTTTTGATGCAAATTATCAATTAAATGGATAAATTTTTTAACCATTGATTTTGGAATGTGTTCCAATTGCTTAAAAAAAATTGTCAAAAAGTTGGAAAACTTTTTTCCACCACTATGATGAAAAAATATTTTCTAACTTTTGTGCATCAGCTGCTTGTACCTTGGAAAACGTTTTCCCTGAAAAATTAGTGCAATCAAATAGGTGAATCGTAAAAAGTAGGAAAACATTTTTCACATTCCACGAAAAACTACGGCCAATCAAACAATGCGCTGTTTGATAACGTTTTTTTTTTTCCATAGAATTGGTTTCCAACGTTTTCCAAGGTACAACCACTTGAAGCGTGATTCCGTGGAATTCAATTCATTGCTATATGGTGGGAATTGATTTCCACATTTTTTTATTTTTTATTTTTTTTAGCAATAGAAACAAATTCTAAGATAAAGTGTAAAAAAATTTATCCCTTTAATTGACAAATTTCATGTAAAACAAAGTCAAACTTAAAAATAAAAAATAAATTTTATTTTATTTTATTTTATTTTGCAATCTAAACATATTTTGTCCCCAATGGTAAAAAAATTTATCCATTTAATTGACAATTTACATGAAAAATAAAGTCAAACATATTATAATAGAAAAGTGGAAAATTATACCAATCAAACACCTTTAATTCAATTATCGGTAAAACAATTCCAAATAATTCAATTCCCTGGAATCCAATTCATTTCCACCCATTTTTTACCCTTGCAATCAAACGGACCCTAAATGAAAATTGAAAAGTATGAAAAAGTATATCTTAAGAAATAAGAAAAAGAAAATTTATAGTTTAAAAATAATTTTAAAATAGAATAGAAGGGTAAAATTTGAAATGTAAAGGGAATTTTTTTACTAAAAGTAAACCTCAAGGGAGATTTTCAAAATTTCTGTGAAGGAAGACGTGACTCTATAATTGTTATAAGCTTTGAAGATTTATTTAATTTGCTTTTAATATTTTTATCATGTTCATGTTCGATATGAAGTCCAACATTGGCCGAGTATGACCCATTCTACAGCCTTATATGGAAGGAAAATGGCTTGTGCATGTAGCAACGGACCCCACATATATTTAAAAAAAAATGTTTCGCGAGGCTCATCTCTGTGTTGTCTGGCAGGGACCTGTCCCTGTACACCAAGCATTGTCCTATATGGAAAGTAAAAATATGTGTAAATTATTGTAAGTTCTTGATAACACTTTGTGTCTATCATCAATAAGAAGTATATTTTATTTATTGGAACTGGGCACTTTTAAGAAAGAAAAAATAGTTCCAGACAAGGTTACATTCTTTTAAGTTTGATTTAGTGCGTCTTGCGCATAATTTAAACTGATAGAACACACATTTTATCAAAACATTTCGTATGACTTATAACTTATTATGAATTTATTATTACATATCATGTAGGTTACATAATTTATAAGTAATTTAAAACACTTTCATTTATGGTATAACAAATGAATCTAAAAATATTTAAACTTAATTTCTTCTCATGGTAAGTGGAAGTTGGAATTCGATTCCAATTTTCTGAGAAAATTTTCACCTATCAAATGGAGCCTTAGATGAAAAATATATTATTTAAAAAATATCATTATAAATCTTATTATAAAATTCATAAATTTGTTAAATAAGATTACTTTTTCAAATACAATTTGATAAATAATTAACAAATCAACATAAATAAATATTTTAGAATAATTTAACAAGCTAGTTGAAAATTTTAACAAATTGTTATAAATTTATGAATTTATTAAATAAGATTTTTTTTCAAATAATTGACAAATCAACATAGATAAATATTCTAGAATAATTTAACAAAGTTAAAAAATTCATTAAAATTTTTGTATTGCTTGATTTAGTAGCAATCTTTATTCTATGTATTAGTGCAGTAGAAAAAAATGACGCTCCCATATACTTGATCAATACATAAAAAATGAGTCGAGTCGAGTCTTGCTGGTTCAAAAACTTTACACATTTTCTAAATTCTTCAAATTTGCAAGTGGTTTTTCTTGATTATAAATCAAGAAAATGATTAGTTAGGTCGATGCCAGCAAACGTTACTCTCTAGAAACTCATTATCGTGGACAGGTCTGAACGGCATTTTAGGTTGACAAGCATGACCAATTGTGGCACCTAAACTCCTCCAAAATCGGATACATCAAGGCCCCTACGAAATCATTAGCCCATTTCAAAATTTCAATATTAAAACATAACTACTGTATTTATCATTGTTTTAACTAAACCGATCCGCATTTATTAAGAAAGTTGACATTCGCAACATATTTATGGATAATTGCACATGAAGAGGCCGTTTAAGATTTTAAATAAAGTCTCGATTTAATTTTAAAAAAATAAAATTATATAGAGCTAGGATGGATGTAAAATAAAAATGTGAACCCTACGCCCCTCATGAGGTGTCGACTTGGTGGAGTAGGTGAGCGCGAAGGTTTTTGGTCACGAGTTCGATTTCTCCTACCAACACTTTCTCGGTCGAGCCTGTCGCACCGGATATGTCTAGTGTGGTTAACTTGACTGACGTGGTTTGTAGGATATTGCGTCAACTCGAGAATTTATCCAGTACGAACCTGAATGGTAGCCCCGTAAAAAAAAATAAAATTTGAGCCCTACATTTACTAGCCCAACATCTCATGCCATACACAATTTTGTTACAACTATTTAGGGAATGAAAATTTGAACAAAATTTTCAATTATTATTATTTGTGAATAGTGCTATTCATTCTTTAATTGACTCATTGGATAATCAATCATTTTCATTGATAAATGACAATTATGAATCTATTCCCTCTAGGAAATATTTTAGAATGATGTTTTTTTATTACCTTTCAAAAGAACAATTTCGTCAAGTTGATTAAGAAATCATTAAATATATTTTATATTTAAATGATTTTATTGAAATAAAAAAATGAAAAACAAACATCAATGTCAATTCAAGATTATTAAGCAACAGGGCCGGAAATCAATGGCGATAAATAAGGAGCCACTAATTTAATATGATTTAGCAGCCAGCTGTCAGCCTTAATCTTGATTAGACTCCACTAATACCAAAATTATTCTTTTTAAGATATAAAACAAACTATAAACTCGCTCCTGTTTTTAATAAATTTAAAATCAGTCAAGATGAATTTGTTCTTTTTATAAATCAGATCAGTCAATCTTGTTAAAACGAGTAATTTAGGCACTTATACAGTGATTTATATTTATTCAATGTGAAATTCATCTATTTACATACTCTTCGAGATGATAGTTTGTTTGACGCTATAAATCATGAAATTTGTATGCTCATTTGATCTATCAATTGAAAATAAGAAATTATTCTATTCTTAAGTGTAGTACGTAAATTGTTGATTGATAATTCCAAAAACTGTAGTACGTAAATCGTTGATTCATAATTCCCTCTCTGTAAAAGAATCGAACGTGAATTTCAAAATGTCAATAACAAAATAAAAATTAATAACAAAATGTTTTTTTATTTTTATTAGTTTGTTGTCACCATCAATTGTCAATTTTGAAACTAAGCTCTATTTAATTTAGCTAAAAATTATATTATTAGTATATTTCGATAAAAGTTGTGAATTTCATAAAATATATTATTAAAAATAATTTTACAAAAATTAAAAATAGAGACCAAACATTAACTAAAATTTGCCCACATTAAACTTTCTAGAAGTTTTATGCTGATTGATGAGATCTTAAATATAGAGCTTTGGGACGTTTTGAAAGAAACTCGACTTGTGACTATTGCGTTGCTCGACCCAAGTCCCAATAGCAATGTTTTTGAGGTAGACCATTAAAAAAAAAATTGAAAAATAATTCTATTTTAACTATCAATTTATTATTATCTTTTACCTTTTGATAAAAATAATAAAATCAGATAATATAATAAATCCTTAAAGTTTTACGTTATCAACCAATTAATTATATAATAATTTTTTCCCCTTTATTCTTGCTTGGAGAAAAAGAAAATGAGATGAGAATCTCGTTCCATTTTTCTCAATCCTATTTTTCAACCACACAATTTTTCATAAAATAATATTACACATAAATCGATTTTTTTTTTTTAACCACTCATTTTTAAAAAAAAAAAAAAAAAATATTCCACTCATTTTCATTTCAAAAAAAGAGGGTCAAACGGGGGCGAAATTTCACATTTAGACCTTCATTTTCCTTTTCGATCTTTCCATTATCTAAACAAAATATGCTAGACTATTAATTATAATATGTCACGAAAACACAAACACGTTAAGAATAATTATAATCCAGAACATTCCTATTACATTAATCTATAATAATTACTTGTATATAAAAATGATATTTAAGAGATTACATAAAATGATGTGGAGGGAAAAAATTGACTATATTTTAAACTGACAAATGATATAATGACATGTGACATTATACAATTCATTATGTAAAATTTGATATACATGTAGTAACGTCGTTTCTTTTTTATAATTTATGCGTATAAATTTACTCAATTGAGAGATTGTTAAAAATAATTTGACAACTGAAAGTAGTTAGGATTCAAGTTTATTGTCAGAAGAAGATCCACTCATTTTTTATATTTTAAAACTCACAAAATTGCTACAAGTAGAGTTTGGTTTATATGGTGGATTACATTTTTTTCAAATGGCATCATACATACCTTTGATTTCCCCCCCACTTTTCAAACCAATGCACAGTGTTTAGTTTAGTTCGATTATAAAACTACCCCAACACGACTCTTCAACTTTCTTAATTGGACAAAGGTGGTGTCAGCCACTTATACAACTTGGTTACCTACGAAAAGAATTTGGGGCTCTCTCCCTATTCGACCATGTAGATGGGAAGAAAAAAGTAATATAATATAGAGATTTTGCTACAAGTACACTTTTTTTGACACTAAATTTGACATTTTACTTAAAATCAAAGGGTGGAGCCCACAATTAAAATAATGGTGGACCCCATGCAATGTGAATATAATGTCAAAGAAAATGTCAAAAAAAATATACGTAAAGAATAATTCTATAATATAAGTGTAAAAGATCAGCGCGAAATTAATAAATTCAGTAAAAAGCCACTAACCATACTTGAAAATTTTTTGGGGTTTATATATATGCAATCATTTTTGTCCATGTGTTAGGAAATTATGAGAGCCTTCAAAAATACACTCCCTCATTTCAGAGATCTTGGTTCGATCAATCAACTCCTCACGAGAGTAATCGGTCGGCTGCCATCAATTAACACGAACTAATATGAAAAAAAAATTAAAAATTTTTTTTTATTAGGATTTGGGCTAGAGGACCGGAGTCTAGCCCCGCCCGGCCTAAATCTGCCCATGGACTGGAGCTTCATTTACTTTCTATGTAATATTAGATCCTAATTCAGATGGTTAGAAGAAAATATATTTGACTCGAATTGCGAGAAAATATTGTTGACCCCCATATTCGATACTCTTGAATAAGAATTTTGGTGTAGGAATTTGAATGAAACCATTTATGACCAATTTGTAATGTATCAGAATTAGCTATTTTATATTTTTATTTATCACCTAAAAAGTGTTTAGAATAATTTATCGTGAAATGATGAAAATAAAAATAACTTTTCCCCCAACGGATAGAGACAAGTTGGGGCCTTCACGCTAAAAATCTGTTGGAAAGGAAATTTTTAATTTAAATTTTCAGAAATTGAAAAGACGGCAAAGAAAGATTACCGTCATAGGATTGCTTTACCAGTTTACCGCATGAAAATGTGAAGGCCGATGGTCCCACATACTACGTGTATACAATTATATTAATTCTATCTTTTTATTTTTATAATAAAGTTTCCCAAATATTTTTCCTAAGAAATTCGTTAATATATATATAATTTTTATTTAAATAAACGATATAATATATAAACGTTTATAGAAATTAGTTTATTGAATCCTTGAAAAGTACTACAAAAATCGTATGTGCCCATAGTATTGAAGTTCCAAGCCCACCTAATTTATATTACCCAAATTTCAATCCCATAATGATGATATACCAAGACTATTGGGTAATGGTAAAAATTAATTGTACCAAGGTCGCTTGTGGATATCTTCTTTTGATTAGTCTTTGAATTTATTTATTTATTTTTTACGGAGGAATTCACACTTGCTATTTTTCGGATGCGCGCTAGATAAATTTTTGGGTTGACGTAATAACTTGAAAATCAAATCAGCCAGATTAATCACACTAGGTGAGTCCAATATGACAGGGTTGATCGAGAAAGTTTTGATACGAAAAAGTCTTTGAAATTTTACGTCAATGTAACTCGGACAATAGAAAAAAAAAATTATCTTTTTTTCCCTGACAAAATACTTCATTAAACACGAGAAGTAATGAATCTTAAAACAAAATTCAATATCACATCATCCTAAACGTCACTTTACAATACGTTGAAGAAAAGGTAAAAATAAGTTATTTAAAGTTACTTTTTATATACTTATAAGTTTAGCCAAACGTACACATTTCATGAACAGAAAAGAGTTGTGTTATAAGTACAGAAATTTGTATTTCTGTACCTATAGAACACTCATATGGCTGGATGAAAGATTTTTTTTTTTAAATATTTTATACATGAATATCATTTTATGTGAGTGAGAATTTAAAATTTTGTAATATTTCTTGTTAAAGAAATCTGTACTCAAAAGCATTAATCAACAGAATATCTCTTAAAATTTACAGGGAAGGCGCCGCAAAAACTTGGCCGTCGAAGAAGACAAAATTACATACCGCCTGCATGCATAGTAAATTAGTAGGAGAAGATTCTGGACAATAATATATGGAAAATGCTAAATTATAGAAAAGAGTGCATCTGTCAGTTTGAATGAGTTGGTGGTCGTGGACCCCATTGGTAAGTAGCTGGCAATACAGACTGTTACACCCACAATCCCTTATTCTTGTAGCCCACTTCCTATATTAATCCCCACTCTCTGCTTGAATTAATTGTCAAAAATTCAATAATTTCTTTAATTGTATAATCATGGCTGAAGAAACCAAGAAATCTGTTGCTGTGGCTGCAAGTGAAGAGGTTGTGGTAACTGATGTGCCGGTGCCTGAGAAACCCACAGAGAAGGAGGCGCCACCACAGCCGGAGGCGGAGTGTGAGGTAGAAAAGGCTGAGAAACCGACGGCGGAAGAGGTACTTCAAGGTGGTGCTGTTGAAGAGAACAAAATAACTGAATCGGCTTCGTTTAAAGAGGAAAGTAACAAGGTCGATGATCTGATTGACCCCCAAAAGAAGGCGTTGGATGAATTCAAATTGTTGGTTCAAGAAGCACTTAACAAGCATGAATTCACTGCTCCGCCTCCGCCGCCTGCGGCCAAGGAGGAAGAAAAGAAACCTGAAGAACTGAAAGCTGAAGAGAAGAAGGAAGAAGGGAAACAAAACCTGAAGAGAAAAAGGAAGAAAAAGAATCAAAACCTGAGGAGAAAAAAGAATCACGTGAGGCATCTTCTGAAGTTCCGCCGCCGCCAGAACCAGAGGCCTCGGTAGAGAAAAAGGAGGAAGAAAAATCCACTCCACCGGCTGCGGCGGCTGAGCCATCAGAACCTGTTGTTGAAAAAATTGAAGAAAAAGTTGAAGCTGCTGTTGAAGAAATAAAAGAAACTATAGTTCATGAAGTTCCACCGCGACCGGCAGAGGAGTGTCCCCCTGCCCCGACGGAGGAGAAGCCAAAGGAGGAGGAAGCAGTGAAAGAACCACCACCACCACCACCACCGGAGGAGGTTTCCATCTGGGGAATCCCACTTTTGGTCGACGAAAGAAGCGATGCAATTCTCCTCAAATTCCTCAGAGCTAGGGATTTCAAGGTCAAAGAAGCCTTCTCGATGCTGAAAAGTGTTGTAGCCTGGAGAAAAGAATTCAAGATTGATGAACTCTTGGAAGAAGAAACCATTTGTGAGGGGCTTGAAAAGGTTGTGTATATGCATGGAGTGGATAAAGAAGGACACCCCGTTTGTTATAACGCATACGGAGAATTCCAGGACAAGGATTTGTACAACAACACATTTGCTGATGCTGAGAAACGAGCCAAGTTTTTAAGATGGAGGATTCAGTTTTTGGAGAAAAGTATAAGGAAGCTTGATTTTAGCCCAGAAGGTGTTTGTACAATTGTCCAAGTGAATGATCTGAAGAATTCCCCTGGACTTTTCTTATTCAAGAAAGAACTCCGCCAGGCCACCAACCAGGCCCTTCAGTTGCTCCAGGACAATTATCCTGAATTTGTTGCCAAACAGGTATAAACTTTCCACCCATAATCCATTTGGTTCTTGTCTTGCCACCATGCATCTATGAAAATCATTCACGGGTCAGCTAAAAAGTTGTACATGAAGGCTGTGCTGCAGAGTAAATTTAGATGAATAAATATTTATCTTCTTTAACAGTTTGATTTGTGTGTTGGTGGTGAAATAGGTGTTCATCAATGTTCCATGGTGGTATGTGGCTTACAACAGGATGATCAGTCCGTTTTTCACTGAAAGGACCAAAAGCAAGTTTGTATTTGCGGGCCCGACTAAGACTGCCGAAACCCTCTTCAAGTTAGTTCTTTTACTATTTTCATTTGATAAATAATCGCTTATTTTCTCTTTTTGTACAAGTTTTTGTGATTTTAAGACATCTATTTTTGTACTCTGAAATTATCAGATACATAGCACCTGAGCAAGTACCAGTTCAATATGGAGGCCTTGGCAGGGAGGGTGATCAGGAATTCACAACTACTGATCCTGCAACTGAGGAATTTATCAAGCCAGCATGCAAGCACACTATTGAACTGCCAATTCCTGAGGTGAGTAAATCTATGAAATTATTGATTATTTCACCCCGCCAAAAGTAGATATATATGGGCTTTGGAGATAATTGTGAGGTCTAAATCATATTATAGGCGAGAGTTGGTTAACAGTCGAGATTGTGATTAACAAAGTCGGACGGGCAAGTGATTCCGATTTGGCAACCATTTTTCTAAGTAATCACTATCTTATGATTAAAACTCGTGGCAATGCCTTTTAGCTCTTGTGGTTTTTGGGCAAATTCCATCTCTATGGAGTCACACGCACATTTTTATTATCTTTTTGTGCTTTAGGGATTATTTTAGTATTAGTGTGGTAATGTTTACATTTCCCTCTCGCACTAGGATTTCTGTTTTGGTAATTTTCAGATTTTCCTTTTGTGTATTTTGGTTGTATTGTATAAATAGGATCACTATGAGCAATCATTGACCTAAAAAAAACCCTAGAGTCTTTTCAAACACTCATCCAAATTCTCCCAATCCTTTGTGAATCAATGTGTTTTTTATATTAATATTAATATCCTGGTCTTCATGATTGAATAAACGGAAACTAGAAACTTGGTTGTGAAATATGGGTTTTCACTTGTTCATACATGCTTCCTTGCGTCAGTAATCCTACTAGTAACCATCCATTTTCATTTTTGAATGCTGATTTTCGAAATTTTGTTGGATTGGCAGGCATGCCAATTGGGTTGGGAGGTGAGAGTGGTAGGCTGGGACATTTCCTATGGAGCTGAGTTTGTACCCAGTGCTGAGGGTGGATACACTTGGATTGTACAGAAATCGAGGAAGATCGGGCCTTCTGACGAGCCGATAATCTGCTGCAGCTTCAAATCTGGTGAACCTGGCAAGATTGTGCTCACACTGAACAACCAAACTTCAAAGAAGAAGAAGCTCATCTACAGGTCCAAGATTAAGTCTGATTGAAATTCCTGAATATAATGCAGTAAAATGAGAAGGATTCCTTTTGTTCAATTCATATATATATTCTTTGGTTTTGAGTTATAATGTCTTGGGGAGAAATATTTGAATATTTGTTCTTGTTTTTCTTTATTTAAATTTTAAAGTTTGTGTTTGATTGTATTAAGTAAATGCAAGGATAGAAGAAACTGTTTAAAGCATGTTTGCAACACAGCAGTAGACAAGACTCCACAGTATGATGAACGGGATTTTCACTTATATGATACTGTCAAGTAAAGTCTACATGCCATTAGATCTGTATAAAGGGGATTGGTTTCTGTAAAATTTATGTAAATTTGAAAATTTGCTTATTTATCATGGATGATGATATTAAATGGATTATTTTTAAACTTTTGTCATTTTGCTTATAGATTTTGTTCATTCGAATGAATTGGCTTTTCATTACATAAAATGACGAACTGTCAAATTTTCTTGTTTATAGAAAGTTTGATTTGCCAGAATAAGCGGGTACAAGACCAGATGAAGCTCATTTCTTGCTTTTGTATTTCTTGTTTACGTCTTTTACCAAGAAGCAAAACATAATAATAATCACTTTCATGGAATATCGTCTGACTCTTATTTCAAGCCGAAAATTGCAATATTAGTCTCAAACCTACTATTTCATTAGCAAGTTGGTTATTTAACATTTAAAAGTATCCAAGTTGGTTCCTAATTTTAAGTTGCACATTTAGTCACCAATGAAGTCAAATGAACAAATTTCTCTTAAATTATTTTATGGTATCGCTTGTCTAAATTTATGAAGTTGAGTTTTATTTTTCGACTTGAATTGTTGTACATAAATTTTAAGCAATGTTTTAAAAAGCATAAAGCGTGGCAAGGCGTGGAGGTCAAGTTTCAAACTTAACGAGCTTAGGCGAAATTTAGGCGTAAAAAAACGTTTTTTTTTCATTTTAAATTTTTAAATATTTATTCTTTATTCAATAATTCATATAATATATGTCAAACATCTAAAATTATAAAATATTGTATGTACTTAATAATTTCTACAAAAAAAAATAAGTTTTAAAATCATAATTACATAACAGAGACAGCTTGTAGCTTAAATTTTATCTAATTCTTTATCGGATTCCAATTCAATATCTTCTTCTTCATCTAAAAAAAAAAAAAAATGTACATTTAATAAAGATGAAAAGTTAAAAAAAAAAAAAAAAATAAAAAATAGGCGCGCATGAAGCGGTCAAAATTTTTCGTTGGTCGCTTTATTCCCGCTTAGGCTCAAGGAGAAGCGTCTTAGTCACACTTCGCGCCTAAACGTGCTTTTTAGAACACTGATTTTAAGACGTGTTTTATGAGGGTGAAGTGAATTTTCATTAATAAGATTTAAATTGTTTTTGTGATTGGAGATCTATTCTAGATTTCACAATTAAAGTTTACCAACTTGTTCTTTTGAGTCTTGACTTGTTACTTGAGGACCAATAGTGCAATTTCCCTAATTTCAGAAGGTAAAAAGTTTTAGAGGTCTCTCTCTCAACCGATTTTTAATGTGTAATCCAGGTTCTATTGACGTAGATAAATAAATTCATGCTCAATACTAATAATAAATTGGTACGTCAATATTTTTATTTCTTAAATTAACTAATTTGATAAAGTGAGTAAATTAATGCATAAACTTGACCACCCAAAAATTTCACCGATTTCCAGGGAGTATAGTATATTAAGCACTTTTGAAGGGTAAAACTCTTAGAATGTACAAATTGTGAAAATGCAATAAAAATCAAAGCACTTCGTAGAAAAAGAGAAAGAGTTTTGTCATAGGTATCCAAAGGTCTACCCGACCCCACCGCCTTCTCACATTAGGGGCTCGCACATTTGTCGAAAGTGAGGTCCGACCCCATGTGAGGACGGCTGTAGAGTCGGATGGCAAAACTCAAAGAGAAAGCAATGTATTATTTATATATCATGTTGCTTTTATGTACATAGTCATCTATAGATTATTTGATTTTTCTTTTAGAATTGGCTTTATTTTATGATAATATCAGGTTTTTTTTAATCATTAATCGCACCAACTTTAATAAATAAAGTTGGTTAATTATTTGGATAAAGTGGCTTGGCAAGATTATGCAATATTTGATCTTTTAGAATCTACACACACGAGGATGGATAGAATGAAGTGATCACTAAGGTTAAGATCTCACGTCATTTAAATATGAAAATAATTAATGAGTAAGATTTCATGTTATTTAATAAGAAACTCACTTCTACGAAATGAGAATTAAACAAGACAAGGCTCTTGATCGACATTGGATGTCTGCTGACTCAAAAACAAACAAAAACTTGTGTTAAGTTCATTAAACTTGATGGGAAGAATTGAATAATATTAAAAATCGGATTCCCCCCCCCCCCCCCCCAATTATAGGTTTCGACCCCCTATGAGTAAGCAGAAAAGGGAGGAAGATGAAAAAAATCTAGCCTCATCTGCAACTAAAACATCAGCTCCAGGGCACATCTCCAAGTGGTGAAAGGAAAAAGTAGAAAAAATCTAGTCTCGCTTGCAACTGTCGCATGAGGGTTCGAATTATGAAATATGAATGAGGTCCTTTGTAAGTGGGAGTTAAAGGACAGTCTTCCACCATACACTTTTGGAGGCATAACTTGCGATTTACTCCTTCATCAAAGTCTAGGGCAGAGCAAGTGTGACGTCAATAATGAAGCGTAATCTAAAAAAAAAAAAAAAAAAAAAAAAGGGTTAAAGAAAGAGGTTCCAGTAAATCGTTATAAAATAGTGAACAAGTGTAAAATCAATTTTAACTAATTGATATGCCCCGACGGGCCCGACCCCCTACGAGTGAGCAGCAGAAGAGAGGAAGAAACAAGTCTTGGTGAGCCGTCATAATTAATGTACGAGTGCAAGAAGTTTAAAGGAAAAATCAAATTTTACTAATTGCTCTATCTAATCACATCATACAATGATACAAAACATGCTATTCACTAGCTTAAAGCAGCCTCAACGGCTAGGTGCCACTCTCTTTCTGAGTTTCAATGTAAATGCATTCTTATGGTTTGAATCATGAAGAGGAATATGACATAACAAAAGCAATCATAGTGTTTGTACTAACATAATTAATGGTCTTACATGAAAATCAAACACATGAGTAAAAGTTTTATATCAAAGGTGGAATTTGAAAGGCAAAAAATAAAATAAATAAATAAATTTAAATAGAACCTTCAAGAATTAACACTTGTCACTTGATTGTCATACGAGACAAATTTGAATTAATCGTCTCGAGTTCAATTTTCATTGTAGATATATGACAACGATAAACTAATTTCTGTTTTGTAAATATAGAATCAATTACGTAAACATTTTTACAGTGTTCATTTCATGGCAACATCCGTTGGTAGCTTGGCGTATGTCGTGAGTGTAGGTCTGTAAATGATGTGCAAGAGTTTTATAACTAATACAATCGTTGAAGATTTGTGTCAAATTGATTATCCAAAATATTATACGAACAAAATGTAAGACGTATCGTAACTAACACATGAAATTTTAATAAAAGATGAATTTAATTAACATAATTAAAAAATAGTAAGTCAAATAAGATTCACAAGTCAAAGTTATTCCTATTTTATGAGTTCGAGTTAATTGATACTTGTTTGTAATATTTCACCCTTTTTGGGTGTAAAATAAACACATATTAGATAACGTAACTTCTTGGATTCCTTGTCTTTTGAAGTCATGAAAAATCATTTTCATCATTTATTGATTTGGACTTTGTGACTAAGAAACTTCACTTGATTTGACATATGAAAAAAAATGTATGAACAGAAGAACCAAAAATGAAAAAAAAAAAAAAAAAAAAATTGAGCAATTTACTCATTGTTCGAACTTTTCGAAATTAGGGACTCTTCAACCTTCAAATTTTATAACGAGTTAAGAAAACAGATTCTATCTGATTTGATCGTGAAGTATCATCATATGACTCTCAAGTTAAACGCTATATCAAGGATATAGAGCACGTTTGATTGTGCTTAAAATAAGTAAAATGCACTTTAAGATGAAAGAATGCAAATCATGGTGTGAACTCTAAACATTAAACCCATTTTGTCGAAAAAAAAATTAATGGAGACTCAAGTATATGATTTATATACTAATAGAAGCCAATGATGATTTGTGTAATGAAGCGATTTAGATCGTACTATACAAGAAAATCGAGTTAATAATTTTGTTCAATCATATCTTACTAGACATACACATCATAAATTTGAGATATATACATATTTTCTAATTCTTCTAACTTGATAAAATAAACTTATCTTTGAAGTTTGAAGATGTTAATAACTGCACATAGGCACAAAAATTCTGTGGAACAATAGTAGGACAAGCAAAAAAAATAATAAAATCGATGGAATAAAACAATATCTCGTTTAAGTACATAGAAATACTACAGATACAGGGAAGTGGTTTACCGACTCTCACATTTGGGGGTCTCACCTTTTTTTGTATTATTTATTCATACGAATCCCATTATACGTGAGTGAATGTCATCTAAGTCTAATGAATAGTTTTTTACAAGTAATTTAATTCTTAAGTACATGTAACCTTAGGGAAAAGGACTAGTAACTGCAAACGATGCATTAACATGATGTGGTAAAGACAGTGGATTTTTGGTTTCAATTTGAAGCAATTCCTGACAAAACTGCATGTGCTGGTTGGCTTGTCCCTTCTGCATTGCACATGTTGTCTTGACCATTTTGGACATATTTTTAGGCCTTCACTCAAGACCCTTGTCGCGTATTAGGCCCCCGTACCCAATATTTTTTTTTTTTTTTTTTTTTTTTTTTCATTTTCATTCTTCTATGCATTTTTAACCACACATATTTTAATAAAATAATATTTTCAATCACATCAATATTTTTTTTTTTTTTTTTCAACCACTTCACCATTCATTATATCAAATAAATTCATTCTCTTAAAAAATGACTATCAATTAGGGGCTAGACCCATCACAATTCTTGATCAAACAAAAAGATTTGATTGAAGCTTGCATCATATGAAAATTACATAAATAGCCTTTAAGGGTTTTTATATATTTATAATATTTGTTTTGGATAATAAATTCTTTCTTCAAACCAAAGACAAAAATACATAGTTATCTTTGTCGCTCTAATACTCATTGTGAAGAGAAGATAGTGGACCACTAAGTAGCAGACTAGCTCATTTTGGAAAATGTAGTGAAGCACCTTAACGTTGAATCAAGAAATTAGAAGGAACTCTGAAACTCAACACAATACGCTAGAGCCTAGAGATTAATTCAACGGATTACCCACATCAAAATCAACCTTATACGAATTTGCTTAAATCGACTTGCCTAACATCTATAACCACAGGGTATGTTGTCTCCTCCTTAAATGATTAAAATAAGAAAACTAAGATAAACTAACACAATGCTTCCTTTATTTTGAACTTGTAAACAAAATAAAGCAATGAAACAGGACTAATACATGGAGAAGATATGGCACTTATCTGTCATAATCAGGAGTTGATAATTGAAAGCTCAACCACCTCATTTACATTCATTGAATCCAGGTTGGATAGAAAATTATCTATAATCATGAGTTCATGTTCATGTTCAAGTTCAAGTCAATTACATGAACCATACACCTTTTGTCTCGTGGGTTGATTACACGTTATTACTGGTCAAGTTTGTTAAGTTGTAGAGCCTAATTATTATTCTTTTGCCGAGCTATAAGAATTTGTGTTCTCTTAAATTTCATTTTAGGAATGTGAGTCATTGTGAATTTCGATTTTGTCCTAATTTATCTTATAAATTGGGAATCGTCATTAGGCTTTTAAATACCCATCATAAAGGAGAGAAGAAAGGGTTAAAGAAATAGGTAAGCAATTTTTTAGGGGCACAAAATCATTGAGATTTTTTGAATTTCCTAATCTGCCTCTCTCCTGTGGATAAAATTAAAAATCACAATCATCAAAGATATATCCTATCACAACTGTTAGGTAATCACTTTTACTTTGTTTTCTTGGGATTGCCGAACAATTTACGTGATTATCTCTTGCCTTCACACGGTTTTAGGAGCAATTCAAGACGTTTGCCTATTCTCCAAAGCATTTCATCAATTATTACACCCTTTGTCGTCTCTCGGTGCTCATCTGTCATGAATATTTCCTTGTTTGATTCTAGTAACGATAGCAAAAAAAATTCGTTCAGCCCGATATTTCATCCTGAATGTGACGAGGATTACCCGTCTTACAGGGTAAACGGAGCGTATACGGGACGGGAGTCATTGCCCTGAAATGGGTATGGGACTGGTAAAGGAATCATACTACTCCCCGTCTTGCTATCCGTCCCTTTTAAAATTAATTTCAAATTTAACTTTTTTATCAAACAAAAATAAAAGATTTGTCATCATTTTTAAAGAGAATTTTTTTTTTTTTAACAAATTGAAAAAAAAAAAGTAATAATATTAACTAACTACAGACATAAAAAATAAAAGTAAAATAATAATAATAATAAAAATAAACCGGCCGATAACTGCCCCCCGTCCCACTTTAATAGGGTAAGGGAATGAGGGAAGGTGACAAAAATACCTGATGAGATGGGGTGAAAATGATCGATCGACTCTTATGAGGCTATGCCATCTTAGAGTGTTGCTTTACTTCAAAAATTTAAATGGAGACCCAAGCTGATTATTCTTCACTATCAATTGAGCTTTAAATGAGTTTGGAAGCCCTCGACCAAACTAGCACTGAAATATACTAAATCATTTAGATTTTAAATTCAATCACTACTGTATTGTGGATAAGATCATTTAAATTCAGCTTCACAAGAGCTCATCAACGTTCATGATAATAAGTCATAGACGTCATCATTTAATTTTGTAAATTCATGAGTTGAAATTATGGGCCCTCTCCATATGGTAAACCACCGCCACTCATGCCCCCACCGATTCTACGATAAAGATTAACAATAGACAACGATTCCTCCAAACACAGTCACGGGGCAATCACAATCAGCAATTGCCTTCAACGACACACAACTTCAGAATTTCTGAGCCCCAACTATGGGCAACATTATCTTCCACTCCTAGCAATAGAACTACTGGCAATGCGCTAAGATGATAAAAAAATTAAAACAGAGTACCGTTTGGAAGGTTGAAAGCCCAGCTAAAATCGATGCATTTATGAAGTTCAATTCGTTACGAACAAGATGATAACTTTTCTACTCTTCTTAGTAATTCAAGTGATACTCAATTTTTCTCACCGAACATATTATTAGTGCTTGCACATCGCTAGGAATACCGCAAGGTCATCACTCATTATCCACAAGCATCAGAAATATCTAGGAAAAAGCCACTTTGCTCGAATTTTGGTGACACCTTGGTTGACCGAACCTCGCATTGCGCATGGGTCCGTGTGAATTTAAAAATGCCGCCCCACAATGTGTGAATGTTCGATCATCCTCTATGTCAATCATTATGTTCATGTTGCAATGCCCAAATATCTATGTAGATTGTTGAGTCTCTCGACATCTAATTTAGCTCCTATTTGTTTCAACTAAAAAGTTGATGAAAATTTAAATAAAAGTCAACACTTAATTTTAATCACACATTTCATGAAATTCACTTCTTTTCAATTACATATTTTATTAAGGGTCTATTTGATGCAGACGAATTTCATGAAACTGACAATTGAATTTCAACTTTTTCCAAATTTTTGGTGTTTGATACACCAAATTTTCCATAGAATTGAATTTCAACCGTTTTCTAGGTACAATCCATCAATGCACGTTTTATTTGAAAATGGTTTCACACCTATTAGGTGGTAATTGAATTCCATCTTCTTCTTTTTTGCTTTTTTGTTTGTTTTTTTTTTTTTTTTTTTTTTTTTTGCAATGGGAACAAATTCTAGACTCAATGGTAAAAAAAAATTCATTTAATTGACAATTTACATGAAAAACGAAGTCAAACGAACACACAAAAAAATTCAATATATATATATATATATATTAACTTTTTGACAATCCAAACAAATTTTAATAAAGATTGTATTAAAATGATCGACTCGTCCCATACCAATCTCATTGCCTCTTATGAGGCTATGCCATCTTAGAGTGTTGCTTTACTTCAAAAAATTAAATGAAGACCCAAGCTGATTATTCTTCACCATCAATTGAGCTTTAAATGAGTTTGGAAGCCCTCGACCAAACTAGCACTGAAATATACTAAATCATTTATATTTTAAATTCAATCACTACTGTATTGTGGATAAGATTATTTAAATTCAGCTTCACAAGAGCTCATCAACGTTCATGATAATAAGTCATAGATGTCATCATTTAATTTTGTAAATTCATGAGTTGAAATTATGGGCCCTCTCCAATGGTAAACCACCGCCACTCATGCCCCCCACCGATTCTACGATAAAGATTAACAATAGACAACGATTCCTCCAAACACAGTCACGGGGCAATCACGATCAGCAATTGCCTTCAACGACACACAACTTCAGAAATTTCTGAGCCCCAACTATGGGCAACATTATCTTCCACTCCTAGCAATAGAACTGCTGGCAATGCGCTAAGATGATAAAAAATCAAAGCACCGTTTGGAAGGTTGAAAGCCCAGCTAAAATCGATGCATTTATGAAGTTCAATTCGTTACGAACAAGATGATAACTTTTCTACTCTTCTTAGTAATTCAAGTAATACTCAATTTTCCTCACCGAACATATTATTAGTGCTTGCACATCGCTAGGAATACCGCAAGATCATCACTCATTATCCACAAGCATCATAAATACCTAGGAAAAAGTCACTTTGCTCGAATTTTGGTGACACCTTGGTTGATCGAACCTCACATTGCGGGTGGGTCCTGTGTGAATTTAAAAATGCCGCCTCCAATTTATGAGTATTCGATCATCCTCTATGTCAATCATTATGTTCATGTTGCAATGATGCAGATTGTTGAGTCTCTCGACATCTAATTTAACTCCAATTTGTTTCAACTAAAAAGTTGATGAAAATTTAAATAAAAGTCAACACTTAATTTTAATAACATATTTCATGAAATTCACTTCTTTTCAATTACATATTTTATTAAGGGTCTGTTTGATATAGACGAATTCTATGGAACTGACAATTGAATTCCAACTTTTTCCAAATGTTTGGTGTTTGATACACCAAAATTTTTCATGGAATTGAATTTCAACCATTTTCTAGGTACAATTCATCAATGCACGTTTTGCTTGAAAATGATTTCACACCTATTAGGTGGTAATTGAATTTCATCTTCTTCTTTTTTGCTTTTTTGCTTTTTTTTGACAATGGGAACAAATTCTAGACTCAATGGTAAAAAAAAAAATTCATTTAATTAACAATTTACATGAAAAACGAAGTCAAACGAACACACACAAAAATTCAATATATATATATATATATATATTAACTTTTCGGTAATTCAAACAAATTTTAATACAGATTGCAAAAAAATTTATCTCAAAAAATAACAATTTGCATGAAAAATAAAGTCAAACGTATTAGGTGAAAAATTATACCAATCAAACACAATTAATTGATAATTTCCGGCAAAACAATTCTAGACAATTCAATTTCATAGAATTCATTTCTTTTCCACCCAAATTCCACTATTACAATCAAACGGACCCTAATTTTTTATCAAACTCTATTAAAATTTTGATTTTTATATAAATCAAATGAGAGCATAATAGGACAAATGAAGCCAAGTACGACCTGATGCTAAAAAATTGATTAATAGCATCTTTAACTTTTCTTCATACGTATTTGATACGGTAAAGTGGAGCATTATTTCCTCATTGTTAAGCACGTGCACATGCCTAATTGCATTCTTAATTATTATTACCTTGATTAATGTGGAAATTATCAATTATATTAATTAAAAATCTATTAATCTACAATACAGGAGTGCCCCCAGTTTTCAAGAATTTTTTTTCTTTTTTTCAAGATGCTTTAATAAAATATTTATATAGCTTACTATGACGTCCGAGTCTCGAAATATTATCATTTTTTTTTACATTTGATTATATGAACGAGATAATCTAAATTGACGTAAATAAAATTTTAATAATATTGACATCTTAAAACGTAATTAACATTCGATTGTTAAATTCAATTCTATCAGTCATATCTGGTTTGTTATTTTTTTCATCATTTAAAGTTTTTCAATAAAAAAGATGCATTACAAATTTCACTGTAAATACTTCGATAAAATTATTGTTAATTGACAACGTGAACGAAAAGTAACATTTTGTGTCACTTATTAATTTAAATTTATCTTCTTCTTTTTTTGAATTTGAATTTATCTTCTTCTTCTCCTCGATCTATTTTAAGGTTTTAATGGATATTTGTCACCTTATTTTTATTTTTCTTTTCTATCACTTTTCAACTTATACGGTGTTGTATTCCTCAAAATAAAGTTATGTTCTATGTCTAGTTACAATCCTGTTCTCCTGCGCATGGCGCGCAAGAGAAGAAAAATGCAAAGCTCATCACATGCAAGCTGACAATATTTTAATTTATTTTTTTTGTTTTGGTATTTCTACCAACAAAACTTGAGAAACTCACACAATAAAATTGTAAGAGATTGATTTATTTTTGTTTATGGATAGTAGGCCTTAGTACCTTGGTTTTGTCTTTTTTTTTTTGTCGTTCAATTGATTTGTTTAGTATTTTTTATATTTTGATCTCTTTGTAATGTATTATTTTTGTCTTTTATTTTGCATTAATAATTTTTAATATACGTATATTATATTTTTATTTGTTAGTTAATAATTCTTGTAATATAAAGTTATTTAGTACAAAATTAATGCAATTTTTTTTTTGTCGTTTAATTTCGTAACATGGTTTTAATCTTATTTTTTTTTTTGTCTGAACAGGGTTGTTGCAATGTTAGTACAAATATCATATGAAATTCACGGTGTTATTATTAATATCAAAAAAATGTAATATACGTATATTAAAACTTATTAATGCAAAATAAAAGACAAATAATACATTACAAATAGATCAAAATATAAAAAATACTAAACAAAACAATTGAACGCATTCTTAATTATTATTACATTTGATTATTGAAAAAAAAAAAAAAAAAAAAAAAGACAAAACCAACGTCCAAAACAAAAAACAAAAAAAATTAATTTTTTCTTTTAAATGTTATCAACTTGCATGTGATGAGCTTTGCCTTGCCAAAACGCAAGGCGAAACTCATTTTTCTTTTTCTGCGCGCCATGCGCAGGAGAACAAGATTGTGTCTAGTTAATAGAAGTGAAACATAATCATAAGAGACACTATATAGAAGAAAATCAACCACCTTTAGATCTATTCTAAGGTCTTGATTGCCATTTGTTAATTTTTTTTGAGTCTATTACTTTTTTGAATTTCTGTCACTTAATTGAATTGCTTTTATATTTAATTCTACATAAACAAAGATAGTTTAATATTTATGAAGCATGCATTTATTGTTATTTCAATTGAATATCATTTAACTTTCTATCTTTTTTTCTTTTTGCAAGATTGAAATTTAGTAGGGGTTAAGTTCTTGTGGCTAAAGATTTTATTAAGAAAAATCAAGTTATATGATTTGTGACATTTTAATGACATAGCACGTTGTGTCACTTTTTAATTAAAATATCATACACACTCAAATTCAATAGACAACACATCTTATGGCCAAACTTTACTGGAGACGTTGGTGGTGTCCAATGGATTGGCCAAAGGTCAACGTTACTGGAGACGTAGTGGTGTCCAATGGATTGGCCAGCCCCGTTAAAAGAGGGCCTGTGCTGACTCGAGACTTGTGGAGGGCTGGACTAAACCCACTTTGGTAATGTTTTATGGCCCATCTGGGCCCAGATCTGCTGAGCTTCCAAAGTAGATTTGTCTGAGCGTTGACTGTTGAGAGCCTTGGGACTAGGCTTGGATAAAAAAAAAAAATCGAGAAATTGATCAAACTAATCGAATCGAATTGATTCGAGTCGGTTTGACATAGATAATTGGTTTAATTTTGTTTTATTTTAAACAAAATATTGGTGGGTTGATTTGATTATGGTTTGAAGTCATAATCTTATAACTATATTTCGATTCACTCCAATCTATAATATTGTCGGTAAGTAATAACACTGAAAATTTCATTTCACAAGCTCATTATATTTTACTTATTTTTTTTCCCTATTCAGACAGACGACATGCTACATAATGTATAAAATCAAAATTCCTATAATTTTCGTTGATATGTCTTTATTAACTTGATTTTATTTGTTAGTTAATAATTCTTGTAATATAAAGTTATTTAGTTATTTTGGTTCTTGTAATTTAAGTGGGTCCAAAATTTAGACAATTTTTTTAAAAAAAATTTAATTTGGACTAAAAGTCCAAATTGAACCAAACCGATTTGGTTTGGTTTAAGAGTTAGAGTGAGTTGATTTGGATTGAAATTCATCAAAATTAACTAATTTGATTTTGATTTCGAATTAGAGTCGAAACTGATCCAAATCAAATCAAGCTTAGGCCTATTAGGACTGCCGCTGCCCTTCTTCAGATCGATTTGGGCTTGGGCAAAAGGGACATCTATCGATCCGAATAAGGCCCGGGAAAAAACTCCAAAACCAACGTACAGAAAAACTGACAGAAATTACTAATTAGCGGTGTGAGCTAAAATATGGACAAAATCGAAACCTTCGGGACAAAATCGAAATCAAAACCAAAAGCAGAAAATCATACAAGACGAAGAAGAAAAGTGAAAGAAATTTGATTATAGCAAATGGCTGAGGAAAACAAAGCGAAGATTCCACCACAGTACGATTTGAATGCCAAGTGGGATGCCTGTCTCGATTTGGGCGTCCGCCGATTCGTTTATTCTTCCTTCACCGGTGCCCTCGCCGGCCTCCTCCTCTTTCGTGAGTTTTTTCCCCTTATTTTGTTTTACCTTTTTCGGTTTCTTTTAATTGGTGTTCTGTGTGTGAGGTACTTGTAAGTGCCTAGTTCGTGGAAATTAAATATTTTCTTTGTAGAAATATATTACATATTGATGGGAAATGAAATCTAGATTAAGAAATTACGATGCTGTGATTTGATATTTTACGGAGTTTCTTCGTAGATTTGCAATTGCTTTTATTTGATCTATAGAAGCGTAGTTGGTGGAAACTCTCAGTCTTTCATTTAAAGAATGATGTTTTGGTTTTTGATAGTGTTAAAAACTACATTCAAGATCCAAATAGAAATTGACTCTTGGAATGACATCTCCAACATATATTAGATTGTAACTCATTATCGTGCAGAAAGATAAGTACCGCGAAGGAAAACTGATGAACAGGAAACCCCTGACAATCACTTCAGTTAAAGCCAAGCCATTAAATTGGACCAAATCAACTCAAGGCAAGTAGCCATCTTTATAAATCACCACAAACTATATAAGCATTAGTTCACAGGAATATACCTATTTGATACACTCTTTGCATGCATACGGTAACACCACAAAGATACACACACCAACTACTTGGTGACAAAGTATACCTTTTCATATTAACTTCATAAGAATTAAATTCAATGCCCTTTCACCTAAAACCTAAACAGACACAAACAAAGAAGATCATAATTTGTGTGGCCATTTATTTTTGAAAATAAAGTTTTGTTTGGACAAATCAGCAGAATAGTTGCTCATAGCTTGAATATAAGTTAGTTTTTTTTTTTTTTTTTTTTTTTTTTTTGAACAATATACATGAAGCCATTTAATTTTGAAAGATTGTTACTTTTGTTTGTCTCATTTAGTATGTTTAGAAGTTTGCTATGTATTTCATTTCTTGTATTCGTAAATGCAGATCATTTGCAATATGGAATATATGTACCATGGTAGGTAAAGAGCTACATTATGAAAATATTTATCCCAATTGCGCTGGCCGGGATTACACTTATATAGTACAGAAACAATTCTCACTTTTTCCTCAGTCCAAAAATAGTTCTTTTAATTTCACAATTATGTACTCTAAAGTATCTTAATCTGTTTTTTTTTTTTACTGTGTATATGCGGTGCTTCATGTAATCTGGCTGTGGATCAATAGTGTAACGTAGGATGCCAAATTTTATTTGTTTTCTCAGTTCAAGTATGAATTCAGACTTCTTTGCTTGCCTGACAGACAATGCAGTTTCTCACTGGTATCTGCATAGTCGTGAATTTGTTGCATATCAGTTAATCTGCCTACAATTAAGTTTTCTTGAATTGGATAGAGTTTAGGCAATAGCTGAATAGGCATGGATTTTTATTTTTACAAATTACACTCAAAACTACTAGCCCAACCCTTTCACATCATGTGCTTTTAGAAGGGGACTTTTGGCGAGTAAAAAATAATTTAGGGAAGTGGAAATTGTTATGTCCCAATAAGGGAATATAAATGTTCAATTTTTTAGAGAGGGAGTATTAATTTTTATATTATTTTATTTTTATTATTTGTTTTTTCCAAATTGCTCTGTACGAGTGCTGTTGTCTTTATAAACCAGACATACCACCCAGTATTTGACATGTTCATTTTACTGAATAGGGAGAAAAGAGGACAACTGTTTATATCATTTTATGTTCTTATGATTATGAATCCTTTTAAAGCTTTTTTTTTTACTGTTAACTTAGTTTGTTGGACTGATCATTTGATATTGATTGACACGCCAGGGAGTCCAGTTACACGCTGGGCATCGGTAGCTTTTGGTGCTGGAGTGGGTATTGGATCTGCATACACAGAATGCTCTCAGAAGTTTGATGGATCTCCATCAAAATTGACTCCTAACATTTCTGATGCCCCAGTTTCTAAGGTATAGTTGTCTTTAATGTTTGCAGCATTTGTAATTATCAAAATAAAAAATGAAAGGGAGATTTCTGTGTTCATTTTGAAATATGACTGGTGAGTTATTAACATTTATATTCATATCAAATTATGACTGGCAGTAATCAAATTGTATTCTATCCATCTAATCTTTGGTATTTCTTAAATGCTTGATGCTAGTTTATATCCTTTTAACATTAAGTACTATTGCATTGAAAAATCCTTCACCTTAACTCCTTTTCCTAGAATGTGCAAGCTAACAACGCTTTTTCAGAGTAAAGAACTTTTGGTGAATTTCATAGGTTTTCATGCTTGCTAGTAACTAGTCTCGTAGATTTTTCTACTTCGTACAATTTAGAGCTTCAGAGTCTGTCTTTAAATTGTGGATGAATGACGAAGATGTAGTTTTTAATTTAGGCATCAAAGTGCTATTATATACACATTTTGAGTTGACAAAAGGATGTGAGAAATGTTCAAGTGGTTGTGTGGACATCTGCAGTCTACACTGGTTCAATACCTGAATTGTATAGTTTAGACAGTTGTTTGACCCTTAGTATTGCCATTTTTGTATCTTTATGTGGTTTTTTTTTTTTTTTTTTAATTTATAGCTTTCTTTTCTTTTCTTCTTCTTCCTTGTGTCTCTAGGGTCTGTTACCTTTTTTAAATTTTATTTGTCCTTTTACACTTGTGTATCATTTAACATGTTCTAAACTTGCATCAAAGAGAACTGTGTCTAGTTTATGAATTAGGTTGTAAATAGTCTCGAGTATATTGAACTTTCACGTGACAGTTACAATAACCACCAAAATTGACAATGTTGACATTTCACAAAAATAATCAAATCTCGAACTTCACAAGTTCATCATGCAAGAACCCAATCTCATACAGAAAGTTTTTAGGATGAATAGTGTGACTTGCTTCATTCTATGAAACTAAAAGAGTTCCATGTTTCTTTCTCTGTTTTCACAATATAACTTTTCTATCTTTTTCACGACATAAAGTTGATATGTGGCAGCACCTGTTAGACATCATAATTGAAATATTAAAGGTAAATAATTTTATGCTTGTATCTTTTTTCAATTTCCAAGGAATAATTTAACCACCCATAATATTAATTTACCACTCCCAACCACTCCGTCTGCCCCATGTGATCATGAGAACAGGAAGTTCATAAACATGTATTTTAAGTTAGTTTTTCCGTAACCTTTGAGTTTTTGCTCATGACTTGTATTTTTTTAATGAAACCCCAAGAACAGGGAAAAAAAATTTAGCCCTTATTTGTAAGTGACATTTTTTCTGAACTCGAGATGCAACGTGAGATCATATTATTTTTAAACACTACAGAGTTCGATAAAAATTATAAAGAAAATAGAAAATGCAATTATATTCTGAGCCCAGATCTGTCGTCACCATTGCTGCCTCCAATTAAATGTTGAAATGCCACCCATTTAATACCTCATTAACTTATAATTTTCTATATTATCTCAACCTAAACTTTGTTACTCTCCGTCAATGACTTCCTCTCTACCAAAACTCCACAAAAGTGGAATGTGCGTGACTTCCTTCTCAGCTTAGATGATAAATAGAAAAACTAAAATGTGTTAATTTTTTTTTTTTTTTTTTAAGAAAGATAATATCTTAATATTTAATTTGATTTAAAAAGTTTTTTTAATTAAAAAAATCTGAATGAAGCCTTTTTTTTTTTTTTTCTTTATAACAATTTATTACGAACAAGCTAAACTTTCTTATTTTTAGATCAGTTTCGTGTACTTTTTTTTTTTTCCAAACAAGTACACAAGTGAGAAGACAGTAGAAATTTATTTTTAAACAATTTACTTTTTATTTTCTCATATTCTATTGAATTGATGTCCTGAAGGTTATGCTTAAAGTAATATATATTTAATTTTCTGTATATTTCAGTGGCTAGATTGAATATCTTGGAGACAGTAAGTTTTGTTGAATTATTATAACAAGTACTGTGTATGCTTTATTTATCTTAATAATTTTCATGATACTTAAATGAAGTTATTTAGATTAATATATATATTTTTTCATTTTTACAAGCTGAAGTATGCCCTAAGACATTATTTTTCATTATTACATCAAGGATTTGGATTCAAGAATAATCTCTTCAACGACTCCATAGAAACCAACCATGCTATGTAATTGGATTTTATATCGCAATTTAATATTTTCATGTCATGTACTTGTGTAAGAATATTCTTACATTATATTGCTACTTAGCTGGATTTTCCAATTTAGGAGTGTGTTGAAAATTCTAATTTACGAGCTTGACTTTTTATTTTCATTACCTTTTGTTCATAAAAACAAACTTATCATATCAATTTTAAAAAAAAATAAAGATCAAATATCACCTTTTGTATCATTTTCTGTACTTATTTGAAAAAAACGTACGTGAAACTGATTTCTAAATAAGAAAATTTGGGTTTGTTCAGAATATATTGTTATAAAGGGAAAAAAAGGTTGCAGAACTTTTTGATAAAAATCTGTTTAAATCAAATTAAACAGAAAGATATTAACTTTTCAGTTTTTATTTTTATTTTTATTTATATTTATCTTCTAAGCAAGAAAAAGAAAAAAAAATGAAGTTAGCAAGTCACTGCACATTCTGCTTATGTTTGTGGAGAGGTAGAGAGAGAGAGAGTCCTAGAAGTGAGAGAAGTCATTAATAGAGAGTTAACAATAGTGTTTAGGTTAAGTTAATATGGATAAATCATAAATTGCTTAGGAGTTAATTTGGTGACATGTCAACATTTAATTGGGGACAACTATGGCGACGACATTTTGGAGACATTAGATTTAGTCTCTTATATTTATGCGTAGGTCTTCATCTATGAAATTGCTTTGAATTAATCATATACTTCAAGGGATTTCTGTTATCATGTGCTCCTGGATCCTGGTCTCTTTTTTAATCTTTTGGATTCCCCTACATCTACGAAATGCTAAATGCTTTCCCACGTAGGGCTAATGATAAGAGGAGTTAAAAGGCTTTTTCTTTTCAATTGAATTAAGTTCATTAGCTATTTGCACATGATAATTCATCTAAGTAGGCCATTATTCTTTTGCTTCACACACTTCATATAAATATCTATGTGTCTGCACGCTTTTGGATTTAATTCTCATCTGAGAATAGTGAGAAAGCTTGCATTTTCAAGAATTTGTCAGCGTTGTCAATCATCAATTTGTGTGTCTCAGCTCATTTCAAAACGTTGTTTGCTTGTTCCACTTAGTTGCTGTATTAAAGAGCAAAATGAAAGCAAAGCATTATGTTCTTAATTTGTTCTACTTTAACTAGACCCATTTGAGCGTAATAATTAAAACACAACGAACATTTTCATGGTTGAGTTTTTCGTTTCACCTAACTTTGATTATTTATTTCTTAGCTTATTTTCTTCTAGTTTCTAATCCATGTTTCCCAGAAACAAAGGTTTCAACCTTCAGTATTGTTATTCTGCATTTGGCTATATTTGTGCAGTTTCATGGGTATATAATAAAACAGCTGCACTACACATACAAAAGAAAAACTTACAGAATCTCTACAGAACTCTCACATAGGTGGGGTGGGTGGTTTTTCCTTTGCAATATTTTATTCACTGGGGTCCACACCCCATGTGAGTATCTGTAATCATTCTGTAGGGTTTCTTCCTGCACATGCAGCACTACTCATAATAAAATGATTCTGCTTTATATGTTATCATTCTTCAGTCTGCATATGTATTTACATTTTGGTTTTGATTTTTTTCCAGGATGAGCAGGACTAAAGTCTACATTTTTCCACATCTCGAAGCTTTCAATCTCTGTTTTTTCAATGCCTTTTCCTCTTCTAATGTATTGCCAAGATTTTTTTGGATGTTTAATTGTTGACTCCTATGTAGGTCGAGTTGAGTTGGTCTGCTATTAGCTCTAAATGAAATTTAAGCAGACAAAGTCAAAGGTAATAATTGCTTTTATTGCAGATCGGATTCGCTAAATAGCTCTGCCTTGTTTGGTGCACCGGGTTAGACTATGTAAAGGTCAGCATGCGGGCATGCCTCATGTTGGAAACCATCTTCAATAGGATTTTAAATATATATTTTCAAAAAAGTATAAAATTGAAAAAGAGACGCCCAAATAAGGGCTGGACTGACGTGTCCTTACTGAATTCATGAGGCAAGGGGAATCCGTTGATTGAATCATGATCGTTGAGATTTTACATCTACTGTTAGGATTCTTGTGTGGCGATTGCCTTGACTGAAATTTGGAATTTTCCTAGTTCTTTCTAAATAAATTGCACTTATTTTATTTTATTTTATTTTATTTTAAATCAAGACAAGTTAATTTACTGGCTTGATTCTCAAAAGAAAAGAAAAGGAAGTGAAGATGGTAACAGTTGATGAATTTGATAGTGTGAAGGTTACTGTGATTTGGGGAATTTTTGGCCTCTCATATGAAACGATTATTCGAGAACGTATTATTATTGTACAATCTTGGAATTTTTAATTTTTTGCATAATTACCTACTCGATCAAGTCGTGACTCCATCCATAATAATGAAAATGATGTATTAATAAGATCGATAACATAGAAAATTTTCTGATCAACAATTATTAATTAAGAAATTATGCTGGACAAAGAATGACCTGTTTTCAAAAAATAAATAAATTGAATGATTAAATCTTATTTGTTTTCACATTTTGGTCTTCCCTAAGTAATTCCCAACCGTAGGTGTAGAAGAGAACTATCAAAATATAAATGAACTATGCCTTGCCTTGAATGCATCATCTGAATAGTAATATGAGTAAATTTAAATGTGTCAAAATGTGTTAGACTGTCTATATTTAGCACTTGAAATCACAGCTCAAGCTCGATCTAACCTATCTCTACTAGAGAGATGTGCTAGACTCAGTTGTAGGAATCCGTGCACGGGCAGCACACACTAACTTGTATTAATTTAAAGCAAGGATCGTGAAAATTATTCTTTCTTATCGATTGATAATTTATGGATGTTAAGACCCTGTTTGGTAGCACCAAAAATTGTAATTTCGACCGTTGTCAAGTAAAAATTGGACCGTTTGTTTTCATCATTTTTCAACTAAATCTGACATGATAGCTGAAATAGTGGACCATTTTGTGACTGAATGATGTTTTTGTCCTTAATATGTACTTCATTTTGCATGACATATGGGCTTCTTTGATAGTTCATTTTTACAATGTTAGATTTTGTTGTCAAAGTGGGCTCCATTCTGTAGTAAAGAAACGGTCAATTAATTGTTGAAAATTGGAAGAAAGCGCTCCCAGACATGGTCTTAATTCCAAAATTATACTAGGCTATTTGTGTCATTTGAACAGACCAGCCCATATAACCGAATTTTTTTCATTTCGAGGCCCAATAAATTTAAAGCCCAAGGCCATAATCAAACTAGGGTTTTACAACACACGTCTATGTACAATATATACACTACTCCCCCAATTTATGTATTTTGTTGTTTACTCTCCTCCTGCTGCACAAGTCACTCGCCACGCACAGTTCATCTCCAATGGCGCCCAAGACTCAGAGAGTGACCCGTAACCCGGAATTGATCCGTGGGGTCCGAAAGCACTCGCGTTCCCAGATGTACCACAAGAGGGGACTCTGGGCTATCAAGGCCAAGAACGGAGGCAAATTCCCAACCCACGAAAAGAAATCTGTAGCAGCTGAGCCAGCCGCCGAGAAGGCTCCCAAATTCTACCCAGCTGATGATGTCAAGAAGCCGCTTTCCAACAAGCGCAAGCACAAGCCCACAAAACTTAGGTACTATTCAGATTTGCTTTGTTTTGTTTTTATGTTTAATTTGAGATTTGGGTTTTGGTTTCTACTGTTTAGATTCCTTTGTTTCTTTATTTTGTTTTGCTTTTGTTTTAATTGAGATATAGGTTATAATTTTTTCAGTTTGCGATCAATTTTTTTTTTTTGTTTGGTTTCTGGGTATAGGTCAAGCATTACTCCAGGGACAGTGCTGATTATATTGACTGGAAGATTTAAAGGGAAGCGTGTTGTTTTCTTGAAGCAGCTTGCTTCTGGATTGTTGCTTGTTACTGGTTAGTGTCCTTATATATATATATTATTTTTATTTTTTTGCTTTCTTAACTAGTTATATGTGAATGTATATTATAAATATTTGTTGCTAATTTTTTGTGTGTTGAGAGAAAATAATATGAATTTTCCATCCCCAACTCAGATCGTCATGTCAATGCCACAATTGTAAATAAATAAATTTGAATTGTGTATAGAAAACCGTTGTGCAAATATTATTACCCATTCAACGTCCGTGAAGTATGAATATCTTACACGATTATCTTAATTTTTTATTTGAATATGCTCCTGTGTGTTAATTGCCATTAAATCATGTGAACATTTTTGTAGTTTGGTATGGAAAATGTTTTTATGAACTATGTTATCTCTGTTTCAGACAATTTTGACTTTTAGGGTGGACTTTTATGTAGGTTTGGACATTTTGTCCAGTCCAGACCAGACCAAACCAAACCAAACCAAACGGTTCAGTTCTACAAAAAAAAATGAATGATTTTGGTTTTTCGTACCGAGAACCATTTGGTTTGGGTTTGGTTCTAGTTCTAGAATCGAGAACCAAACCAAGAATCAAAATTAATTTATAATTTTATTTATATATATGAATCTAATTTTTCATTAATTCAAGCCAGTCAAATAGCCATTATTTTTGTACAGCCAAATGAGCCCATTAAAAGTATTACTTCAAATTCAAACCCACAAGTCAAGAGTCCCAAACGGCAAACGCTGCCCGATGCAGATCCTCAAAAGTCTCAAACGAAGCAGCTTCTCCAGCTGAAGCTTCGATTTCGCAACCACCAATTTATCGTTCTTCCTTCAAACCATCAAGGATAATATCTTTATGTATTCTTCTTTATGTAATTTACTAGAGATTATTCTTTTCTAATAAACAAAAATATATTAATGAATCGGTTTGAATTTGTTCTATATAGGCATATACTGTATTTACAATACTGTAATTCACCAATAGTAACTAAACAATGCTGGAGGAATCAATGAGGAAGGGTTTGGAATCTGCATTTTTATTATTATTTTTTTATAAAGGTTAGAGAATAAATAACCCTGCATGCATAGTTGGTGTCCTAACTTACGCTACACATTGTCTGATATCCACGTATTACAGTATTGGAAGAACTTGGTGCCCTAGTTGATTTTCTTAGAACTTGGAGCCCTATTTGATAGTTGATATTATTAACTTTTGGCAAAGAAGCATACGTTTATATTTTGCTTGTTAATTTAAACTTTTGAAAAATATTGATGACTGATAATTTGAACTTGTTAAATATTTGATGTTTATATTTTTTTTATTTAAGTATATATTATTAATTTATGAATATGACATAAGTCTAAAAAATTTATGTAATAGAACTAGAATTAAACCAGAACCAAATGGATCGGATCGGTTCGGTTCCATATCTTTAAAAAAATCATTGGTTTATGGTTCGGTTCAGTTCTCTTGGAACCAGAACCAAATGGAACTATGTCCACCCCTACTTCTGTGTATGATTCTTGTTTTTTGTTTTCCTTTGTGTGACAATTCACGAATATTGTGAGAGTAAAGAATGCTTGCATGACCTAAGTATTTAAAATTGTCGCAGAAAGAGCCCTTCTTGATTCTGTGGTTGAAGCAACTTTATTTTGTCGACTCCCACTAGTTGGAAGATGGCATTCTCATATCGTAGCTCCTCGTGGAGCAGGTTCTCTGCCATAGCCTCTTGGGTTTAGCCATGAGAAATTCATTTACTGTGTTCAAAGAATTCTTGAAATTTTTGTATGGCATAACTAAATGGTATCCCTTTATGTCAAGTCATTTTTTGCCACTATGATGGTGACTAATTAGATAACCTGAAGGTATCCTAACCAGCAATGGCATTCTAGTGATGTGAGCTTCCTATAGAAGCCTGAATCTTAACTTGTTTCTCAATGAGGTTAATATTATATTAAGGGCTTTGCTTGGCATGACTTTTGCTTTTTCTTATTGTAGAAGAGCTTTTGAAGAAAACTACCTTAATTTTTATTAGGGAACTAATTTTTAAAAGCTCTTCTAACTACAAAGACACTTTCATAAAATTAATTAAACGAGTCCAAAAGCAGCTTTTGTGTCTCAAAAGCAATGCCAAACTGGCCCTAATCAGTGTAAGTTTCATTTTTTGCTTTTACGCTTGGCTTTGATTGGTTTTGGTTTTTTTTAAAAAAAATTTCTAGTGAATTCCTCAATTACTAGGAATAATCACATGATGCCAAGCTTTATCAAAATGCGTATGTCGTGAAGTTTTTTTTTTCAGAATTTGTTAATCTTGTATGCAATCTTCAAGGCTGTATGGTTCAAGTTATAGCTGCTGCCATGATTATCTAGGGTGTGATTGAAGTACAACTTTCAAGAAGGTTTGCTATTCAAGTTTTATATCTTAACGGAATTTGTCCATCTCTTTCTTCTGGGCACTCATTATGTACTTATTTGCAATTGTTCATACAGAAATAGCTTTTTGAATCTCTCTCTGCCGCATTGCAATTATTTCATTTTTAATTTAATTGTCACTGTGTAGGACCATTCAAGATCAATGGTGTTCCTCTAAGACGTGTTAACCAGGCCTATGTTGTTGCCACTTCAACAAAGGTTGACATCTCAGGGGTGAATGTGGAGAAGTTCGATGACAAGTACTTTGCTAAGCAAGCTGAGAAAAAGAAGAAGAAAGGCGAAACTGAATTCTTTGAGGCAGAAAAAGAGGTTTGTCTTCGAAAAATCATTATACCATTATTTTTTGTGGTTATATTTATTCTTTTTCTTTTATTCGTTGGCTGTAATGTAGGAGAAGAATGCGCTCCCAGCAGAGAAGAAAGATGACCAGAAAGCTGTTGATGCAGATTTGTTAAAAGCTATTGAGTGTGTTCCAGAATTGAAGTTCTATTTGGGTGCAAGATTCTCTCTAAAGGCTGGAATGAAACCTCATGAGCTTGTCTTTTAGATAAATCACGTACTTTTTAAAGATTTTTTAGAACTTATTTTGTTACTGCCGTTCCTGTATTTTGTCTTCCTCAATTTGGCTTTAGAGATTAATCTTGGAATGCAATTTTATCTGATAAACATCAAGTTTTGCTGTTAATTTGGTGTGACATTTGTTGGCTGGTCTACTTTTTATTTATTATTGCTTTAATATCTTAGATTTGGTCGAATTTTTGAAAATTTTCTTATTTAATCCCTGTCAGTTTATTAGTTTTTTGGATCCGGCTGCACTCATGCTCTCTTTAACTTGGCTGCATGATGTTTTAAACTGAATTCGTCAAGTTCGATTGTCAATTACAATTCTTCATTTTATACTATTAAGTTTAATTCAGTTGTGCAAGTCGTGCCAAACAAGAGTGGCTGGAAATTCTTTCCTCTGCTCCCATGCCAACTTTGTAATTTTTTCATTGTGCATCTAAGATTGCATTTAGAAGATGGGGGAAGTTTCCATTTGAAGTGTTTTGATTAATAGCATAATTGTGATAAAAATATAACATTTATTAATGATCAATTTTTGGTGGTTCTAATGTAATATTTCCTTTTAGATAGCTAGAAATCCTTCCTTTTTTTTTAATCTCTAAAAGGGAGAAACATGTCATTGTCATTTTCTAATCGTTGTTCCTTTTCAGAGAGGAGAAAGAGTTGACATTGAGTTTAAATGTTTCAATGGTCACTGAACTTTGTACCATGTCACGAGTTACTCATCGAACTTCATGAAGCATCCCATTGGCCACTGAACTTTGTTCCGTCTCACTCTATCACTCACCTGATGAAAATCGTTAAAAAATGTGCCTACGTGGATGACGAAAAAATGAGCTGGTCAGTTAAATCAGTCCAAATAATAACTCTCTTGCCAACTCATTGCCAAATCAGCACATCCAATTCCAAATAAATAACCAACAAAGCACGACTTTGAAGTAAAACAATCCCAAACCCTTTAGGCGTGAAATCCATCTCCCCAAATCAATTGCTCCCATTCGTGAAGAACCCTAACTTCTTCTCCCATTCGATTTTCTTGGATTTATCACTTCTTATACCAGCTTCTGGGCTAGTTTCAAGGAAAAGCTTTCTCAGAGCAGTAATAAGAGGACCAACAAATTCTGAGATTCATCTAATTTAAAAATGTAATCCCGTAATTTATTTATAGCCAATAAATTCTTTATATTTGAATTAAAGAAACATGTATTCCCCAAATTAACAATACCTCGACTGAATAATTGTCACTTCCATATGAACCAATCAACAAAGAGTGCTCTTTTATTCCACCAGTCACACTGCTGGTCCCGAATCCCACACCTCCACAGGAGAAATTTCGACATTCCAAACAAACCCAAATCGCTTTAGATTCTGTTTTTGAAGTGATTTTTTAATTGAGGGCATCTTGCATCTCTGCCCAAGCGCTACGCGTCTGGATATTGTGTGGAGAACAAATTTTCATCCCTTGATCTGAGCTAGGAAGACGATGAAGACAAAGAAGAGGAATGAGAGATGACGAGGAAGAATGCGCGTTTCAATTCACAGTTGGAAATGAGTGATTGGTATTGCTTATGTAGAGCTGATTTGACACTTCATTCAACATTTAACTGGACAACTCACTTTTCCGTCTGCCATGTCAGCAGATCTACTAATGGATTCCATCTGGTGAGTGATGGAGTGAGACGGAACAAAGTTCAGTGGCCAATGGGACGCTTCATGAAATTCGGTGAGTAAATCGTGACATGGTATAAAGTTCAGTGACCATTGAAACATTTAACTCGTTGACATTGGGGACGGGATAGTTTATATAGAGAAGAGGGGTCCGTATAGTTTATATAGTGATTGCAAATACTCCTACAGGCAAGACAGAGACATGATTGTTGAAACGAGTTTCCACAAATACTCTAAATCGGGCACAAAGTCCTAAAGGTCTTATTTTAATAGGACAAACAATGAATTTCTCTACTTAAGAATACCAAAAATGAGTCGCAAGTCACTCTATCTAAAGAAACGGCAATTTCAGTTCTGAAATTAATATGCTACAAGTTGCCGAAACTAAAACTTTGTGATTAAAAACAAAAAAAAAGCAGGCATTTGCACACAACAGAAACAGAACCCTTCCACGGTTCCACCAGCAGCTACTTAATTTATTTCAATGTAACACGTAAAGCTAGCATAACCTCAAGATAAGCATTGGTTTACGTTCAAGCAAAATGATAATAATGACAAATTAAACCTTGTTCTCAAAATACATTTGGGTTGTGGCTATATCAATTCATTTTATTATCCAAAGCAACAAGGTGCGAAGCAACTAACCACCATGGTTGTCTCCTCTTATTTTATTCCATTGTGTATATTCTCATTTTTTGTCTTGCCTAGTTTAGTACGACCACCCATCCATCTTAATAATCCTATTTCCGCTACATTTTATGAATTTTGTTATTTCACAGCCCAACACTCAGGACCATAAGGATAATAAGTTTAATCACGACACTACAGAACTGATCTTTCAACCTTCCAACAGCTTTCTATCACACAGAATCGTATAACACTTCTCCATTGTATTCAAAGCATTCTAATTTTGAGCATTACATCGTCTTCAATTCCCCTTTCGTTGTTAATAATAGACCTTACTACCTAAAATAATCACTTCTAAAGAAAACAAATTCCTCTATCAACTATGTAGTCTCTGTCATTGTCCATATTTATTCCTACTATTAGTGAAGTGGAATTGCATGTATTCTGTCTTTCCAAACCTAACATCAGTAGCTACCTAATTTGCCTTAATGAACATGTAAAGCTTGCAAAAAGTGAAGAGAAGGATCAATATTGCAGTGACAAAACAAATAAAAACAAGTGAAACACTGAGTAACGAGCGTGATCGTTCAACAAGATGTAGAGAGAGTTTAAATGTCCTTCCGCAACATGACAACAGGAGATAACACATTGATAACTTTGATGACTGTTATGAACTTAAGAACTTCATAACGTAAACAAAAAGGAGTTTAAACAGTCAAGAAATTCACTTATGATGTATCAGTCCTGGCTGTAGTCACAACTCTGACATTCTTACAGGAGATTGAAGTCATGTGTATGTTACCATAACCATAAGAACATAATGCATTTTAACATAGAGAAAAATACAGACAAGGTTCTTATTCTTATTGTTTTTTTATTTGGTGGCAGAAGGAAATGAGTTTCTTTTTGGCTAATGAAGATATGCAGATTTTAGATCTTATTATCGCATTAATACATTTCATGCGTAGGCATGCCACGTAATTGCAGTTAAGACCTCAGATCATTCATCATATGTAAATATTTGAACAATTTGATCAACTTCAAACATTACAGCGATCAAATCCATAAATCAACATACGCTTGTAGAAATTAAGAAAGCAAGAAACTTGCCTTTCGTGAATATCCTCAAAAGTAGAACCATCTACGACATGATGAAAAGAGTCTCAGATTTGCACTGAACCTCCACTAATTACATCTGAATAAACAACAAGAAAATCCAATCTCAATCACGGATACCAAGTTCGACTTCGAGGTCATCATCTTCTTCAAAAAGCTTTAGAAGACGTGCATGCTGCTCCTCTCTCTTCTTCCTTTGCCACAGCTTGAATAAGAAAACACAAAATGCAATCGCGGCCAACAGCCCAAGGCATATAAGGAGTATTTCCAATACGACAGATCTACCAGATGACTTCTTACTCACAGTTTCCATTTCATTCTTGGAATTTGATGTTGACGAGCTGTCTGCCAGTCCTACAAAGACATCATAGACATTCAATATGTTACTCCTAATTAAATGGAAAACAATAATAAAAATGAAGGAGATAAAACTTGTGTTGAAAAGATCCTTAGTTTATATTGTGTGCGCTGAAACTGTAACAAATATCCATTTCCTTTCCCTGTGCAAATGATTCTCCAGTATTTAACATGGACCATAAAGAAAAATCCTTGATTCCAATTACCATTGGATTATTTCAGCTAGAAAGCTTACGATTTTATCCATCATTAGTAGTTGCATTAATAGGGACTCAATGTTTATAATACAAAAGTACAAAAATGCTATAGATGTTTTTTGGGATTTAAGGAGAACCACATAGAAAAGTAGAGAAAGTATGAAAAATCTAAATTTGATGACAAATGTTTCTACTAAATTGAAGAACAGCTCAAATTTTGATAAAGTAGTCTATTGCAATTAATTGGTTAAACTGTCAAATCAAACTTTATCTAAATAATGAAATCTCAAGCATAGTAACCGAAATGATACCAACAATATCAGCAATAGTACCCAAATTAATAATGTTAAAAATGCTAAAAAAAATCATCAGGAAAACTAGGGATTTGAAATTTTAAAGGCATTACTCCTGATCTGTCTACATTTTGTGAAAATCGAGTTCGCTGATTTTAATAGTTCTGTACACAGTATACTTAACAAACAACCAAATTTAAATTCAAATTCAAATTCAAATGATATTATAGAAACAACGGATAGTGGCAGAGGTTCACAGTACTGTGCACCCATAATTCATAAAGATTTCCAATTTTTTTCATATGTGATTCCCATCAAAAGCCACATCTGGAAAAATTACTCAATTTTTTCAAACGTCAAAGCAAAACTAAAAATTGATATAAAATATAAGACTAATACAATAAAATTAGGAATTAGTCAGGCATAAACTTTGGAAGGAAATCTATATTCTACCTAAATTTCAGATTTACGGAGGGAAAATCTTCACAGTGATACAAATAAATTTTTCGAAGTTCACAAAATATCACCATGTTTTAGAAAAATTACTTGCAATTAATACATACAGTTTCTTAGTTGAAAAGAAAGCAAACCTGTAATTGATCGAAGAAGAAATACCGAGAAACAGAAAATAAAAAACTGCAGAGATCTCCCTATTGTGATTTTACTGCTCATTGCTCAGTATTTTTTTTTAATTTTTTTTTCCTTTTCCCGAATTATTTTCCCGGGATCAAATTTAGTGGCGTGTAGTAGAATTTTATTCTTTATCTGCTACGCCTGTCGGTGTCGGCCGGAGATTTAAGGGATTTTGAGCACTTGCAGTTGGAGTGGGAGGGAAGTCCTATCAATTACCTATAAAAATACTATTAAGCCCTGTTGTCGATGATTTTTTTTTTTTTTTTTTTCGAAAAACCAAATAGAATTTACTAAAAATTTGAATTTACGCGTAAAATATTTTATTATATGAATATGTAGTTAAAAATAAATTTTAAAAAAATAATTTTATTTTAATGACATCATAGGTGCTTAGATTTCAAATAAACCTAAGAGGTAGGGATTAAAAAAAATTAATAAATTTTGATAAAAAAAAATGATGAAATTTGCGGGTGAAAATTTGTGAATTCTAAATACATATGATTAACTTTGATTTAATTGCCAAACAGAGGCTAAGACTTTTTCACATTGTGATGTGAAGTTAGAAAGATGTCTAATAGAATAAGAGGCAAAAGGGTGAAGCCGAAGTAAAGTTGCTTGATTTAGAGAGTTCAAATTTCAGCAGTGGTTTGATCCGAATGTAATCGCTCGGATGTACTCCTAATTAACCCGAGAATCGTAGCATGGGAAATGTTCGTGTCTTATTGCAAGGCGAGAATTCAACCTGCAAAGGATCTAAGTCTCAAAGCGAAGGCAACACGGGTCTTAATTTTTTAGAATTCAGACCAAGAGCTCCAAATCGTCGAAAACATGAAGCGCAAGCAAGAGCAACGACTCGCGGCTTTTTGGGAATTCTTTCTTCTTTCTCGACTCATAGGTCACAAAAGAGAAGGTCAAGCAATATATGTAGTCATTTCAGGTTAGACTAGCCCATACACAGGTGGTGTAAGGTCACATTTAATAAATTTAATTAAATGAATTATGTGATATTGTCTTATTTAATATCATGTAGTTGCTACATAAATTGATGCTAGATACGAGTAAGTACTCCCCAAAAAGTAATTTTATACATAAACTTAAAAGAAATTCTTACATTTTAACCACATATTTTTTTTTTTTAAAAATTACTATTATAAAATTTATTTTTCCCCAAAACTGAGTGAGAGATTTGGTCCCATTTGACGAAAATCAACAAGTGAAAATTGCATGTGACTTTCATGTCAAGATTAGGAAAAAATTAAGCGATTTAATGATTTTATCCTCCAACTTTAATTCACATGAGAGTCGCCAACACTTTTAAATATCTAAATAATGTCACGTAAAGATCCAATCTTATAACGTTAAATGTGTTGTTGAGTCAATGTTTCATACTACTTGAAAGATTGTAGAGCCAGATCAAAATTTTCAATTTAAAACAATTATTTATTTATTTATTATCATATGGTGAACTTGTAAAAATGGAAATTAAATCGATTTCTATGAAAACATATTATTAACTTTTAACCTACGTACCATAATCTCAACTCCAGTGCACATCACAAATAATGCAGACGTCCATACCATAAAATGGTATATTGGTACTTTGCTTGCTCGATCCAACGTAGCAAGATTTGTATGTAGACTAAGCCTCAAACTCACTGAAAGTGCTACGTGACCTAGGTCTTTTATTATTTAGCTTAAAGACATTCAATTATCTTCCATGTCCACACATTGCATGATGTGATCCAGGATGTCGTTGCAACGAAGATAAGTCCGGGGAAAGATCCATTGATAGTCGAAGAAGGACCGATGACCCGAGCGAAAGCAAGGCGAGTAAAAGAGGCTATGACATTGCTTGTTCAAGCTATGGTTGAAGATATGGCGTTCCTAACGAAGAAATGATCAAATTCTATGTTGGGGTCGAGAGGCGAATAGGATCGGACGACCTTGGTTCAAGCGGTCGAAAACGGAGGTCAAATAGTGGTCCCATGGGTGCGGTCGCACAGCACCGGCAGAAGCCAGGAGGAGCTAGACCTATTGCACTATGCACCGCATAGAAAATAGCTATGTGGCCGCATAGTTCAAGCGTGAGATCTTTTCTGCGTTTTTCCTTATTTTCTAGAATTCTAATAGGTTACAAACTTTATTACTTTTGGCAAGTTATTTCCGGTATTTACCATGTTTTTAGGGTTTAGTATAAATACTTATTTCTTCCATTGTAAGACTTTTAACCATTAATATTATTGAATCAATTGTGAGACTTTATTGCTTTCCAAAACCTTTGTTCTTCATTGAACAATTTCGAACATATCAAGAATTGATTTCTTGTGGCGCTCAACATCCGGGCTAGATTCATCAGGCGTGTGATCAAGAGGTCAATATATCGTCGACGATTGTGTTGGTTGCTTGGTTCATAAATCTTGGGTCGAATCCAAAACCTAGATTAGTTGGACTTCCTTGGGTTGGTTCTAATCTCGTTGTGGGTTGCGTAGCTACAATTGCTACGTGGTTCTCATCAGTTGGTATCAGAGCAAGGCTCCAGTAATCAAGATTATATATTTTCCTGTTTTGTTGAGTCTTGTTTTCGTGTTTTCTTTGTTTTTCACGTTCTTCGAGTCAGTCCGTTTTTTGTTGAGTTTGATCCAAAAAAAAGTTAAAAGTTGTTTTTCGGGCCATTTACCAGTCTAAATTCAATTCCATTTGTTTTGCTGGATTTGTAATTCCATTCCTGAGTAAAAAAAAAAGATTACTGTTCATCCGTACCGTACACAAAAAAAATTATTGTTATCGGAAAATTTTCAGCAGTCCAGTTTCTTTCTTGAGTAAAAAAAGAGGGTGTCAAATTCCATTCAAGAACCACTTTCTTGAATTAAAACTAGTGTCGCTCTATTTGTTCAATTCTTTTGTGTTCTTTTCCTCTCATTGATTTCTTGAGATACACATCGATCATAGCCTAGTTTGAATTATTCGAGAATAAGATTTGGTTGAGTTCGATATTGACTTTGAAGCGCTTGGGAGAAAGCACTGAGTGAGAAAAAAAGGCAGAGTGGTGAGACTAATAGAGGGAAAAAGCCATATTGAGAGATACACGAGTGAAACACATGAGGCATATACAAAATCTTAGAATTTAGGATGTTTGACAACGACGAATCTATATCAAGCAGGAGTCAAGGACAAACTGGGATGACATGTGTCAGCGGTTTGAAAGACTGTTTGGTGACCTACGGGACAACATGGATAGGCAGGTTGCAGCACTTGCTGATCTACGTAGGGATCACTCTAGAGAAGTTCCTAATGCAAGGAGGCAAGGTAGGCAGGGGCGTAGGATGAATCTTGAGGATGAAATTGAATAGGGGAGTGGAATGGATGACGATGCATTGATAGATGTTGACTTGGGGAGAATGAGGGGTAGAGTAGATAGGTATGGAAGAAGGGGCCAGGACCGTGATGGAGAAGATGGAAACATGGGTAATATCAAGATGACCATTCCAACATTCAAGGGTAGAAGTGATCAAGAGGCGTATTTGAAGTGGGAAAAGAGGATTGAATTGATCTTCGATTGCCACAATTACTCGAAGGCAAAGAAGGTAAAAATCGCAGTCCTTGAATTTACTGATTATGCTATTACTTAGTGGGATCAAATAGTGACCTCAAGAAGGAGAATAGGGAACAACCTGTTAGTACCTGGGGAGAGTTGAAAAATATTACGAGGAAGAGGTTTGTGCCTAGTCACTATTAGAGGGAGATTCATCAAAGGTTGCAAGGCCTTTATCAAAGGTCTCGAAGTGTGGAAGATTATCACAAGGAGATTTAGATTTTGATGATTATAGCGAATATTGAAGAGGATGGAAAAGCTACCATGGCTCGTTTTATGAATGGTTTGAATAGGAAAATAGCAAATGTGGTGGAGTTACAAAATTATATGGAGATGGAGAAACTACTACATGTTGCTATGAAGGTGGAGACGCAATTGAAGATGAAGGAGACAACTAGGTACTCATCTGGTTCTTCGGGTTCCAATCCTTCATGGAAACTGAGGTGGGATAACAGGGGTGATGGGGCTGTTCAAAAAGGGAGAGTTGAGGGTCCAAAGGGAAGAACTAAATTTCAAAAGGATAAAAAGGAAAATGCTAATAAGACACCAATCACGGCGGGAACACAACTAGCTAGGAATAGGGACATTAAATGCTTTAAGTGTTTGGGATCGAAACACATCGCTTCTCAATGTCCAAACAAAAGAGTAATGGTGGTGCGCAATGGAGAGGTGGTGAGTGAAAGTGAAAGTGATTATGAAGACGTGCCAGAATTGGAAAAAGTTGTTGAGAAAGCAAAGACGGAGTATGCCGTAGGTGAGTTACTGGTCACGAGGCAAGCTCTTAGTGCTCAAATCAAGACGGATGACTTGGAGCAACAACGGGAGACCATATTCCACACAATGTGTCACGTCAACAATACAGTATGTAGTGTTATTATTGATGGGGTAGTTACACTAATGTAGCTAGCACCACACTTGTAGAAAAGCTAGGGCTTACTATGATAAAACATCACAAACCTTATAGATTGCAGTGGTTGAATGATAGTGGTGACATTAAGGTGAATCGAAGAGTGTTAATTAATTTGTCTATTGGAAGTTATCAAGATGATGTTATGTGTGATGTAGTTCCTATGCATGCTGGCCATATATTGTTGGGGGAGGCCTTAACAATATGATAGGAAAGTGATACATGATGGGTATAAAAATAGATACACCTTTAGGAAAGATAAGAAGGCCATTACTCTTGTACCTTTGACACCACAACAAGTTTTTGAGGATCAAGTTAAATTAAAAAGTGAGGAGGAAAGGAGAATGAGAGAAAAAGGATGAAAGAGAGAAAATGGTGAGGTGGCTAATGGAAAGGGAAAAAGAGTAGAGCCACATGAAGGAAAAAACAATGAGCTTGAGAGAAAACAAAGAGAGTTTGAGAGAAAACAAAGAGATGATGAGGGAAAAGAAAAAGAGAAAAGAGAAAAAAAGAGAGCAAATTTATTTATAAAAGGGAGTGAGTTGAAGAGAGCTATAGTTGATAGGCAACCGATGATTCTTTTGGTATACAAAGAATCACTCCTCAATTATGAGGAGCTTAACACACCCCTTCTTAGTTTGACTACTTCTTTGTTGCAGGAATTTCAAGATGTTTTCCCGAAGAATGTGCTTAGTGGGTTACCACCCATTCGAGGCATTGAACACCAAAATGATTTTGTACCTGGAGCTATCATTCTAAACCGACCAGCATATCGTAGTAATCCCGAGGAGACTAAAGAGCTACAAAGGCAGGTGGAGGAGTTGCTAAGCAAATGGTATGTGAGGGAAAGTATGTGTCCACGTGTTGTGCTGGTGTTACTTGTACCAAAAAAGGATAGAACCTAGAGGATGTGTGTGGATTGCAGAGCCGTCAACAATATTACGGTAAAGTATCGACATTCTATCCCTAGGTTAGATGACATGTTAGATGAATTGCATGGTGCATGCATATTTTCTAAAATTGATCTTAAAAGTGGTTATCATCAAATTAGGATGCGAGAAGGGAATGAATGGAAAATTACTTTTAAGACAAAATATAGATTGTATGAATGGTTGGTCATGCTATTTGGTCTTACTAATGCACCTAGTACTTTCATGTGGTTACTGAATCATGTTTTACGTGCTTTCATTGGTAAATTCGTGATAGTATACTTCGATGATATTTTGATCTATAGTAAGGACTTGGATGAGCATGTGGAACATTTAAAGTGTGTGCTTTTGGTGTTAAGGAAAGAACAACTTTATGCTAATTTCAAAAAGTGTATATTTTGCATGGAGATGGTTGTTTTCTTTGGATATGTTGTCAGTGCTAAGGGAATAGAGGTTGATGAGGATAAAATCAAAGCTATTAAAGAATGGCCTACACCTAGAAGCATAACTGAGTTTAGAAGTTTCCATGACTTGACTAGTTTTTATAGACGTTTCATTAAGGACTTTAGCACACTTGCCACACCACTCACAGAAGTTGTTAAAAAAAAGTGTAGGTTTCAAATGGGGTGTGGAACAAGAACATGCATTTAAAACTATTAAAAATATGTTATGTAAAGCACCTGTGTTAGCATTACCTAACTTTGATAAAGCTTTTGAAATTGAATGTGTTGCGTTGGGAATATGTATTGGTGTTGTTTTGATGCAGGATGGAAAACCTATTGCATACTTCAGTGAGAAACTAAGTGGAGCAGCACTCAACTATTCTACATATTACAAGGAGTTGTATACGCTTGTTCGAGTTTTGGAGACTTGGCAACATTATCTATGGCCGAAGGTGTAACATCCCAAAATTTTCTAGTAAATATTTTTAGTATTTTAGAATGTTTTTAATTTTATGGGCTTAGTAAATATTTTTAGTATTTTTAGAAAGTTTTTTTTAATTGTATGGGTTTAATTGAATAATAAAATAAATTTTAATAGAAATTGTAATTAAAATAGTATTAGGGACTTGAAAGTGCAATTTCATAATTGCATATTTGCCCAAGGATTAAAGATGTAATTTCACAAACCAATAAAATATTTGCATTTGTGCCCAAAAATTAAATGTGTAATTTCATTAACCAATAAAATAGTTGCATTTGTGCCAAGGACTAAGGGTGTAAATTCTCAAACCAATAAAATATTGACATTTGTTACCTAGGGGTTAAAAGTGCAATTTGATAAATTACACAATTAACCTCTAACATCAACTATAAATATGGGATGATAGTAAGTGAGAAATGTTTCCCATCTCTTTCATTTCCCATCCCTTTCACTCTTTAAGGTATGTTTTTTAGTAAATTATTTTGTTAATTATTCATTTACTTAATTATTTATTTAGATAATTATTTAATTAATTATTTGTTTTAAGTATTTATTTGGTTTATGAATAGGAAATTAAATTTTTTGCTCTAGGGTTATTCAATAATGGAGGAAAGATAGAGTTAGAGTTATGTTAAATTAATAAAATTAAGAATGATTAATTATAATTTTTCTATTTAGAAATCTTAACTCTAGAAGTTTTAAAATTTATAAAAATATTTCAAGAAATATTGAGTTTAGTTTACTTAGTTTGCATAAAATAATAATAATAATAATAATATTTGATGAAAGAAGGTAAAGAAGTAAGATAGGCAAATCATTTGGAATAATAGTTGCTAATTATATTGGTTAATGGGCCACTAGTATATGTATACATGTGGATATAGTAAATTCAATTGGAGAAGAAATAATTAGCAGTTGAGATTTAAATTATTTTGATTTGATGAGAAGTAATGTGTCATGATGCATAGTCTAAAAAGTGAGGTATGTGAAAAATTTAGCAAAAAAGAATATGAAATGTATAAGAAATTAATTAATAAATATGGTATATGTGTGTGTGTGTGTGTGTGTGTGTGTGTGTGTGTGTGTGTCTATATATATATATATATATATTTGTGGATATATGTGTGTTAAATAAAATGGAAAATGGATCAAACATGAAATGAAAAATAATATGGTAAATTTTACATGTATTGATTTTATTTTAGAAATTGTGAAATTTATTTAATAACGATAACAAGATTTTTTTTAATTATTTATTAGTAGTAAACTAGTATTATTAGTATCCTTATTAAAATTGTTTTAATTATGTAACCTATAATTTTTATAGGTTTAGTTAGATTTGTTAATTGAGAGGTACTATGACAAGACATAATTAATGTAGGGATTATTGTATTAATGCAGATATTGATCAAGGAAAATCGTGAAAAATGTAAATATTGATGTTTTTCAACTACAGTACAAGATACGTTAAATGTGTAATTATGTGCTTATATGTATTTGCTTGTTTTATTACGTGACATGGCAGTATGATACGTGTGCATTGAATTTATTTGGAAAACGTATGGATGATTACGTTTTCAAGATCATGCATATGTTGTTGTCATTCTGATTGAGTTACGGTTGATCATTTTGAGTGTGAATCCCATTATAGATGTACCGTAATATTGTGTTCGAATAAAGATACCGCTTGAGGCTCCTGACGGTCATTAAGGGTAGCCAGGGATAGGGTATTCGGAGATCGGCACCTATATACAGGCAGTGTCAGGAGGTTCCTTGGTGGCCTTGGGACTGCGGATAGGCACTTGGAGTACTGTATATATGTAGGTCAGGCCTTGAATTTGTATATATGATATACTGATAATGCATCTTGAGTCTCGGTGGGCAACGACAGATGCATTGATATTGGTTTGCGCGCAAGAAATGACCATATTATTGTGAGCTCATACGGTACACTATAATAAGGATTTGGGCCCATTTATGCTTGACATGCATCATTGCATTATCATATTTATTGAACTTTATAGTTCACGTTTTGTATTTTGTACTGTAGATGGCCCAGGGAGATAATAAGATTATTTAAACTACCAGACATGCCGAAATTACTGAGGATTTCTCGGCTATACATGTTATATATAGACGCACCCACTACACACGTTTTTATACAGTGATTGACGAATATATGAAGGTATTGAAACTTTTGAAGACGGGGAAGACTTTGTGATGGTCATGATTGATATCTATGACTTGGTTACTTGTCGTTATGTAAATACTGTAATGTTCGTGGAATAGACTGTTATGTGATGTTGTGTAAAAATGGAAAATGGGGTCTAGGAAAAGAATGCAGAGAAAATAAATAGACTTGACTGACTTTGACATACCGCCATATCTGCCTGCTGTAAAATAGATATAGAGGAAAAAAATATTTTGAAAATTTGCAGGCATTTTTTTTTACAAAAATTTTTGGGTAGTCGTATGACAAATTTTCGAGGGAATGTCTTTTGTAAAACAAATTCTCTTTTTGGTATAATATAAAATCTGGTGGTTCTTTTAACCTTATATATTTGATTTTTTGTGACACGTCTTGATTATACTGTGAGATGCTTATTTGGAGTAAATCTTAGTCTGTTATAAAAACTATTAATAAAATAACACTATAAAAAGAAAAATGTTAAGGGTAGAGGTTGGGGACCGACAGAAGGAGTTCGTGATCCATACTGACCATGAATCCTTGAAACATTTGCGGGGTCAAGGGAAGCTAAACAAGAGAAATGCGCGCTGGATGGAGTTCATTAAAACCTTCTCATATGTTATCTAGTATAAACAAGGTAAGGAGAATGTAGTAGCAGATGCGTTGTCACGAAAGTATGTGCTTCTTACTCCCTTGAGTGCTAAGTTGCTTGGGTTTGAATATGTAAAGGATATGTATGTGAATGATGATGATTTTTCTGATATATATAAGTCATGTAGTAAGGGGGTTGTTGATAAGTTCTTTAGGCATGATGGTTATTTATTTTGGGAGAATAGATTGTGTGTTCCTAGAAGTTCTATGAGGGAGTTGTTGGTCAGGGAGTCACACAGTAGGGGTTTAATGGGTCATTTTGGGGTCAAGAAGACTTTAGAGATGTTGAGAGAACATTTTTATTGCTCTAAAATGAAAAGTGATGTAGAGAGAGGGTGTGTAGTCGATGCATAACATGTAAACAGACTAAATCTAAGGTTTTACCACAAGGGTTTTATACACATTTACATGTGCCTAGTGAATCATGGGTTGGCATATCTATGAATTTTGTTTTGGGTTTACCTAGAACTAAGAAATGACGGGATTCAATTTTTGTGGTTGTAGATAGATTTAGTAAGATGACATATTTCATTTATTGCCATAAGACTGATGATGCTATGAACATTGCTGATTTATTCTTTAAGGAAATACTACTCTTGCATGGGGTTCCTAAGAGCATTGTATCAGATAGGAATGTTAAGTTCATTAGTCATTTTTGGAGAGTTTTGTGGAATAAACTAGGAACTAAGTTGTTATTTTCTACTACTTATCACCCACAAACTGATGGACAGACCGAAGTAGTTAATAGGACTATGATCCAATTGCCACGTAATGTGATTAATAAAAATTTGAAGAGTTGGGAAGAGTGTTTACCCTTAATTGAGTTTGCATATAATCGGGCTATACATTCTACTACTTCATTTTCTCCATTTGAATTTTTTTTTTTTTTATAGATTTAACCCACTAACACCATCGGATTTGATTCCTTTACCTGTTAATGAACATGGTAGTTTAGATGGGAACAATAAGGCTGAAATGGTAAAGGCATTGCATGAAAAGGTGAAGTTGCAAATTGAACAGAAAAACAAGCACTATGCTTCTCAAGCAAACAAAGGGTGGAGGAGTGTTACATTTGAACTTGATGATTGGGTTTGGCTACACTTGAGGAAAGAACGTTTCCCAGGACAACAAAAATCCAAGTTACAGCCACGGGGAGATGGACCTTTTCAAGTCCTTGAACGAGTCAATGATAACGCTTACAAGCTGGATCTTCCTGGTGAGTATAATGTTTCAGCTACTTTTAATATGTCTGATCTCTCTCTGTTTGATGCAGGTACAGATTCGAGGACGAATCCTTTCGAAGAGGGAGGGGATGATGTGATCCAGGATGCCGTTGCAACGAAGACAAGTTCGGGGAAAGATCCATTGATAGTCGAAGGACCGATGATCCGAGCGAGAGCAAGGCAAGTGAAAGAGGCTATGACATTGCTTGTTCAAGCTACGGTTGAAGATATGATGTTCCTAACGAAGAAATGATCAAGTTCTATGTTGGGGTTGAGAGGCGAATCAGATTGGACGACCTTGGTTCAAGCGGTCGAAAACAGAGGTCAAATTGACCACTATGCGACCGCATAGTGATCCCATGGGTGCGGTCGCATAACACCGGCAGGAGCCGGAGGAGCCAGACCTATTGCACTATGCGACCGCATAGTTCAAGCGTGAGATCTTTTCCGCGTTTTTCCTCATTTTCTAGAATTCTAATAGGTTACAAATTTTATTCTTTTGGCAAGTTATTTCCGGTATTTACCATTTTTTTAGGGTTTAATATAAATACTTATTTTTTCCATTGTAAGACTTTTAACCATTAATATTATTGAATCAATTGTGAGGCTTTATTGTTTCCAAAACCTTTGTTCTTCATTGAACAATTTCGAACTTATCAAGAATCGATTCTTGTGGCGCTCAACATCCAGGCTAGATTCATCAGGCGTGTGATCAAGAGGTCAATATATCGTCGGCGATTGTGTTGGTTGCTTGGTTCATAAATTTTGGGTTGAATCCAAAACCTAGATTAGTTAGACTTTCTTGAGTTAGTTCTAATCTCGTTATGGGTTGCGTAGCTACAATTGCTATGTGGTTCTCATCATTGCATTGTTATAATTTTGAAAATTAGATAAATAAGGAAATACGTTGATGTTGGTGCAATTAATCAATTTAATTATCATGATCTCGTTTGATCTCAACTTTTAGTGCATGTTTGGGTGCCACTATGTACAACTTTTAATAAAAAATCCAGCCATTATACAATCATCTGCCCCACTGTTGTAGTCATTATTGACTGCTTTTTATAAATCAATTAAAATAGGGGTGTGTCTAGGCGCACTGTTGATGGATTTTTGGACCGTTTTCGAGTAAATAATCAACCGTTGGTCCCATAAAACTCTGACAGCTTGGGTGTACAACCTCAGCGATAAGAACCCCCTTTTTCCAAATTACCCTCCTCATTACACGCCCCAACAACCAAAAGCAAAATCCTCTCCCATCCATAAATGCTTCTCCCTTCCATTTTACCTGGAATTCACCCATAGTCACAACACAACCACCAGTGATTTACTTCCTAGATCCGCACCCACGAAACCTCCTCGGTGAACGCCTTTTCCGGACCTGCTTATTGTGACAACTCAAGAACTCTGGGTGTATTCACAGTGTTGGACGGAAAGGTGATTCCGTTGCTGGGTTACGATTTTTCTTCCGGCAAGATTAGTACCTCACTCACCACCATGGATCCACGACTGTCAACGGTAAGGGTCGAAGTTGTGTCTAATTTGGTGTCCAATTTCCCTCGTTCCTAGCGTATTACCTGATGACCCTCCCCCAAAGAAATTCCCAATCTGACATTTTCGAGTTCCCTTCGCAGATAGGTTACATGGGGTCAGCATCCACCTCCAATTTCTCTACACCAAGCCAGACCCAAGTATCGGCCCGAAAGAATGCCCATTGGAGCAAACTAGATAACAAAATTTTCATCGACGCTTGCAAGACGGTGATTGTCGACGGTCACCGAAACGGGAAGTGCTTCATGAAACACGGCTGAGACCAAGTGATCCAGTTGTTCAACAAGCAGTTGGGCCACGACTGGACAAAGCAGCAGTTGAAGAATCACTGGGATTGTCTCCGTCAAAAGCATAAACGACTCACGGTGCTGTTGAACTGCAGTGGTGTTGGGTACAACTCCGCAACGGGTCAAATTGCTGCCTCGAACCAGTGGTGGGAGCGCAAGATTAAAGTACCCAGGTTATAAGTGCAGTATTTCCAATTATGGGTCTTTGTACACCATTTGCAAATTCATTGAAGCATGTCACAGTTGCACATGGAGTACCCGTTCATACATATCACCCTACTGTATTACACAAACGCATATGCACATATACACAATCAATATTAGCTTCTCATGTTTGTAGAGTTTTATTCTAGAAAACAAACTGGTATTGATTCGAATCAGTAGTAACTCCATCCGAAATGTATGATATTTTGTTCTGTGTCTCGTTATTTTTTTGGTGTTGGGTAGAAACCCATCTTTTCCTATGTATGGCTCCTCGATTTTCCTGAATGTCATGCGTGTTGAGTGTTAGAAAATCTTGTATGGCATTACAAATCGAATTCACCTCTTACGTTCTTCTGAAGGAATGAAAAAAAAATTTTTGCATTACATTTTACTGCTTACTGGAACCTCAAGTGGATTACAAAATTTCCATCACTTGTTGTGCTACTGAGCAGCTAACACTGGGGTTGGAATGCTGCATTAATTGTTGCGTTGAGATTGTGTCGTGTTCATAATGCTTAATTGCTAGTTTTCTGGTCTGAACATACCTCATTGCATCTCAGTCTATGGAGTAACATGATGGTATAGAGCAACAGTTCTGCCCAATTACTCGATGCTCATACATGGATGTTATAGCATGTGAATTTTTGTGTATCTCCATTATAAAGATTCACTTTTTTTCCGCTTTAGCATTCGGGTTATAGTACTCTGTCGACTTGTGATAACACTTCAAATGAGGGGATCACGGTGTTGATAATATGATGAGGGGTGATGTTGCATGAAACTTGGTTTGGAATATTTTCTCACCAACGTGAATTGATTTTAATAGGACTGAATTTTTTTTTCCTCGAGCATCTCTTCACCTACGATAATATTTTATTCTCTCATTCCCGTATGGTTCATATTTTTTACTTGATAATTGGACACATGTTCACGTTAGTTTGGGTTTTTTTTTTGGGTACATGTCGAACAGGAGAACAATGACTACAGAGAGTACAAAGACCAAGACTGCAGAGAGGTATACAGCTATAAGGTATTGTTCACAGATGCCTTCGACAATGATAAGTATGCGGTGACACCGTTGCAGATGTGCCGGACAAGATTTGCAATGTTTGAGGATAGTGGTTACGAAGACATGCGCGACACTCAACCAGACGGTGAGGAGAACAGCGGGTCCAGTGACGAAGGTGACAAATCGGCCCCACGTGCAACAAGCATGGACGTCTCTAGGCCGCGAAGTGGAGACAAACGTCGTTCTGGCAGCAAGAACGCAAAAGACAAGAGAGCTAAATTATCCGTCAGGGATTTGTCGTACTTTGTCGACCACGCAGCCCCGCAAGTCTACAAGTTGCTGAGAAAATTGAAAATTTGGTAGGTCCTCCGATGACTACGGCGAAGACAATCATGGCTGAGTTGCTTGCAATCGGCAGACTACAGAAAAAGACGGACTTGTACTTCTGGACTTGCAAGTTCCTGAGCTAAAGGATGAACAAGGAGATGCTTGACATGCAGGAGGACGTGAATGAGAAAATGAACTGGGTCGAGTGGAGCTTGCACGATGACAACAAATGACGACCATGACGAGGGGTGTGGCGGAAAAAAAAAAACCCTTATGGCTGGTTTATGTGTCGAATCGTGAATGTTTGTAGAGTTTTATTCTTATTTCTCGTAGCAAGACATCTTCCCGTAATATTTGGGTATGTACTATTAATATTTGCATTGACAAATCGTATAAGTACTTTTAACTTTGATGTCACATTTTTCCACAGTTGTCATTTCCTGCATAAAGGTTCACCGCTTTTTCTTTTTTTCTTCTTTATCAAAGAATCTTACAACTTGCATTATGACCTTACTATTAGACTTACCATCATTAGTGTAGGTGTGTTATGTGGTCTGTAAAACAGGAAAAGTTCAACCAATATCCTCACAGTTCTAAAAATAGGAAGAGTTGTTGGAGTTGTATATTCCTGATCCATCTTCTCTGAAAATTTATTCGGGACCAGTCACACTACTTCAAATCTGGCCCGTTACGATTTTCATTGCGAGCTCTTGTCACGCTCTGATGATGAAGACGATCTCGATGAGGAGGAAATTTTGCAAGCACTCGAGGTAGATGATAAGTGTGTTTTTACACACTTATTTGACACTTTTTCTAATTTATTATTGATAAAATTGAGTTAATTTCTATGCATAATTGTGTATTTTGTACTTTTGTAAGCTAAAACCCTGAATGGAAGTGAAAACGATCAAATAGAGAAGAAAAATGACTAAAAATGAACAAAGTTGTGAAGTTGGGGACTTAAGTGCAAAAGTCTAAAAGATGAAGGACTTGAAGTGCAATTATGGAAGGGCTGAAATGTAATAAAAGTCAAAGTATGGGACCAAATTGCACTAAATCAAAGTTGAAGGACTGCATTGCACTGGACCAGAAGGCTGAAGGACCTGAGCTGCAAAGTCACTTAAAACATGCGACCGCATGGGTTTTAACCATGCGGCCGCACAGGTTAATCAGAGACGTCAACTTATTATCTGGATTTGTCTATGCGACCGCATAGGATTGAACTATGCGGCCGCATAAAGTTAAAATTCAATGGCGGTCTATTTTTCTTGCACGATTTTTTTGGTCAAACTTTTGTATTATTTTTGGCTTATTTTAATGCTGGATATTTTCATTGTCTCACGAAATATCCTAAAATATCTAAGTTATATTAGTATTGTATTATTTCCTTCCCTTTTATATACTACTTTGGTGCACATTACACACACATTTGCACACACTTCTCTCTCATTTTCTCTCCCTCTCTCTCTCTCTCGAAAATCTCTCTCTCTCTTTCCATTTTAATTTGTTTTATTTTATTTTGTGTTTTGTAGGTTGTTTTGTTGAAGGAGTGGAGGATTAACAAGAGGTTACACAAAGAAAACTTTGGGAAATTGTTGAAGAAGTGCAAAATCCATTCTTAAAGGGTTTTATCTTTATTTTTGTATTCTTCAATCATATTTCCATTGTTTGTAATGTTTTGTAATATATAATCTCTTGTTTATTTTGTAGAATGATGAACTAACTAGTTATTGTTGGAATTTATGTATTAGTTTAACCCTATTTTCATTAATATCATGTTTTGAGTTGATAAATACATTTGTTATCAAAATATTGGTGTTTTGATTATTATGTTTAAACTTGCAATATTTATTTGATATCCATAGATATTGTGGTTAGGTGGATGTGTAGTTATTGAAAAATAATTGCACATATTAGACCGAAATAATCAATTCCCTGGGTTTGTATGGTTCCGACTATACGCGTTTAGGTATATAGAAATATATACCTACCCTAGGTGACCCGTTGAGTATTTTCACAAAAATTTAATGCAATTGATTAATCTTGTATCGACATAGAAATATGTGGTATAATTTAATTGATTAGGGTTAATATCGCTCGAAAGAGGATATTAATTTAAAATTGGAAAATCGGGTCTCACTGATTATTTTGGTAATTTGTATAAGCGCGTTTTTGACTTGATATTAATGAAATAACGGTTAAATGAAATCATAAATTCCAACATCCTTTTCAAATCAAATCTTCCATCTTTTCAAAATTTTAAGTAATCTTTTTAAATTAAAATTAGTGTTTTCATAGTTTTTTTTAATCTTTAAATTCAAGTTTTTAATTGTGTGTGTTTATTTCGTAAAGTTGAAACAAGTATACTAGTAATTGAAAACAACACTCTTCGAGGGATCGATATCCGGACTTAAAAGGTCCGCTTTTACTACTTGTTCTCGACCCGTGCACTTGCGGCATCGTTTCGAAATTAGCGAACAGTAGACATACTGGAATGGTTTCGCTACTGTCGACAAGAGAAGTTGACGTTGCAATGTACTACCGCGAACAGAGAAGTCGAATTAAAAGGTTCTCATTTGCGAGAAACGGACACATGTTCATGCTGGATGTCATGAAATATAGTCTGAAAAAATGTTATGTAGAATTTCAGATGTATCCCGCAGAGTTGCGAGCATTCAGGCATTTACTCCGCGACGAATATGGACTGACTAGTGGCCAGCACGTAGACGTGTATGAACAAGTTAGGATGTTCTTGTGCATATTATCACATGGAAAAAGCTACCGGCAGGTTCAGACGATATTCAATCATTCTTTGGAAATAGTTGGACACTACTTCAAAATCGTGCTTCATGCCGTCGTGGAACCTAGTGAACGAGTACTAAGATCTGATCCGAACTATAATCACGGTGCAGAGCATCACGTACCAAATATCAACAAGCATCCACTCTTTCAAAATTGCATAGGTGCGATTGACGGAACGCACGTCAAAGCTGTCCTGCCGAGGGATGAACGCGTGAGTTTCATCGGACGGAAGGGCATTCCTACACAAAATGTGCTTGCAGCATGTGATTTCAATTTATGTTTTACATTTGTACATGCAGGGTGGGCGGGGACCACACACAATGCATGCATTTTGGCACGAGCTATAAATAGTCCTGATATTGATTTTCCACATCCGATCCGGGGAAAATATTATCTCGTCGACTCTGGGTTCGCACATGGATCGGGGTACATGGCTCCGTATAAATGTTCAGATATTTTGTATCATTTTCAGCAATTCCACAACGGTCAGACGGGTCGGAGACGAGCATTGCGAAACACACGTGAAAAATTTAACTACGCCCATTCATCATGCATGAACGTAATAGAGCGTGCGTTTGGTGTCTGGAAGAATCGCTGGAAAATACTCGATCGTATGCCAAGTTACAATTTCAAAGTGCAGATTGGTGTTGTCCTAGCTACTATGACAGTACATAACTTCCTTCGTTGGGCAGGCGTTCTCGACGAAGCGTTCGCAGCTGTGGATACGGATCCGAACGCAACGAAGGTAGATCTTCCAGATGCACGTGAAGAAGCCGTTACTGAAATGATTCAACCAGAAATGCAACGGATTGAGTGGGATCGTTTTCGAGATTACTTAGCTCAAAGTCAGTAAGCCTTTGTTCAGAAATCAAAATTCATGTAATCAATTATGTTGTGCATTTCCCTTTATGAAGTATTTCGTGTGTAGGAACCGTTGTATTGATTTGCGGTTTGGAAAAGAAAAAAAAATTATGCGCATTTTTATAAACCACAATAATGGGGGCGTTAATTTACACGAGAAATTTCGTTTTTGTCCAAACAAATTGTTCTATGAAATGAAAATGTTTTTTTAAAAAAAAAAAATTATTTTCCGTTTTATAGGGATGTGAATCTGCTATGTTCTCTTGGTGGTGGGCCCACAAACCCCGTTCAAAAGGGAAGCAACATACGGTCAAATTATGCATGCCATTTTTTCAAAGGCTGCCAATGTTTTATACAAATGGTCAAAAGGTGAGATAAAGTGGAATATTTGCACATGGAATGGAGGATGTAATGATCATTTCTCCTACAAATTTGTCACTTCCGTGCAAGGCAACTATGTGAGTGGGCCATATGATTTGATTGGATAATCAATTCTTGTTTTTGCAACTAGCGTTCCCAGACACACCCTAGATTGAGGAAAAAAGATCATTGTGTCCCTTAATTTTTTCATTCAATTTATTTAAGCGGGGCATTTTTGGGATTTCGAAATAAAAAAAATACGACTGCTTTTTGGTTTGCCAGTGATTGCGGTTGGAGTTGGGTCATCTTCATTGTTCATAACAGTCAAATTTTGTATTAAAATTTGGAAAGAATGGTACTCAAATAGGGGCTTATGAGGAGATACAACCCTAAGGGCCTGTTTGGGAGTTTTTGAGTATCATTATGGGCGTTTTTTAAAGTATCAATTTTAAGCATTTACGAGTGTATCGATTTTGAGTGATTTTAATAACATTTTATAAAACACTTCAACCCATGTCGTAGAGTTTATTATCCATCGATCCAAATTTTTTTTAAAAGAATAAAGCTACATATATGTTCTTTAGTGAAATTTTCAATTTATAATTTCTTGTTTGAAATTATTTTATTCATAAGTGATATTTTATTTATAAATATTTTTTTACATTTAAATTAATATTTAACTTAAAATGCTATCTATTTAATAAAAATTTAAGCTAGTATTTTTTTTACTTATAAATAAATATTATAATTATAAGTTAATTTTGTACTTCAAATAATTTTGACATATAATTATAATTTTGACTTATAAGTAACTTTTAGAGCCTGTTTGTGCTCCATTTTATTTAAGAATACATTTTAGAATAGTAGATTAATGAATAATATATGATTACAAGATAAGAAAAAGTTTTGAGTTTGCATATAATATTATTTTTATTGAATAATTTGTGGTTGAAAAGAAGAGAGATAAAAATGTGTTTTAGAAATAATGAAAATCAAACAAGTGCTTAATATTTTATGATTATTTACCTTATTAGTAGTATTTGTACTCTATAACCAAATTTTTATACAAAAGTGATTTTTTATCTTATAAGTAAATTTTTACTCACAAGTAAATTTTTTTATTATAAATAATTTTTTTGCTTATATAAATTTTTTAGTAATTTATTTTTATTACAAGTTAGTTTTCAACAAAATATATTTGTTGTAAATAATTATTTTATAAATGGTAAAATTAGAAGAAAATATGATATATGATCAAAATCCACAGATTTGGTAAGTTGAGAGAAACGGTCAAAATTACATTACATTGGTTTTAGAGTGTGATTGATGGAGATTATTGAGAAAATAATGTATTTTAAATAGTGATATGATGAGAATGTGTGGTTGAAAAAGAAGGAAAAGTTATTGATGTGATAAAAAATATTATTTTATTGAAAAATGTGTGGTTGAAAATGAGTTGAAAGAATGAAAAATGAAAATGTGGCCCAAATAGGCTCTTAGATAGTTTTAAAATCATCCAAAATCGGTGCAAAAAAACTAGCAACTATCGATTTTTCAGCCTCTTATAAACAATGCCACTCAAAATCGAAGTGAAAAAAATAGATCTCAAGCAGGCCAAAACTCACTAATTAATCGATATTAGTACGATTCGATCGAATGAAGAAGGATATATATATTGAAATAGCTCTATTTGCCACTTAGTTTTAGTTGTCTATATCCACTTACACAACTATAAAGAGGGGACTTTCCTTCAAAATCTTACATAGCTTGCAACTGTTGGGTAAGGGTTCGAATCCTGAAATATGGATGAGATCCTTGATAAGTGGGAGTTTAAAGGCAAGCCTTCCACCCTGCACCCTTGGAGGCATAACCTGTGATTTACCCCTCCACTAAGGCCCAGGATGGGACAGGTGGAGACGCCAGTAATGAGGCGTAATCCAAATAAAAAGAGAGGGGACTTTCCTTCTTCCAAGGGATCTTTAGAATCATAAAGCAAGAAAAGACTCTCTTAAGATGCTCCTTGGACAATTCGCCGTTCCACCTCTTCTTCCAAGGGATATTCAGAATCATAAAGTGAGAAAAGACTCTCTCAAGATGTTCCTTGGACAATCCACCATTCCACCCTTGCTAGAAGTCATATTTATTCGTCGGAAAGCACCGCAAAGATCAACATCATATTCTAAATTGTTTCAAATGGCCTTGAATGTGGAAAACATGATTGAAAATCACATAAGCTACATCGATTTCTATGACAATGGATCTTCAAAATAACAGTATGTGGGATCTTTGTCTTCAAAGAAACATCATCGGCCATGTCCGATGTCTCGAGCCTCCTTCACAAATAAAGGCAGTAAATGATTGACACTAGCCACGTCAAACCATTGTCTACATTGGAATTTTTTATTCAAGAGAGTCAACACATTTAAAATTGGTCCCAAACTAACATCTACAACCACCAATGTAACAATGGCGGTGTGCTCCACTTCAACTTGAATGACCAACAATCTACAACATTATTTCTATGTTTCTAGCCCTTCTACCACTTTGGGCAAAGATGGGAAGTTTGACATTATAGGCCTGATTCCATGACATGTCAAGTTAGAAAGCTAATCTGATGCAGGATTAATCTTCTTGGCCATGGGCTTGGCCCAGGCGAGAAACCCAGCCAATAGGGAGCGCCACATCACCCCCTGTTTGGCCATAGCTCTTGGATGCAATACATATTGAAGTATCTGATTTTCACCTGATAAGCAAGTTTTTACATGTTTATCTGTGCTTTTAGATTTAATATATAATTGTTGTTTTAATTTAATTTATAAATTCTAAATTCTACACCTACTGACTTCAAGTTCTATTTATTTACTAATCAATTTTTGTAGTTAAACGAAGACACCTTAATTTATAAAAAAAAAATCAACAAGAAGGTTTAAAAATTAAATTAGTACATCTTTAAAAAAATTCCTTTACTTATTTAGTTGGAGAAACATTTCCATTTGAGTATAACTATCACATAATTGATGGTAATACAAATGATCTCGACATAAAATTTAATAATAATAATATTCAATAAATTGTATGATTTTGCTATTTTGAAAAAAATATTTTTATATGAGCGTATCTAACAATGACCACTTGGTTCAACCAAATACCCGTCCATTAGCTCAACCTGTCTCTTGATAAAGTGCTTTGGGATCGGTGAATGTCTCATCCCTATGGATCAAAGTATTACCAAAATGAAAAATAGAGGTTGAACCCCAACCTTGAGGGTCCCCCACCGACCCTGCCCTGGACCATTGTGGAGGAGGTAAATCGTAGGATGTGTCTCCAAGGAGTCAGGGTGGAGAGCATATGGATAAGCCAGAGCTATTAACTCAATGGTAATTCCCGCTTGCAATAAAGTCAATTCTCTTGCGAAGAATCGAACTCTGCACACTACCGCGCTGAACCCTAACCGCCCTCCTATTTGAATGTTAACAACTGAGGTGAAATATATATAAAAGATTAGGGAGCTTCACTGCTAATTTCTCTAGCCGAAATACTATATATAGCCACCACATTTTCACAAGAAACCCTAAACCTCCTTCTATCACATATAATCTTCACTCTCTGCAGGCGGCTTCTTTCACTCATTACAGGTAATCCGTTTATCTTCTATTTTTTCTAGCAAATTCTAATCTATTTCTTATTTCGCTGTATTCATGATTATAATTGCTTATTGAGTTTGTACTTTTGTTATCGTCATTAAATTTTTGGAGGCTTCAGAAAGTTTTTGGTTTAATTGCTGATTTTCAGATTGATTTCGTTATAAAGGGTGAACAATTTGCTACTGTGAAGCCATGGCTCTGGTGAGTATTTCTAGTTTCTCGATTACTTTTTTTATTTTATTTTTACAGATTATTGTATAATTTAACAGATCTGTCCGTGGTTTTTTTTGTAAAATCATGTATTTTTCTTCACTTAAGTTTGAAAAGAGTAGTTTATATATATATATATATATGAAAGTCTGTAAATCGACGTGTGTTTTTTCAATTGAGTTGCATCAGAATTTCCAGTAATATTTGATTGGTTTTTATGGAATTCAACATTGTTAATGTTGGGATTCTGATATGGATTAGGTCATTTACCTTTTTATTTTGTTTAGATGGGCTTGTACTATTATTGGGCTAGCCCATGCCCTTAACCTTGTTTGCTTATATAGGGTTGTATTACTACATTTTGGGTGTCGTGAATTGAATTGAATCAAATCGTGGCTGTTGCTCTGAGTCTCTTCCTCCTCTTCTGTGTCTTCTTCTTCTTTGGTTTCTTCCCTGTCCCTGTTTCTCCTGTGTTCCTTCTTTGTGTCTCTGTCTCTCTGGTAAGCTTCTTCCCTGTATCTTCTTCTCTTAATCTGTTCTCCATTTCTCTTCTCTGCTGATCCATTTCTTTCACTTTTATATTGACCTTTTACTTGTAATCACTTACATTGTAATGGAACTTATCAATAAATAAGATGGAAATCAGTTATTGTTGTTAGTATTCTCAGTTTATGTTCTTCAATTGGAGTAATTACTCTTTATATTCTGCATCTTGAGTTTATAGTTGCTTGTTATTGGTTGAGTTTTATATAAATTGAGCTTCAACCGTGAAAAATGGTATTAGAGCTATGTACTGATTGAACCTCCATCATTTTAGTCAATATTGAAATCATCCGTTCATGAATCCTATTAAATTCTTCCCTTATGCTATCCACTCTAGATCATCCGTTCATGAATCCTATTAAATTCTTCCCTTATGCTATCCACTCTAGAGACACCCAAGGATTGTAGCTGCTCTAATACCATTTGTCATGGTTGGAGCTCAATTTATATAAAACTCAACCAATAACAAGCAACTATAAACTCAAGATGTAGAATATAAAGAGTAATTACTCCAATTGAGGAGCATAAACTGAGAATACTAACAATAATCACTGATTTCCATCTTATTTATTGATAAGTTCCATTACAATGTAAGTGATTACAAGTAAAAGGCCAATATAAAAGTGAAAGAAATGGATCAGCAGAGAAGAGAAATGGAGAACAGATTAAGAGAAGAAGAAACAAGGAAGAAAGGGGAAGAAGCTTACCAGAGAGGCGCAGAGACAGAGAAGGTACACAGGAGAAACAGGGACGGGGAAGAAACAGAAGAAGACACAGAAGAGGAGACTGGCAGCAACAGCCACGATTTGATTCAATTCAATTCATGACACCTAAAATGCAGTAATACAACCCTATATAAGCAAACAAGGTAAAGGGCATGGGCTAGCCCAATAATAATACAAGTCCATCTAAATAAAATGGTAAATGACCTAATCCATAACAGATTCATGCTCAGGAACACCCTTCCATGCTATGCAAATCGCCTCACCTGAGAGAGAGAACAATAACCCGGCAAAGAACCTCTTCACAATCGCCCCCTAAGCTTTCTCTAAATACCCACACCACTTAGCCACTATTTCAGGCCTAAGTTATCACAAGGGACTTTCAAGAAGACACTCACAGAAGATGGAAAAACGAGGCAGAGAGTTTTTGCAGAGTGAGAGCCCTGAAAATGGAGAGAGAGTCCCTTTATTGAGAGAAATGAGAAAAGTCAAGTCTACCAAAAATGAGGGAGTGGTCTATGGTCTCGAAAATTGCATAGGAAAGCTTCTCAAGTAAGCTAAACAAATAAAATATCTCCCCAAGATTAATCTCAACCATCCAAAGGTTCACGATAGAACTAGAGTTAAGAGAACCATAGTTCTCACAGTTAATTATAGTTATCTTGTAATTTTAAATAGTTTGTAGATGTGTTAAGAAGATCCATTGGCAATATACAAAAAAAGATGGAAATAAGTATTTGAACTTATGATGGATCCTTTAGTTGAAATTTTAAATCTTGTAAATTTGTGATCTTTATTATTCTTCTTAATTTGGCGAAGGCCTTTTTACTTATTATTCTTTATGGGGTTTTTTTTTTTGGTGTGTTTGGCGTGAGCCCGCATCCAAGGCCAATGAGAGATTGTAGGATAGTGGCTTTTACATTGATATGCATTTTGAAATACTATTTCGATAAAAATGTTTTCTTCTTAAATTTAACACTTCTGCCTTCTATAGGTTTGAAATTATCATTCACAAGCTTCAGCTTATAAATATCCAATATGTTTACTTAATGACCCTTTTACTCAAATTATTGGAGTTTGCAGTTTTTTGTGGTAGCATATTACTTTGGCATTAATAGATTTTAGTGCATACATGTGTGTGTGTGCATGTATGTTTTATGGTTTGATGTACTCTATTTGACCTTGTTTGGTGTCAGGTTCTACATGCCAGCAGTACAAACAAGAAAAGCTTAAAGGCACGCATTGCTGCAGAATTCAGTGATGTAAAAATTGAACTTGTCGAGAATTTTGAGATGGGTGTATCAAACAAGACTCCTGAGTTCCTCAAAATGAATCCTATTGGAAAGGTATGCAAGAATAACTCGTGGGAAAACATATGGTGCCAGTTATGGTGTTCATTTTTTTCCTGATCTGAGATTCTCTCCTGTAGATTCCTGTACTTGAAACTCCTGATGGCCCAATATTTGAAAGCAATGCTATTGCTCGATATGGTGAAATCATTTCTCTGTTCCTTTTTGACCACCTGATTTATTTTTAGAGTTTGTTTTGACATTTTTTTCTCACTTTGTGCAGTTACACGGCTGAAGGCAGACAACCCCCTGTATGGCACTTCCTTGATTGACTATGTAAGCATTGAGGTTTTAGTTAATCTAGTTTTATTTTATTTTTACTTGCATAATGAACTCTTTGTAAAGAATCTATACTTCTCTCATATTCTCTTATGCTATTTCTTTTTGTCAATTTATTTTGGTAGGGCCGCATTGAGCAATGGATTGACTTTGCCACTACTGAGATCGATGTTAATATTGGGCGTTGGTTATATCCGCGAATTGGTATAGCTGTATACCTTCCTCCGGTATGTTGAAAATCGATGTTCATTTTGTTCATTTGTACTTATATTCATGTTTATTACTTCATGTACTAATGTAAATTTCCATGACTATAATTCAATCACATTATTTTCTTCGTGTTGTAAGGCTGAGGAGGCTGCAATTGCTGCATTGAAAAGGTCTTTGGGAGCATTGAACACCCATCTTGCTTCGAACACCTACTTGGTTGGGCATGGCATCACACTGGCTGACATTATTATGACATGCAACCTGTTTCCTGGATTTAGGGTTATCATGACCAAGAGCTTTACATCAGAATTCCCTCATGTGGAGAGATACTTCTGGACCATGGTTAATCAGCCAAAATTTCACAAAATATTTGGTGATCTGAAACAAACAGAATCTGTCCCACCCGTTCCATCCAAGAAGCCTGCACAGGCTAAAGAATCTGCAAAACCTGAACCAAAGGATGGACCAAAGAAAGAGGCGAAGAAAGAAGAAGTGAAGCCGAAAGAGGTAGCAGCGGAGGAAGAAGAGGTGCCCAAGCCAAAGCCTAAGAATCCATTGGATCTTTTACCTCCAAGTACGATGATTCTGGATGAATGGAAGAGGCTGTACTCTAACACCAAAACCAACTTCCGTGAGGTTGCCATTAAAGGTGATTATTATAACGAATTTCACTTCTCAAGCACTATAATTATATTATGTTTTTATATGGGTTTGAGAAATGCCTATTGTTGACCTCTTATTGCTCAACTCTCTCTCGGCCAACATGAAATCTATTATCTGAAAAGTACCATTAATGAGTCAAACTTTATGTTCTAGTACTATATATGAGCTATTATTATTTGGTGATTTATTCAAGTGGAAACTCTACTGATTACTTCAATCAGTCAAATATTTTTAGACTTCTTGTCTGAGACAGCGTAACAAATAAATTCTTATACTTTTCCATTAAACTTTCTGGCTGATTTGTCACTTCTGATTTTTCTATCACAAACAATACAGTACTAGTGGCTCACCATTTTTCTGGATTTGTACGACTGAAAAGCGATATTACTTTTTTGAATAAAAGCAACGCTCTAACTCTTAATTTGCGAACAGCTCTATTCATTGAAATATCACTGGCTTTGTATTTTTGGTGTCATCTTGTTTTCTTCCTGTGAAATCTTTTGAGTAGCATTCGATGTGCTGAGACGTTATTTTTCATTCTAATTTTGCTTATAACTGGATTCTCTCACATAGTATTTTTCTTTATCATATCAGAAATTGTGAATTCCCTAATTCAAATAATTGGGTGAAGCACAAATGGCTAGTTTTATTCTTCCTGGCCAGGCTTATGGATTTCTCATTTCGCAGGATTTTGGGACATGTTTGATGCCGAGGGATACTCCCTCTGGTTCTGTGATTACAAATACAACGATGAGAACACAGTTTCCTTTGTGACTTTGAACAAAGTTAGTGGCTTTCTGCAGCGAATGGATTTGGCTCGCAAATATGCCTTTGGGAAGATGTTGATCATCGGTTCTGAGCCCCCATTCAAGGTGAAGGGATTGTGGCTTTTCCGTGGTAAAGAAATTCCTCAGTTTATTCTTGACGAGTGTTATGACATGGAGCTTTATGTGTGGACCAAGGTCGATCTAAATAATGAAGCTCAAAAGGAACGTGTCAATCAGATGATTGAAGACGCAGAGCCTTTTGAGGGTGAGGCTCTACTCGATGCCAAGTGCTTCAAATGAAGATGCATCGGTTCCCGAAGGTTATTGTAGTTTGGGGTTGTGGCCTACCTTAATTTTGTCATCCAAAATTCTAGGTTATCTCTGATTCAATATGAAGCTGATCATAATTGTTTTTATTGTGTTTTGTAATTTCTGATTTTTTGTTCCGGGTGATTGTGTTATGGTATATTTAAATTCGAGAGGAAACATTTGGGCTTAAAAGTTTGTTTGCTAGTCAATGGCGTTATGTTTGGCTTAGCTATAACAGGGTAGTTATTTTAAAGTTACAGTGTCTGTTTCATGTAAATAATGAATTGAATAACTAACATTGATGTAAAAAAGAACTTCAATGTAAACTTTTAGACTTATGTTTCAATTTGAATGGTGAAACGGCATACGTTCATCCTTCTATAGAGTGAGGAAACAAAGAACCCGAAAATCGACTCTCTGATGATATCCTTGCCAGAAAAAGCATTGGTTTTTTGCGTGCAAGCCTCTGTCTAACCTTGGGAAAGTTAAACCAGTACAAATTGGGTATCTAATCCCAAGGGCAATACCATTCCAGTTGTCTCAATAATTGCATTTACTGGATCAAATTGGAGAATTAGGTTAGTGAATTTGATTTTAGTGCATTTTGGTAATTCCCAAGACTTGTGACCTTGAGAAAAAGAAACAAGTACAAGAACCAGTAACTAAACCCAAAAACTTCAAGTAGAGAGATTTCCAGTACATGGAAACAACATTTGAATTGTAAATAGTTAGGTACTTTGGTTTCATAGCATTTTGGTAGCTCGTAACCTTGAGATAGGTCACGATAATATGAAATGACATGTACACCAAACCCAATGGCTTGAATTGTCGACAAAAGTTGCTAGAAGGAAACACCATTTCAATCGTCTCAATAACCGATGACTACAAAATTAGGTAAGACATTTTGACTGAAAACTTGGATTTGCTATTGGCCTATTGAAACGCCCCTTTGCTGTCGCCATTTCTCTACAACATATAAAACCTTCCTCGTCAATGGTACGGAATCTGAATATATGCTGCATCACACAAAAATGGGACATCGGCATACATACCAGCAAGTGCACACCTAATGCACTCCAAAACAGTGAACAAATAGGCAAACGCAGTTGCAAGCCAGAAATGCATTCCAATCTTACCCCAATATACAGCAAATGGCATCCAACTACTCACAGTCCCAATAACCTGCAAAGTAATCTCCAGTAACATGCCCATAATCACATGGAATCTAAAGAAATGCGGCCATTCCTTTCTTCTCACTATTCCAGTAAAAGCTATTAAGATATAAGCAATCATAAACCACCTTGGAAACCGACTGATCCCTTGCCAAAATGGGATGGTCAAAAGTTCGAAATACTCAAAGAAATGGTGAAGATGGTACGCCGTTTCAGCATGAATCACTGTCTCGTGTAGAGGCATTAGGTATGGGACACATGATAAAATTCTCCACCACCATCTCGGTTTCTTAGTCATTTGAGGGTATTGGAAGCTATAAGGAACATCATCCTTATTTGCTCGAGGAGATAGAAGAAACCTCGGACGCTTGGATAATTTAGGTATGGCATGTGACGAGACCTTTTTCCCGATTGAAGGGAGGTGTTGATGTAGTAGAAAGACGATAGCACTTGGTTTCTGCAATAACAGTTTATAAAATGCCACAAGTTTAACATGGTTTTATGCGTCTTAAAAGATGATCAACGATTTCGATGCAAAAAGAGAACGTTTAACAATGAAACGGACACTCAAAAGTTACAACAACCAATGAGGAAAGATATGAAACAAATGGATAATCTCCATTTGAGGTATATGCTTGTTTTACAAATGTGAGCAACACAGGGCCATTTCAATCAGATCTCAACATTTTCCAGCATTTAGCTTTTCTTAAAACTAAAATATATTCAGATATATGCAACATAAAAGGATTTGGCATCAAGCTTTTTCGGAATGAATTGCCAAACTCCGAAGTAGTGAAAAGACTATAGCAATTTCGTTGGTTTGTGTTACACAGACACGATGATGGTTTGTTTTACATAGACATGATGATGTGATTTGATTCAGGAGTCGAGTCCGATGAAGTCGAGCTCGGAACAAGACCCGTTGATTATCGAAGGAGGTCCGATGACGCGATCAAGGGCAAAACGGATAAATCAAGCAATGAGACTACTTGTGTAAGCGACGATGGATGATGTCATGATCTACACGCAAAAAGAGACAAACTTCATATTGGGGTCAAGGTCGAAAACAACTTGGATCAATGTGTTAGGATCAACCGAAAATGGGAGTCAGTCGCATAACCACGCGATCGCAAGGAGTAAATCCCATGCGATCATGCATGCCCATCAATGATGATGCGAGCAGCCACAAAATAAACCTCGCATGGATTTCAACCACGCAATCACATAGAGTAAAATTTACGTGAGTTTTTCAATTTTCGGGAAATTACCTTATTTGACTAAAATTCTATTTTCTTTCTAACTTTACAAGATCCTAGGACTTATTTCCGTTTTTCATTAAGTTTTATGGCACTGGTACAAATACTTTCTCTTATTTTATTGTATGAATTTTTTGACAAATTATTAATTAAAGTGAGGCTATTTGCTTTCAATATTGTTCTTCTTAGAACACCGCGAACTTATCAAGATCTTGTGACGTTCAACATCGAGTGAAGATCACAGATTTTGTAATCAAGAGGTCTTTTCAGCGTCGTTCTTGATTGATTGCTTGGTTCAACATTCTTGGTTGAATCTTTAAATCGGGTTATCTTTGGGCTTTCTTGGGATAGTCAATCTTGTTGCGGGGTTGCGTACTGTTCGTTGCTACGTGGTTCTCATCAGTTGGTATCAGAGCTTGGTTCCAAAATAATCAAGGATTATATCTTTTATTGTTTTGAGTCTTGTGTTTTTCTTTCTTTCATTATTCTTCGTATTCTTGTGTCCAATAAAATTTTTGAGTCGTTGATCCAAAAAAATTCAATTTTTTTTTTAAAATTTGTTTTTTGACTATTTAAATGTCCGAATTAAATTCCGTTTGTTTTGCTGATTTTTCTACTCAAATTCCTAAAAGTTTAAAAAAAAAAAAATCAGAAAAAAAAAGTTATTATTATTGTTACGGGAATTTTCAGCATCTTTAATTTTCAACTTTTGAGTAAAAAAAAAAAAAATACTTCAATTCAATCCGTACACTTTCTTACTTTGAATTCTTAGTTCCAATTCCTATACTTGGTCATTGTTGAGTCTTTCTTCATCTTTTTTCTTTCCTTCTATCAAATTCGTGATTGACTCAATTGGATACACGAGATTATATTTGTGAGTTCACCTTGTTCTTTGAAGATACTTGAGCGAAAACATTGAGTGGTAAAATGCAAAAATTGTGTGATTATTAGAGGGTAAAAGTCAATATTTGAGTGATACACAAGTGAATATTTGCGAGGTTAAAATTCTATAAAATTAGGATGTCAGATAGAGAAGGTTCAAATTCAATCAGGCAGCTGAATCAAATCAATATGGAAGACGATGTAATAAGGCGGTTTGAGAGGGTGCTTGAGGATGTGACTGAAAAGCTTGGTAGGTTAGAGGTGTCGGGGTTGAATAGTCATGGAGGACACTCAAACGCAAGGAGATCGGGTAGGAAAGAGCTTAGGTAGGAGTGGTATGATGACTCTGAGTATAGTAGTGATTTGGATGAGGATGCATCAATGGTAGGTGAAATGAATAGGATGAGGAATAGAGGTGGTAGATTTGAACGAAGGAGTAGGAACAACTTGGGAGATGATGTCGATGGGAATATGGGTAACATTAGAGTGAGAAAAAGGTAGAGTTGATATTTGAGTGCCATAATTATTCGGAGGAAAAGAAAGTGAAAATAACAATTGTTGAATTTGTTGATTATGCCAAAACATGGTATGATCAAGTGGTTACATCTAGGCGAAGGAATCGGGAGCAAGCGGTTAGTACTTGGGATGAGTTGAAATCTATTATGCGGAAGAGATTTGTGTCTAGTCACTATTACAGGGAGTTGCATCAAAGATTGCAAGGATTGTATCAGGGGTCGAAAAGTGTTGAAAACTATCATAAAGAGATGAAAATTTTGATGATCAGGGCGAATGTGGAGGAGGATCGGGAAGCCACCATGACTTGTTTCTTGAATGCGATGAATAGGAATATTGCTAATACTGTGGAATTGCAACACTATGTGGAGATTGAAGATATGTTGCATGTGGTCATGAAGGTTGAAAAACAGTTGAAGAGGAAGGGGGCAGCTAGGCAACCATTGGGTACTTCGGGTTCTAATCCAAATTGGAAACGGATGTGGGATAATAAAGGAGATGGAGCTATCTCGAGAGGGGGAATTGAAGTGTCAAGGGAGAAAGTTGAGAGTGCTAGTAGGACCGTACCAAAGGCTGAGTCACAGCCAGCCAGGAATCGAGACATTCAGTGCTTCAAGGGCTTAGGGAAAAGACACATCTCTTCTCAATGTCCAAATAAAAAGACAATGATCTTGCGCAATAGAGAGGTGGTGACTGACGGTGAAGATGAATTTGAAGGCATGCCAAAATTGAAGGAAATTAGTGATCATGGAGACAATGTGGAGTTTGGTGTTAGAGAAGAATTACTGATTACAAGACGAGTTATCAACACTCAAATCAAAACAGATGACTTGGAGCAACGACGAGAAAACATATTCCATACACGATGTCACGTCAACAATAAGGTATGTAGTGTAATAATTGATGGAGGTAGTTGTACGAACGTAGCTAGCACAATACTTGTGGAAAAATTGGGATTAACACTATTAAGACATCCTAGACCCTATAGGTTACAATTGTTAAATGATTGTGGGGATATTAAAGTGAATAAGAGGGTGTTGATTAATCTTTCAATTGGTAGTTATCGGGATGAAATTATGTGTGATATGGTACCTATGCCTGCGGGACATATTTTACTAGGTATGCCATGACAATATGATAGGAAAGTTATACATGATGGGTATAAGAACCGGTATAGCTTCAGTAAGGATGGGAGATCCATTACCCTTACGCCATTAACACCAGCACAAGTGTATGGAGACCAAATCAAATTGAAAAATGCGAAAGAAGAGAGAGTGAAAGAGCTGGAAAATGTGAGAGAAAATGGTGAGGCGGCTAGTAGAGAGAAAAATAGAGTGGAGTCACATGAGGGAAAAGAAATGGAGGTGTCTGAGAAGAGAGAAAAATCAAAAGCGAATTTCTTTGAAAAAAGAGTTAAGAAGAGCGATTGAGGATAAAATGCAAGTGATTTTGATAGTCTATAAGGAGTCTTTCCTCAATTTTGAGGAGCCTAACCCACCACTCCTAAGTTTAGCGACATCTTTATTGCAGGAATTTGAGATGTCTTCCCAGAGGACATGCCTAGTGGGTTACCATCCATTCGAGGTATTGAGCACCAGATTGACTTTGTTCCTGGAACTATTATTCCAAACCGACCAACTTATTGAAGTAACCCCGAGGAGACAAAGGAGTTTCAAAAGCAAGTTGAGGAGTTGATGAGTAAAGGATGTGTGTGGGAGAGTATGAGCCCATGTGCCGTCTCAGTGCTACTTGTGCCAAAGAAAGATAGAACTTGAAAAATGTGTGTGGATTGCAGAGCCATCAACAATATAATGGTAAAGTATCGTCATTCTATTCCTAGGTTAGATGATATGTTGGATGAATTATATGGTGCTTGCATGTTTAGTAAAATCGATCTTAAAAGTGGATACCACCAAATTCGAATGAGGGAAGGTGATGATTGGAAAACTGCATTTAAAACTAAATATGGCTTATATGAGTGGTAAGTATTGCCATTTGGACTCACTAATGCACCGAGCACTTTCATGCGATCGATGAATCATGTTTTACACACTTTTATAGGTAAATTTGTTGTGTATTTTGATGACATCTTGATTTATAGCAGACCTAAATGAGCATGTAGAGCATCTTAGGAGTGTACTTGTGGTCTTCAAAAGGGAACTTTATGGTAATTTTAAAAAGTGTAGATTTTGCGTGAAAAATGTTGTTTTCCTAAGATTTGTGGTGGGTGCTAATGGGATAGAAGTGGATGAGGAGAAAATAAAGGCTATTAAAGAATGACCAACACCTAAAAGCATAACTGAAATTAGGAGTTTTCATGGTTTGGCTAGTTTCTATAGGCGTTTTGTGAAAAATTTTTAGCACGATCACCACACTACTCACAGAAATTGTTAAAAAGAGTGGAATTTCATTGGGGTAATGAACAAGAGCATGTATTCAATACAATTAAGGATAGGTTGTGTAAAGCACCAATTTTAGCACTCCCTAACTTTGATAAATCTTTCGAGATTGAGAGTGATGCATCATGAATAGGTATTGGAGCAATCTTAATACGGGATAAGCGGCCTATAGCTTATTTCAGTAAAAAGCTAAGTGGAGTAGCGCTCAATTACCCCACATATGACAAAGAACTATATTCACTTGTTCGAGCCTTGGAGACATGGCTCACTACTTGTGGCCTAAAGAGTTTGTGATACACACGAACCATGAATCATTGAAGCACTTGCAGGGTCAAGATAAATTGAGCAAAAGGCATGCAAGATGGATAGAGTTTGTGGAGATATTCTCTTATGTCATCTGGTACAAGCAAGGTAAGGAAAATGTTGTGGCGGATGCATTGTCTCGAAGGTATGCGCTATTTACTTCTCTTGGTTCTAAATTGCTTGATTTTGAACATATGAAGGACATGTATGGTAGTGATTTAGATTTTTCTGATATTTATTCATCATGTAGTAAATGTGCTATAGATAAATTCTTTAAATAAGATGGATATTTATTTTGGAAAAATAGGTTGCGTGTTCCTAATTGTTCAATGCGTTAAGTATTAGTTAGGGAAGCACATAATGGTGGATTGATGGGTCACTTTGGAGTTAAAAATACTTTAGATATGTTAGGAGAACATTTTTATTGGCCTAGGATGAAAAGTGACGTTGAAAGGGTATGTAGTCGATGCATAACTTATAAGCAGGCTAAATCTAATGTTTCACCTCAATGTTTATACACACCGTTACCTACACCTAGTAAACTTTGGGTTGATATTTCGATGAATTTTGTTTTGGGTTTACCTAGGACTCGAGATTCAATTTTTGTGGTGGTAGATAGGTTTAGTAAGATGGCACACTTCATCACATGTCATAAAACCAATAATGCCACTAACATAGCGGAATTATTTTTTAAGGAGATTGTGCGTTTATATAAGGGTACCTAGGACTATAGTGTCAGATCGGGATGTTAAGTTCCTAAATCATTTTTGGCAGATTTTGTTAGGTAATTTAGGCACTAAGCTTATGTATTCAACAACTTGTCACCCACAAACTGATGATCAAACTGAGGTAGTGAATAGGACCATGACACAACTTTTGCGCACTGTGGTTAATAAGAATTTGAAGAGTTGGGAGAAGTGCTTACCTTTCATAGAGTTTGCATATAATAGGGCCACGCATTCTGCTACTTCCTTTTCACCATTTGAAATTGTTTATGGTTTTAATCCACTAACACCTTTGGATTTAATATATTTATCTATGAATGAATGAGGTAGCTTAGATGGTACAAGAAAGGCCGAGTTTGTGAAATCACTTCATGAAAATGTAAGATTGTAAATTGAGAAGAAAAACAAACACTTCGCGTTACAAGCAAACAAGGGTCGAAAGAGCGTGATATTTAAACCTGGAGATTGGGTCTGGGTACATTTTAGGAAGGAGCGTTTTCCAGAGCAGAGGAAATCAAAATTGCAGCCACGAGGGGATGATCCATTGTAGGTTTTGGAGAAAGTCAATGACAACGCATATAAATTGGATCTTCCAGGTGAGTATAATGTTTCAGCAACTTTTAATGTGTCTGATCTCTCTCTTTACGATGTAGGTGTAGATTCGAGGTCGAATCTTTTTGAAGAGGGAGGGGATGATGTGATCCAGGAGTCGAGTCCGACGAATTCGAGCCCGGAACGAGACCCGTTGATTATCGAAGGAGGTACGATGACGTGATCAAGGGAAAAACGGGTAAATCAAGCAATAAGATTACTTGTGCAAGCGATGATCGACGACGTCGTGATCTACACGCAAAAAGAAACAAGTTTCATGTTGGGGTCGAGGTCGGAAACAACTTGGATCAATGTGTAGAATCAACCGAAGATGGGAGTCATCCAACTTCACAAGATCCTAGGACTTATTTTTGTTTTTCATTAGATTTTATGGTACTGATATAAACTACTTTCTCTTATTTCATTGTATGAACTTTTTGACAAATTATTAATTAAAGTGAGGCTATTTGCTTTCAATTTTGTTCTTCTTAGAACACCGCGAATTTATCAAGATTTTCTTGTGACGTTCAACATCGAGTGAAGATCACGAATTTTGTAATTAGGAGATCTTTCAAGTGTCGTTCTTGATTGGTTACTTGGTTCAACGTTCTTGGTTGAATCTCTAAATCGGGTTATCTTTGGGCTTTTTTGGGATCGTCAATCTTGTTACGGGGTTGCGTAGTGTTCGTTATTACGTAGTTCTCATCATGATGGTTTCAACATCATCAAAAGGTGTTTGCTAAATGCAGTTTAGAAGCTAAATCTATGTTTGGGTTATTTGGGTAAGAAGCATTAGGCGTATTCAACATGACCAGCGGTTATACTTGTGGAGTTTTACCCATCATAGAGATTCACACAAAGAAGAAGAACAAAAACTAGGCCTTGCTCTTGAAATTCAGAGTCGGCTATATTAAACTTTTCTCGCCACTTCTTTTGGTACAAATTATAGATCTATTCTCTCTTCTAATACCGGTAGCCTCTTCAAGTATATGCAAAACATGTCCTAATCATTTAAGTTGTCATTTCCCTAATAATAATGAGTCAGCCCACCTCTGCTTGTTATATATAGTATTCTAGCATGCTCATTTGATCACATATCCCTTTTCTACTCAATCCATAAACAAGACCAGAAGTTACTCTAACTAGTTCCATTTCATGAAACAATTCTTCAAAATCCTCTTAATTTTTCATTGGATCATAGACACGACTATGAAAAACGAGCATACTTCTTACAAACAGCCTTTTTTTCTCCATAAGGAAGTAATCTTACAAGTGTATAATCGAAATTTGGTTAACCAAAAAGACAAAACTCTTCATAAAACTACATAAGACAAATCCAAGAAGCAATTCTACATTATACTTCCCTTTATTTCAAATAAATTAGTTGTATTGATTGGAAGCAAACGTACCTAATGATGAACATACTTTAAGATACTGAAGAGGTTTCCATGAACTTGTGTTGCTTGGGAATTGATAAATGCATAATGCTGGAGACTCGTAAGACAGAGCAATTGCACCAGAATATGGCATAGAGCATCCATACAGAATCATGGCACAGACTTCAACTTCTATATCATAACATAAACAAAAAGAAGAATTTAGAGTTACCTAAAAACTAAAACAATACGTTCCATGAGGCACGGAGTTGGTGTCCAACACGTATAATTTCCCATTGGAGTTAGATACCTACACCTCATTTTAATAATATATTAAAAGAAAAATGGATATCTATGTTGCATGATTCAGAAGCTTCTCGGAGGTAAAACCGTAAAATAATTATTATCACGAAAAATTCTAAGATTTTCTTGAAAAATCACTATCTAAAAATTATAATACTAATGCATTTCAAAATCACTTATTTTTTCTAAATATATAAAAACCAAGTCAATATCACCTTCTTGTTTTTACTTTAAAAATAAAAAATACAAACCCCTCAAAAACAAACATTGTCATGTCAAAGAAAATCAGGAAATTTGGAAAAGCAAAAAAATTACTGCAAAAAATATAATATTAAGAAATAAATCCAAATGCGTAAATGAGAAACATTAAAAAAAAAAAAATGTTGAAATATACGTACCTACCTCCAGTTATATTTGATCAAGTTTTACAGCCTAAATTTCACAGAGGGAGTACTTTAAGGCTTTCTTATTGAGAAAACATGTAAGAGAAATAGAGGGCTGAAACCAAAAATTAAAAAAGTAAAAATAACTTTTTAAGAAGTTTCTAGACATTTACTTTTTAAAAGTAACTTTTTTTGGCTTGATCAAGTAACTTTTAAACAAGAGGTTGTTAGTAAAAAGTTATTTATAAGTAATTAAATGTTTATACATAAATTATAAAATTCAGTTTCGAACGCTATGCGAGGAAACTTGGTGCCCAATGGTCCAATCTTTAATTGAACCTCTACTACTTTGTAAGGTTTGGAATTTGGTTTAATAAATAAAACAAAACGAGAAGAATTTAGTTGATCAAATAGTAATAGAAGTATTGACGGACCTACTTATGGTCCTAATGGGTCAAGTGACCCAACAACTCAAAGAGATTTAAAAAAAAAAAAAAATTTATTAATTTTTTTAGAGTCAAAAATCAAAATTGGGCAGCTACAGTATTTTTTTATTTTTTTTTAATTAGAATAGAGTTATAGCGACGACTGAACAATTGAGATAGTGAAAATTGAGATTATTTTGTCATTTGTGAGATTTAATTTGAGAATTTTTTGAAAATTGTTATTCATCATTAATATATGTAAGATTATTTGAAATTTTTTGGGATTTGTTATTTATCATATATATGAGATTTGATCATCTGTATGTATTTTTATAGAATATATAATTTTTTTATAAGTTTAATTGTGTCTCACTAATTTCAAATGTGCACGTTCGTCACTAAATAGATGGAAATGCTATTGGATACTTTTTGAGATGAAGTATAGTATTAGCTACAAGCTGATATAATCCATAGATTTGGTGCATCAATAATTCAATATTCCTTTTTCTTGCGACCGTCACACTTGCTCTTTTTTATAATTTTTTTTTTTTAATCATAAATAACATAGAATTAAGGCAATGGAACGAGTTCAGTTTAACATTCTTGCTATTAAAGTTATAAAGCAAATCTCGAGACAATAGTTGCATAGTGTTAATATATTCCGGCACTTATCAATTAATATGTAATATTATAAGCAACTTTTTTATCTAATATTTCTTCTTCACATCATCTTATGTAATTTCTTATGTACCAATTTTATGTACAAGTAGTGTAATCCTATATATAACAATGTATCACCATACTGCTGAATTCTTTTACTCCTTCCCTAACCACCCGGCCCCGTCCTCTTCGTATTAAATCATCTGCCGCCCTCATAAATCCTTATCAAGTCTTGGCCCTTTGTCATCAATCAAACCCTGGAATTTGATTCATAACATACCATGATATATTGATATGAGATGCCAAGAATAAAAATTTGGATCGATTGTCGATGTATAGTAACTATTATATCTATTTAATTTATTCAAATACATAGGTGTTTAGTATGTTGTCATTGATGCATGCTTTAAAACTTCTTAGAAGAGTCTCGTACCTCCAAGAGTTTGTAAGCTTCCCGTTTGATGATCATTATTTTGAAAACAAAAATGATTTTTTGAATACAGTGTGATTAAAAAGTGAAGAAAAAAAATTGAGTTTACTTGTCAAAATATTTTATAGTGTAAATATGTGGTTGAAAATGAGTACGAGAATTAAAGTAGTTAGTGAGAGAAGGAGAGCAATGGTGCCTGCCATGTTCATTTTTAGAGATTCTTTCAGTGATAATGGGAACAAAAATAATCTGCCTTCTTTTGCTAATGCCAACCATTTTCCTAATGGTATTGACTTCAAGGGTGGACCAAACTTCCAATGGTTATACCATGGTTGATACAATCGCCAAGAACCGCTCTAGCTTTGTATATAAATATTTTAACTTATTTTTCTTAGTGCACGATCTGATCTAGTGTACCGAACGTGCCATTAGTGAATGTTTTTAATGCCATGTTGGACATGACTAAAAAATATAATGAACAAGATTATCATAAGTTGGGTAAGGTGGGTTAAAATTTTGTTCTTATTACTATCAACTATAATGTAATATTGCATACTAAACGGGCCTTTTGTCGTGCATTTTTTCTCTCTAGTTGTGAACTTGGTAAATGATATCGAGGGGCTAATTGTTGTCTTCTCATATATGAATTGTTTGGACTGCCTTTCAGGGGCGGAGGTAGGGGGTCCTGGGGGAGTCCTGGACCCCCCCCCCCCCCCCCCCCCCCCCCCCCCCCCCCCCCATTTTTTTGAGAATTTTTTTTTTTTTTTAGGTTCTTTTTTTTTTTAAAATTAGAATGATTAAAGAATGGTAACTTCTATTTTATTACAAATAAACTTGCGAAAAAAGTTAATCTTATTTCTTCAACTTATTTTAGGTTAATTCTCAACTTATTAGTAATATTTACACTGATGTACTATTCGCAGAGAAAGTAAATGACTCAATTAGTGAGCTTTTGTTCCTCTCATTTTTGTAGTTTCCTTAAAAAAAAAAAATTCGGGGGCAGCACCCCCGTCAGCCCCCACCCCTTCACTTATATATCTTTAAATCTGGACTCCCCATTTCCAATAAGCTGGCTCCGCCACTGCTGCCTTTGATTCCTGCATAGTGATATGGAGTTAATTATGCTTCTGTTACTGCTGTTATTCTTGATATTACAGACAGAAACTTTGTACTCACGGTAGAATTTACTTGCGTTGTAGTATTTGGTTCCTAACCTATTTTTTTTTGGGTAGCATCGTCCCTATCCTGGAAAGTTTGTACAAAATTAGTCTATCCTACTAGATAGATAATCTATATTATTTTGTTGTGTGGTTTTAAAAGGTAAAAATAGGTAAACATATTTTTAATGAAAAAAAAGGAAGAAAAGGAAAAATTAAAAAGAAAAATGAAAATGAACCCCAGCCTCCACCACCCTGCCAGCTGTTTCCCTAGCCACCATATTTTGAACAACATTGCTATAAACATAAAAGGTGAACGACACTTCAAAAAGAAAAAAAAAGGTTGAGAAGTAAGGCAAATTTTTTTTTTTTTTTTTTTTTTAATCGTGTTTTTGTTATCTTCATTGAAATAAATGCAGGGACTGTACAATCTTGGAGCTCGAAGATTTGTGATTTCAGGGCTTGGATTAATGGGTTGCATCCCAAGAGTTCTTGCACAAAGTTCAAAGGGTAAGTCCTCAGAGGAAGTGAATCAACGTATTCTTCCATTTAGCACCAACACAAAAGGCTATGATCAACAATCTGATTCTTTGTGCCAATCTCCACCGGACTCAAAAGTTTTCTTATATTGACTTTCAACAAATGTTTCAAGATCTTCTGGCCAATGCAAGACCATATTTTTCGTTTCCATTTTTTTTTTTTTTTTTTTTTTCGTTTAAGATTTCATTGGATGTATATTTGAATAATTTTAAACTGTTCTTAAAATATTATACTTGAAGTTTAAAATGCATTTATAATACTATTCATTTGGAAATGAAAAGTCTACAATAATTGCGGGTGAATTGCAACTTCCATCTCTATTAATCAATTCAATACATTGTATTAGACTTGTAGGTTCTATCTTAAAATGTTAATTTTGTTAAGATGAAACTCCAAACCTAATATAGTATCAGAGCTCAATAAGTTTCAACGAGCAATTCGTTCCGATTAAAACTCAAAAAATGAGTACGCTGATTTCAAGATTGGTTTATTCAAATGAGAAACTATCTTGTGGGAAAGCAACAAATCTCACATTGAATAAAGATGAACATATATATAGACCAACATATAATGGCTTGAGCTACATTTTAAAAAAGTTGACTTTTCAAGATGAAATCCCAAATTCCCAAATCTTAAAACATAGAACATTTCTGATCATATTTCTTTTACATCTTAGGTTCACCGTTCATTAGCAGAGATACAAAACGCTCCAAGAAATACCATGCATAGAATCTCTAGATAGATAATAATTTTGATTTCATTAGAATTAATCTTAACAAGAACAAATGACTGAAACAAAAAAGAACAGACAGGCTTAACTAGCATAACTTAATGATTGAAAGCAAGCAATTCTTTGTGGCATTTTAACTTATAATTATTCATCATTAGAAGGGATTAGAGCATGGCTAATTGTTGTATATTAATGGGATAAGCATATGACTTAGATTTTGAACTGTATGATTTCTTGGCAATCAATATATTTGCAACTTCAGTTGGGTGAAATGCATCCCAGAACAAGTATTTGCTTCGATCATCACATGGTGTTTGAAGAGGGAGACATGTTATTTGTCCATTGTTCTTCCCTACTCCACAACATCCTTTGTCCACCTCTTGAAATCCTGCATGTTTTACATAAAATAAACTGGTCAATTCTTGAAGACCTAATTGAAGCTTAATTTGAAAGAAGTAAGATAAGCACGGCGCTATCGAGTTGCCCCATGCAAGTTCCTGGTATCGGCATTGAGCCCTACTAGTTTACAGAAGCAAAAATCCTTCTCAACCATCTCATTTAAAACCTTAGACATTTAGGGAGGTGAAATATTTATTTATTTAAATATTGTCTTTACACACCTAATCATGTGTGGTTTGGATTCATAAGCACTCAATAGCTTAAAGGTGAGGAATTTTATGAAAGTATGGCGCCGAGTCCTGAACCTAGGTTTTTGCTTGAGTTTTGAAATGAGGTTAACTATCTCATCCGAAAGTTTAACATGATGGTTTAACAATGATAACTTTGATTGTCAATTATTAATCCGAATTCAATGGATGATTACCATGAAGCACATCACATGCATTCAATCCACCATAGGATTTTTCTCGAAAAAATGTTGATATTTACTTTAGTTGCACTCTTGTACTAGAATCTAATGAATTCACGTAGAGTGGACACATTACCGTAAGTTTTTGCATTGAGCACTAGATCTTTGTTACTTTCATAGGAATCTAGATAAACAAACTTTGCTCCGGGCAGCTGACCCTTGTTGAATCGATCCACCAATTTCTTAAGGCCTGTATTGAAAAGGACAATGGCATTGTTAATCTCTTCATTGCATCTGCTACTGTTGCCATTATATCGGGCTAGCTCATATGGTATGCACCCGATTTGGCCTACCCCGGTCACTACCACCTTGCGAGCTCCCCATTTGTATAAGTTCTGAAAAATGAATACCATATATATTTGTGGTAAATATAATTTGTTAGGTATAGTACTAGGAATTTATCAATGGTAAGACAGTCATAAAGTCCAAAACGCCCAAAGGGTAACTTCGACCCAGTTTAGGTCAAGAGTGTCATATTTGAGTGATAATTACATTTTTCCAAACAAACACGAACTTCTAATCAAAACTCCACTGGAGATATAAAGTTGAAATATGAATCAAATAAAATAAGTTTATTGATAGTAGTCGAAATAAATAAGTTGAAAGTTGTCACTATAGCGAGTCAAGTTTAATCCGAATAACTAAAATAATAATAAAATGAGTAGATAATGTCTACCGTTAATTGTCTTGAATAATCTTGAAGAAGAGCATCAGCATAAGCTTTTGGGGTATATTGTGAAGAAGATGAATAGAAATTAGGCATGAAATAATTGTTGAGATAGTCATTGCTTCCCATTCCTGAGTAAAATATGCATTTGCTGAGATAAGTTCCCAATGCATTCAAATCTCCTCTGAAATATCTACTCATCTCTTGGACTGTTCTTACATGGTTTTCAACCTGCTGGTTCATTGACATGTGATCCCCCTGCAATCACATATACATTCACCATACATACATTGTTCATAGAATTATACGTGTTAACTTGACTATGTATATATATAATTCCATTGTACATAAACGATCTCACTCATTCTTTTGGTAGATATTGATTGGGATTGTATCTTAATGGAAATGGAAATCCTAGTTGTTGTTCTTTCATTTGATTGGAATGATTTTTCATTTCTATGAAAAATAGTATAATTTTTTTTATTGGACCACATATTTCATCATTTTTTATCAAAATCTACTAAAAAATTTGAATTTTAGCCAAACCAGATAGGGCTAAGGAATCAGAAAACTCCATTGCTGAAGCCGTTTCTTAGGGTTTGTAGTCATCATTTAGGCCATGGATAAGGGAGTTTGGCAGGTTAAAGGTTCCTGAATTAGGTTTATACCTTCTAAATAAGCAAAAATTAAAGGCAGCTTTCTTAATTACATGTAAGGGAATTTCATTTTACCAAATTATTTCCAGTTTCGTCCCTGATTCCCGCTGCTCCCGATGCATAATTTGTTCCGCTGAGTAATTCTCGACCACGGGTTCTTGCAAAGGGTGGAATGTAGGCTGGAAACCCTAGAAGTTGAGCTGCAAAATAACATAAGAAAGTGATACACAGTTCCATAGTTTTGAATTTCCATAACAAAATATACGTGTTTTTAGCTTAGCCAAGCATATCTTAGAAATAAATAGTTCGTCTAATGTACAACAATTTAAACTTTTATATGAGATAATTCAACAAAATGAAATACTTCAAGTTACCAAGAATATCGACATAAGTTCGGCCATTGGTAAAGCGGCCGGTGTCTCCTTCCGGGAAGTCAATGCCATAAGGCCCGTAGTTGGCCCTGGCAAGAGTGAGTATGTCATTGTTGTTACCATTATCAACTAATGAGTCCCCAAAGATAAAAAGACATGGCACTTGGGGTTGTCGAGGCTGTGAGCAAGCCCTAGTTGCTAGCCACAAGAAAGAAAAAAGGACCCGCAAAACTAACTCATTCAATTTTGCCATAGTTATATGAGCGACCCTGAATAAAGACACTGGTCCTTGTATATGTATATTTATAGGGTACATGTCCTTATTAAATAGGGTATGCCTTTTTAGCTGTACTTCATGTGTTTGTTGAGTGTGATCTTTCCCAAAGCAGCGGTGAGAGGTGATATCTCGTGAGAATTGAACTGGAAAGAAATGCCCTTTACAGGTATGCAAGCCTATTGTTGAAGTTCAAGTTTTATCACCGCCCATGTATCATAATTGAGGATGGGTCAAACTTTAGAAAAATAACGGTGCATTGATGACAAGACTGGTATTTCTCCAATAATTTAGACTTTCAGATGAGATGAATACACCTTCAACAAGATCAAACCCGTTACCTTAATTTATCAAATTCTACTTCATATGAACAAAACTAAAGGGAATGCTTGACATATAGAAAAAGAGATTGATTAGATTGTTTGAGCACCGTCGTGTACCTAATATAGTCCTCAATCCATGGCTTTCAAACAAGATGAGCGATCTTTAAATTTATTGAGCTGGAAAATTTCAAATTGGCCCTGAACCTATTTGCCTTATTAGTAAGATGGTTTAAAATCTGTGAAAAAGAACAAGGTGGTCGAGACTCTAGTTATAGCTGCACAATGAGTTCAAATCTCCATTAATTTTTCATGTACCATGGAAACATATTTCATTTCTAATTTATGTCATCGGCCCAAGTTGGGAAGTAAAATACTACTTTACAAAATTGGACCGGTGAGAGTCTTTTGATAATATTTATTGATGACATATTATAACTATAATAAAAGGTTCAAGACCTAGTCGAGCAATAGGTAATGACCAATAGTCTGCAATCTATGCTCTTGGTTGATAATCTGAGTGGAGATAACATTAACAGTGACTCTGATATATACAAGTCTCAATTTTATATATGCTTTCTTAATTTAGGATAAGTTAATATAGTTTGTCATGACATAATTCAATTTGTCTCAGAGAAAAGTAATAGGTTAAGGTGAAACTAAAGAAGATAAAATCCGCGCTGTGTAATTCTTATTCTTGTGGTTTTAAATCAGATAAAATTCATATAACTGATATCAGATTTATTAAGAATATACTAATGTCGTGTTATTTTTACCAGGACAGTCGAATAATGTTTATTCCTACTCAGGGCATTGGAACATTAGTCTGCAAGTCAATGCCTAAAAATTGTACGGGATCGTTCCTCCTATTCATGAATTAATTGACACACTTATTTGACAAATAATGATGACATTTAATTTAAATCAAACTAACGCTCAATATCTTATGGATCTCAAGTGATTATAACAAATTCTCTCATGATCTTAGTGAAATACATATTTGAGCATTGAATTGACTTAAATTAAAGGTCACGATGATTTGTCAAACTCCTGAGTAGGAGGAACGGTTCCGAAAATCGTATATGCAGTGATGTTGCAAATGCTCTATAACCCTCCTAATTTTCCGTGCAGAGAAGTATAGCAAATGCATTTCATTCTTCTGTAATTCATGATGATAAGGCTAGAAATATAATGGTTCTTTTCAACTACAATCCCCCGCCCACCCCCTCCTTTCCCTTTAAACTGCCAAAACAAATGAAAGTCAATACGTGTCAGACATACCCATCAACACCAAGCACTTCACCCCAAAGAGAAATAAGTAAAAAGAAGCTAAATGGAGAAGTCTACCCAAAGAAAGAGAGAAGGGGGGGGGGGGGGGGGGGGGGGGGGGAGAGAGAGAGAGAGAGATGAAGCCATAACTAATGAGCACAACCTCATTGGTGACTATTTTCATTCGAAATACGAGCTCTTTGTCTGATGTCATATTTACTTATTTCTTCCATCTTATGTCAGGTCTTGTTATTGGGTTAATTTTTAATATATGTTAATTATATATGGATTGTGCTTAATTGTAATAATCTTCTCCGGTTGGATTTATAGGGTCAAAAGCTTTACGAACAAAGCTCGAATACCATGTTGGATTTTAGATATCAAGGAGAAGGAAAGAACCGGTTTTCACTCATCGGTTTTGATACAAAAACTCTACTGTTTTTAGAACAAAATAGAGAGAAGAAAAGTTTTTCAAACAACAATTTAATTCATCATTTTCTTCTAATAATAATGGAAATACATAGCTCTATATATAGCCAAACATACAAGATTTTTCTAACAACTATCATTACCTACTATCACTTTACCGTACTACAAACTAGATAATTGTACTTGACCATACTTTGACAATACACTAACTTGTAGTAGCTACAAAATAGTCTAACTTTTACATCATTATAAGAGTTAGACATTAACTAAAACTTGTAACTAAATGAACAACAAAATATTTGTTATATGACAACAAAATGTCACTCAAACTCCAACATCTCCACGTGTACATGGGGAGCTAATCTAACCAATAGAGAAGCAATAAGTCACTGAATTGAAGCTAATACCATCCCATGAGAGGGAAACAAAAGAAAAGGAAAGTAGAAGAAACAAAAAGACCCTAATCATATTGTCTTTTTCTATAAAAATCAAAGGGCAGCACGCCAGCACCAGAGAATACACACTTGGAGAGTTCAACTTACCAAATAACTGTGGAAAGATTCGTGTGAAGAAGCTCAAGTCGCAGGAGACGTTGTATGCCATTGCATGAGGAAGAGGTTTGACAACAGTGTCGATGCTAAAAACACGACCAAGAAACTGCACACATGTGAAAGAACTACATCAATGACTGCAACACATCTTACATAGATAATAAATTGGGAACAATACATAAATAAGGTTTTTAGTATGATGAATTCAATAATAAGATAAAAGGTTTCAATATTCAAAAATCAGGTTTCTATTAAATTTTATTTATGATTTAATTAATTAATTAATTAAATATATAAAAGTCACAAATTTATACAATTTTGGTCACAAATGAATTTATTGGTCACATATTATCAAATTAATTAATTACAAATTATTACGAGGTCACAAATCAAAATTTTTATTGATCACAAATTATTTTCGAAGTCACGGATTGATATTTTAATAGGTCACAATTTATTTCCGATGTCACAGATCAAAATTTTAATAGGTCACAAATTAATTTCTTAGATCACAATTAATTTTCGTCACAATTCACGAATATATGAGTCACAATATTGTGACCGCCACCAAATTTTAAGTGACCACCACTTCGTCCCAGCCTCCACCAGCGGCACCACCACCGCCAAAGCACCCACAAACACCTCCACCAACAGAGAGACGACCATCCACCCACCACACAACCCAGGGACAGAAGCTCCACCGCCATATATGAACACAGATATGTGACCCACCCACCACATACGATACATGCTGTCAAGACCACTCCACCACCACCATCGCCAAGGTCCTTAGAGCGCAACCACCATCACCCTCACTCCAAACTGCCACTACCATCAGTCCCAATAGCTTCCACAAGACAGTGCAAATGTTCCAGTCACAAATTACTGTCCAAAATAGAATTTGAAATAGGATCACAGATATGTGACTCAATTTGCACTAACAACAGATTCGAACCACCATCACCAACATTTTCCAACCCACACCAAATTATTGCCGATCTGCAGCAGCGACAGGGGGAAAATCAGTTTGACCAAACAGCAAATTCGAACCACCACACCAACATTTTCCAACAGCGACGGGCGAATTCAACCAACAGCGATAGGGGCGAAATCGGTTTCTAACCAATGCCAAATCATCGCCGATCTGCAGCAGCGGTAGGTGTTGCTTCAGCCGCTGGGTTTGTGTCGTGGATCTGCTTCGCCCTCTGAAGATAAGATTGACTCTGTGAGGGATAGAGAGAGATGGGAGTGTAATTTAATTTAGGGAGGCCGGCGAACTGGTTCATGATTCCAGTGGTATTCCATCCTCCTTCGATCTACCTAGCCGTTGATTAGTCGGAGTTTTGGGTGGGGGTTTGGTGGTGGTGTTAGAGTGGATAGTTCCTCACACAAGAACACTCAATAATGGAAGAATAAAGCTTGTTATTAAATGAAGAAACTGTGGCTTTAAATAGCCTTACAAACGTGCAACCACAAATAACAAAGTCTATCCTAAGTCCTAATAAGTAGGACTTTATTAACAGAAAGTAATACACCACTAATTAATCATGCTAAGTCCTAAAGACTTAGTCAACAAGTAAATGAAACTCCAACAAATCCTCATTTAAACTGTATTGCGTAAAGCAATCAATTTACCTACTAGGCATCCTGCATAATCCAAGCAAGTTTCTGAACTTCCCAAAATCATCAAACTTCAATGGTTTCGTCATGACATCTGCTACTTGATTCTGTGAACTGCAATATAATAACTCCACCACACCATCTTTGCAAAGATCACGAAGGAAATGGAATCTAACATCTATGTGCTTGATCCTTCGGTGCAAGACAGGATTTTTTGATAACTTTATAGAAGAACTATTGTCACAAAAAATTACAATGGACTTACTTTGACTGCAACCAAGCTTTTCAAGAATCCTTCTCATCCACACGCATTGGCACGCACAGTAAGCTGCAGAAATGAATTCAGCATCTGTGGTAGATAGGGTAACAACTGGTTATTTCTTGGAAGACCATGCCACAACTCCATTGCTCAACATAAAGACATAACCAGATGTACTCCTGCGATCATCAATATCCCCTGCGTAATCGCTATCCGAAAAAGCCACTAATTCTTCACCATTCACAACATTACTTTTGTAGCAAATTCCTAACTCCACTGTACCTTTCAAGTACCTCAGAACCCTCTTGATAGCTTGTATATGTAGCTCTGTTGGATTTTCCATATATCGGCTAATCACACTCACCACAAACATAAGATCCGGCCTTGTCACAGTCAAATACATCAAACTACCTACCATTTGTTTATATTGAGTTGCATCGACACGAGCTCCTCCTTCATCTCTTGAAAGCTTGAGGCCTGGCACAATAGGATTTTGTACTGAGTTGGAGTTATTCATACCAAACTTCTCTAGAATCTCCTGTGCATACTTCCTCTGACTCAAGTAAACCCCCTCATTTTTTTGCACAATCTCAACACCAAGAAAGTACTTCATCTTGCCCAAATCTGTCATCTCGAATTCCGACATCATTGAAGCTTTAAACTGTTCAAACATCTTGGTATTACTTCCTGTAAATATCAGGTCATCTACATACAAGCTTACTATCAACATCTTACCTTTTCCTTCAGTCTTGATAAACAAAGAGTGCTCGTATGGACATCGCTCAAAGCCTTCCCTGATGAAGTATGCCTCTATTCTGCTGAACCAGGCTCGAGGAGCTTGCTTTAGCCCATACAATGCTTTCTTTAGCTTGTAAACTTTGTTCTCATCTCCCTTCTTCACATACCCTTCAGGCTGATCAACAAATACATTCTCTTCCAGCTCTCCATGTAAGAACGCGCTCTTCACATCTAGTTGAAAAACACTCCATTTTCTTTGTGCAGCTAAGGCTAAAACCATTCTGATGGTATCCCACCTAGCCACCGACGCAAATACCTCAGTATAATCAATCTCATACTGTTGTGCATACCCCTTCGCTACAAGTCGAGCTTTAAACTTGTCAACCTCTCCCTTATCATTGAGCTTTGTTTTGTAGATCCATTTCACTCCTATCTTTCTAGCTCCAATTGGCAAGTCAGTCAAGCTCCATGTATCATTCTTCTCAATTGAATTCAGCTCATTTTCTATTGCTTCTCTCCACTTTATACTCTTTGCTGCTTCTTCATAAGAACTTGGATCATCTGCTAAGGTATAAAATACCATATTTTGCATTTCTTCCTCCTCTAACGATCCTTCACCCATAATATAGTCTTGCATCCAGTTTGGTGGTCTCCTATTCCTCCCTTCATGTGGAACAGGTGCATTAGGTGAAATATTCAAAGATGAACTAGTGTTTCCTTCTTCATTAGATTGAGCAGCTTCTTCACTTTCTTCTTCACTATCACCATGCATATCATGTTCCTCTTCATCATCACCCCACCTGAGTACAATATTCTTCTCTTCCTCTTCACTTCTGCCCCAATCCCACCTTTCATTTTCTTCAAAAAAACACATCTCTACTAACGACAATCTTCATTGTTGCAGGATTGTACAACCTATAAGCCTTTGAACCCTCGCTCAACCCTAGCAGTACACACTTCATACTTTTGTCCTCTAGTTTAGTCCTTTTGTTATCAGGAATGTGAACATGCCCTATACATCCGAAAACTCGAAAGTGCTCCACAGCTGGTTTGTTTCCACTCCATGCCTCCTCAGGAGTCGCATCTTTGATAGCTTGAGTAGGACTTCGATTAAGAACGTGGACTATCCAATTGACTCCCTCTGGCCAAAACTCCTTTGGCATCTTCTTCCCAGACAAAGTACTCCTCACTAGGTTCATAATGGTCCTATTTTTTCTCTCAACAACTCCGTTCTGCTAAGGGGTAAAGGCTGCAATGAGCTGTCTTTTAATCCCATTTGCAACACAAAATTCATTAAATTCACTGGAGGTGAATTCTCCACCCCTATCTGTACGCAAACAGTACACATATTCCCCAACTTCTTTCTCAACAAGTACTTTGAATCTTTTAAAACAAGCAAAGGTCTCACTCTTCTCAGACAAAAAATACACCCAACACTTTCTAGAATAGTCATCGATGAAAGTGACCATGTACCTTTTGTTGCTATTCGATTCAGGCTGTACAAGTCCACATAGGTCTGCATGAATTAGCTGTAGCCTTTGAGTGGCTCTCCAGAGATTCTTCTTGGGAATAGGTTCCCTGTGCTGTTTCCCAACTAGACAATATTCACATAGCTTTGCCGGAGCTTGGATGGGAGGTAGACCATTCACCATCTTTTTTTCAATTAGAGTTCTCAACCCTTTGTAGCTAAGATGACCAAAGCGACAGTGCCATAGCTGAGACTCATCATCACTGGTGGCTTTGAAACAAGCTGAATCTCTTGCTACAAGTGTAGCTAGTATCACAAACATTCGATTAGCTGTCATGGCAGTTTGAGTTATTAAACCTCGGCTAGGATGAAATATCTTGCACATTCCCTGATGAATTAGTATGGCCAACCCCTTCTCTTGCAATTGCCCTATGCTCAATAAATTGTTTTTTTAGCTCAGGGATGTAAAAGACTCCACTGATTACTTGAGTGATCCCACCAACATGCATCCTAACATTCCCTTTTCCCATAACAGCCATCTTAGAATTATTTCCAAGTTTAACAGAATGTCTAAACCCTTCATCTAAATCTGAAAACCAAACCTTATTACCACTCATGTGGTTACTACAAACGGAATCCAAAAATCATACCTCCTCTCTGATTGAGTTGTGAATCTCAACATGAGACATCAGGAGCATCTCTTCTTCTTCATCCAATTCTGCATAGTTGGCATTCTTCTCCCATTTAGGGCATTCATACTGAAAATGCCCTAACTGGTGGCACTTATAGCATTCTATGATGGCCCTGTTGAGTGCTTGTCTGCCTCGGCCTTTTCCTCTGTCTCTATAACCTCCACGAGCTCTACCTCTTCCTCCAAATCTGTTTTCCTCCCTTGCTCCAAGCCTCTCACTACCTGTGATCTTCAGAGCTTGCTCCTCACCACTATTCTTTCGAAACTTCTGTTCATGAACAAGTAATGAGCTCTGCAACTCATCTACAGAAAGAAGATCAATGTCTTTCGACTCCTCTATAGAACACACAATATAATTGAACTTCTCAGTGAGAGTGCGCAACACCTTCTCGACAATTTTTACATCCTGCATATTTTCTCCAGCATTCCTCATGTCATTGGCTACCACCATAACCCTTGAAAAGTAATCAGTGACAGACTCACCTTCCTTCATTTCCAGAATCTCGAATTCCCTGCGAAGGGTTTGAAGTTGTGCACGCTTCACTCTGATATTCCCTTGATATTTTGTCTTCATGGAATCCCATAGCTGCTTGGACGTGTTCTTCTGTGTGATAGTCTTCAAAATGGACTTGTCGATTGCCTGGAAAAGGTAGTTTTTTGCCTTCAGATCCTTCAGTTTTAGCTCCTCCAAGGTTTTCCGTTGTGTGGCTGACAATATTTCTTCTCCAGCAGGCTCAGAGTAACCTGTTTCGATGAGAGTCCAATATTCTTTTGATCTCAGGAGGTTTTCCATCAACATGCTTCAGTGATCGTAATCCCCATCAAATTTGGGAATGCAAGGTGCTTCAACAGCCATCTCTTTCTCACTGTGTTTCACTCACAATTTTTCTCTTCTCTCTTTCCTCCTAATCAGGCCATTTTCTGAGGCTCTGATACCACTAGTTAGAGTGGATAGTTCCTCACACAAGAACACTCAATAATGGAAGAATAAAGCTTGTTATTGAATGAAGAAACTGTGGCTTTAAATAGCCTTACAAACGTGCAACCACAAATAACAAAGTCTATCCTAAGTCCTAATAAGTAGGACCTTATTAACAGAAAGTAATACACCACTAATTAATCATACTAAGTCCTAAAGACTTAGTCAACAAGTAAATGAAACTCCAACAGGTGGTTGTTGGTAGTTTACTAATGGAGGGTGGTGGCGGCGGGGTGGTGGCGGCAACGGTGATAGAGAGACTGATTGAGACCGAGCGAAAGAGAGAGAGACGGGGTGGGGGAAGTGAGATCCAAGGTTTAGGGTTAGTATATTTATATAATTTATTTGATTTTTTAATATTATTATTTAATATTAAAATATTTTATAATATTATAAATAAAACCTGATTTTTGTATAAATAAATAATATATCCTAATTTTGATTTTGGATCTTTAAATACCTTCCTAGATGTAATTTCCTCTAATAAATTGTACAGGATATAAAATTAGATGCTAATGACTTCTGTACAATGAATGCAATGTTCGTTTCGATATCAGTTGAAGAAAAATTGGTGGCATACCACTGACAACCACAGTCAATAATGACAAAGGTTATCAGAACGAAAAATAGTAACTGACTTCGGTACAGCTTGGGTGGATGGATCAGGTAAAGTATTTTTAGAGGAAAGGGTTAAGTAACAAACTAGAGTAGAACATGCTTTATTAGGATGAGAGGAATTGCTTAATCAGCAGGCACTAAATGCCGGATATCTTATCTATCAGTCAGCCTTTGTAGGAAGTTAAAACAATTTGTTATAGATAAAGACTTTGTGATGCAGCGATTAAAGTATATTGAGGCACAAAAAAAATTAAATATTGGGGTTTCTTTAATTCTAGTCCGTATTAGAATAGGCTTATTTCCTTTGTTTTCTATTTAAATTAGATTTCTTTAATCTTCTACTTAAGTTTGGATTGTCCGCTAAACAAAGAGGGTTAACTGTTTTACTGACACATTGATTATTGAATACCATTACAATTCTCTCTCTACTTTCTCTTCCTTGTCTCATCTCTCTTCAATACTTCTTAATTGTCATAAGTTGCTGATTGGAATCTTTGTTAACGAGCATCTGTCGTTACTTTGTGAGTTACGGGATAGCGCTAGAACGCTACTAGATACCCGATTTTAATTTGACTTTATGTGTGGAATTAATCTAACCAAAACAACAAGTCACTTTAAATAGTTTCTACAATTCCAATTAATCCAATGTTTGAATGTCGCAATTGTAATAATATAGAAAGCAGTAAAGAACACCAATATATTGACGGAGAAACTCAACAAGAAAAAAACTCTAAGACCAAGTCAGTTACCTCCACTATCGACAATATGGATTACAGTGCGATTTCAGACTAACAACTTTCAGTAGTTCTAGTTGTTGTAATTTATGCAATCTCTAAGATCCACTATCTAACTTCCAGATTCAAGATTTATCTGTCATAGATGACTCTCGATCTACCTCCTATAGCTTCTAAAATCTGCTATTGCGTTTCCAATCACCTGATCTTCTGTCAATTGTCTCTACAAGTGGAATTCCAAGAACCTCATGTTCTTGTGCTCTTCCTGCGCTTGCTCTACCTCTTCCAAATTCCAATGAAACAGGCAGTTCCTTAAAAGATTAAGGACGCCAAGTGTTTTGGATTATGGAACCTTGATGTTTTCAAAAATCGGGTTGTTGGATCTCAAGAGTGAATGTATGAATCTTTCAATGATTTGCTTCTTGGATCTCTGTCATATATGTTAATGAATCTCTCAATGTAAGAATAATGTAACCTGTATAAAATCGTGCACTTTGCCTTTATTTATATGTAGGGCAAAATAAATCTCATGGGCCATGAAATACTGTTTAAAATCGCGTATTGAAATTGGCAGAATGAGACTGTCGCTTGAGCGAGAGGACTTTTCGCTCGAGCGAAGGGTCCATTGCTCGAGCGACGGTCAGGCGAACATCGAGCAAAGAAGTCTCTGTATGTGCTGCTCGAGCAATTCATTGGCGAGCAGCTAGCGAAATTTCGACAGATCTTTAACCTTATTCCAAACTCAAATTCAAACCCTAGCTCAACTATACATAATTGCACCTTGGTCCTTGACTTTTACAAGAATTCATTTTAGTCCATTTTGTTCACAAACATGTCGATAACAATATTGACCTTAACACTTTGTATCAAGAGTCACTCCAAGAAGACGTACTCACACAAGTGATTAAGATGACCATGGACCTATCACCAACCCAGTGGCTAACAATTGCGAAAGCGATGAGTGAGTATATGCAGGGATTGAGTTACAACATGATGATCCCAACCCGAACATTGGCTTATATTGAGCTGAGCACAATTTGATAAAGATAGTGGTAAGCATTGTTAACTTACACGCGGGCACCGCAATACATCCTCCATCCTTCTAGAGGTTCCTTTATTTTGACAAAAGGAGATATATTGCAAAGGTCATATTTCTTTCTAATTCTCCAGGTGACCCTTAACTCTTTCGATGAATGAAACTGGGGAAAAGCTATTTTAAGTTCGGGAAGGCTTCAGAAAGGTGGACAAGTGCAAGTGATGGGTGATGGCAATGGGTCGAGCTGAGGCGGTTCGGCTCGTTATCCTACGAGCTCGGCTCGTGCTCGGGCTCGTTGCTCAACGAGCTCGTGGGCAACGAGCCGAGCCGAATTCGGCTCGTCAAAAAATAAAAGTGTTCGGCACGGCCCATGAGCTCGTGGTTCGTGGGCCGGAGCGAGCCGAGCTCACGAGCTCGGCTCGTGAGCTAGCCTCCAATTTTTTTTTTTTTTTTTTAATACACGTTTTTTTTTCCTAAATTTTGATTAAAAAAAATAGATTTTCGGTAAAATTTTATTTTATAAGTATTTTTATTTTGTAAACAATTTATTTAGACTTTGATAAAGTATATTTTTATAATATATTTTTTTATAAATTTATCTTATAAATAATACTTATAAGTTTTTTGTAATTACAATTTAATTTTTTTACTTATAAATAATTTTTAATTAATATATTTTCATTTTCAAGTTTGTTTTGAAGAAAATATATTAATTGAAAATAATTATTTTATAAATGATAAAATTAAAAAAAATATGAGACACTGTCAAATGATTTTTCAAAATATTTTTCATTTTAAAAATAATAAAATATTAAAATATAAACCCTACTCCGTTATCCGGGTATGGGACCGGCTACTTCAATAGTTCAATTTCGAGTAGGCGGAGTTAAAAATTGTACACAAACAACTTGTTACGTATACAATTTTTTTAAAAAAATTATAAAGATATTAAAATAAAAATTCGTCATAAATATGATTAAACTAAATATCACTTACTTGACTACATGCAATTTCGGCATATTTATCTTGCAGTCGAAAATGAGCGTCTTGCCAATCCTTCACGCACATTAATGCTTCTAAAATATCTTCTTTTAGTCGATTCTTAACTTCAAAGAGAACCCTAGACCCTGCACTAAAAGCAGATTCCGAAGCTACAGTGCTAACCGGAGGTGTTAGTAGATCTTTTGCCATTGCAGAAACTATTGGCCATCGACGTTCATACTTTCGCCAGAAGTCAACTACTTCTTCAGAATTTTTCCTTAGTGCATTGTTACTAAGCCAATTATGATTAAAGTAATTAAGTAATTCAGCAGGCATTGCATTGAGACTGTTACTCGATGTTTGAGTACATGCAGTGGAAGACAAACTACTATGACTTGATGAACCATATGCATATCCAGTTTGACCATATCTATATGAGTTCATGCCTTCAAATAAATTTAAAATTTCAGCGTCGTCATCTCCTAAATTAGTTGGAGGAATACTTGTAGAGCCGAAGGGTACACGAGTAATATGTGTACCCATTCATGAAGCATATGTTACATACATTTCAGATAAAGTTACTTCCAAATTCCTATAAGTAATAGGTACGTTAAAAGTTAAAGATTTTGACATTCGTTCAATTATAAATTTAGTACCCGATAAATTATATTGGGGGTCCATGACGCATGCTAATGAAAATAACATGGGCAAGTCTTCCCAATATTTTCTAAACTTTAATTCCATGGCAATTATAACTGAATTAAAATCGGGGTCATCTTTATATCTATCAAAAGCCCTAGAAATTAGATAAAGACGTTGAAGGACCATACAACTAGTAGGATAATAAACACCAGATAAAATCATAAAAACATTTCAAAAAAACTTTAATTTTAATAACTAAAGTCCAATCGGATTCATTCAAAATATTTTCGTCGTCGTCCCTCATATGCCTATTGTTATAAAATTCAGTAATTAAATGTTCGAAACCTTCACATGATTTTAATAATAAATATGTGGAGTTCCATCTATGCGCTACGTCATTAGTAAAAGTTTTTGAATGCGACACCCCATTTTCGGCACAAAAATCCTCAAACACTTGTTTTCTACTAGGTGTAATAGTGATATAAGTTAGTGCATTCTTAATTCGTTGAATTTCATCCTTAACATATTTTAAACCATCCTATGAAATTTAAAATATGGCATACACATCGAATATGAAATAAATAACCACCGAATTCGGGTTGAAATACTCTTTTTAATTTCTCGATAACAACCTTATTTACACTAACGTTGTCGAACGTAAAAGAACGAATTTTACTCTCGCATTTATATTCTCTGATAATGTTCATAATAGCACTAAATATATTGGGAGCATTGTGCGGGTACTCAATAATTTTAAAAGCAATTATTCTTTTATGCATGATCCAAAGTGGGTCTATATAATGTGCAGTTGCAGCAATATAACCTCTTTTATTAATCCCTTCCCATAAATCCGAAGTTAAAGATATCACACCCCCATATTTTTCTAAATCGGCAATTAATATTTTCTTTGCAGTTTCAAAATATTCTATTGTATCAGAACCAACAGTATTTCGACTTACCCCAACGTACCTTGGTTGAAGACATTCTTGCACAAAGGTAACGAAATGTTGGTTGTCCGTTTGTGCTAGTGGCAACTCAGATCCGGCAAGGTATTTCACCATTCCTGTTCTAGTTCTTTCCGCCGAATACATCCATGTACTAAGTGGCATAGTAGTAGCACCGCTGCCTGGACTACCAAACTGTAGTTGCGTTTGACCAGCAGGAAGAAGACCATATTTGGCCGCACATGATTTGTAGTGACGGTTGAGGTGGGTGGTTCCAATGCCTTTTTGATGGGCCAATCGTTGTTGACAGTATTTACATACTGCTTTGGTTTCTTGAATTCCATCGATCACACGACCAGTTTGAACTAATTTAAAATGGTCCCAACATTTTGCCTGCTTCTTCCCCTTTTTCTTCCCTTTTGCATCGGGAATTTCAATAACAGGTTCATCATCCTGTTCCAAATCAATTGGAGCATCAACATCAACGTCATCCAAATCAATTGGATGACGACTTTCATGAATATTGTAATCTTCAATATTTTCTGGAATGGGTACTTCATCTAGACCGACGAACTCATTTCCAAATTGATTTTGGGGCACATGTGCTACATTCTCGACTCCGACATCGAACAAGTTTTCAATAAATGAGCGTGGATCCATTTGTGAATAATTGAAATTGAATATTGAAGAAGAAGAAGAAGAAGAAGTGAAGTAGAATTGAGAAGTGAATGAATGAATATTATGTAGTAGTGTAGAAAATATATTGTAAAATCAAGATTATAATTTAATGATATGAATATAAAATGTAGAAGAGTATAGAAATAAGAATGAATAAATAATATTGATTATAATTGATTTGTAGAGAGTATAGTAGAGAATAAGAGATTGATAGTAAATTTGGTGAGAAAAAAATGTTGTAATTGATGGATATTTATAGGAAAAAAATGAAATTTGAAAAAAAAAAAAAAAATTTAAAAAACGTGACCAAACGGTCACTGAAAATTCTGAAAATTCAGTGACCGTTTGGTCACTTTTTTCAAATTTTTTTTTTTTTTTTTTTATTTGGGACGAGCCCACGAGCCGGTTCGGCTCGTGGCTCGTCAAATGCGAGCCACGAGCCCAAGCTCGTGAGCTCGTCCACGAGCGGCTCGTCTATCTGACGAGCCGAGCCGAGCTCGACTCGTTCAAATTTTTTTTGTTCAGCTCGTTGCTCGAGCATCTTTTTTACGAGCTCGAGCGGCTCGTGGCTCGTTTTAGACGAGCCGAGCCCACGAGCGATTCGGCTCAATTGCCATCACTAAATGGAGAGATTACCTGAAGAAAGGACACAATTGAATTAAAGACAGGTTGCAGAACTCAGCAAAGACGAGAGGAGGAAAAGCAATCACATTCTTGGTTACTCGTTTCATTCAATTTAGAATCACAACACTAGCTCAACTAAAGTTCGAACCAATCTCCGACTTCATCAAAAATACACAAATTTGTCCCCAAGGAATGAAAATCCACATACAATCATCCGCTCCAACATACCCATGTATATCACATATCACGCTCACCTTCCCCATATGTCCACCATTTTCGTCGGAGAAGACGGTGGTTGAGGATTTGAATGAGGAAAAAAGCAACCGAACGCGTTCAGATAAAAAATGATCGAACGCCTTAGAGGACAAAAATGAAGATGGTATGGAAAGATGATGGCGTCGGTCGCCTTCGATTCGCCGGGTGCCTTAATCATTATTCCTCTTTCCTTTAGCGTTATTCCATATGAGAATGAGGGAAAATGGGGGAGAAAAATGGGTCGGGTTGCTTTCAGCGTTATTCCTCTTTCCTTTTTTTATATTTGTTTTCCACCTCATTGTGTCATGTACTTCTATCATCCCATTCTGTACAAGTAGCGGGACTGTGAATTGATAGGTTTTGGCTCTCTGTCCCTTCTCAAGGGAATTGGATAGAGTGGACGGAATGGAGAGGACGACGGCGTTTGGCTTCTAGTTTATTTTGGTTAATTATGCTAATGGTCACTAAAGTTTTAAGTAATTATGTTTATGACCTTTATAGTTATTTTCTTACTCGAGTTTTAACTATTACACTAATGTTTACTCCATCAACGTTTTAACATTAAATCCTAAGCGACATCATTAAGTGTTATCGTGTCATCAAATGACATTATTTATTACATCAAGTCCTTGTTTGAGCTCTATTTTTATCTTAAAAATACATTTTTGAATAGTGTAATGATGTGAAATGTGCGGTTAAAAAATAAGAAAAAATTTTGAATTTATGTGTAATATTATTTTATTGAAAAATATGTGGTTTAAATGATATCAAAATACTGTTTAAAAATATTTTTTTTTTTTCCAAAAAATGAGGCTCAAACAAGGGCCAAGTCAGAAAAAATTGTTGTTAAAAAAAAGTGTGAATTTACCATATGATTGAAGCCTGAATATAATCAAAGTCAAAACTAAAGCCACATTACATTTTTTCTTGTTTGATCTTTAATTCCTGACTTTTCAATTTTGTTGATTTGAAATACATAAGATTTAACGTTAATATTATTTTTTATTTTTTACCCACGGACCATTAGAATAATAGCTAAAAATTTAAGTGTCTTTTAATATGAGAAAAATAACTTCAATGATCATTGGCGTAATTAATCTATTTAATCTTATTTCAATGTCGTCATATTTTTTAGGGTTATATACATGCTAGTCCTCGGTCATTATTTCGCCATAACTAGCAAGATCATTATTTCGTCACATTGATGTGAAGTCTTCTCACTAATAAAATTTGAGTTGGTGATAGAATGATAATGTGAAATGCTTGCATTATATTGAAATTGTTCTATTTGAATTTTAATCGAACCGAGATAGGTAAATAATGAGAATAAAGGTCATGGAGAATTATAGTCAAAATAAGACTAATATTTTCTAGAAGGTGCGAGATAAGGATACGTTCCATGACGTACGGCTTGACTTAGATATGTCCAACCTTAGCATGTAGGCCCACCTTGGTGCTTGACTCAATGTGCGTACACAAGATCGGACTATAGAGTTCGAGATTGGGTTGAAGCGACATTCGTGAACATCACCAACCAACAAAACTTATTCAAACTAAATCGCCTCGAACATGATGAAATCTAGAGAACCGCAATCGACCCAGTCAGACAGAACTGGGGAATCCATAGCAAAAAATGCAACTAAGCAAGTCTATGGATCACTGAGTTCCTATTTCTAAGAATATAGATTAAAGAACCACAACCCGCCAAAACAAAATTTCATACCAATAAATATAAAATCAACTACAAGAATATTCCATACTTGATTAATACTTAGTTTCTAAAAGATTGAATTATATAGTGAGTGTGTGATGTGAAGTCTAACTAATTGAAAACATCTATGAATTGAAAGCGTCTATGAATTAGTTCCAAAAAAGCGTCTGTTCTTCTACTTTGATTTTTTTCATCAAGATTGGATTGGTGTTCAATGTACCACGTACAAGATCGAAAAAAATTCAAAACTTTCCATGCCGAAAGACTCCTATGCCTTTCTTGGTTGGACCAACCCAACCGGCCATTTCCAACAAGTCTTTCTTCATTTTGAGAGTAAGAAGCAAAACTAGAGGGATGACATGAAAAGTGACTCTTACGCCCAACAGCCACTCGAGCAATTTGCCATTCTAAAAGATTGAATCCAATTAGATCGAATACAACCACCTCTCTCATTTAACAAAATCTATTCAGACGAGTATTCAAGATTGGTTTGTCTGGACATCTATGGTCATAAACACGTACATTTCATATTTGAACCATATTAAACTGTTCAATGCCACAATGAACATCACAGATTTGTTCCCAAAAAATTAAAATAATAATAATAATTAATAATAATATTAATTAATTAAAAATAAGGTAAGAACACTATTATTACTTCTCGCAAATCTCGTCTCAGTATATTTGTAAAAAATATTAGCGATAAATCCCAAAGGGAGAAGAAAATCCCAATGTTAAGTTATTGCAAGTACATCACAAAAATTCAGCAATGGCAAACATAACCGCAAAAACAATATTGATCCTGCCATTTATCTACAAAGGTGTGTGACAATTCTACAAAGATACTATAACATGATTTAAGCTTGATAAAGAGCTCAGGACGAGTAGGCAAGAGCAATCACCCAATGAGAATGCACGAATCAATTGTCAAAATTATAATCTAAAATCTATAAGAGCCAGATTGAGGTGGAGCAGGTGGCAATCGATTAGGGGTGCGGCGGCTGCCAGAGTTTGAGCCAGAGCCCACATCGCCATTTTGAGCAGGGTCACTGTACCGACGACTGTGACCATTGGATGAATGCCTAGAGTCCCCATATGAATCAGTTGGGCCATTGGCAGCGGCATCAAATGCTGATCTCCACTCATCACCCGATGAGGGTCCGGCCGAAGTTGGACTGCTTTCTACACAAGTCAATATGAAAAAAAACTCCACTTTACACGTGATAGAAATGATGCACGAGCCACATGAGATATCATTCAAGGCTAGAAAACACTAGCAGTTCCCGAACTTATAGCTAAATTTCATGGTAACAAAGTTGTGACCAGCTTAAAACAAATGAATTTTAGTCATCAAAATGAAAATCACTAGAAGCCAAGTGATTAGCAGTGCATTTTACCCTGCCCCATCATCCCAGCATAGCAAATTAGAACAAAAAATCATAGCTGAATTTTGAAGTCATAATATCAAAACTTGAATTGAGCTACTTCGAAGTAAACACTCCAAACATTATTATGCATATTTTCGTCTATCTGTGAATCGTTAGTTATCAGTCAGCTATCGTCCATTCGTTTTCTTTTAATAGTCAAGAGTGACACACTTATACCCAATTAATCAGTCACAAATCTTGATGCAGACTTTATTCCTCTTAACCTAACATGCATGTTTATTTGCTGCTCTAATTGTGTGCTTCATATTTCCAATTTCATTGTTTTGATGCTGGCGCTGAGCACTCTAAAGACATGCACTATTACCAATAGTAATCCTTCATATGAGGATGCTGAAAAAAACTTTCCTATGTAACTAGGAATAGTTTCGTGCAGATTTTGTGCTTGCACAGGATTCATATCAAAACTACAGAACGTAAAGAAACCAAAATGAATCACCTGCTCCGCCATTCGAAAAGTCTGACGCTGCAGCTGCCCGATTATCATGAATACTGAGTTGCCTGGTGAGCTTGGAAAGGAGAGAAGATTGTTTTTGAATACGCTCCCTCTTGCGCTTTGTATTCTGGTCCTCCTGGAGAAGCTCTTCAATTCTTGCTGTGCTTTGGCCACTGACGTCCACATCAAAATGAAAATGTAATGATGAGGCAAGAAGAATAACAATATGACAGAACTTAATAGCAAGTAATGATGTTTCTATGCATTTGAATGTTTACGGTTTTACTGCTTCTCACAGTTAATGAAGAATATGGCACTTACAAGGCAATGTATATAAAATGCAGGTATCATAGTGTTGCTAACCTGACAGAACTGTACAGCTTATTGAGCATGTCTTCCTTAGCCTTTTCTACTTGGCAAAGAACAACAGCCTGAAAAATCCCAATAAATTGCATATGAAGACTCCGCTTCAAATAAATCAATTCACATGGAGCCTTTAGTTCGAAACTTACCTTTGGGACATTGGCAGCAAGGCTGTTAAGAACAGCTTCAACATAACCACGCACTTCCTGAGCCATCCAGCGAAGCTCTTCTTCAGGATCTGCCGGTTTTCTAGCCATTGTATCCTAAATGGTTCATCCACATGTTAATATCTTAAATAATAAAAGCCTTTGGAAGGATTATAACAAGATGACATATTCTGACCAACTAAAAGAGATGTTGCTTAGGTATACCAAAAACAGGTTAAACAAAACAAGAATTAGAAGAAATGGAAATTACGATAGAATATATTAGAGCAATGAAATTGGAACGATGAAATTTCACTTAGTTACTTACAAGAGAACCATCAGAAAGACTTTGCCGAATGGACGGACCAGATTCACTCTTCACTTCGCCTCCTTTAGAACTGATAACATTTCTCAACTTTTTTAACCATTCTGTCTTATCTGCTGTACTCTCGGCCTTTAACACAACAGCACTATGGGCTGCAATATCAAGTACACTGAGTGTCAGACTTCGTAATTTGAGAAACTGATATATATATAAAAATAAAAGATTAACAACCAAAATTATTACCTTTAAGAACAGTTTTATATTGAACCCGACTTGTCAGTTTGAATACCAGACTGGGTTGTTTCTCTGGACCGTTTGCCTTTTTGTCCCTGGAACTTTTAGAAGGAGCTTCTTCTTCCTCAGATACGTCTTCAAGATTACATTCCTGATTATTTAACGTGTTTTGAGCATTCATATATTTGATCCAATACTTTTTTATTTTTTTATAGGTAATCAAGTAATTTCATTAATCACAAGAGAATACACAAGAAGCGAATTATCAATTTAAACAAGAAAGAAACAACGTGAAATTAGGCAACCCTTCTATATGATTAGTAGCCACGGCATTAAACAAAGTATATAAAGTCATATAAAACAGTTCTCTAATTTGCTCTGTCGTCCATGTTCGGTCTTCAAAATAGTGATAGTTTCTTTCTCTTCACACACCATAAAATGCATCACAGGATAAAATCTTGTACAAGCTTGCTATCTTTATCAAGAAGTTTTCTCTTCCATGTCCACAACACGTCCTCTATATCTCTAGGCAGCATCCAATCCATATGTTGAGAAGCTAGAATACCGTTCCACAATCAACGAACACCGTTACAATGAATGAACAAGTGGTCAATCGTCTTACCATCCCTCTTATAATCCCACTCGGTTACATAAAACATTTTTTTCAAAATTATCCACCATTAGCACCTGGCCCCTCACAGCCGTCCACAGTAAAAATGTCGTCCGTGGAGGCAATTTACATTGCCACACCTTCTAGGAAAATGAACTCTCCACAAGTCCAAGAAGGATCTAAAATAAGTGTGAACAGAAAAAAGATCATCCCGTGCCAACCTCCACCTGCTATGATCACCATCTCCTATCCGATTTTGCACCTCATGGAAGGAGGTCAAGAACAACGCATAATAATGCAATTCTCAATCGTGTAAATCCCTTCCAAAAATAATATTTTAGCTATAACTCCCATTGTAAATGTTTAATACATTAGACACCATAATAAAAAGCATCAGGACAATGCGATGCAAGGAAGGAAATCCCACTTTTAGCGGTTAATCTTCACACCAATAATCATCCCAAAATCTAATATTATTACCATTCCACACAGCAAAAATCAATCTATTTCGGAAGTCACTTCATCCTCATCAGATATACCTCCACAAACTCACTCCATAAGAACCACGAACCTCGACCGAGCACCAACCCCTCTCCATCACAGCATACTTCGCCCTATGATTTCACTTCAAAAATTCTCCCTCTTCACTCCAAATCGTCACAACAGCCCAGCCACGTGCCCATTAAGGTCTTATTAAATAAAACAAGACTCCTCAATCCAATGCCCCCCATTCTTATAGGAGAGCAAACACCACCCCACTTAACCCAATGAACTTTCCTCTCCTCCCCCAACCCTGCCCTGCCGTGCCCAAAGAAATTCTCTTTGAATTCTCTCTAATCTATTTGTCATTGCAACAGGAATGTGAAACAATGACAAAAAATAAATAGGAAGATTAGAGAGCATGGATTTATGAGAGCAAGCTGACCTCCCTTTGATAGGTACATACGCTTCCATCTTGCTAACTTCCTCTCCACCCTTACAATACTATTCCAAATATGTAAATTTTTAAACCGTGCCCCTAAAAGGATATCCCTAGATATGGCATAGACAACTGCGCAACCCTACAACCCAATATATCAGCCAACTCCTTCACATTAGCAACCTCTCCCATTGGTATAGCCTCAGAAAATGGTATCTTTAAGTAATACATTTTTTCCACCTCTCTATTTTGTTTAAAATAAACACTTAACATTTTGGTCAAAGAGACGGGGCAAATACCAACTAGGTGCAAAACATAAAGATAGAAACAGAATAGCCACCAAATTCCAAGTAAACAAGCACTAAGCACGAAAAACTTTGTTCAAACTTTAATCAACCCACAAAGGAATAAGTACATGCACAGAACCAAATTTGTGATAACGAACGATGATTCTATATTATATACATAGGAGCAGCTCTAAGTTGGAACGAGTTGAGAATAAGTACAATAAAGGCATGATATATTTTGGTTCCTTCAGAGGGAAAGGAATACAAGAGCTTTCTCAAGTCATGAAGATCTATTCGGGGAGAATCAAAAGGACATTCTAATTTTTCTATAATTTGGAAAGGTGATTCCATCCTCATGTTTTGATTATTGGAAGAGATAATTGAAGTGTTCTGTTAGTAGTAGTGTTTTGACTAAAGACCTTGAATATGAGGATCCCCCCGTTTTAAATGAAGTTATCTAATGAAAATTAGAACAAATATAATCATATCAGTGCACATTCCAATTTTTATTTTTTTTAATATATATATATATTTTTTTTGTAACTCCATTTTCAGATAATAGTTCATCTTTCCTATTATATTGTTGATATCAGTTAAAGCAACACCAATCAATTTAAAAACAGTATCGCATGTAATTCCAAGAATGCCACAAACAATTAGTTCTACTTCTATAATTACAGGGACACGTGCATCTAGAAATCTAGGGATAACTACGTACAAAGAAACAGACCAATTAACATAGGAGACAACACAAACAAGAACCATAAAAATTTAGAAACAGAATCTGAAACTTATCAAGTAATAGTTAACTCCTCTGAAAATTTTAAAATACACAAGCAAAGGTTCATTTACGTGAAGTATACCTCTAAAGTGATAACACCACGGAAATGTCGCTCTTCTTGTTTTTTAGTGTACCCAAGCTGCAGGAGGAGATTTAATTATTAGTAGAAATTCATCATGGAAGCAATAATGAGACAACTTAGTAGTGCAGAAGAAACATCTAATCATCAAATATGATGCATTATTTCATTATAAAATGGTTGTGTTACTTCAATTGTAAGTATACCACTAAGTTTCTGCTTATTCAAAACCTTAAAAAAATAAAAATAAAAAAATCTAATAGCTACGTAACGTTTTAACCATAGATATTCGAGATGAAAAGCTTAGAATGATTATCAATCCAAATGGAAAAATAACCTTCTCTGTTCATCAAAAGTTTAAAGATTATAAAAAACAAAGGTGAAAAGTGCATGGTAGAAGTGTATAAAGGGAACTCATAGGATTTGGATTAGAGATGATTCCCCTGGTGAAATATTGAATAGAGAGAAGAAAAAGTACAAGCTCCACCATGGTATTATAGTAAAATAAAACAGATATCTACATTAAAAAGGCTTTGTACTCACCTTCCCAGTTTTTTCATTCAAAACAAACCATCTTTTACTCCAACCATTAGTTTTGGCACTTCTCTTCAATAAGAACCCTGCGAACGAAAAGAAGGTACTTGATCAATACATTGCCAAGATGAAGGTACAGAATAGGAATCCCATTTAGCATCGAGGAAGCCATTAATGGTTTTAGCATTGAAGAAGCTATTGCCCTAATAAATCACACATCGTGGACAACCTTATTACATTATTCAACCAGGCTGCTACGCATGTCCAAAAAAAAATTTGTTTTTCTCTTTTGTTATTCGCATGATTAATTCTTTTTTTATTTGACTTCACACCTCCCAACCTAAAACAGGGCCAGGTTTAACAGAAGAATGGCTAGTGAATCAAAACTGCAATTCTATGGGTAGCATTATTTATTTTGGATCACTGCATTAATGACAAAAAATAACTGCCTGCAGCATACCTCAATCACATACTGGAGAGCAGTATTAAATTAATTATTTCACAAGAAGGTCAATGAAAGAGGTAACGAAATGTGCCATGTGCTGCACAAATGATTAAATAAAAAGTTGGAGGAAAGGAAATGCGATCCTTAATTAGAGAATGTAGCACCCATATTCACGAACCTGCTGTTATTTCTCCTTCAGGACCCGCAATTTTCAAGCCTGAACCTTCTTGTACATCTTTATCTTGCTGATTAGGTTTATCCTTCATTGATTTTAAGCTCCCTCCACTTTGTTGGCCTCCAGTTTGTGGACTGGTGGCCTGAATGTAGCATTGAGGACATTTGGAAGTACACAAAAATCACAAGAGTGTTTACGAACAGACTATTTTACAAAAATTCTTAGGCATGCTGTACATGCCATGATTGTAACACATGAAGACAATAATCTCAGGCATCCATATGAGCACACTCATGGATAAGAAGTGTACCCTATTCAGTATGGACTGCTCAGCATCAACACCTTTTTTAGAAGATCGAGTTTTCAGCTCCTCCTCACGTCTCTGTCTATCCATCCTGGAAACCATCAGAGAGAGAGAAACATTGTAAGAATATTCACTATCATTACACTGGGGAACTGACCCAAAGATTGTGAAGGAAAAACATGAAGCATTACTTCCTCACGAAGCCAACATCTAAGAAGATAATGCATCAAACTAAGTTTTATAAACATTATCTTATATTGCCCATCTCCCTCCAAATGAAGGAGAGAAGGAAATTACTGCACCAACAGTTGGTGAACATACCGCCTCTGCACCAAGCGGATAAAGTGCTGAGGGGGAACGAATGCCCGCTCCATGTCAACAAGGTTAACTACCATGGTTTTTGCTTCATTCTTAAACCCTTCCAAAGCAGTGGTGGCAATTGCCACAACCTAGCAAATTAAAGAATAAAACAACATTTCACATGATGAAGTGTTTAAACAGATCCTCACACCTATACAAGAGATTGAATGTCTGCAACTCAAGATTACCTCTCGCTTAAAAGGAGGATATCTACCAAGACCAGGAGTAGCATTTGCAGCAGCTGAGACAATATCAACAAGTACCCGGTGCACCTGTTCAAAGATTTTCAAGTTTAATAGCCTTGAAGGAAGATCAAAGGATTATACAGCAAGAACCAACCAGATTTCATGCACAACAGAGGAAATGGGTGACTGATGTCAATGGCAGCTCAGTAACACTTAAAAAAGTGTATTAGCTAAAGAGAACCTCCTGAAGGAATTACTTCAGCAGGGAGATAATATTTACGTGTGAAAATTTATATGGCAGACTTTAATAGAAATCAATTCACCAAAAGTGGACTAGAATCCATGGACTAGACGACAAAAGTGGGAGAGGGACAGGTGTAAGACCAATTGCAATGGAACCTCGATCCAATTACACATTCACTGGGATAACAATTTAATAATTCATCAATTTGAAGTGAACAAAGATATGTACTCAACCATCTATCTACAACTAAATTCCATCTTAAACAGACGAAAATAAATGGTAACCAAAGTCAACTAGCATGGTAGAGATGAGAGAATACGACAAGCGTGTTGGAATTAGTGCAATCAAGAGAACGTGCAGAAAACAAGAAACCAATTTGCAAAAACACCTACACATGACAAAACGGCACAGAAAGGAAAATGAGAAGGGTTAACACTGGTTTACCTCGTCTACACAAAGACGTGAAGGTTCTTTTGCTAACTCTAAAACACTCTTTATTAAAGACCTCAACCCTTTCTCAGGTGAAATAAGGTAAGGCTGATAACCATCTGCTTCCAGCACAATCTATAACAAGGAAAAATATTTTTGAGAGCACAGTAGAATAAACATTAAAACTTTAGAAAGAAATGCATACAATTGAAATTACAGTAGTGTAGAATACATACCCTCTTAACATTGTTTAAGTCAAAATGTCTATCTAGCGGGAGCTGCTTCATCCTGTTTGGGAAGTTACCCTCAAAACTAGCAACAACTTTCCACCCAAAACCCTGAAAGAAATGAAAAGGAACTTCATGCACATTTCAAAGTAACAATGCTCAGACTATTTTACCAAATGAATTATACAATAATACTGCACACAAACAACAAAAAACTATGGCATCTTAAAGAACTTAAAACGTGCTGTGAAAAAGATGGTGATGACCATTCATCAACAATACGAACAATTATATAATGAAGAGAGAATGATTAGAACTACTAAATTACACCCCAAACATTGAGTGGTGCAAGTCGGACATTGAATTGTTGCATTTTGACAATCACTATAAACCGATCTTTAGATATAGGAGAAAAGGTACAAACATTTAAAAGCGCGTGTTTTATAATCAAGTTGTAAGAAAACAGGCCGCTAGAATTTGATCTAGAAAAGACCATACAGGCTATAGCGTCCAAATATACTCTTTCACTCATCAAGTGATCCTATAATGAAACTTTTCTTCATCCTAATTACTCAAAAAATCCTTAATAATTACAAAAATTAGCCAAAGATGACATTTGCAGCTCTCACCTCACCAGTTGTAATGTGCTGGAGGAACTTATCCTCAAATTCACGGCAAAGCTCCAGAGCTAAAGCTTTTGTACCTTCAGCACTATTTACCATCTGTTCGCCAAGTCTGACCAATTCATCCTGCACTATTTGGGATTTTCCCTGAAGCCTGCAGTAGTTGTAAAAAGTATCAAATAAAAGTCACTTGGAGTGCTGATAAAGAAAGCAATGTATCCCAGTGATACCATACTAAAAGAAAAATAGCATTCAATTAAATCAGCTAACGCTTGAGGAGGAGACTGTAATGCAGTAGCATCTATGGCTCACTTTGATTCAGCTAAAGAACAGTGCAGTATTTTTGTCATATATTAACTAAGGTAATGATTTGCAACTATACGAGACTTTTGCCTATTTCTCTACTATAGTACAAAGCAGCAGCCATAATTCCCAAACAGAAAAATGGAGACAGCTGATTCCTTTTATACATAATATTCTAAAGAGATAAGGACCAAGTAAAGCATACCAAAAGAAGTCATGCAAGGTCTTACAAACAGAATCAATCTCTTCAAGATGGATTACCTAAACACAAACCAAAACACAAGTTGGAGGTAATATACCCGGAGAGTAGATTGGGAAGCCTAAGTTTCATACGATTTCGGATCTGTTGAGCAAGAGTTTCCACCAAGGCTAATCTCCCAAGCTTGCTTTGAGGGGCCCCCGTTAGTATAGATTTAAGACTTTCGCTCTCTGCCCGCCATGCAGTTTCCAAAGAATTATCAGCTCCAACAGATCCAGATTGAGCAGATGCTATGGAGACAGACTGGCCAATCAAAGCAACCCATGGGATGTCTGATGTGCTTCGTGGACCTTGATTCAACAAAAGAGCTTGTACAGCAGCAACGATTTTTGGTTCTGATGCTGCTTGATCTATCTTACTAATAATACCAACAGTTCTTGTACCTAACAAGTACAGACAAACAAGGAACTTCATAAAGAGGAAATAGGATAGGGGATAGGGGAATATCTAAATACACAAAAGCAAATTTCTTTATTGACGTTCACACATCAAAACCAAATAAATGCAGCAAACCTACATTCTCCATCAAGCTCCTTAGCAATTCTTATAGCTTTACATGTGGCAACTTCTGGGGCCTGGGAAGCAGGAATTACAACCATCAATATTGCATCACTGTGTTCAGCATATTGACTCTGTAAAAAAGAAACAGGGATATTAAACTTCCAAAGTCAGTATCAAGTCTAAACTTAATTGAGAGTCTTATTTAGAAAAAATCATTGTAGATTATAGCAAAAATTACAGTTCAACTATAAGAAAATATGTTTAGAAGCTACTCACTAATGAATCGTCGAGATTTCCTTTCTCCACCCCAGGCAAATCAATCAATTTCAATGGTGGAGCTGCATATGGAGAAACTCAGCACATCGTATAAAATACCAAAAACTAATATGTTAATACAGGTATCAATTAAAAGGTTTTAACCTATTTTTATGATTTCGTGTCCAATAGTAGTTAAAACCTCAAGACATGGGAGTCCAATTGCCATGCTTAAAGGCTCTCTCTCGCTTATCTTCTTTAATTTTAAATGTGCAACCAAGAAGAAAACACATTGTCAATAAAATTGCATTCAAATTATTCCAGTTGGAAAGAAATGGAAGATGACTTCATATTGCAATTATGTAGAAAGATCAATGTACCATAATGCCAAAATTTTCCTAGTTCTCTTTTCCCTTTTTCACAAAAAGGAAACTAATTTGAAATTGCATGGCAACGAGGATCAACAGGTGAAGGTGACAAAACCAATACATGCATACTGACAACTCTGTTATTGAGAAAATCAACTAGTGCTCTAAAACAACACAGACCTGTACTTGTTCGAAGCTTTAAATATATCTCATCGCGACTCTTGCTTGAGATTTTGCTTAGTCTGTCCTGTAATGAATGCCGAAGAGCACCTATGATAGGCCAAAAAGAAAAGAACAAACTCATTTGGAATCAAGAGACTGAAAAATAACAGATTTCTTCTACGTTTTGTAATGGGGGAGAGGGTGGTGGATTTGATGCACATAGAACTCTGCTCTTGGTTAGTTTAGGAAGAAGCCTCACTTGCCGAAACTTGTTGAGATTTACTATCAATCTGCAAAATAATTGATTTGCTGCTGAGCGAGCTATCCCTCATCAAATCAATACAAATTGGAGCACGAGTGGCACCCCCTTCACCGGTTGGCTGCGGCATAAAAATTAGACTCAAAAATCAATGCCCAGAAGATAGTAAGTGAAAATAATAATTTCAAAAAGGACAGAAGCTCCAAACAGAAAATACTTACCAATGCAGGATGCCCAATTAGACTATTCAATACAGCAGACTTACCTGCACCCTGAACAATCCATCCACATAACAAGATACCCGTCATTGTCATGATGAAAGAAGACAATGCAGTAAAGTGAAAGTTAACAGATCAAATCTATATATGACATATTACTTAACCAATAAAAATTTACCGGCCACTAAAATTGTGAGATATTCATTTGTCAACAAATTCATCATAGGTGTATTCCTCATGCCAACATTCATAAGGTAACCACTCCCTTGATTCATGTCATTCTATATAAGGGCGGTACAATCTGTTCTAAAAGTAAATAAGAAGGATGCAGATTTGATCTAGTCAGAATATCCTAGAAAAGATAATCTGAGCTATATGTCATTGCTATATTTGTACCTTCATTTCCTTCATAAATCTGCTTAATTTTTACTAACCAGAGATTAGGTCTTGAGATATGATAGTCAATAATATCAATCTACATCCAAGCCCTTCGTGGACAAATCACTTAAAGACATCCAAAAACGTGATTTTTTTCAAAACTCATCATCAATCTTTCCATTTGTCGTTCTTGATTGCAGAGGGTTCTACACTTTTGTCTCTTGGTGCAGAAAAGGTCATCAGTTTTTATTCAAGATAGTTCTGAAAGGAGTAAATGAGGAATTCTAGAGATGAAGTTCAGTAGATCTATAATACAGCTGGTAATCTACATCCCAGGAACTCATATTTTCCCGTGTTTGTACCTAATTTATGCACATAGCTCAACTGTGAGTCTGAAATCAACTCATTTGAAAAATTAAACCGATGCTCCTTTTTTTGTTTAGCTGGAGTTCACTGATAACCTTTAGCATCAAAATAAAAAACTTAAGCAACATTGTTGAGATGCGCTTGATTATTTTTCAAGGGAAATACCATACACGAGTACTGTGCAGTGTACAATCTTGGAGAAGCACAATGTGCACACTATTCTTGTGCGTTATGCTGTAAATACATTTCTATAGCGTAGAAAAAAAATCTCATTCTACTCAATCCAATACAACTACAAAAGTTTATGATCTACTTCATCATTATTGACCGATTGAGACAAAAAAATTCAAAACCACTATCAACTTACAATACATCACACCAAATAACCAAAGTACAAAATAAACCTAAAGAAACAACTTTACACACACATATCACATAAAAGAAAAGGTAATTTTAATTCTAATTCCAAAGAGACCAGAATTATCAGATCCAAAAAAATCAGCTAGCTCCATAGATCTAAACAATAATAATAATAAAAAAATGATCTATAAAAATACCCAAACAAGTTAAATAAAAAAATGACGTACAGTGTTGCCGAGGGCAACAACATTGAGAAAAGTGGAGGGACGCCTAGACGACGACGTTTCATCAACATCTTCGTCGGCAAGCAAAGCTGCTGCTTGCCGCATGGAATTGGCGAGCTGTGACAATTCCTCGATCGCATCCATCAATTCAATTATATTCAATCCTCTCTCTACTCCCAGATCAACGGCTCGGATTCAATAGACAATACTGTAGTACCAAAAATCACGAGATCGGTGCACAAACCGCAGCGGATCCAACAGTATCAGAGGAGATCAAGAGATATTTAGGGTTCGTACGAGAGAAATGGAGATTTGAAAAGTTTGAACTTTTGAAAATGGGGAAAACAGATGAAACGAGAGAGAGAGAGAGTGGGGGGTGGTAATACGGTGAATTGAATAGAAGTTATTTTAAAGTGAAATATTTTTCATTAATTCAATAATAAAAAGGTTTTTGTTATCAACCGCGTAAATCATTATAGCAATGAAAATAATTCAATTACATAAAGTTACAATATGATCTAGCCCCACCCCCCCCCCCTCCCCCTCCCCCTCCCCCTTGGTAGTCATTTTAAAGAGAAAATATATTTTTAAATGATTGATTGATGAAAAATATGTCATGAAAAATTAAAAAAAAAATTTGAGTTTACGTGTAATATTATTTTGTTAAAAAAAAAGAAAAAAAAAATGTATTTTGAAAAAAATGACTACCAAACAAGAACCTAGTCTTTGTTTTGCACTGATTAAAATTCAAATTTTAATTGGAATTAAAATTAATAATTAATTTTAATAATATGTTTTATGGGATTCATAATTTTTTAACTATATATTTCATCAAATTTTATTAAAATTTTGATTTTAATATCAACCAAACAGGGCCTAAACATGTATCTTAATTTCTTGTTTGGTAAAGTTTTTTGTTTCTTCTAATTTTTTTTTAAAAAGTTGATTAAACTATATTAATAATCCTACATTTTATTAGATTCTCAACTTTTATTTTTTTGGGTAATTAGCACAAACGTCCATACATTTCAATGTTATTGTGCAAAATATTTATACTTTTCATTTTTTGGCATTTTTTCCCTTACCTTCCACATTTTATTGAGCAAAATGTCATTTTCATCTATTTTTCAATAAAATGATAATTTTACCCTCCTATTCAAATAAAGCAAAACAAAAAATATATAACTAATTGTAATCAATAGTCTTAAATTTTTCAAAACATTACAGCTTAATCCTAAATTCTACACCACCACCACTTTCACAACCCCTACCAAGTCGCTACCTATTGATCCACATAGTACCACCTTCCGGCCACCACGCCTGCCAGACTCCACCACCACCCGCCTCGCCTCACTCTCCCCTACCTCGAAAATATAAAATCTCACTCAAAAACCAATCATACAATACCAACGAGTGAGGCGAGGTTTGAGTCGACAACAAGGTGCTTCCGGCCATTGAACTCTCCATAAACTCCGCCCTACACCTCCATGTTAACAAATTGCTTTTCAAACTGATCCATAGTTTTCAATGTCTTCTACAATTCCCAGTTGTCAGGGTTCACTCGAGTGATTTGACAATATTTCTCGTGGATTTGGTGATTGTTGTCATCTTAGCTTGCGTGTCGAGCGCCACCACGACATCAAGACGAGAGGACAACCTGAGATAATACATTAGTTCGTTGTGCTTCTGGATGGCATTCTCGGCGTAGATTCTGCCGCTATCCATATTGCCTTTCTCAATGACTTTTTTTACCTTCAAATTTTCAGATTTTTCGTCCTTTTCGCATTCTGACGCTAGAGGTTTTTGATGGTGAATTTCAGTTCCATGATTTGATTCATCAATTTCTCAATGTTTTCTATTGTTGAATTGATTTTGATTGGGAGAGAGAGAGAGACAGAGAGAGAATGAATTTGGGAATCGGATTAAGGTTATGAAATTTCCTTGGTATTTGTATGATTAGTTTTTGGGCCGGGTTTTATATTTTCGAGGTAGGAGAGAGTAAGACGAGGCCAGTAGTGGTGGAATCCGATGGGCGTGGTTACCGAAAGGCGGTACTATGTGGATCAATAGGTGGCAGTTTGGTAGGGTTGTGAAAGTGATGGTGGTGGAGAATTTAGAACCAAGCTGTAATATTTTGAAAATTTTAAGACTATGATTGCAATTAGTTATATATTTTTTGTTTTGTTTTATTTTTATTTTATTTGAATAGGACTATAGGAGGATAAAATTGTCATTTATTGGAAAAATGGATGAAAATGACATTTTGCGCAGTGAAAAGTAGAAGGTAGATGTGAAAATGCTAAAAAATGAAATGTAATGACATTTTGAACAATAACATTGAAAAATGTAGACGTTTTGTACCAATTACCCTTTATTTATTAAACACGTATTTCGAACTCACTATGGCCTTGTTTGAGCTTCATTCTTGTAAAAAAATATACATTTTTGAATAGTGTATTGATGAAAAATGTGTGGTTAAAAAATAAAAAAAATTAGATTTACGTGTAATATTATTTTTATTGAAGAATGTGTAGTTGAAGTAGAATCAAATCACCATTGAAAAATGTAATGGGGCTCAAACAATGGCATAATTTCAAAAATCTTAGCGAAGAGCTTAGACTTGAGATATTGTTTGGGATATATTTTTTTAAAAAGAAAAAAAAATAAAATATATATATATATATATATATTTGTAGAATATGTAGTCAATAAATTGTAGAAATAGTTTTCTATGTAAGTGTCTTTATATATTATTATACAACAATTTTATTAGGAGTAATACTATTTAACACTACTAGTGTTATAACATCAGTTTATGTGACATGAAGTGTCATTAAATTAAATATATAATTAAATTAATCAAATAATTTTATCGTTAATTGAAACTATCACGTAATGCCAAATGAACCAGAGCTATATATCATTATTCTTTTATCAATATAATATAAAGATAGAATATCTAATCCTTGTTTGGGAGGAATTTAAAAATAAATAAAAATGAGTGGTGAATAAGTTGATGATCCTTGCGAGTTTATTGGATATAAGACCGAAAATAAAGTTTAATCATTTATAAAAAATTTATAAATAGGCCAAATGTAATTTTTTTTCACATTGATAATAATAGGAAAAAAATTCTTGTTGGCCACCAAACTTGAAAAACTTGTCACTTCAGTTATCAAATTTTTGTTAGCACTAGTAGAATGAACGTGCATTGCACGTTAATTGGTTAATGTTAAAAATAAATGTATGTAAATTTGAGAGAAATTTATTGGTAAATGAAAAAGAAAAAAAAAATCATCTACTTTGTTTGTATTATTTTTATTTTTTGTACGAACATTTGGTATTGATTTAAATGTCTCATATTTCGATTATAGCACAAAAATTCGCCTTTTTACTCATAAGGATGAATATAAACATTGAAAAGATTACATTATTTGCAAGTTCGAAATTGAAGCTAAAAGTAGAACAATTATAAAGCCAAATTACAGATAATGTTTGGCTCAATAAATGCTTCTTGAGTAGTCTAAAATACAAGTGATATTTTAAAGGTATAAAGTTGGTTGACAAAATAACATCTATACAAATCATTTCAAAAACATATTTTTAAATCATTTGAAATCAATGGTTTGAATTTTGTCAATACACTTTGTAACCCAACTTTTGTAACCTAACTTTGTACAGATAGCTTTTTCCTAGAGGTTATTTACAAATTCTAGAAGTTATTTGCTGCTAGATTTTGCACTTTAAACTGGAATGAGAATAAAAGAACGAAAACCATTTCTAACTTGCAATGTTTATATAGCTTTTAAACATTCTAATTCATTGGATTCATCCGCCACAGTTCATTTGCCTTTGCCTTTGCCACCATCATCTTTCTCATCTTCTTTGTTTTCGGAATGTGAAGGATTGAAATGTAAAAATAATACCCTTTTGTTTATTGTTAAAAGTAAAAACATTTAAAGAAACGAAATATCACAACTTAAATTACCCATGTTGTTTCTCTGGTAAGTAATAATCTATAAAAATAAATTCTTTATGGACTGAAAGTTACAGGATAGCGTTAGACCGTTACTAATTACCCATTTTTAGTTTGACCTTATATGCGGAATTAATCTAACCAAAGTAACAAATCACTTTAATTAGTTTCTAAATGATTAAGCAAACAAGTCCAATTCCTATGTTGAATTATCGCAGTTGTAATATTATGGAAAGCAATAAATAACAACAATATGTTGACAGAGAAATTCAACAAGAGAAAAACTCTGGGACCAAGCCAGTTACCTCCACTATCGACAATAAGGATTACAGTGTAATTCTAGTCTAGCAATTCACTCGTTCTAGTTGTAGTAATTCCTGCAATTTTCAATATCCACTGTCTAACTTCCAGACTCGCGATCTATCTGCCATAGATGACTCCCGATCTACCTTCTGCAACTTCCAAGATTTGTTGTTGCAATTCCAGTTTCCTGATTTTTTGTCAATTGTTTCTATAAGTGGAATTCCAAGAACCTACTGTTCGTGTGCTCTTCCTGCACTTGCTACACCTCTTCCAAATCCTAATGAAAGAGTCGGTTCCTTAAAATATTAAGGACGCAAAGTGTTTTGGAATATGGAACTTTAATGTTTTCCAAAATTGGGTTGTTGGATCTCAAGAATGAATGTATGAATCTCTCAATGATTTGCTTCTTGGATCTCCTTCATTAATGTAAATAAATATCTCAATGTAAGAATAATGTAGCAACTTTAATAAAATCGTGCACCTTGCCTCTATTTATATGTAGGGCAAAATAAGTCTCATGGGTCATGAAATACTATTTAAAATCGCGTCTTGAAATTGACCGAATAAGATTGTCGCTTGAGCGAGTAGACTTTTCGCTCGAGCTAAGTGTTTGTCGCTTGAGCGACGGCCGGGTGAACATCGAGCGAAGTCTCTACATGTGTTGCTCGAGCGATCCGTTGGCAAGCAGCTAGTGAAATTTCGATAAATCTTTAACCTTGTTCCAAACTCGAATTTAAACTCTACATCAACTATACATAATTGCACCTAGGTCCTTGACTTTTACAAGAGTACATTTTAGTCAATTTTATTCACAAATATGTCAATTACAATATTGACCCTAACAATCTCCCCATTTTGGCATTTTGTGACAAAACTAAATAAATGAAGTCAATGCACTCTATAAACAAAACAAAGACACCAAACATAAACTAATCTATCAAGATTCTTATGTGTCTTGCAATTCATGTTGTACATGTTTCCTAAAATCAAAACTCAAATACTCAGTGTAAAAACACGTGATACAGGAAATCAAAAACATCACAAACACAACTAAGCATGCTAGTTTGAGATCCAATATTAATGTTAATCAAAACATCATAACCACGTTAATATAACAAAACATCAAAACTCAAATGGCAATGCATAATATGCAACACAAATGCAATGCACATGCTCCCCCAATCTGCAAACTCTCAATGTATAATGCAGTTGGTAAATGTATATATGTCTCTCTCTCAACGACCCCACAAAACATGTAAAATATATCAAATCAAATCAAGTCAAAGCATAGTGATGTCTTGAATATAATATCTATGTCTCTCCCCAACGACCCCAAAAGACAAGCAATATGCAGATGTTTCAATAAAGTACAATGTCTAAAAATAGTATTTATGTCTCACTCCATCGACCCCAACAGACAAATCATGTATAATCTATCTCCCCCTTACTATAAAATATCTCTCCCTTTTTTGTCACAAATGACGAAGGGTATAATTTTTAAGGGCAAAGGAACCATTAATAGACAACAACCAGAAATGCAGCTAATAGCATACATAGGCATAATCAACAATTAATAATTCTCCCCACATACTCAATTGAAGTCGAAATGGAGTAAATTATATAAGTGACTCATGTGTGTAAAGTGTCACTAATCCAAGGCAAATAGGATTTCAAACCTTAATTTTGTGAGAAGGAAAATGCTAAATATCACTATCAATTAGTGCATTCTCCTACTAATAAAAGTCAAACCTTAAAGAACGGTAGGACCTTTCATAAGAAGCTCATTTCGCATATATATATATATATCAAAAAAAAAAATTTACTCCCATTTACTTATATATCTACAGGGGTCATATTAGTTGCTCAATAAATTAGAACATGCACTTAAAATAAAAAAATTATGAGCTATTGAAAAGAAAAATATGTTGAGCTAAGTACAAAATTGAAAATATGAAAAACATATATGCTCAAAGTAAGGGGGAGTAAATTTTTTTATATGTTTTTCATATTTTCAATTTTGTACTTAGCTCAACATATTTTTCTTTTCAATAGCTCATAATTTTTTTATTTTAAGTGCATGTTCTAATTTATTGAGCAACTAATATGACCCCTGTAGCGAGATTTAGGTCGGTAACCCAAGTCAGTTGACTATAAGCACCAGATTTTGAGATACCCTTCAGATTTAATTGCTTGAGTCAAATAGCCTCGAAGAAAAACATTAAGATATGAGCTTTTTATCATAAGGGAGCATACTTAAGCTTATATCTACTAATTATTGTCAATTCACGTTCAAAGTCAACTTATCAACAAGTGACTGTCATCTCAAATCTCACACATGCGATTAAGTCTCATTTATAATGTCATAGTATGTGCAGTGCAGATAGTACATGAATGCACATTTACTAAGTACTCCAAATCAACATAAGCAAGTAATGAAAATTATGCTACAACTTATTAATTATACTCAAGCATGATCACAACATACACGTTCAAACATGTTATACTTCATACAACAGTAAACTTTCCATTTCCAATTTTTGTTTTTCAATTTTTTAATCAATTTTTTTTTTGTTTTGCATTTTTCAAAAACAAGAATGCATCACACACAAATAAAAACAAACTAATCAAGCACACAAAAACAAAACAAGGCGTGCATGTGTTAAAATAAACAGAAGAAAAATGCACATGCATGAAACTACATTATAAAAAGCAGTAAAAAACATGTGATGCATGCAAAAGTCAACAACATATAACCATTAAGTACATACAGGCATCATAAATACCAAATCAGATAGGTACGGGAATGCTCTTACATCTAAGAGTACGGTGATCTATATCAAAGTTATTTAGATCACTCTTCTTTACCCAAACTTGTCTAGTAAGAGAATGATTCCCAGACAACTGTGTCACCAACTTGGTCAACTGACTCACTTGTGTAGTAAGGAATCTTATCTGACCAACAACCTCCTGATTTCTATTTCTACTAAAGCTCATGTGTCTATGACTGTTCAGGACATGATGACATCTAGGGCGTATGTGTCATAACTCACCGCTATGAAAACATGTCGGGACAAACTTAGGAGCAATGCTATGGGGACGCTGACGTCTATTCCTAGGTCGACGGGTTCTACGCTGTCTAGTAGGCCTCTGTCTAACAAATCTCTTATTCTTAGGCTCAGGGTTAGGCACGTGTTTAGGTTGGTCAGTTGCAGGGAGAAATGTTGTCTTAGAAGTGCTAGCAGTGTTCTCCTTAAAATCTAGACCTCCCTTATTATCAGCTGGCTTGCCCATTCCTAGAATGTTATCTAACTTTTCAGAACTACTAGAGAAGGCAAGCAACTGAAACTTAGAAAATTCTAGATCACTTAAAATGTTCTTAACCTGGATCTCTAAAGTCTCTCTCTATGGTCAACTCACTCACTTTCTCAGCGGACCTCTCGAGCTCACTGGTGAGTTTCTTAACTTGAGTCTCTAAAGTTTCATTCATTATTTTCACTTCACTTAGGATCGAGGTGGGTTCCTTAAAGTGCGCTCTCAACTTCTCATTTTTCCAAATTAAGTTCCTTATTTTTCGCACTCAAGACATTATTCTTGCTAAGAATCTTAAGACTCTCCTTATACATTTTATTATAGGCCTCATAAATATCTACCTCACTCTCATCATCTTCACCAGATTTCTCAAAACTATTTACATATTCATCTTTTTTACTTCCTTGATTAGATCCTCTCTTAACTCTAGCAACAAAGGTAACAATTTTCCACTCTCCTCACGGGTGGATTTCTCACTCTGATTATCCGAGTCTGACTCGTCATCAGTGAGAGTAGCATTCATAATCTTCTCCTGAGATCTCTTCTTGCTAGGACACTCATTCCTCATATGACCAAACCCTTGACACTTATGACATTTCACACCTTTAGATCTTCTCCTAGATTCACTCGAGGCATCTCTGTGTTTCTCCTGAGGTTTGTTTTTATTCCTAAACACTGTTTGGAATTTTTTAGCAAGGTATGTCAACTCCTCATCATTTGGTGAGTCAGAATCAGAAGTCTCATTCTGGTTGGTTCTAATAGTTTTCAAAGCTATAGATTTCTTCTTAACAGGATTTTCTAAGGTTAGCTCATAAATCTGTAGGGATCCAACTAACTCTTTAACTTTGGTAGAATCAATATCCTTACTTTCCTCAATGGTTGTGACTTTCGACCTAAAACGTCCAGGTAAGGATCTAAGAATTTTTCTCACTATCTTAAGTTCGAGGATCCTCTCACTTAGGTTGAAACTCGAGTTTACAATGTCATTTAAGCTCGAATAAAAAGAATCAAAGAACACATCTTCTCTCATTCTAATTTCCTCGAACCTCGTGGTCAACATTTGTAACTTAGAATTTTTAACAGCCTGTGTTCCCTCATGTGTGATCTCTAGAATATCTCAAATCTCTCTGGCTACCTCACACATAGGCACTCTCATAAACTCATCGGGAGAAACAGACCTAAAAAGGGCACGCAGAGCTTTACTATCCTAGTTTCATTCATCTAAATCAGCCTTAGACCAGTTTACTATGGGAGTGGGAGTGATAACATCACCTACTTTTGTACTAGGGGGACTCCAACCCTTCACAACACTCAACCAGATTCTCTCATCCATAGATTTAAAAAAAGCTCACATCCTCACTTTCTAGTAAGCATAATTACTGCCATCAAAATATGACGAGATTTGTAAAAAGCTTCTCATCTAGATAAAATTAAGGTCAGGACATGCAATTAGGCTCTGATACCACTTGAAAGTTACGGGATAGCGCTAGACCGTTATTAATTACCCCTTTTTAGTTTGACATTATGTGCGAAATTAATCTAACCAAAACAACAAGTCACTTTAATTAGTTTCTAGATGGTTAAGCAAACAAGTCCAATTCCTATGTTGAATTACTGCGGTTGTAATATTATGAAAAATAATAAATAACAACAATATGTTGATGGAGAAACCCAACAAGGAAAAAACTCCGGGACTAAGCCAGTTACCTCCACTATCGACAATAAGGATTACAATGTGATTCCAGACTAGCAACTTCACTCGTTCTAACTGTAGTAATTCCTGCAATTTCTAAGATCCATTGTTTAACTTCCAGACTCACGATTTATCTGTCTTAGATGACTCCCGATCTACCTCTTGCAGCTTCCAAGATCTGTTATTGCATTTTCAGTCTCCTGATCTTCTGTTAATTGTCTCTACAAGTGGAATTCCAAGAACCTCCTGTTCTTGTGCTCTTCCTGCACTTGTTCCACCTCTTCCAAATCTCAATGAAAGAGTCAGTTTCTTAAAATATTAAGGACGCTAGGTGTTTTGGATTATGGAACCTTGATGTTTTCCAAAATCGAGTTGCTGGATCTCAAAAATGAATGTATGAATCTCTCAATGATTTGCCTCTTGGATCTCCTTCATTTATGTAAATAAATCTCTCAATGTAAGAATAATGGAGCAACCTTAATAAAATCGTGCACGTTGCCTCTATTTATATGTAGGGCAAAATAAGTCTCATGGGTAGTGAAATACTGTTTAAAATAGCGTCTCAAAATTGGCCGAATAAGACTGTTGCTCGAGCGAATGGACTTTTCGCTCGAACTAAGGGTCCATCACTCGAGCGACGGCTGGGCGAACATCGAGCGAAGAAGTCTCTACATGTGTTGCTCGAGCGATCCATTAGTGAGTAGCTAGCAAAATTCTGGCAGATCTTTAACTTTGTTCCAAACTCGAATTGAAACCCTACCTCAACCATACATAATTGCACCTAGGTCTTTGACTTTTACAAGAGTACATTTTGGTCCTTTTTGTTCACAAACATGCCAATTACAATATTGACCCTAACATGGACTATGACATGAACGTTTTGAAGCATCTAAAGGAGCAGAAATAGAGCCTAGTAGGAAAATTAAGACTAACTATTATCTTGGTAGACTACCCAATTCAATCTTCCATATAGTTCAGCCTAACAGAAAATAAGAGAAGCTAATATTTGAATGAAAATGAGAACATCCTAATCTTCTACAGAAAGAATTTGTGCCTTCGATTTATTTAAATTTTTGTTAATTACTTCTCATGAAAATGTTAGAAGGAAAAGTATAATCTGGGCTGGACCTGTAAATCAGAGCACAAAATTACGAACTTCAATATATACCATAAGAAAATATATAATCTCCAATTAAAGAGCACAAAGGTCAATTTCTACTCTACATCAGAAAAAAATAAGTTGCTTTCCACTTAGTTGAATTAGAATCTCAATAATTATTAAATGACATTTAGTATTCAACTAATTAAGGTATGAGAAGACAGGGTTACCTAAAAGAAAACAAGTTCTAGTAGATTTTTTCTGGTGTGCCATGACTCCATCAGCTCAAATTCTTCCCTGCAAGAAATAGAACTGTTGTATTTTTTTTATTCAAAGAGGATAAAAAAAAACAGAAAAAACGAGCTTACCGAATATGAGAATACCGGTTTTGATTCACTTACAGTATTTGGACAAGGCTTACCGTATTTCACTCTAGAATAAATACCGAATTTTACTCTTACGAGATTTCACTCTAGTTTCAATACCGTATTTCACTCTTACTGGATTTCACTCAGATTTGCATACCGAATTTCACCTTACTGGTTTTTCACTTAGGTTTGCATACCGTATTTGACAAAAGCTTACTAGTTTGCTCTATACTTACCGGTTTGAATCAGTTCTCATCGGTAAATAAAGAGAAAGGTTTAAACAAACAAGATGAGAAGAAATTTAGATGATTTCATTCTACTTCAAAGGTTTTATAAGGCTGTATATATAGCCAAAATTAGATACAATATTAAAGTTTTTTTTTAACTATAATCATACTACCTATAATACTAGACAATACTTAACATTATACTTAACATAAAGTAGGTAAAAAGTTGCCTAACTTTCTATCATTACTTAAGCTAGACCAAACCAAAAATATGTAACCAAATAATAAACAAGAAACATTGGTTAAGTGACAACAAAAATGTCACATTACACGGTTAAATTCAACAACAGTGTTTTGTCCATCATCAGCTTCATGCAGCAACCACAACCCATATTTACTCTTATTCTCTATTTTTGACCTCATTCCTTCAACCAAATTACCAGTTATTTCCTCATCTTCTTGACACATATATATAGGTTTTTCATCTGCTTCTACAATGCAACAATGAATTACTTCTATTATCAAATAGTAGTTTAATTTTATATCTCATGTAGAATTCTACCAGACAAATTTTTTTGAAAACGTATCATAATATATTACCTTTGGCCTTCGTTAATCGGATGCAAAATCGAAGAGATGAATAATCCATATAAGCAATGCAAAAAATTTCTTAATACTCCAATTTCCAATTTCAGATAGACGGAAACAATACAAATGATCAAAATTCAGAACGACGGAAACAATACAAATGATCAAAATTCAAAACCACAATGAGAGAAAAGTGTTGATATAGGGGAATGAAGTATTCTCATAATCGTAGAGTTGATAAAAATTTGTTGATATCCAATATTAAACAATTCACAAAACGACAATTTTAAACACATGAAAAGTTTAAATACAGAAGTTTGAGGAAGAAAATAAAGATTTATTAAACAATCAAAGCTTACTGAAATTTGCATATATGAAAGGTGAACTGACAATATAATCAACTAAATAATATATTTGAATAAAAGTGAACAATAAAGCAGATGAAACTGGAAGGAGAAATTGCATTAATAAATTCGGAATTAAAATCATAATAAGGGCCCGTTTAAACCCCATTTTTCAAATAGAATGCATTTTGGAATAGTATATTGGTAAAGAATATGTGGTTAAAAAATAAGGAAATTTTTTAAATTTATGTGTAATATTATTTTTATTGAAAAATGTGTGGTTGAAAAGAAAAGAGAGAAAAATGTATTTTGAAATGAATTTGGATCAAACAAGGGCCAAGTTTAATCATGAACTATCAATACATAGGAAAAGAGAAAACGGATCAAAATTGACAACACGGTCGAATATATGATGAATCAATATTCCTATTTCATTTAACAATATCTCTCGAACAATGTCAAACCTATTCTAATATGTGACCCGACCATATTTCTATGGCAGATTCAAACATAAGAGAATGTATGAGTTTTTATGAACGAATTAACAATTTACACAAGACACATATGTATATTTTTATCCCTTATCGGACCCTATGATGATTTATACTACGTCGAACCTATTTTTCTTCTTTCCAATGCATAAAACAATCCACCGCATATATATAATTAACGTGCACAATAATTATATTGGAGGAAATACGTATAAACTATTCATACCCAAAAAAACGTGTTTAATTGTCAAATATGCAAAACTAATAATAAAAAAATAGCATTATAAAGTTCATTGATCTCCTAGTACATGAAATCCTAGCCTAACATGATAGAGATAATAAAACAAAAGAATGGCTAAAGAAACGTCATCACTCGAGTCAATTTTTGAAGAATTCTTTGGATTGCGTGATATTTCCTCGCGTTGTAGCCTTGTGTTTTTCCTCAAAAATTACCTCTCAATGGTGTAATCTGCATCCCCTCTTTTTTCATTAAGTTTTGGGTTGTATAGAGTCCAAAAATTGAGTTTCCATAAGAGGTTGAATCAAATTAGGAAATCAAATTTTGTGCATAATATTTCTACTATGCGGCCGGATAGTATATTTCTATGCGGTCGCATAATTGAGTGAAATTCGCTTTTTGGTGAAAATACTTATGTGATCGCATATTATAGTTTTGAGTATTAATCATTTCACTTTGGTCATTGAACTTCATTTCCTCATTTATTGATCTCTTTTCCAATTTCTTCTTCATCCTATACTTCATGTCTTTGCTTGATTTGTCCTTTACCTTTTCCAATCTTCATTTCATATCCCGGGTCATTATTCAACTATTTACAATTTAGTCTCTGAATTATGAAAATCTTCAATTTTAGTCATTTTTCGAGTTTCTTCCAAATTCCATCACATTCATCCATGTTGTCCTACAAAACATAACTTATACAGAATTAAGTCATATTCCAACATAATTGCTGACAATTGTCTATGTTTTGTTGTCTAAATAAGTGTGTAAAAATGCACTTATCATAAATACCTCAAAAACTGCAACAACGAAGAAATATCTAATAAAAAAAAAATTAGAAATCTTGTAGAAAAAAGAACCATTATGGAGAACCCTTGTTTTATTACAGAAAAATCCCTTATTCCCGTACCCCTTGAGCCAATATCCTTCTTTTTGTAGATTAAAACCAAAAGTAAATGATTTGTGAGAGACTATCTCGTTAAAAATCGTGAAAATATGTTCTTCGTCAGAAAATAGTTGAAATGGCGCTAGTGTTTCTTCTGACGAGCGAAGCACATGGAATGGAAATGAATAAACGGGTTTCTTCCTCATACAGGTGAGCCCAGTGAAACAAAATAAAAACGAAGCTTACAACATCGTTTCCAATCAAAAGGGCAAAGAAAAAGCACGGATGATAGGCTTGGTCGACACGTGCCTTGCCTTTTCTTTAGGTTCTTTTATATTGTGTGTGTGTATATATATATATATATATATGTGTGTGTGTGTATGTATATGTATATGTGGCCATAAAACTTACAAAGTAATTTTAGATAATTATTTTTCATGTATCTATTAGGCAATTTAACGAATTTTCAGAAGTAAATTCAATGGTTTTGCTGAGACATTTGATGGCGTTACTTGTACTGTTGTCGAACATTTTAAGATAATATTTATCAACAATGCTACATGTACACACACCCCCTTACACAATGCCCTACACCACCCTCACATGAAGGGAGGCCCACAAATATTTTATTATGTGTGGGCCCCCCTCCATGTGAGGGGGGTGTAAGGGATTGTGTGGGGGATTGTGTACAAGTAGCTTTATTCAATATTTATATAATCATGCTACTTGTACAAAACTATTTATTACCATCTGGATGACATCCACTCACAATAGGGGGGTCCCATCTCTTTTTTTTGTATTGTTAATTCACCCGGATTCCACTACATGTGAGTGGATGTCATTCAGATGATAATGAATAATTCTGTACAAGTAGTTTAATTTATATTTATAAGCTTAAATATGCTACTTTTGCATGCTACTATTGTTGCAAATATAAAAAGTTCAAATTAGCATAAACCAAAACTGCACGTGAAAGTGTCAAGTTTAGCTTATTCATGTATTGCACTTAATACATCATTAAATTTGTTAAAAAAAACTAACCGAGTTTCTGAGTTTAGTATAGATTTTACCATATTCAACTTCAAGCATCCAACATCATATTGAAGTTAAAAAACATTGTTGAAAACTCATATAATACTTTTGAAGGTGTTGGATGCTTGAAGTTGCTTAATCTACCATTAAATGAGTCTGGGCTGGGGAGTATTATTTTTAATGATAATGAAGAAATTGATGTTGATGATGTTGAAGAAATTAAAGTTTCAACACAATTAATGATTAAGATAAAGTGTTTTATTATTTTATTTTATTTTTATTATCATGCTTTTGTATTAAATTTTTTTTATGTTAATAAAATTATGCTGAATTTTATAACACATATCGACGTATCCTAGTTTTTTTAAGAAAATTGTATAAGAGTATCCATATCGTATCATATCCGTGCTTCTTAGTTTAATATAGACTTTACCATTTTTAATTGGCAACCATTCATAAAAAATTGGTGCAATAATAATACTTAAATAAAAATAATAGAAAGATTTTGTTATAGGCTAATTTCATTTTTAATGGATTTTGGGACCCTAATTTTGGAAATTTGTGTTCCCACCTGGACCTGGAGGGCATATCCGACCAGGACGGTTTGAGTCATGGAAGGTTCGGACAACCTATTTTGTCTGAGAAATGTACAACTACTATTGCTTAAGATGCAATTTGTTTTAGATTGCCGCCTTCGAATTTTTGACATAAGGTGTAACTAATAATTATTAACCAATGATGCATATGTTTTTTCCTTTTAATTTAATTATTTCAACTGGAGCAAGATGGTCCACAACTAAGACGACTTTGTCAATTTAAAAATCGAACCGAAATAACCTAGCTTAGTTCAAGTCAATTCACAGATTGACCATTATAATAGATAAACGTGTTGATCAATTTATTCATGATTCACTTAAAAAGAATATTCAATTCCTTTCTAATTATATCTTAACTTTAAATTGTATTAAGTTTTACGAGAAGAAATGAAATAGAAAACAAGAAGTTGGATATGCTTGGTCGAGGCCAACTTGCAACATTGGCCAGTCCATGAGGCAATCGAGTACACCTATTTGAAAAAGAATTAGGACCTATACCAAACTATATTTTTACACAAGCTTGATCCATGCTTGGATGAAAGTCAGACCAGATCAAATCAACCTAAAATCAATGACACAAACACGCCTAGGACACATTGATTTAAATATTATATCTTATTTTTGTACATTTTAATATATGACACAGAGCTTGGCATATTGAACTAGAAGGATTCCTCGAGTATCCTACAAGCCTTGAAATTTTAACACACATATATAAAAAAATAAGATACGAATTATGACTACTCAGATACATTCCCAAAGTTTTCAAAGAGCGTCATTATGCAACACAACATGATGTGTCGAAAAGAAAAACCAGATTTTAGCGATTGCACATGACCAGCACAGTCCTAGTATAGCCCGAAATCATCCCCGACCATTACCATCAAAGCTATTAGACATCAATGGTATTGAACTTATGAGTATTTGGACTATTCTAGTAAGAATTCAACCAGATTATCCATCCATAGAATTGAAATACAAAATTATGAAATAAAGGTATTAATGGATGCCACAGTCCAGAAAAGCCCTTTTCTCATTTTCTACAACTCATCATCTTTGTCTACATCACCAGTGGCTGCACTGCTAGAGCTTTTAATCAGTTATGTGGTGGAAAAAGAATATGTCTGAAACAAATACAATACAATCTTCTTGTAATCTCCAATTTGTGTTCCAGTGTTGGGGTCAACAAGGTAAGGAACCTGCAGAGTACACCACTTTACAACTTCAATCCCGGAAATTAATTTTCATACATACAGCAACAACAAACTAAGCCTTGTTCTCTATTAATTTGGATTCAGCTATACACATACTTTCTCCACTCCATTCAGCTCATTTCTAGATGTCCTGGAAAATGTAGAGCAACTAGATTCTACAAACTATGGCAGGTCATGTTTATTCGGATTCATGTCATAGGATTAGAAAGAGTTTACGCTAAAGATTAACTACTGCTAATATTTTCATTATGTAATTGGAACAATTTTGAGGCTCAAAATCTCATCTGATTTCTCTTATTCTGAATCATCTCTCAGTGCTTCTCGATTTTTCACAACATGCAACTGTCTGATTTTTTTATTTTTTATTTTTAATTTTTTTTATACTCAGAAATGTTGAAACAGTTCAAGGATCCAAATTATGTTAGATGGACACAGTTAACAGTTGGAGTTGACAAAGGCAATGGTAACACTAATGGGCAACTAATAGCACTTCACAGTTTACAGGCTTAAGATTATAAGAAACAAAAAGGGTAGTCCCAAATCTTGCCAGTATTAAATAAGAGATTGTGAGACTAGCATACAAATATAGATGTTTACAAGGCAAGAATGTCGTAGCTATAGTCAACTGGGTCTTTGATCTAAAAAACTAGTCAATTCACAAATGTTTTACATTAGTTCCCATGGCATGTGAGGCAGCTTGCAACAAAGTTTTTGAAAAATCGAAGACACCACCTCTTTAACTTTTTCTTCTAAACTTTTACTGTCAATCTGCAAATCATTAAAAGCTGACCTGTTTCGATCCACACATATCAAGAAGTTGCTTTGTACGTCCCGATCCTTCACCTACACTTTGAAGTATGTATGGAAGCTCCAACTCACAGAGTGCTTCACGCACTATTCGTGCATACTGTAAAAGTGAGTGAGTAAAAGAAAATGCATCAATTTCACTGAAAATCTCATTTTGTTAAGCAATACTTCAGTTATGGATATTTGAGTTTACTGTTTACATTAGGTTTTGTATTCCGATGATATTAATTAGAATAAAGCTCATGAATTGTTTTGGAGTGTCTTTCATTTAAACAATCTGAGAAAAAAGGAATACTCAACAATGACAATAATGCATATAGCTACCAAGTTTGATTATTTCATCTAACTATGCAGTAATTTCACTTGAAATTTAGGCTGAATTTATTTATTACATTATCAATCCTATATATAGGAGTACAATTTTTTCATCAATGACTACATGAGTAATTTCAATGACACAAATGCAGCTGGCACATTCAACTCCTAGTGGAAATCTATTTCTAGCATTTACTCTCAATAAAGCCCAACTTTGGCTTTTCTGAGCTTAATAACTTAACCAAAGATCGGAATCCAAATACCTAATACTCAAAGAATTTCTAAGCAGAGAAGAAGGCTAAGAGTGTGTGTCCTAGTCCAATTAGTCCGAATAGGCCCCCAGGCCGGCTTCCTCTCTGGAACTTAGTCCATATTCACCATTTGGCCTTTCAAACCCTTTCAAGTGACGGTTAAAGACCCCCAAGTGTTTCTCACACTTCTTTTCAAACATTAGTCTAAACCTCAACATTGATTGGATGAGGATAATGAGGCATCTTGTTCTCAAATTGGTGGCTACTTTCTATGGCCAAGAAAATCAAAGAAAACAAAATAGGTACTAGAAAAATGAAAAGCAGCGTCATTGATTTTGTCAAAGTTGACTTGTATTTAATTTCCTGTTTTTATTTTTTAGTTACGTATGTAATGGCTCAACTATGATTGGGCCAACTAGTAGGTTTCCCGAGGTTTTGTACCCGTGTACCTGGGCTCCTTTTGTAGTTCCCATGGGGGAGAAAATAAAGAATAAAGAAAAGGGGGAGAAAATTATAATCTCATGTTAAAGACAGGACCGTTTCACTGTGGTTCTGTATCATGAAATATAGGTAAAGATTACTTAAACTAGTTACTACAGCTTTAAATTCAAGAAGTAAAAAAGAGTTTACCTCGACACACATATTTCCAGTAAAGGAACCAAGTAAAGAAATCTGAGAAGAATTAGCTCATGTATTTCTTCATTTTATAAGGATTACAAATAAGTTAATGACAAACAGTGCCCTACTTCAGTACAGCATGTCATCAGTTACTTGAAATTCTTTCAGGCTTCTGAAAAGCAATGTTGTTGGAGACTTTCAACCTTTAATTTTCGTTGATGCAGTTCCAATTTGCTAGAATAAGTAAAAGAAACATCAGAAACAACATTTAAATCAGTATCTTACAGGATTGTTTTCAAATGAGAAAAGTTCCAATTTTCTTGGTGGTGGTTCTTTGGTGGAATTTTCCCAAAATGTCATTCCTCTTCCTGCTCGAAGTAGAGTTGGCACCCATCCTGTGACCAAGGTGCTGCATAAGCAAAAATGATTTAGTTACGACACAATCAAGTAAAAGGTGCATCAATGTTATGTAGGTACATACTGCATAGTGCTAGTTAAGACTTGACAGTACAATAGATAAATGCTTAGTTTCTTTCTCTTCCTATTGACTAGTGTTGTCAAGTCCACTTTAGCAAACATGCTAGAAAGGTATATGAGTTGGTATATGCCAAATGACCATTTAGATGTAAATGCACTATGCTATAAACTAGCAGCAGTCACATATATAAATTCACATGCTGGTGGCTGGCCCAAGATTAAAGATTGCACACATTCTCTCTTTTGATATAGAAACAAACTATAATGGTCTGTTTGATAGGGTGGAAAACTGGTGGAAAAAAAAAAGGTTTTCATTTTTCATGCTTAATTTTGGTGTTTGATTGCATAACTTTTCCATGGAATTTATTTCCACCCAATTTCTAGGTACAACCATTTAAAACATATTTTCCACCTTTTATTTTCCCATGAGTTTGGTGGGAAAAGTGATTTTTCATTTTTTTTTATTTACTTTTTGGCAATGAAAGCATATTCTAAATCTAATGGTAAAAATAATTTATTCATTTAATTGATAATTTGCATGAAAAATAAAACCAAACGAACACAAAAAAATTTCAAATTATTATTTTTAATTATTATTTTATTTTTTTTACTTTATGGCAATCCAAACAAATTTTAATATAGTGAAGTTTTCTAGGAGATGAAAAAATCTTATTAATCTTAAATACAATACGACCCTACATACAATGTAGCAATTTTCCCTATTTCCTTAATTATTACCTACAAATAATATAATATAACTTAGGGAATATGGAATAAAATCAGAATATACAATAGGCATTAAGGAAAGTAATCTCCTAAATTCAGAATGCCCAACTAATATGCCTAGGTTGTTTTTCTACACTCCCCCTCAAACTAGGCGATATATGTTCTCCAAACCAAGTAAAGTATTTAATTCAGTGAAATTAGGCTTGAACAAAGCTTTGGTTAAGATGTCTGCTACTTAGATGAAACATAGTTGAGAGCGATGGTTTTGCTTTCAATTTTCTCACTGATGGAGTGTTTGTCAATCTCCACATGTTTAGTTCGATCATGATGAACTGGGTTTTTGGCAATTGCTATCGTTGATTGGTTGTCACACATGAACCTGATAGAATCTGAAATTTCCACTTTGAGTTCGTTTAGCAGGCGTTTTAACCAGATTCCTTTACAGATGCCCAAAGCTAGTGCACGGAACTTAGCCTCGGCACTACTACGTGCTACTACTGCTTGCTTCTTACTACGCCATGTCACCAAATTTTCCCAAATGAATGAGCAGTATCCAGATGTGGATTTTCATTCACTGGGAGATCCAGCGCAATCAGTATCTGTATACACTTCCAAAACCCAATTATTCGTTTTCTTGAACATAAGCCCCTTTTCAGGGTCTTTCTTCAAGTACCTTAGGATACGACTTACTGCCTCCCAGTGATCCACGGATGGGTTGCCAAGGTATTGGCTAACAATACTGACTGCAAAACTTATATCTGGACGAGTATGGGTCAGATATATTAACTTGTCCACCAAACGTTGATAGCGCCCCTTATCTGCAGCTAATTCATCAGTTCGAGGTATTAGTTTGGTGTTAGGATCCATAGGCGTTTCAATAGGCTTGCACCCACTCATGCCAATCTCATGCAAGAGATCTAGAACATACTTACGTTGAGAGACTGAAATTCCTCTGCTACTCCGTGCCACTTCCATTCCCAAGAAATATTTCAAATGTCCCAAGTCTTTAATCTCAAATTCTTTAGATAATAGCATCTTAAGCCTTCTCATTTCTTCTCCATGATTCCCTGTGAGAACTATATCATCAACATATACAATCGGAACTGTGATTCCTCCATCTGTGAAATATTTGACAAACAGAGAGTGGTCTGCCTGTGTCTGGGAGTATCCATCCTATTTGAGAACCTTGGAGAATCTGTCAAACCATGTCCTAGGTGACTGCTCGAGTCCATACAGTGCCTTTCTCAGCTTGCAAACTTTCCCTCGTGTACCTTTGGTTTCAAACCCAGAAGGTATATCCATATACACCTCCTTAATTAAATCTCTGTTTAGAAATGCGTTCTTGACATCGAGTTGAAACAACGGCCAGTCCTTGTTAACTGCAATAGATAGTAAGACACGGACTGTATTAAGCGTCGCAACAGGAGCGAATGTTTCCTGATAATCAATTCCATAAGATTGCGTGAACCATTTTGCCACCAGTCGGGCTTTGTATTTATCTACACTTCCATCTGCCTTCTGTTTGATTGAAAATATCCATTTACAGCCCACTGTCTTCTTTCCAAGAGGTAATTCAGTTAACACCCAAGTACCATTCTTTTCCAGTGCATTGTATTCTTCAAAGGTTGCTTTGTGCCATTCAGGGACCTGTAGGGCTTCATAGACAGAATTTGGAAGATTGATTTTGTCCAATGATGTCACAAACGCCCGGAATTTAGGGGACAGATTTGAGTAAGACATGTAATTGTGACAGGATGTTGAGTGCATGATCGAACCCCCTTCCTCTGTGCAATAGGAAGATCTAACTCCAGGTCACAACCTAACTGTTGACCAGAATCTGCTTCGTCAAGTGTTCTTTCAGTTCCGGCTTGAGTCGGGAGAGTTTCATGACCTTGCTGATTTCGTTCGAGAATATCAAGATGTTTCCTTCTTTCATAAGTTTTCACAGCGTCATGAGGAAGAAAAAGATGTTTGGGATAGACACAGGGAGATTGATCAGGATTTATATTTACTGGAGACTTCTGTTGAGTCATTGGTGATTGCACGTCAGATATTGGGACAGGAATTGAAGTATTAGAGGAAGGAGAAGGCAAAGTGATGTGAGAGTGAGGTGGACTTGGTTCAATAATTGATGACGAATCCCACTTCTGCAGTTCATTTGTGTCTTGCACCCCCTGAACTGCGGAAGGGGAGTAAAAAGGAGTTTCTTCAAAGAAAGTTACGTCCATCGTATTATAGAACTTACGGGTGATGGAGAGAAACATTTGTAGCCTTTTTGGTTGGCTGAGTAACCAAGGAAGATGCATTTGATTGTATGTGCATCCAGTTTACCACTGTATTGTGAGTGGACGTGGACAAAGGCAGTGCAACCAAACAGCTTGAAGGGAATTTGTGACACGAGTTGTGAAGTAGGATGTTGATTCTGAAACGTTTGTATGGGTGAGGAAAATTTGAGAACTCGAGATGGCATTCGATTGATCAGATAAGTCGCAGTAAGGACGACCTCACCCCAGAATCTTTTCAGAACATTAGTTTGAAAAAGTAAGGATTGGGCGACCTCAAGTAGATGACAATTTTTTCGTTCAGCTACACCATTTTGTTGTGGTGTATCAACGCAAGAGCTTTGTTGGACAATACCATGTGATTTGAGGTATTGGCTAAGACTCGAATTAAAAAAGTCTTTGGCATTATCAGTTTTTAGGATTTGAATATTGACTTTAAATTGAGTTTGAACCATGGTGTGGAAATGTTGAAAGATATGTTTTGTTTCAGATTTTTCTTTCATAAGAAATGTCCAACATAATCTAGTATGATCGTCAATTAGCAGTAAAAACCATCGAGCACCTGTGGTACTAGGGATACGAAATGACCCCCAAATGTCACCGTGAATAAGAGAAAATAGGTGACTTGGTTTGTATGCACGTGGAGAATAAGTGTTCCGAGTGTGTTTGGCCAACTGACAAACTTCACAATGAAATAAAACTGGAGTTTTATTACTAAATAATGATGAAAATAAACGTTTTAAGTACATAAAATTTGGATGGCCTAGACGAAAGTGCCACGTCATGATTTCACTTTCTTTATTGCAAGAACTAATAGACTTAAGACTATGAGATAGTTGATATTGAGGACTAACATGATGGTTTGGAGAAACATCTAGAACATAGAGGCCCCAACGAAACTCAGCATTGCCAATCATTTTCCCCGAGCTCAAGTCCTGAAAAACATAAAATTTAGCAAGGAATTTAGTTTCACAGTTAAGATCATGATTTAGTTTATTAACTGATATCAGATTGCACTCAAGTTCAGGTACGAATAACACATTTTTAAGAATAAGAGTATTTGAGAGGTAAATTGTTCCTGTTCGAACCACTGAGGTGCGTGCATAGGGATGGCAGCGAGACGGGCCGGCCCGGCTTGCGAGCCTAAGGTCCAAACCCGGGCTCGGGAGAACCGGGCTGTTTTCGGGCCGAGCCAAAGCTCGTTGGAAATTTTGAGGCTCGGCCCGGACTTTGGCTCAGGCTTTTTACGAGCCGAACCGGGCCTAGCACGGGCCGGCCCGGATTTTATTATTTTTTAATTTTTTTCTTTTAAAAATTCATTATTAATATATTTTTTATCGTGGATCGAAAAAAACCCGTGACACGAGCAGGCCCGCGTGGCTCGTCGAGCCCCAAAAATGAGGCTCGACCCGAGCCACTAGCCGGGCCTGGCTTGGGCTTTTCACGGGCCGATCCCGGGCGGCCCAAACCGCCGAGCCATTTTGCCACCCCTATGCGTGCACCATTAGCAATACGCACAGTTTGAGGTCGGTTACATGGTGAGTATGTTGTGAAAAATGATGTGTCACCTGTCATGTGGTTGGATGCACCCAAATCTACTATCCAAGGTGGGGATGGGATGTTGTTGCATGTAGTGCTGAATTACCAGAGCCAGGTGTTGGATTATGCTTGCTGGAGTTGAGGTTGGTCTATTGCATAAGCTGCTGGAGGAGTTCCAGCTGATCCTTAGTGAAGGGGACAGAATTACCAGGTTGAGGTGTTTCAACAGTGATGGTGTTTCCTCGGGCTTCACGGTCTCGATTTGGTCTCCAGTCTGCAGGCTTCCCATTTAGCTTCCAGCAGGTCCCTTTCAAGTGTCCAGATGACCTGCAGTAGTCGCACCATGGACGACCCGTTCTTGCCCGATTGTTGTCTGTATTTCGGAAGTTACCCCGAGCAGCAAATGCTCCAGAATCTGGTAACTCATGTTGGACAGCTGCAAGTGCAGGAATTTCAAGAATTGTGGGGTGAATAGGCTGTCCCAACATGACTCGTTTCCGGCTCTCTTCTCTGCGCACTTCGGAGAATGCTTTGCAAATGCTGGGTAGAGGTTTAGTGCCAAGTATTCTCCCCCTTACTTCATCAAAGGATTTGTCGAGACCCATTAAAAACTTGAAGACCCGCTTAGTTTCCACAATCTTTCTGAATTAGGCCCGATCATCTGGACACTTCCAGTCGTGTCTTTCATACAAATCCAATAGTTGCCAATGACGGGTGAGGGTTGTGAAGTAAGCCGTAGCTGAATTTTCCCCTTGTCGGAGGTCCTGGAGAGAACTCTCCACATAGAAGAGTTCAGAGGTGTTCTCGCTGCTGGAAAAGGTGTCGCGAGTGGCTTCCCAGATGTCCTTGGCTGTGGCGTACAGTAGGAAGTTCTCCCCAATCTCGGTTGTCATGGAGCTAATTAACCAAGTCATAACCTAATTATTTTCAGCTTTCCAGAATTTATACTCGGCAGAACTAAGGTCGATTTTTGGAGGTGCACCGGTGAGGTATTCCTCTTTGCTTTTCCCGCTGATGAACATCATCATTGACTGAGACCACTGAAGGTAGTTATTGTCGTTGAGTTTGTGCGAGGTAATTGGGACATGGTGGTTGTCGGACATGGCTGGAACCCTCGAAGCAGTGGGGATATCGGGAGGGGGATTGGATGCCGAAGAATCCCTGGATGTGTGCTCGGATTCAGTCATGAAAAAGGAATTTCGAAGCTGGAGAAGGAGATGCCTGAAGGCGGCGCCAGCGGTGGAAGGAGAAGCCTGAAGGCGGCGGCGGCAGAGGAAGGATTTCGAAACCTAATACTCTGATACCATGAAGTTTTCTATGAGATGAAAAAATCTTATTAATCTTGAATAGAATACGACCCTATATACAATGTAGCAATTTTCCCTATTTCCTTAATTACCTCCTACAAATAATATAATATAACTTAGGGAATAAAATCAGAATATACAATAGGCATTAAGGAAAGTAATCTCCTAAATTCAGAATGCCCAACTAATATGCCTAGGTTGTTTTTCTACATACAGATTGTAAAAAAATTTATCCCAAAAAGTAACAATTTGCATGAAAAATAAAGTCAAACGAATTAAGTGGAAAATTATACCAATCAAACACCGTTAATTACAATCTCTCTAAAACAAATTCTGGGCAATTCAATTCCCTGCAATTCGTTTTCTTTCCACCCAAATTTCACCCTTGCAATCAAACGCACCCTAACTTAATGCCTCTCTACTTCTGAATCAATTAAGAAACTAGTGAACAGACAATCCAGATGATTTGGGCCTTCAAATCTCCACCTTGTCAAAGCCAAAGCCGTATAGTCCTTGCTAGGCATCACATATAGCAGGACTATTGGTATTCAAGAAGTGATTCGAAACAGATCACAAGTGGCATGTTTAGCCAAGCTTAAGAAAAAAGTAAAAGTTCCAAATCAAGTTAGGATGAGTTACTTTTTACTTACTTTGAAGTAAAAAACACAAAAAATAATATTAATAATAATAATAGTAAAGTAACTCTTATCCTACTGTCAAACAAAATAAAACACTTAGTTCTAACTTTGACCCATAACAAAATTATTTATTTAAAACTTACGCATTACTTTTATGTAAACTTTTTAAGCTCAGCCAAGCATGTTGTTAGTCTCATAGTATATTTAGTGATGGCGAATTAAGAAGAGAATTATAGATAATCTTACTAGATTAGGAATAATTATAGTTTGATTTAGATTAGCTCATTTTGGTTTATTATAGTTTCTAGTTTGACTTAAATTAGATTTTATTTTGTCTTTAGTTATTTTTCTACTTAAATTAGATTTATTTAAACTCTATATAAAGATAATCTTTATGTTAGACATGATTATTGAATAAATTCATATTTTCTCCCTCTAATATCTCTATTTTCTTTATATATGTTGTACGAACACTTCAACTAAGGTAGCGTGTCAGTGTCCGACACGTGTCGTATACCGACACTTCTAGGACACTCTACCATAATCATTTTTTCTTTTTTATTAGCAATATTATATATTTTTAACTCAAAATTATTAGTAAATAATCAATACGTACTCATATTTAAAGATTTTAACAAAACAAATTAATAACAAATATAAATATAATTTATACTATATAGAATTTTAAAGAACTTAATCAACATGTCATGTCAGTACTTTTTTGAAAAATCGGTGCATCATAGTTCTCTATCTTCAACTTCTCTTTCCACTTCTTCTACAAGTCCTATTCGCATTCATTGTGTTCTGTGTCATAGTTTTTTATATCCTTACAAGGCTCTCCAAACAGAACAAAATTTTATAAATGATTAGTAAAAGTTGGTATCAAGACCAATAATGGTCCTTTCAAGAGTGCATTTTTTTGGAGTGCCTCTAAATGGCTTATTAAGCCATAGGTTGGTGTATAGCAATAAAAAAGATTAAAAAGTGTTTACATGCAAATGTTTCAATTAATTTTCCAGTAGATAATATTAATCACCATGAAACTCTTCCTAGACAAAAATGATGTTAACGGTACAAAGACAAAACCCAACAGGAACCATTTGATTTCTTGAGTTCTAAAAAATAATGGTACCATGTTCAATTTGCTCGGTGAAAATGCAGTAGAGGTAAGTTTGAGTTTCAACATTTTGACAATAAAAGTAGTATCTTAACAATTATTGATATTGAATCATTGACTACACAAATTTGTCAACCAACATTTAATTCTGACGATGAAATAGTATCTTGCTGGTTTGTAGCGTGAACATGCTCATTATCTATGATGCTCGAACTCGGGTGCAAGTATCGGGTAAGAGTATGTATCTAAATGTCGGATCTTTTATTTTCTAATAAAATGTAGGATACAGAGACATGGCTAAAAAGAGTCCAAATTTCGAACACGGGTACGTGGGTACGTCTTTCAAATTTCAATTTTTTTTACTAACCCAAGATGTTATTTTGATTAGATTAAAATCAATTGTTCACAAAAAAGGAAATGAGTATCGAATAGGAGGTTAAGACGAATAAAATAGAATTTTGGGGTTTATTTTTCAATTATGGGAAGTTAATTAAATGTTATATAAAATAGAAAATGAGGAACTTGACTGCAGTTTAGGCTTAGTGGAGCATTAAGTAGCACTATATGGAAACCATTTTCATTTTATACAAACAAAACCCTAAATCACCGATATAGAAATGGAAATAAGGAAAAAAGAAGAAAAGGAAAAGAAAAAAGAAAGAAGAAGGGAAAATCTAGTGCCGTCATCTTTCTCAACCCTTTTAGAGGCGGCATTAGGTTTATAAAGAGCAAAAAGGGGAAAAAAAAGGACAAGAAAAAAAAGAAGAAGCAAAAAGGCGAAATGTCCAATTGAAACTTGGAGGATCCGACCTATACCCATGTCGTGTTGTGTCCAGTCCGACACGAGTACTCCGGTCATTTCGAAAAGCCCGAGCATCGGAGCTCATTGTGACCTTTTTAGTAAAAATCATTTCAAAAGTACTTTCTAAGAGTGAAAAGTGAAAGGTTTCTGGCTATCGAATCTAATTATATGAATTTTCTCATTTGTCAACACATCCCTTTGCTTCTGAAATTGCAGAATACATTGAAAACCTAAACATGCTTAGAAATAAAATACCTTTCCAGCAGGCCAAATGAGGGATTTCTTTCTTCACCATATTGTTGAAATAAGTATTTTACAATGTCACCTACGAAAAATATTCATATAATCAAACAATACATTGACAATAATATAAAAAACTGTTTTATACAATCAAGTTAAAGAAATCTCGTGATGCTGTTGCTTGAGACAAAATGCTTGTTTAAGAGATATTATAATGGGATTATAAAGAAAGAGGAGTAATTGGTCCCACGAAATGTGTAGATAATAAGTAGATAGTAAGTATGAATGTACAGTTAAAATTAAAATTAATATTTGAATCTGACTTCAAATTATAAAGATATTATAATTTCTCCTAAACCTTCACTAAGAAGTTAGAAGGCAGAAATGTGTCACAATGAGTTAGAAACTAAATCCTCATGGAAAAAAAAAAGTTACTTCCATATATGGACATGATATTAAAGTAATAAAGTACATTGCAAACAATATGCTCGATATTCAGAAACTTGTTGCTTGGGGCTCTACTCAGCAAGCATTTGTCGTTGTATGAAACTTAAACTACTGAACACAAGTGGCAGATGTCTCTTTTAGGAGCTCCCGAACGATATTATTTATTTAATTCCATGGAGATTAAGGAAAAGTTCAAATTTGGAACATGTTAGATACAATAAGTGTTGGAAGGGAAGATCAACTTCTTACTTACTGCTTTCATATGTAGAAATTCCAGTATTGGGGTCAACAAGGAAAGGAAACCTACAAAAGATCACAAAGTGAAAGGAATATCAAACTGTGAAGGGTGATTTCACAAATAAAAAATTGTATTACCGAAATACCTCATCTGTTGGCTTTCGGATCTATGTTGGACAAGGAAAATACAAGGGCATATAATTTATTCTGTTGTTGCGTAGTAAAAGAACCCCAAAGTTGATCGTGCAATTTCAGAATTGTGAGTGTATGTCACCATTTTCATGGAAATGATCATTGATAATGAAAATGAATAAAGGAAAAGAATGTCGAGTCATGGAAGTATTCATTACTTTTGTTTTGTTGTATCATTATAAGAAATACGTCGGTTGGCATAGTCTTTGTTATGAGTATAGCTTCATTACTGAAATTCGAAGATAACATTACTTACTGTTCTTTGCCACCTAGTCTTCTAACCATTTCCCTGTGTCTCACCGAACCCTTTGGGCATGGATAGATCTGAAAACCATATAGAGTTTGAGTCAGAAAACAAAGCATTTACAAATATTTATAAAGTAAAAACTAATGAAAAAGTGTTTGTCGCTAAATACAAAATTTCATTATTTTGTTGTTGAAATAACTTGACGTTACAACTTAATTAGGTTATCACTGCAGGAATTAATGATAGTCCACATCAGGCTAAGCATGAAGACTCTAATTTTTGGGGAACTCATATGGTGAATGTCTGATCAGCTCATACGGCTAATAGACTAACTCCATGAAATTACAATAAGTAAAAACTTAATTATGACAGAAGTGTGAGGCAAAAACCCTAAAACGGCTCGATGGGATTTGTTTGAGTAATAAACTTCCCATTCTCAATAAAGAATTATACTAGGTACAAATACTACTAAGCTATCCTCAAGTAAAACATCTCTTATTTTAAAAGATCAAGGATTTATTCAAAGATAAAACTGAAAGATTAATTTGACTAGTTAAACTGAAATTTTGATTATCATAACTAGTATCATGGCATGTATAAAGAGAATATCATTAAAGAATATGCTTCAAAATGAACTTTGCAATTTGAGAATCTTCTATAGCATTGCTATTCAGGCACTAGCTTTTCTAGTTATCCCTTCTATCTGTTGCTCAGGAAGTTGTAAGATAGCACCATCATCACATATCTGAAAGTGATTTTAAAGATTTATTGTGAATTTTGTAATCCCATCCACATGAGGAAGATTTATGGAACTGCAAAAATGGCGGCTAAAATCGAAAGTTTACTTATCTCCTTCCCTGTTTATAAATATTGGGAAGTATATAACCATATACTTTATTTCATTTCTCTGCCACTTTGAAGCTCAAAATGTATCTGATATCTGAAACAAATATGGTATATCAGAGCAGACATAGATCCAATGCATCCTTTGAGATCGATGTTTACACCTTAAACTCGTATGGATCAAAATCTGTCGTCAACCTAGGATGAAATATGGAACGTTCAGCTTGATTATCTAACCTCTAGCTAAGCGTTCCAAGAGAAACCTATAATATTTTGTTGGAAAGATACTAAGACTCCTTGCATCACAGGGAGTTAGCTAGTAAAATCCTCTAGTTCCCGACAGATATCAGCAACCAACCATCATCTACAACAAGAATGATGGTTTCCCAAGACCAGATTATAAGTATCATCTGTATCTTGCTCCGGACAATTTCCTGCAACTTATAGAGTATACTGTACTAGCATTTCAAATTCATACTTAACATGATATTCTTAAATAGTAAAATAAGGAATCACCCTATGGCCTCTACCTTACAATAGTATGGACACAACAGGATCCTAAAATAATCTTTTTTCTTTCATTATTCTAAGAAGTCACCTCCAATGGTAACTTATCCTTCTGAGCCAATTTACAGAGACTAAGACTTGGAAGCCCTAGAACCTGATGAAAAGTTAAAATAGTGTTCACCAGATCCAGCGCAGAAGCCTTTTTGCGAGACTTGTGCCTAACTGGAGCAAAGGGGGCAAATTTCTGTTTACATTTCTCTTTCAGTTGATTATAATAAGTATAAATATGCACAAATCTCACCCTAACTGTTGTTTGGAGGTTGGGTGCTCATACTTTATTAACAACTGCCATACATATTTTTTACACATCTCTACCTCTCGAACAGCTGAAGCAGAATAAAAAAGGTCTACTCAAATTTGGCAACCTCCATGACAAACCCCTATGCAAGGGATCCAATCTAAAGCTATATATACATGGTCCACAAATAAGGGTGCTTGTTGAACTTGAAAGAGTAAACCAACTGAAAATCTCCCCGGTCCTTAACTTTTTTAAGAAAAATATGCTATAATTTGCTAAAGTTCAGAGATGTCTGCAAAGTATTTTTTAAGAAAATAAGGAAAGATGCTGTGTGACTTAGACGTACACACCTCTACAGAAAGATCAAGCTCGGTTATGGCTTCTCGAACCCTCCTGCAAAACGGGCATGCCTCTGTTGACAATCCCTACAATCTTTAACTCCAAGATCAAAGCAATAATGGCTGAAAGATTACATTTTATTCCAGTGTTCCATGTGACAATATATATTTTCCAATTACTGTGTTATCTGAGTCAGTTATTAGTGAATCAAGAACTCACTAATTATTCGTAGCAATATGATCTACTTATTTAGCATGTATAGGATATTCTTACAAAAGGGGATGGGGGAACAATATTACACAAGGGAAATGCAGTTTTGCCAGATGAAAACTACCCACATGGCTGACTGACCCTCACGTGGAGGGTGGGTCCCGTGTGAATAAAATAATTTCCCGACCCCGAGGTGTGTGTGTTCGGTCATCCGGAGTGTCAACCGGGTGGGCAAAGTAGCACGGTTCATTACACAAATGACATATGAGAGCAGAAGGATATTATTTCAGCTACATAATCAAGGACTCACCAAATTCAAAGAGTTGCAAACGCAGTGGAGGATCTACTTTCTGTTGGCTACTTAAACTATCAAACTGCGATCTTGATCCCCACGGAAGCCTTGCCAAAGTAGATAATGACGATGTTGTTTCCTGTTATCAACGAACAAGTCTCAGGCATATGGAAAGCTTATAATCTAAAATGAAAAGAAACAGGAGTCTCTAAAGTGCATTTGATTAAACTGCTGAAATCATCGAATAGTTTTTTTCCTTAGTAATCCACTAGAAATGGTGCAGACTCTTTTAGTCAAATTGGTTAAGCATGTAAAAGAAGATTTTAATGATCAAAATGGCAGCAAGATTTTGAACTAAGAGTACTCCATCTAAATACATCGTAAACCACTCATCCAAATATCACATGAGATGGATGTAATTGAGGTAGCCCTTTCTCAGTGCATCCTAAGTCCTAAGAAATCCTTCTAGCAATAAATGTATAGTGACTAAGCCACAAAATGGGAGAAACAAGACTCCTTCCGAGTTGAACCATCTCATTCAAAGCATAAGGTAACAGAGGGAGGAGATATCTATTTATTTATGTTTTATTTCAAGTCGCCCACTCACGTGCAGGCCAGTTTCATGTTCTCAAATATGCACAATTTTTATGCAATAAGCAGCGACAAGACTTAAATACCAATTTCTTAACTTGCCGTTATGTCATGTTGAACCAACTCATCTAAAGGCTTAAGTGGATATTATTTATTTAATTTTTTTCCTTCCACACAGCATCTTGAATAAATAGACATACTTGTACCATATTGACTATATTAGGAGTATGAAAACAACTAAGTAGTGGACAATTAGTTAAAAAAAGGCTTTTCTTAACCCCTTATTCACAGCTGAACACACTTGAATGTATAATTCAAATTAGCATCAAATTGACAATCTTCTTTAGCTCTGAAAACTAGAATTATGTGTACCTCTTTCTTATAGATATTAGCTTCATCAGATAATTACCTAGGGCCACATACAAGAACATATACACCATAAGGCAAAAGAATTCATATCAGAAGATTAATAACTTCTTTCTCCTTATTTTTCTCTTATAAGAATAAATGAATACTACTTTTTCACTTGGTGATTAAAATGCGTAACAAGTGTGCAATACCTCCAGTAGGTAGTTCCGTTCCCGGGAGGGATCTCCAGCCTGCAAGAAGACACCAAACATACTAAATGGCAGACTAAATAACAACATAAGATTTGTGACCTTAAATTTCATGTAATGGAGTGCAACAATGTGCTGTACACTAGGTTGCACATAAACTTCTGAGACTAGCATTTAATTTTGAACACAATTCGAAAACCGAAATTTTGAAGAAACTTTTGACCAAAATTGTCTTGACTCCCACCTGTGCTCACCAACTCACTCCACTCACCATCTCACTACTCGCTGACAATCAATGCATTCTACGATATTTTATAGCCTACCATATAAATTCAGCACATGGAGGGAGGAAAAGGGAGTTGAAGATTGTTAGCCTTGGTGCAAAACAGAATTCACCCCTTTCTCTTTATCTGCTTCTTTCTAGCTCTAGCTCTAATTCTGAATCTGAATTCTTCTTCTCTTCTTCATTCTCTGAATCTGTCCTCCACTTTCTTTCTTCTTCCTCTTTACTGTTAGTTTTGCTGTAATTGATCATTATTGCAGTCAATATATTGGGTACTGATTTGGTTTCAAGAATTTGATCCATTATTACTGATTAATTGAGGGTGTAGAGTTGAAGTCCAACCATAACAAATGGTATCAGAGCATCTACAATCCTTGGGCGTATCTCGATTGGATAGCATAATAGAAGAAATAAATAGAAAGCATGAGCTAGTGATTTCAATGTTAATTGAATTGGTTGAGGGTAAATCAGCCTCCAAAGAGGAACAACAGAAGGATGAAGATTCTGTACTTTGTTATGGCTCTAATAGTGCTGAAATATGTGAGAGGTTTGCTGAGGATACAACTAAGAAATCTAGAGGCATACCAATAGATGTAGAAGGTGAGGAGTTAGGTACAAGTGTGATGGAAACTGAAATAGCTGACGAGGAGGCTGAGGAAGAGGACATGGAAATCTCTGAACGTGCAGGAAAAGAATATGGAGTTAGGGAGGACTGTTATTCGGCTGTTGTGGGTCTTCAATGGGATTCTAAACAGGCTTTCTTTGGTGTTTTGGATCAACATGAAGGAGCAGGAGCAGGAGCTACAGAATTTGCAGCAAAGAATTTAGACAAGAACATTATGAACAAAGTGGCAAAGAGAAACCAAGAAGATGATATGAATAAGGAATATGCCACCTTGCACTACCTGCTTAATCCAAGGGTAGTGAAGAGAATAAGGCAGATTGAGAGGATTAGCTTCATACAAAAAGATATCCAGATTTTAAACTTTGAGGACAATGTTTGTTTAAGGGGAAGGGATGTCATTATCCCGCTGTGCTCACCAACTCACTCCACTCACCATCTTACTACGCACCCACAACCAATGCATTCTAGAATATTTTGTAGCCTACTCTATAAATTCAGCACATGGAGCGAGGAAAAAGGAGTTGAAAATTGTTAGCCTTGGTGCAAAACAGAATTTTCCCCTTTCTCTTTATCTGCTTCTCTCTATCTCTATCTCTATCTCTAATTCTGAATCTGAATTCTTTTTCTCTTCTTCCTTCTCTGAATCTGTCCTCCACTTTCTCTCTTTCTTCTTCCTCTTTACTGTTAGTTTTGCTGTAATTGATCTTCATTATTGCAGTCAATATATTGGGACTTGGGCACTGATTTCAATTCAAGTTTCTGATCCATCCTTACTGATTAATTGAGTTTGAGTGTAAAGTTGCAGTCCAACCATAACAAAAATATGTGAAAACTAGGATTAAGATAGTACATCATTAAGGACTTCAATTAAGAAATAGCATGCTACAACTGAAAATTATCATAATTTGAGGCTTTAATACTCACTGCTAAAGCTATAAAATAAAATACTTACAGAAAAGAGTTTTAGCAAAGGGCATAGAAAAGTCAAGAAACTGGTAGATGAATTGCTGCCGCCATTGCCAAGACCAGCATCAATTTTCCTGGAAGCAAATTGCGCTCCATTTTCATCCTGGGAAATCTTTTCCTCCTTTTCTTGGTTTAAAGAACATATTGCCCTGAATCTGTTTCTCGTGCAAGAACCCAAGTTCTTATTTTTCTTGGAAATTACTAGAGCCGAGGAGTTGAAAAGAGTAGAAAAGCGAACTTGATTTCTTGGAGAATTATCATAATTATTTATATTAGTGTAGTAACTTTTGTGGGATATTAATGGCGGGTTTGGAGGAGAAAACGCATAAGAATACATTGTGAATGATATGAGTGGTTATGGGAAGTGAATGGTCATGAAAAATGATAACTGTATAATCTTGAGAGAGAGAATTACAAACGGAATATTCGATTTATGCAAAATAATAAGTAGACATTCAACTTCTTTTTTTTTTGGTTATATTTGGATCCTGATAGTTTGATGTAATAGTATTTCTCAATAAATAATTTTCATCCATTTTAGACATTTAAAAGTCACTTGATTTAGTGAAAAATAAGTAAAGACAAAAAGAGGAGGTAAAATAAAGAAAAGGGCAAAAAGAAAGAGTATAAAAATCTCACTCCAAATGTTACACCGCTTCAATTGTCGTTGTTCTTTCATTCTAGCATTTACTCTACAGCCAACTTCTGCTAGCTCCAAATCATCTTTCCCTCCCCTTGCAAATCATTCGAGCTCCTTTTCCTTTTCTTCTTGTGACTCATCTCCTTCTCCTTGTCCTCTATTACTTCCATTTTTTCCATTTCGCTTATAATTGCATTTTGGGGTATGGAAGGAGTGATCGAAAGAATTAAGAGGATATTTAAAAAAAAATTATATTCTTTTGTTTATTATTTATTTTAATTGGATGTGACGGTAAAATCATCTATTTACTAAAAATACAACTTGTTAACGATCAATTGAACAAGAATCATATGCAAAGACCTAAGTGCTGCAAATGTTAAAGGTTTTTTATCCATGTACAACAAAAAAAGATCAAGAACCTTTCATGCATATTGTCCCAAGCGATAACTTATTTTGGTGCAATGGTGCGAAAAGTTAAGGTTAATTATATCACCATCACAAAATTTATTAAGTGAGCTATATTATATTCACACCACAATTAAAACATAGTTTTAATAAATAAGCCACAACAAATTTACAATTATGTACTTAATCTAATAAAAAATAGTAAAAAAGAAGAATTATGGATTTTAATAAATACTTCACAACTAAACTTCATTTTTTTTCTTTCCAGACATTTCTTTTCATTATGTACTTTTTTATGTTGCACATATCCATGCCAGAGAAGAGAGTAAGGTTTTCTTCTCATCCACACTATTTTTTTTTCTTAATTATTTTTTTGAAGAAGAAGAAAAAGAAAATTTGATTATAAAGAAATGGGCCTGTATCTCTTTGTCAGTAAACTTGATTTCTAATTTCAGATATGGATCATGCTAGACTCCAACCCTTTGATTTTGTGTACAATGACATCTACAAATTATTACCTTCAAGCTGGGAAAAATCATAAGGAATTGCATTTTGCAATTATAGCAGATAACAAATTGCTAAAAAAAAATAAAAAAAAATCATACAAAATGATTAAACAAATTGATCAACTCTTTCTTGTGGTATCATGGCACAAGATTCGCAATTATAGAAATGAAGAAGAAATTAGGTTTATTTTTATGGTGTGATTATAATGTGGTACGATTCCACAATATATATATATATATATATATATATATATATAGAAATATATCTTTCTAATTTCATCAATTAATATTTAGGATAATTAGCACATAACGTTCTTATCTTTCATTATTATTGTGGAAAACATTCTTATCTTTCATTTTTTGACATTTTCACTTTTTATTGTGCAAAATATCATTTTCATCCATTTTCTCAACTAAAATATGTGAAATGACAAATATAATATTCTATTTAGATTAAAAAAAAAAAATTAATTGCAATTATAGTCCCAATTTTTTTAAAAAATTGCAAACAAGTCTCAAATAAATTAGTAAAAAGATAATTAGCACATAATGTCCTACCTTTCACTATTATTATGAAAAATATTCATACCTTTATTTTTTGACATTTTCACCATTAATTACACATTTGACTACGCAAACCATCATTTCTATTCATTTTCATCCAATTCTTCACTAAAAGCTGGAAAATGACGAATATACCCTCATGGTTAAATTAAAAATAATAATTGCACCATAATTCTAATTTTTTTTAAAAGTGTAAACGAGTTCCAAATAAATTATTAAAAAATAGAAATTATTTTTTTTAAATTGCAAAATGAGTCCAAAATGAATTATTAAAAAATTAGAAACTCAAAAAAAATTCAAAAAAGTACAAACGTGTCCCAAATAAATTATGAAAAAAAAATTAGAAATTTAATTTTTTTTTCATTTAAATAGGACGATATATTCGTCATTTTGTAACTTTTATTGGAAAAAATGGATATAAATGATGGTTTGCATAATTAAAGATGAAAATGCTAAAAAAATGAAAGACATGGACTTTTTTAACGATAATAGTGAAATGTATAGACATTATGTGCTATTTACTTTTTTAATAATTTATTTAGACTCATTTGCACTTTAAAAAAAAAAAGACTATGGTTCCAAGAAATTCTATCTTTTTGTTTTGTTTTATTTAAATATAAGAGGATATTCATCATTTTCATAGCTTTTAATTGAAAAATTTGATGAAAATGACCTTTTGGTCAATGAAAGGTAGAGATAATAGTGAAAATATCAAAAAATAAAATGTGAGAACGTTATGTGCTAATCACCCTTAATATTTATTTTCATAAATTCTTTTGAACATTTTTATATTCTTTTAGAGTTTATGTTTGACTAAAATTCTAATAATCATAAATATCATTTTCACCTAAAATCATAAAACTCTACTAACCATAAAATATCCTCTTCAACTGAAATAAAAAAGCATCATATTATTTTAGATATAATTCTTTTATGATACGGAAAATAGAATCTTATTTTTTATGCTTTGTTTTAAGTATTGGTTCGATAGAAGTTTCAAAAATAATAATATTCTTATATTACAAAAGGAAAAAAAAAACTTAAAATTACTAACCAAAACATAAATAATTAAAATTATTAGCTTATAAGCAAAAATTAATTAATTAACAAATGATTCGATGATGAATTCGTTTAGTTGCGTAAACAGTGTACTCTTGAGAGAATCCAATAAATTTAAGAAAATAGATTATCTAACAATTACAATTAATAATTAAAGCACCGATATGACAATATAGAAAATGAAAAGTAAAAATCAGATTAGATGTTAATGGTGATTGGATAAATATATTGATTTTAAAATTGTATTAGAGATGTATTTAAAGTGGTATGGATATATAAAATTTGTGTGAATTTATAATGTTTAAATGAAAAAATTTAATAAAGACAGTATTGAAATTTGACATGAATGAAAATAATAAATTTTTAATATTTTAATAGGGATGTATATAGAGTGGATTAAATATATAAAAATCGTAAATGTAAATAACGGTACCCTTCTTATTTTGACCTTTTGCACACTTTGTTCCCGACTTTTAGAAAGAAAACAAAAATACCCCTAATCAATTTTATTGGCACAACTATTCCCAATCTTTTAATCAATTAGCTGAATTCCCCACTCCTTCCATTTTGACCGACAAATTCACTAAAATAATGAATTTGTACTCATATTTAAACAAACAAAAAGGAAGAAGTATAAATAACAAAATAAAATAAAGAAAAAATTGCAACGGAATCACAAATCTTTGTAAAAAGTACAAATTAATCCTACTTAAATAATAAAAAACACATTAACCAAAAATTAGAAAAACAGAAAACTTTTCATCTTTTCCTACCCACCAACAATCCATGGCTAATTACCACCTCCACAAATACAATCATGTAACCGTTAGCTGCACCACCACCATATTTAAAAATTAATTCAGATAAACGAAACGAAACAAAACAAAAATGAAAAATGTATCTTTTTTCTCCAAACCTACGCCACCTACGTCCTGCTCACCTCCTCCACCATCGTTGGAGTTTTTTTCGGGATGGTGGACTTACCAACCGAACCAGAGACGGATGTAGGGGGGTTGGACTAGGCTGTAGCCCAGTCTCCCCCACGGTCCATTAAGGCCAAAAAAAAAAAAAAAATTGTGTCAAATTTTTTTTCCACGTATTAGCCCAGTAAAAAAATTTGTAGTTCGGTCTCCGATCCAATCCTGGATCCGTCCCTAAACCGAACGATATAAGAATCTATCATTTTTTTAGGTACTTGATGTTGAAGATATAAAAAGTTGTAAAAAATAATCTCTATAATATTTTTCCAATTGTGTGTGATTATTTTTCTTAATAGTTTATTGTGTGATTATTATACAATATTTTCTTTTAGAATTATTTATATTCTATTTTGTAATAGAAACATAAGTTTACTATATACAATTTATAATATTTTAACATGGTATTAGAGCGAGTTTTATTTTATTTTGGGTAAAACATGTAAGCTTCTGGTCTTTGAGATCAAGTTTTCCCGTTTTGATTAGGTATTTTCGCCTAGCCAATTTTTATTTTTTAAAAAAATATGTTTTGTTAATATTTTGTTCAGTCAAATCTTCTTTTGTTCTTAATTTAATCTGAATTTCGATTTCAAAATAATTCAAATCATGTTAGCTTTGCTATTCTTGTTGCTTCTTTCTTGGAGAGTTGATTTTTGAGGAAATCAATAATTAGTTTTGAAATTTTATTGCATCTGTTAATGCTAGAATTGTCTTGAAGAAAATCATGTTATTTTTCATTGAATTTATTTCCATCACATATGTCGTTTTAGCCTCTTTGTGTGTCAAGATTCCTGTTTCATTGATTTTTCCTTCATCTGAAAGTGTACCACTGATACTACCTATGAATTTTCGGAGTTTTACTATTAAACATGATCCATATTTGGTCTGTCAAGTTATTAAAACCATCTTTGAGTCCTTTGTTTTGGCTTTATTCATTATACTTGTAGGAGTCTTACTTCAAGTCTTGGTGATGGTTTGGCTAGATTGGTGGATGATGATTTTTCATTCTTACTAATTTTGAATTCTTTGTTTGACATGGTTGGTATGCAAGCAATTTTGAAGTATCATTTGATCCTTGAAAGATGAAGACAAATTGATCAATTTAATTTTCATACTTTATTTGATTATCCCTACACCATATTGAGTTTGAGGGTGTTGAAGTTATGTAAAGATTGTAAAGAATAATTTCTATGATATATTCTCAATTGTGTGATTATTACACAATCTCTCCTTTCAAATATAACTACCTAAAATTTCGATAATGCTTTATGAGATTTTCACTATGGTTAAATTCAAATCGAAAGATATCTAATCCTTATGAATGGGAGTTGACATTTGATTATGTTGATTTTGAACAAGTGAGAGATTGTTGTAAATTTGTATTCAAATCAAATAAGTGGATGAAGAATGAATTAAGAAAAAAAAGAAGAAATATGTGCCCTAAAAATGCTCCATGCGACCGCATAAGCCATTTAAGCTTGCAGTCACATATTGATTTGTAGAGAATCATTGGGCAGCAGCAAATGCTATAACTATGCGACCGCATAGTTATAGCCTATATTGTCGCATAGTTAAAAAAAAATGTGACCGTTGGATGGATTTTTCGAATTTTTTGGTGGTTTATTGATAAAACATTGTACCTCTTAGTTTTGAAATTGGAACCACTTCGTATGAGATGATTGAAATATATAAATAGTTCATCCCAAAACATATGAAAAACTTAGAGCATTATGTTACCCATTAAAATGGGGTCATCATTTGGATGACACGTGGAGGAATCCACAAGAAGACACTCCACAATGAACAGTAAGGAGGACACATTATTCGCTCGTACGAAGTCCTTCTATAGATGAAGTGGATAGAACGTGGCAGATGTAACGCCCCAAATTTCACTAATAACTCGAGGCGTTACTTAAGTCAAAGTAACCTGTAAATAAATATTTTCAAAAGTCGCCACAATACGAAGGCAAACATATACTTTAAAAATTCATAGCAATTTAACACAAAACGCGGAAACATCACTTCTAAAATAATTTTTCTCCCATTCAAGAGTCAATATCAAATATGATTAGCAAAAACCAACATTTGCAAAGATACCAAAATTCAATATTTAAGTATCAAAATGGAAATCGACTATTTAAAACTTCTTGTTTCAAAACTTGAAATTTAAAAGTTCTATTATTAAATTAAAATTGCTCCGCTCGTTGCCTTGCCCTGCCAAGCTCCTTAACCTGAAAGGTTGGAAAAATAGTGGGGTGAGCATAACGAATTATACTCAGTGGAGTTACAGCAATCAGTCCAAATTAAGTCAAAATATGCAATCCAGTGGTGAAAATAATATCAATACAACATACTATAGAATTATGTACTGTGGGCATTCCCAAGGACCCAATTTCGATCCCGGACCTATTTACGGTCCCTGACAACATGATATAAGCTTAGCAAATTTTTGCACTGTGGGCATTCCCAAGGACCCAATTTCGATCCCGGACCTATTTACGGTCCCTGGCAACATTTTCATATGTATAAACATTACATCACAATCAAAATCACACATCGAGAATTAACATAGACAAATAACCACAATTGCTTAAATGTAAACCCCACCTCGAAGTCTTGAGAGTTTTCTTGCCTGATTCCTGGAGTTGGGAGGCCGTGTGGAGTTGCTGTTGGTGAGGTCGAAGAAGGTGATAATGAATAGTGAATGTAGGGCACGTAAATCGAGGCAGTAATTGGGCTCAGAGTTTGTGCTGGAAAGAAATTCTTTGGCTAATAGGATTTAATAAAATTGGACTAAAAGAGGAAATTTGGATTAATATAAATTGGGCATTAAATAGAATATCGAACATTAAAATTGGATTTAAATCGATAAGAATTTGATATTTTTAAAATTGTTCGAAATTGAACTCAATAAATAAATATTAAAATTTTAAGATTAAAATCGTTTTTCGAAATCCTTAAATTAATTGTTTTTGCTAGACAATTCGACGAACGTAAAATAAATTCTAAACTTTGACGGGATTGTCGTAGCGATATAATTTAAGTTATAAAATTTGTATTTGAAAATTCGGGTCGCTACAGCAGAAGCCCTTCTATAGACGAAGTGGATAGAACGTGGCAGAAGTCCTTCTATAGACGAAGTCCCCTCAACTGCACAATACATCTCCAGTCCGAAGTCTTCGTTGTCGCTTAAACGCTTCGTTCACCGAGACGCTTGTAAGGAACAAATTTGAAGGATATCCCTGAGAAATGATTGATGTGACAAGTCATTTTAAAGTCGCCTGATTTAATGTTAGACAAAAGGAAGGGGGTGGCAGGGCAATGACAGGAAAATTATCACCACAGTTAATGTCGTGAATGATGTGATGTTCAAAACAATAAGATGAAGCCACGTGGATCTGATCGACGATAGGCAGTTCAGCCGTTTGTCTATAAATAACATTTGTTGTGATTGTAAAAGGGAGGCAAAAAATTGGAGATAATGGAAGATACAAACTCGAATTCTTACTAGAGTGATTCATAAAGAAAATATTTTGTTCTTATAGTTATTGTGCTTTTGTAAAATTATAAAGGTTTAAACTCAAAATCAATTACAGATCTTTATTCATTTGACACCAAAATCATCTGTTGGTATTCCGACTCAATAGTCCATATATATTTTACAATCATCAACTTCGGTCAAACTCGCCAGAATCCACGTGTCACAAGTCCGATACTGACATCTGTTGACAACATTTTTTGGCGTCTACACATTATTCATCCAACTTTTTCAAGAAATTTTGTTCCTCTTCATAATCAAAATTCATCATTTTCACTTGTTCATTTGAAGAATCACTTTGATTTTGGTGACCTTCATAGAAAGCTTGTTCAATCCTACAAACTATTTGCCAAGTAAAATCCTTAAAAATATTGTGGAGGAGGCAAATATTGTTTGAGGATAACGATATATTCTTCGTGTTCAAGCCTTTTCCGAATTTTTATTCATCATCTTCTTCCTTTATTTTCTCCATTGCTGTATTTTTTGATAACAGCTGAAACAAACATGGGTATATTAGCAAGGAAATTCTGTCCTTTTATTTTGTAAATCAAGATTAAGAAAAAAAAAAATCAAATAATTGGAGAATATATGGACGTTGCATAACAAATGTGCAAGAAGTGGTGTGCCCAACTTTGCCTAATAATTTATTTAAAGTTTAAATTTTCAAAATTCCAGAACGGCTGGAAATCTGGTATTAAACGAAATCCCACGACTAAATTTTTGTTTCCAAACATATTTAAATAATTCATTTTTTTTATATTTCCAAGTAAAAAATCTTATTTACTTTACAAATAATATTTACCTTACTATCAAAATAAATAAATAAATTACTTATTGTCAATTTTAATCAATTAAAAAAAATTATTTGAGTTTTAGGGTTTTGCTTTTGAGTAAATTTTTTAAACTTAGCCAAACATGCTGAGGTTATTTGCTTTTAAATGCTTAGGCATTTGAATAATCCCTCAAAACTCAACTGATTTTACATTTATGTTGAGTTCATATTTAGCCCTCTTTCGTAGAGATTAATATTAAGGATGTATTTAACTGCAAGCATGTAATTTACATAAAAAGAAAAAAAATTCTACACAATTAGATTACTTAGAACTTATTTGCATGAAAATTATCAATTAAATTTGTTTCGTTGATTTAATTTTTAACTTAAAGATATTATATTTGTCCATTTTTTTATTGATAGGTATATTAGAAAAAGAAGGTAGATGAGAGAGAAAGATAGAGAATTACCTGAAACCCTTAAAGAAATTTTTTTTTCTTATTTTCAAGAAAAATATACTTATGTGACTAAAAGTAGGAAAATATTTTTCATGAAAAAAAAATTCAATTAAACGGTACAAAAATAGTAATTTAAGTGGAAAAATATTGACAATCAAACGTATTCTAAATGAAATATACCACTTGCATTGTTATTTCTCAACTCTATAAAAATGTCTTACTTGTCTCCTTGACTAACCATAAAATTAAGCTACACGAAATGGGTAACAAGCAAGAAAATAAAATAAAACAATAATAAATCTCGTTTTTGATGCATCATTCTCCATGAGATTCCACAATCACTAAACAATCACATACTCTATTGTGTTTTGGATTAAACTAAGGGCCGTGATTTTTCGTGGAAGGTGGAAAACATTTTCCTACTTTGTACTATTCATCTGTTTGATTGCACTAATTTTTCAGGGAAAACGTTTTCATGGTAAAAAAAATTTATCCATTTAATTGATAATTTGCATAAAAAAATAAAGCCAAACGAAAAATTTGCCAGGTGGAAAATTATACCAATCAAATACCATTAATTACAATTCCCTGTAAAACGTTTTCTAGGCAATTCAATTCCCTGTCATTCATTTTCTTTCTACCCGTTTTCCACCCTTGCAATCAAACATGCCCTAAATGTACAAAATAGATTACTACATGCATTACTTACTACTCACATTGTATGACGAGCCTCGTGTGATTAAATAATCTGACAATGTGGTCTTCATTCCCTATTGTGAGTGATAAGTAAAAAAATTGATAAGAGAGTTTAAGTAAGTTTAGCATGAATCGTGTGTTTTAAAGTCGATTAATGATTTGACTCATCGCTGTAGTTGTATAATTGAGCGCCTGTTTGGAGCCCTTTTTGCCTCATTTTTAGAGGATTTCGGACTGTTAATGAAATTTCTCCAAAAAAATAATAATAAATAAAAATTCCGCAACAGTGGGACCCTCTGTCAATCAATGTCGGATTGTGTAAATTTTCAAGAAAATAATTGACTTGTGAAGGTGTGATGAAATTTTCTCTCTCTTCCCAAACTACCCTCCAAATGGTAAAAGAAATGGGAAGGTGTAGGGTTAATAATATAGAGGGTATTTTGGTAAACAGTGGATGACAAATTGGGATATTAACCTCCAAATCATTTTCAACGGCTTCTGTACGCACTGTAAATGATCTAACATTTGAATAAATAATAGTGATTTTTAATTTGGCCAGTGTTTCTTTTCAATTCTTCCACCCATTTTAATGTACTTTTGGGCCGTTAGAGAGCTGCAAGTCAAAATTGTTGACTTTTTCTCATACAATAAATTCCACATGCTGACAAATAACGATAAAAAAATGCATTATTTTCTTCAAAGAATTGGAAACAAAAAAGGGACTAAATGTCTGTGGTTGTAAAATGCAAATTCTCATTTTAATGGCCACAGACGGGCTGATTAAACTTATTGACCGCCCACTTGTTTGAATTATATATAAGGCCATTTTGGTTTTATCCTTCTAGAAGGCAAAAGAGTCGGGTGTCATTTCTTGCCAATAAGTGAATTTTACTTTTTAAAATTTTTCTTTATTTATATTTATATCTAACAGAATATAACAAGAAATTTCCTCCACAGTATATTCAAATGATTTTGTTATGTTGGGCCGTGTTTTCTAGAATTAAATTTACTTTCTAAAACTATAATTTTGTTAATAAATTCTTCCATAAAAATAATAATTTAAGATTAAGCCCATGTTTGATGGAGACAAAAATCAAATTTTTAGTAAATTTTGATAGAAGTTGATGAAATGTATGGTTAAAAGTTGTGGATCCCATAAATGTATAGATAAAATTAATTGTTGCATAGTGTGGTTAATTTGGCTGACATAGTTTGCATGCTATTGCGTCAGCTCGAGGGTTTACCTAGTGCGCACCCGAAGGGTAGCGGCAGCGAGTTCCTCGTCAACAAAAATAAAAATAAAAATTGTGGATCCCATAAAATATATAGATGAAAATAATTGTTGAGTTTGATTTGAATTAAAATTTGATTTAAAAGATAATATATTCATCCACAATGTATGTCCACACCGCTTCTATATATTTATAACAAAGACTAATATATATTATGTTATTTTGCAATAGATTATGTTACTTACCTCTAGAAACATTTAAGAACAAAACTGATGTAGCGAATATAGGAAAGATGAACAACGATACAAATATGAGAAAAATTCATGAAAAATTTATTTAATTCAAAAAACTGCTGTCTCAAAGGGCTTACAATGCTTTAAATGGTAAAACCTTAGCAAAATTCGAAAAATAAATAATAAAATAAAAAATGATATTTTTCCGTAAATGAAAAAATGCGAACTTGTAACTAAAATTGCAACTCCTAAAATTCAGGATCGTCCTCCAATAAGTAGAATTCGAATCCGAATTTTATTGAATGAGATATTGCAAAAATAGAAATTATCATAAATAGTAAAAACGTTTAATCGAGGATCTAAATGGGGGAATTTGCCCAAAATTCGACGCACGTCACGGCAAAGCGGTGAGTTGTGATCATTAACTCGTTTCCAATTGAATTAGACTAAAAATTCGTCAAAAATGAACAACTCCGAAGATATCATAAAATCATGGAATTGAACCATTTTGCTTACGTCGATCCCACTTTAATATAAACTCTAATTCCTTCTGCACTTCATAAAAAACTAAAGCTTTTTTGCTCTTCTGCTAACGGTAGATAACATAAGATTAATAATTTTTTACAATTACAAAAAATTTCAATCACCATCTCTCCTCTTCCCATTATAGTTTGTCGTGTGTTGATGCGTCCTACAATAAAAGCATAATGTCAAATAGAGTCATATTGATCTAAATTCAAAGATAAAATATATTCCTCATATTTTCAAAGTCATCTTCATATATTGTAATGTTGTGCGTGTTTGCTCTAATAGTGTCTCTTCCATTGTTTGTTTTGACTTTTATTGAATAAGATATTTTATGAATATTAGAATTTTAGTTAACATAAAGAAAATAATATAGAAGGTCTAAAAGCATTTAATATGATAAATATTAGTGGATGAATTTAGAGTGATATATTTTATATGGTTTTATTCATGTCCATTTAATTAAATTTAAGATTAAAATATAATATATATATATATATATATATATATATATATATATATTTTTTTTTTTTTAAAAGTTGATAAATATATAAGAATGATAAATAAAAGTAGTGTCTTTCTTAGCCCCTGTTTCGACTCAATTATAATTAGATTTGGGAGGAAAAATGTATTTCGTAATAGTAATTTTTTGAAAAAAATCTGATTAAAAAATCTCCCAAGTTGTCAATGACCATTCTTGTCTTGTTTTTTTTTTTTTTTTTTTTTGGGAGTTAGGTTAGATATTGGGAAAATTTGAAGAATCTTTATATTTCCACGATTTAAATTTGGTGCGAATCATTTAGGGTCTGTTTGATTGCGCTCAAATTTCAGGGAAAATGGAAAATATTTTCCTACTTTTTACTATTCACGTGTTTGATTGGCATTTTTTTTAGGGAAAAAGTTTTCCACCATTTTCCAAGGTACAAATTGTTGATGTATAAAAGTTGGAAAATATTTTCCCACCACTTTGGTGGGAAAATATTTTTCAGCTTTTTCACCGATAATTTTTTTTTTACCAATAGGAACACATTCCAAAGTCAATGGTAAAAAAATTTATCCATTTAATTGATAATTTGCGTAAAAATAAAGCCAAACGTAAAAATTTGTCAGGTGAAAAATTATATCAATCAAACACTATTAATTACAATTTTCTCTAAAATAAATTTTAGGCAATTCAATTCTCTGCAATTCGTTTTTTTTTCAACCAAATTTCATATTTTTTATCAAACGGACCCTCACGTAGTTGATTTAAATACTTTAGCCATATCAATACGTAAAATTAAAGTATAATAATAGACTTGCGTACACATCAAAATCTGATCCAAGCACATCTTTAACCATGATTAGATAGCATGAAATCATCTTTTTAACGTTTATTCCTCGCCCAAAAAGTCTAGGCCCTGTTTGGTTAATATTAAAATAAGATTTTAATGAATTTTAATAAAAATTGATTAAATGTATGATTAAAAAATTATGGACCTCATGAAACGTACGGTTAAAATTAATTATTGACTTTGATTTTAAAAAAATCTAGATTTTAATTTTTATCAAACTGGTGCTAGAACCTAACTCCATTATTTTGAGGAGATTGTTTTATAAGGATTCTATTCCTAAATGGAAAATACAGTGAATGTAATATTAAACAAAATCGAAAAGTATAACAATAATTTTTTTTAAATATCTTATTATATAATATTTTACAGCGTGAGTTATGGAACAAGAGATTTTATAAAGGTGCAGTGGAAGTCGAGGTTCTATGATCATTTCAAGAGGCACTTTTGGGTGTGTGGTCAATCCATAAGTCTCCTCTAAGCATACATCTTTAGGCTTCATATTCTTAGGCAATTTCCAGTTAAATCCATGTAACAAGTTGGCCAACGTTGAACGAACAAGCATAAGTCCCAAATTGTACCCGGGACACCTCCAACGATCCGACCCGAATGGCAATAGAGCAAAATTTTGGGGAAGTCATTTTCTTCCACCCATCTTTCTCTACCAATAACACTATCAAGTTCTTCAGTTGCCTTCTCAATTATGTGGGTTTTTTTTTTTTTTTTTACCAATTTCATGAAATGCCCATTCGACTGTGGTTGGTGAGGTGTTTGTGCCACCTGCTAGTAGGTCGTATTACAATTTGGAAATGTGACAATTTTATTAACAATTTGTGACTCAATAATTTTATCGACTTTGACATCATGTTAAAATAATCCATCTAAGCATAAGATATTAGAGCCAGTAAAACGGTCGAAAATAAGCTAAAAATTCACAAAGAAGCGTGACCAGACGGGGCTAAAATTTATATTTTCAATAAGGAAAATGACAAAATTTGAGACATACGAACAAGCTTATCGAGACAGGGGGAGTATCATAGTTTCCCTAGAAGTACTGGAACCGGAACAAAATAAGTCTCTGCCCGTGATGAAGAAATTCGTTTTCGGCCAAATTATCAAATTCAACATTTGCATGCCAGTCTCCAGAAAATGTAGAAATTCTTCTTTCTTATCCGATTGTAAAATTCAAGGAGTCCAGGTAAGTCCAAATTATCATTGTCGGTTTATTTTAATTTTAAAGATTAAGACATTCCTGTAAATCATATACAAAAGGGAAAAATAATCAAGAAGCCAGACACATAATAAGATTAATTAACAATTTTAAAAATCTTTTTTTCTCGAACTTCTAAAAAATCTGAAAAATCTTCCGGGCACTATGTATCATTTTGTCCAAAATATAATTCTAGTGGACTTCAAAATTTTTGTGTCTTCTTAATTTTCTTGTCCGCGGGAGCAAAGTGTTCGAGTTCTAAAAAATGTATTTCATTAAATCTCTTGTCCGAGACCAAAAAAAAAATATATATATTTTAGATTTCGAACTTTTTGATCTAATTAAATCTCGTATAGAATCACAAATCTCTCAAAACACGAACATCTTGAACTTTAGAAGTTATGGATTTTATGTTTGGAACATGAATCTTGTACACTTTTTAGGCTCCAAGGTCTTTATTCTGAAAACATGAATCTTCGTGGATGTAATGAAATAAGCCCAAGATAAAGAGAATTATGAAATAAGTCGAACAAGACAAGAACACCAAGATTTTACGAAAAAATTCAAGACAAAAATAAAAATAAAAATAAAAAATACGAGCAGATGAGGAGTATTTACACTAATCAATAATAAATATTGTTTTCACAAGATTTCAATGCTCCCAATCAAGATCTAAAGCTCTTTCAATACTATATTAATGTTATGTTATGTTATGTTTACAGGTCGTGGATACTACAAATAAACCCTAAAAATAGAGTTATAAAGAGGATTGGAGTGCTGAAATCGCATTAAAAAGCGAAACGGGCCTTAAACTAGATGAACCGCTGCTCGAGCGTCAGGCATGCGCCAGCACCCCTGTTTTGAGCTTCTAAGCAAGAGACAGCTGCTCAGCGAGCAAAAATATGCCGAGATTGAAATCCTTGGTCCATAATTTGGCATCTTCAAATTCTCTTCAACCAAAATGCTAGTACCCAATAGAATTTTGAATACACTTCAATAGTGGAATATGTAAAAATATATATCTTGAATTTTGAATTTTTAGGTCTTCCTAGCCTCCATCTTGCAGGAAAGGTGAATGTTCCGGATAACTAAAAAAAGATTATTTTGGACCTTGATTTTCCAGGTCTTTCAAGCCTTCTAAAGAGTGAGTGTTTATATTGAAAATGATTACTTGTATATTAATAAATATTTAACTACAACAAAGTAGAATACTTTATTTATAAGATTATAAATAGTTCTAAAAAGGAAATATCATCTTTTAATCGTTCAAATTATTAAAGAAAAATAATCCAACACATTTAAAAAATATTATGAAGAATAATATATCTAATCTTTCCGTATCTTCATCAACCCTATCAAACTCTGTATCAGTTCTAAAATGCACGCATATACTTGATGCATTTTCAAAACGTCTCGTATATGGTATATGCGTGTGATAATGCGATCAATCTAATTTCGTTGACCACATATGCATGCTTGAACGTCAAAATGCACAAGCATTTGTAGTAACAATTATGTCAAAATTAACCTAAAAAAGTTTAACCCCATTTTCATAACTTAAAAAACGTAATTTGAGCCCAAAAAACATCAATTAGCCCAAATTACCCAGGTTCATAAATTATATACAACAAATTGTAGGGTTTTGACATTTCGAAAATTCAAACAAATTTTTCTTAAAGTTACAAATTACCTACGTTGAGCTCTAGCCTTATTTTCTTCGGTCTTCCTCTAGTTTTGCTAGCAAGTGATGTTAGTCATGCACAATCTTGAATGGTTGATGATTTGTGATGACGAGAATGAGATTGACAATGATATCTTACTATCTACAAGAGGTAATAGAAATTCTCGAATTGAAATAAGAGAATTTGATGAAGATAATTTTGCATTTAATGACGTAAAAGATGATTTGGATGAAGAAAGGAGAAAATTGAATTGGATTTGATAAAGAACTAGACGATATTTATGATTTTTTAAGTCGATGTCTGTGTCTTTAATCGTAGGAATTGATTATCAAGTAATTGTAGTATTTATGATTTTGATTTATATGTTTTTTAGAACCTTGCTCTATTTATTGTTGTATAATCAAATTGAGTTTAAAAATTAAAGTCATGATAGCATGTTGTCATTTCCATTGTTCTAATGATGCTTTAGAATTGGGTTTACCATGCCTGCCAATCAGTGGCGGACCCACCAGTGGACCTGGTGGGTCCTATGACCAACTAGATTTTTCAGTTTTTTTTTTTTTTTTTTTTAGTTTTCATTTTTTTTTAAATATTTTACAATTTTGGAATATAACATGTTAGATATAAGTACAGATTTTGGGATATAACATTTATAAAGTATACATTAATTTTTCTTTATAACATGTTAGATATAAGTACAGATTTAGATGGAAAATCGAAAATCTGGCTATGGAAATGAATTTTAGTTAATTAAGATTTGAATTCAGAGAGTTGTTGAAGGTTGTTATTTGTTTTGATATTAAGGTGTTGTTCCTTTGTCCATTTTGCTGGTTTAGTTGTATATTTGGTTCTTTCAGAGGTTGTTAATTGTCAGTAGTAACGAAGTGTTTTCACCTTTTGTAGTAGATCCGTCTAATTGGTGAAGAAACTGTTTGGTAGCATAGGTTGAGACCTCGAAATTGAATAGAAATTCTTGTCTGCATATTTGAATTTGATTTCGAGCAGCCTAACACAATTAAAAAGTAGTTCTGATTTCAGTTTGTCAGCCTACTGCTGTAATTGGTCGGATGAGCGTTTCCGAATTAATAATTTTTTCGTTTTTGCAGTAATTTAAGAATGAAAAATAATATGTATTTCAAACTTCTATCATTTTAATTGTACAGGTTCTTTAATCATTATGAATGTTTGTGCTACCTTTAGCTCCAAATTTTTTTTTTCGGGGGCACCCCCGTACTCCCCCCTCCTTCATCTCAATATCTTTCATTTTAGGACCCACCAACTCTAAAATCCTAGGTCCGCCACTGCTGCCAATAAAACCAAGTATTAGAAGGTAGGGCAAAAGAAAATCATCGTTTATACCAACTAATCAACACCATAACTACCATAAAAATTGAGGAATAATTTCATAACTAAACAGTCGAGTATAGACCATGTTAAAAGTAGAACTTTAAAAATAAATGGATTCACCAGAAATCCACCCAAAGATCTATGGCATGAAGGGAGGCTAAAACAACAAAAGTGATGAAAATAAATATTATAAGAGAATACATGATTTTCTTTCATACGACAACTCGACAAGTAAATAACGACTGAAACAGTATATCAATAACTCCCAACACTTCAAGGATTTTGCTACTTGCACATAAAAAAAATGTACATAATGGATTACATAATATAACGTGTAGGAAAAAGATTGGATAAAAAAGTAGCTAGATTGTGTTTTAGACTAGCAAATAATAGAGTGTCACGTGACATTATGTAAATCTTGATATACATGTTGCAAGATCCACAGTTCAATTGGTGCATAAAATAAAGAGGCAGAAGGTGGCCCAAACGTTCAACAAGTCCCAATCTTAGTCTAACAAAGCACACCAGAAAACAGTTCCAAGAAAATGAGAAAATAATCAATGATCAACTTAGCCAGAAGTCGACAAAGTCATTGCCTCTACTTGGTTACACACTAATCAAGCCTTTAAGCTTTAATGCAAATTGGAAACTTTCATGATTCCATTGCAAGATGGATGAAGAATTAGATAAACTCTCCACCAAACCCTTCCATTAAAAATAAGAAATCCAGGGGCATATACGTGGCAAACAAAAAGGAATAACCCAATCAGATTAGTTGAAATCAATTTTTTGAAATTTATTTTAATTTTTTGAAACAAATTTTAATTTTGACAAGTCACCACCATTCCATTATATTGACAATTTCAAAAACTGTTCATACTATGATTAGACTCGCGGAAAGATCCCGCGAGTCTAATCATACCATTCCATTATATTGACAATTTCAAAAAAAACCGTTCATACTGTGATTAGACTCGCGAAAAAGTAAAACTCTCCGCCTTTGTTCATTTGAAAATAACCAGTTACATATTAATACCATAGTTATTGCAGAAGAGACTTTATTCATCTGTAAATCAAGGAGCAACCTAACCCTTTGAATAATATGAAAGAGAAAATTAGTTTAAATCATGCTTCTAAGTTTTCAATATAAAAAACTAGATAATAACTTAATTTAGAATCCAGACGTGTTTATTTTAAAATAGTATTTATTTTTATTTTGTCACGAATTTTCAGTAAATTGGATTAACTTACCCTTTTAATATTATTTCGAGAGAAAAACAAATATTAAACACATTCTTCACCCTCATTGCGTAAGACGAAAAACACCACAATCATCGCCTTCGCAATAATTTAAAAAAAAAAAAATCCCGTATAATGGGTCAAACATCACATTACATAGGGCAGACAATCTAGGAAAAAAATAATGTCACAAGTCATACGAATGAAATGTCACATTTGTTGAATTTCATTTTCACGTGTTATTATGCTTCAACTACATAGATCATAATTGTTGTATTTCACAATGTAAGTCATAATATCATGTCACACCGCGTAAATACAATCATAAATGAAAGATACTAGTTCGATCCCAAAATCACCTAGAGGGTGTGAATAGGTGAATAAGGCAGAATTAAAATTATCAATTAAAAGAAACAAATCACTTTTTAATTGTTCTAGATGTTTAGTCAATCAATTCATTTTTATCCTATATTGAATTGCCTCAATAATCAATAAAATAGTAAATATTACGGGATTTGTTGACGGGGGAAATCTTTCACAACATTAAAAGTTTCAAGATCAAGCCAATGACTTCCAAGACAATAAAAACTTCCAGTATGATCCAGCCTAGATTAACCTACTAGACTCTCTGATCTAATTCCTGCAATCTTCAAGATCCGTTGGAACGTTCTTTACTCACACTTGCTCCCGAACTTTTAGAATTGTTTATCTTCTGTGGATCCCCAAGAACACATTGTTCTTGTACTCTTCATGTGTTTCTGGTCCAACTTCCCTCAATCTTCAGCAAGCTCTGAAAAGCTATTGAGAAAGCACATTCCTGATTAGGTTTATGAAGTGAGTATTTTGGATTATATAATTTTGATTTTTTTTTTCAACTTGTGGTTGATTGATCTCAAGATGAAGAATTATTATTTTCTCTCCAAAACGTGTTATGATAGTATAATATAATGATCAACCATAGTTTTCATGAAGTGAGGCTTGTGTATTTATAATAGAGAGGTATTGTGGTAGTATAGGATGGATAGAACTCTTGAAAATCACGAACTATGATTTCTTGAAAAACACTGTCGCTCGAGCGCTAGGAGAGCGACATATTTGTCGCTCGAATGACAATGATTCTATTTTGGATACTCGAACATCAGCTTGGCGATATGCTAGCATCATTTTGGCAACTCTTTCTCCATGTTCCATGCTCAAGCTAAAAAAACTCATAATTCTATACAACATCCCAACAGACTCTGACTTTTACAACCCTTTTACAATAATCATTTTGTCTAAAAAATAGTCAATACAATTAAAACCTAAAAAACTCTCCCTTTGACATTTTATGACAAAACTATATATAACACAAGTTAATAAAATAAAAACAAAGCTAATTTACCAAAACTCAAACTGAATGTCTGTCTCTTGTATCCTTTGTTACAATAAAATGTGAAAATAATGGTAAAAATGTCAAATATATGAAATATATGAACGTTTTACACTATAATATTAAAAGGTTGGAACGTATTGTGTTAATTACCCTTTAATAATTTATTTAGACTCATTTGCAGTTTTTAAAAAAGTTTGAGAGTATAATTGCAATTTGTTCTTTTTTCTCTCTTTTTAAATTTGTTTAAATAAGACGGTATATTTGTCATTTTATATATTTTTTTAATTGAGAAATTGGATGAAAATTATATTTTTTTTCAATGAAATGTGAAAAAAGGAAAATATTAAAAATGAAAAGTATGAATATTTTATATAATAACATTGAAAGATAAAGATACTGTGTGGTAATTACCTTTGATTAAACTTATTGATTACCGACTTGTTTGAATTGTTTAATCCTTCTAGAAGTCAAAAGGGTAAGGTGTCTTTTCTTGTCAATAAGTGAATTATATTTTCTAAAATTTAACTTTATATATATATATATATATATATATATATATATATATAACAAAATATAACAAGAAATTCACTCCACAGTATATTAAAATGATTTTGTTATGTTTGGGCCGTGTTTTTCTAGAATTAAATTTATTTTCTAAAAATTGTAATTTTATTAATAAATTCTAAATCAATCATGCTACTCAAACAGAGAAATTTAATAAGATTCGTGACAGATAACACTTGGTATTTATTCATTGGAAGATGAAAGAATTTTTTTAAAAAAAAAAGGCGAATCACAATTCGTCACGCCATCTTTATCATCAATTTCGAATCACAATTCATCACGTCATCTCTATCATCAATTTCGGTCAAATTGTCATGTTTGAGTAACTTAATTCTAAATTATTTGATAAGAATAACAATTTAAATTTGTTTGTACGGTCAAACATGCAAACCCAGAACGTGACTTTTTAGTAGCCGCCGGAAAATCAGGTGCATGAACCAAAAAGAAACAATTATAAAATGAAAATGATTTTTTGACTTGCGCGAGGTTGGAATGAGTAGAGGATAATCGTATTCAAATTGGACAAGACATTTTATATAAAATGATTTTTGACTTTCAATTTTATGTTGACTCACGTTTGAGTACAAGAGTGTTATGATTAAGATAGGGAGCCGTTTGTTTTGTCAATTATTTTTATATATCCGTTTTACTTTAAATTTATTTATATTATTTTTAATATATATATATATATATATTTACCCACGTTAAATTACAATATTATCCTTATTAAATTCATTCATTTAAACAATATATGTGCAAACTATTTCTCATGTATTTATCCCACTCTAAATATACTCATATTACAATTTAATTTTTTTAAAATAAGTACTATATTAATACATTCCAACAATAATCTTATTAACTTCATTCACCTAAAAAATATATATATCCATAAAATTCAACCAAAACAAATATATAATAAAATTGCATATATAAAGCTCGGATTGAATTGGTATATCCAACCTCTGAAAACAATCAATACTAATATATTATGGTATTTCACAACAAATTACGTTACTTACCTCTAAAAATAATTAACTAAGGCTTTTTCGCCCTTGTGCTAAAGATTTAATAAATTTTTACAATGACAAAAAAAATTTCAATCACCTTTCTTGCATCTCTCCATTTCCCGTAATAGTTTACCATGTGTTGATGTGTCCTACAATAAAAGCGTAATGTCAAATAGAGTCATTGTCCTAAATTCAAAAATAAAAAATAATTCTTACATTTTCAAAATCTTCTTCATATATTACTATGTTGTGTGTACTTGCTCTAATGGTATCTCTTTGCTTGTTTGCTTTGACTTTAGTTGAATAAGATATTTTATGAATATTAGAACGTTAATTAAACGTAAAGAAAGTAATATAATAGGTCTAAAATCATTTAATATGATAAATATTAGTGGATGAATTTAGGGTCATATCTTTTATTTGGTTTTATTCATGTCCATTTAAGTAAATTTCAGATTAAAAATATAACATAATTTTTTTTAAAAAAAGTTGATAGATATGTAAGAGTGATAAATAAAAATGGTGGTTAATATATGGATTTCTGTTCTCTCTTGTTCCAATCCTTAATGTGGATTATGCCACGTGGCAGCAAGGTAGTGGAAGTCAGAATTAATCCTATCGAGGTTACGTATAAGGATAATTCCCAGAGTACAAGAAATTGTTGACGGGATTTTTATAGGTATTGTGTCGGTAGCACTTATATGATCCTTTTTTTCTCTCCTTTTTCCCAACTTTTAATGAAGTTGTGTCATGCGTTATCTGTTAAAAAAATCTATAAAAACTCTCTATACCTATAGCATCAAGTTGATTAATGAACATGCGAATCACTTAGCTTCAATAGAGACATCCTTCAATTTGATTTAAATAATTTAGCCATATCAATACGTAAAATTGAAGTATAGACTTGCATACACATCAAAATCTGATCCAAGCACATCATGTAACCATAATTAGATAGCATGAAATCATCTCTTAACGTTAATTCCTCACAAAAAAAAGTCTAAGCGCGGTAGATTAAAATCAAAATTTTAGTGGATTTTATAAAAATTGATGAAATCTGTGATTCATAGGTTATGGATCCCATGAAACGTGAGGTTAAAATTAATTATTGAATTTGACTTTAATAAAAATTGCAATTTAAATTTTTATAAAACAGGGGCTAGAATTGAACTCCTTGATTGTCTTGAGGAGATAGTTTTAGGATTCTATTCCTATAAATGAGAAATATTCACAAAATATAATGTATGAAGAAGTAAATAAAATTAAACAGTATAATAAGTAAAATCTTATAAATATCTTATTATATAATATTTTACAGCTCGAGTTAACGAACAAGAAATTTATTTAATAAAGGTGTAGTGGAAGTCGAGGTTCTATGATCATCTCAAGAGGGACTTTTGGATGTGTGGTCAATCCATATAACTCCTCTAAGCATACATCTTCGGGCTTAATATTCTGGGGCAATTTCAAGTTAAATCCATGTAACAAGTTGGCCAACGTTGAACGAACAATCTTAAGTCCCAAATTGTACCCAGGACACCTTCGACGACCCGACCCAAATGGTAATAGAGCAAAACTTTGTCCTAACATGTCAATTTTCTTGTCCAAAAACCTTTCTGGCAAGAATTGTTCCGGTGCATCCCAAATTTTGGGGTTCCTTCCTATGCTCCATACGTTTATCAGGACTGTCGTTCCTTTAGAAATATCGTAACCTGTTGGTCAAAAAAATTCAAATAATAAATGTATAAATTATTTTAATTATATAAGCTTTTAAAAATACTAAGTTCAAGTCATGTAGTTACACAGTTATGAAACTTGTACGTGTGACCTAAAAAATAAAGAGCAATTTCTATTTGATTAAAAAAAAAAGAAAAAATTTCTTTGCACGTTATAGAGTGTTGATGACAAAATTTAAATTCTTAGACGATATAGTTAGACTTAACCTGATACATTGCAGTCATCGATGGCAAAATGTGGAGCGAGCAGCGTAGCAAGTGGATGTAGTCTTAAGGTTTCTTTGATTATAGCTTCTATATAAGGCAATTTGGGGAAGTCATTTTCTTCCACCCATCTTTCTCTTCCTATAACTCTATCAAGCTCTTCTGTTGCCTTCTCAATTATGTGTGGTTTTTTAATAATCTCATGAAATGCCCATTCGACTGTGGTTGATGAGGTGTCTGTGCCACCTGCTAGTAGGTCCTGTCACAATTTGAAAAAGTGAAAATTTTACGATTATGTCATTTGTACACTTTTTTTACATCAGTGTTGACACTTGCACTGTTGTCGGAAGATCATTTGGCTGAAGAAATTATTTTTTGTTTAAACTGTCAAATGAGAAAATGATATGTGGCACAATGTCAACTAAGGTGTAAAAAATAATGCACACAAAGTATGATTGAAAATTTTATTGAGTCATGCTACAGGAAACAGGAACTGCATGATTGACCGCAGGAGTGATCGCACACTCACATGCGGTCACCCATGCGGGTTAAGTAGTATTTTCCAATTTTATTTGCAGAATTTCTCACTGGAAAAGATGACACAATTTTCCCTTTACTTACCTGCATTAAGCCCTTGACACAATCCCTTGTGAGTTTAACCTCAAGATTAGGATCCTCAGAAAGCTGCAACAAAACATCTGCCATGTCTTTAGGGACAAAATCCTTGTCATTTGCATTCCTTCTAGCCTTGTGATCATCGAGAACATATTCGTGAAATTTGTCGAATTTTTTGTGCAAATCCTTCATTTGCTTAACATATCCTTGCAAGTCCAAGAAACTTAACCAGGGTATCCAGTCTCCAATATTGATCACACCATTTAGCAAAAACCACTGGTCTAACAACCCTTGAAGTTCATCTAGGGTTATTATGGAACCTTGAGGATCACATTTTGATTCACTAAAGTATTTGTTGCTTAGTACCATCCTTGTTATAGAAGAGAGACTAAAACGAGACAATTGTTCTCTCAGCACAATCGGCTTCCCTGAGAGATCAGCATAAACAATTGTCAAAAACAAGAAATTAAGCATTTTTCTCAATGTATTATAGTTTATGTAAGAAGATTGTGCATGTTTGGCTAAACTTGAAATACGTAGAAGTAACTTAACTACTTCTTGTTAATCATAATTGAAACTACAAGTGCCTTCTCTTAAAATTTTAAGTACTTCTTTTAAAAAGAAAAGTTCACTAAAAGAAAGTTAAACAGTTTACCCAATGTTTGGGTAAGTTTATAGAAAGTAAAATCAAAATAAGTAAAAAGGTTGCTTAACTTTAAAATCTTATTCTACTCTCAACACATTTAATTAACTCGTTTATTTTGAACTTTGACAAAATACTTATTTACTTATAAATAAAATTACTTCTAATCTAACTTGTTAAGCGTAGCCAATCATTAATCTCACTACTCTTGCGATCAACTTACCGCAACCATTCACTCGAACTTCTGAAAGAGCATAAAGACGAGAAAGTAAATTATTCCTTTCCTCGATACGAATATATTCATACGAGTCCAATCGTTTAGAGCTAAAGATCTCCGTAAGATAAATCTTTCGAGCCTGTCTCCAATATGATCCATAAGGCGCCCATGTCACATCTGAGAAATTATAACTAGTATACCTTCCAGCAGCCAGTGCAGGCCGAGAAGCAAAAACTGTATCATGTGTTTTAAGGAACTGTTTGGCCATTTCAGGTGATGAAGCAACCAAAACTGGATAAGAACCAAATTTAAGTTGCATTAATTCTCCATATTTTTGGGATAATAAGTGGAGAGATTGGTGTGGGATTGAACCAATAAGTAGGTTTAGGTTGCCAATGATAGGCCATGGTTTAGGGCCTGGTGGAAGGTTCTGTTTGGGACGAAGATAATGGATTATATTTGAAGTAATTATGACTAAAAAAGCTAGCCATGTAAAGGCTGAAACCAACCAAGAAGCCTCCATTTTTTGGTTGTGGACTATACAGATTGCGGAGGGAGACGAGGCTATTTATAGCTGGAGCTAATTTGCAAAGGTTGATATTTCCATAAAAAAGATATTTCTGTATTATTTAACGGTGCAAATTTTCCAAAATATTGCTATTGATATTTATCTGGAAAAAGTGGACTAGCACAAGACAAAAGATAACTATGTCAAACAACTTGGCTATCCCTTCAAGAACCTCGCTACTCGTACAGTTTTTTTGACAATAATATTGATAGCCTACTCACATACAAAAGGTGGGACCCACGATTAAAATAATCGTGGGCCCCACGACTTGTCTCTTGACTGTCAAGCTGAGTGTACAAATTGGACTATACACTCAGTTTAAGTCATCCCTTCAATATGGAATTTTCAGTCTTGATAGAGAAAATTCGAGAATTCATGCTTTTAAGTTCTAATTATCAAAAATTAGATAATAACTTATTTTATTCACTAATCAGATTTTTTATTTTAAATAGTTTATGTTTTTATTTTGTTTTGTATCATGTTAATTGTGGTCATATATATATCTAATTTTATTTTTTGAATTTAAATTACAATAATTGGATTAACATACGTTTTCAATGTATTTGGAGAAATCACGTTAATTGTGGTAATATTTATATCTGGTTTTATTTTTTTGAATTTAAATTACAATAATTGGATTAACCCACGTTTTTTAACATATGTGGAGAGAGAAATAAAAGTTACTTGCATTCTTGAACTTTGATACTTCTGAAATTCTAATTACAATTTGAGAAAATTACATTAAATCCGACATTTTAATTTTCAATTTCAAAAATCAAGTACTTACAATTTTTTTTTTTTTTTGTATGAATATTAGAACTTTAATTAAACGTAAAGAAAATAATATAAAAGGTCTAAAATCATTTAATATGACAAATATTAGTGGATGAATTTAGGGTTATATATTTTATTTGGTTTTATTCATGTCCATTTAAGTAAATTTGAGATTAAAAATATAATATAATTTTTCTTAAAAGTTGATAGATATGTAAGAGTGATAAATATGGATTTTTGCTCTCTCTTGTTCCAATCCTTAATGTGGATTATGCCACGTGGCAGCAAGTTAGTGGTAGCAAGAATTGTGCTGCTTGAGCACAAATCCTATCGAAGTTATGTATAAGGATAATTCCTTGAGTACAAGAAATAGTTGATAGAGTCTTTATAGGTATTGTGTTGGCAGCTTGTGTGATCCTTTTTTTTCTTTCCTTTTTTCTCATCTTTAAATGAAATTATGCCATGTGTTATCTATTAAAAAATTCTACGAAAACTTTCTATATCTATAGCATTGTCCTATGTATGATGGGGTCATCTGAGCCGTTCACTCCTTGGATATAGCAAGAAGCTACTAGTTGAACTTCACGACATAAATTTGATTGGTGATTTGTCCGTTTAATTTCAAGTTGATTAATGCACATGCGAATCACTTAGCTTCAATAGAGACATCCGTCAATTTCAATAATATATTAAATCCGACATTTTAATTTTCAATTTCAAAAATCAAGTACTTACTATTTTTATTTTTCAAAAATCAGGTTATAATTATTATTTTTAATTTAAAAAAAACACATTATACACCCCTACAACGACCCACGCCTACTACTTTCCAAAAATTTGCTCAAGGTCACAACACCCCTTCCCCATCCCTACTAGGGATGACAATTTAACCCGTTCCATCTCGAATGGGGTCAAAAAGTTCGTCCCGACGGATTGACGGGACGGGGCGAGGATGCCCGACCCCGAACCCGCCCCGTGAAAAAATAAAAATAAAATTAGAACTTTAATAAATGGTTAGTTTTGTTTACAATTTTATAATATGTTTCTAATCCAACAATTATATTATACAATTGTCAATTTAAAATTTACATAACTAATAATTGTTTATATAATTTATAAATTCGACCATTCAATCTTTTTATTAAAATTAAATTATATAATCTGAAATTTTGAATCATGATAGTTAAATAAATATTCTTTACTTTTGAAAGATTTATACCAATTAATCAAAGCAAATTAATATCTTGATCAAAAAAATTAGAAAAAAATTTAAAATATATTAAATGACTTTTAGATTTTGAGTTAAGAGTTAAACTTTAAATAATAACATAACTCGAATTTTGAAAATGTAAAAAAAAAAAAAATTAAACGAGGCAAATTTTCGCCCCGTCTTCACCCCCGATCCGCCTTGCAGCCCACCCCAACTTGTCTAAGGTGGGGAGGGATACGGGCGCGGGGCGAGGTTGGAATGAGGCAGGGCGGGATGAAGGTGCCCCGCCCCAACCCAACCCAACCCAACCCAACCCACCCCATTGTCATCTCTAATCCCCACACCCTTACTACCCACGCACACAAAGTAAATATTTTCCTTTCCTTCAATCGGCATCATCTTCTTTTCCATTTTTACCCTTCTCTCTCCACACAACACTTTCTCCCTTAATCTATGATGCAAATTCACGTAGCATTAGTAGTTACGAAATATACATGAGATTTTATTTTCTTTTTTATAAAAAGGAGGGTGGTACCTCCGAAATTTTATTAATATGCACTCACTTGTGGCAGAAAAATACGGTGATTACATGTGAAAATAATGAAAGCAGTAAATGATGAAGTACTACTTCCATTACAATGAAAGTAAATACTAAAGGACAATTGTAAAGTAGTAAAGAGGAAGTACTATTTTCCTTACAATATTTGGTTAACAATATTAAAAGCGAAAAGAATGCAAATTGCATTTATCTAAATGTATGCAACCAATGATAAAAACTGGGAAACTAGACATAGATTCTAAGAAATCTGAATGACCTTGAGATTCAAGACGTGCTAAAGAATCAACTGCCTAATTTGCTTCACAATAAATATGTGATAAATCAATAGATATAATCTCAGCAAGTTCTAAAATATCCTCCCAAATAAATCGAATAGCCCAAGGTATGAGAACGTGATGATGAAATCCATGAACCACCACACTAGAATCTGTTTCTATAGTAATCCTCTCTATGCCAATGATATAGCAAATTTGAAGGCCTATCTTAAGAGTTGATACCTCCGCCAAAGTGTTAGTATCAACCCCTAGAGAGTGATAAAACCCAAAAATTACATTCCCCTGCCAATCCCGTAGCAAACCACCACAGCCAGCCGGGCTGGATTTCCAGTGCTAGCTCTATCAATAATTAGTTTATAAAGACCATATTGTGGTGGTGACCATCTTACAAGAAAATGAGCTTTGATTCGTATCGGTACCACAAGGTTGTGTAGTATCTGTGAATAAGAAAAACAAAGGGACAATTTATTTGGTTTTAGTATACCATTCAATTCTTGTAGCCAATGTTGCACTTTAGCGCAAAGTCTAAGCTTGCAACCTCGTCCTTAAACCGTTCATTATATTTTTCATTTATAGGAATAGAATCCTAAAACATTCTCCTCAAAATAATCAAGTAGTTCAATTCTAGCCCCCATTTGATAAAAAATTAAAATCTAGATTTTTATTAAAATTAAAGACAATAATTAATTTTTACTGCACATTTTATAAGATTCATAACTTTTCAACCACACATGTCATAATTTTTTTTTTCCTTTTATCAAAATCTATTAAAATTTTGATTTTATTCTACACCAAACAGGATGTAAACTTTTTGGTGAGGAATAAACGTTAAGAAGTTGATTTCATGCTATCTAATTATGGTTACATGATGTGCTTGGATCAGATTTTGATGTGTACGCAAGTCTATAATGGTACTTTAATTTTACATATATTGATATGGATGAAGTATTTGAATCAAATTGGCGTATGTCTCCATTGAAGTTAACTAAGTGATCTGCACATGTATTAATCAACTTGAAGCTAAATTGACAAATCATTCATCAAATTTAAGTCGTGAAAATATAAAGATTCTTCAAATTTTCCTAATATCTAACCTTACTCTCAAACAAAGATAGAAGAAGAATAGTCATCGACAACTGGGGAGATTTCAAAGAAGAAAGTAAGAGTAAAATCAATCGATTGAAAAGTATTGAAGTTCAACTAGTAGCCTCTTGCTATATCCAAGGAGTGAACGGCTCAGATGACCCCATTGTACATAACCTTGATAGGATTTGTGCTCCAGTAGCACGATTCTTGCTTCCACTGCCTTTGCTGCCACGTGGCATAATCCACATTAAGGATTGGAACAAGAGAGAACAAAAATCCATATATTAACCACCATTCTTATTCAGCATTCTTATACATCAATCAACTATTAAAAAAATTATATTATATTTTTAATCTTAAATTACTTAAATGGACATGATTGAAACCAAATAAAATATATCACTCTGAATTCATCCACTAATATTTATCATATTAAACGCTTTTAGACGTTTTATATTATTTTCTTTACATTTATAAAATATCTGCTTCAACTAAAGTCAAAACAAACAAAGGAAGAGACACCATTAGAGCAAATACACACAACATAGTAGTATATGAGAAAGATTTTGAAAATGTAAGGATTATCTTTTATTTTTTAAATTAGGTTAACGACTCTATTTGACATTATGCTTTTACTGTTGGACACATCAACACACGACAAACTATTATGGGAAGAGGAGATACGCAAAAAAGGGTGATTGAAATTTTTTTGTCACTGTAAAAATTTATTAAATCTTATGTTATCTACCATTAACACAAGGGAGAAAAGGCCTTAGTTCTGGTCTTAATTGTTTCTAGAGGTAAGTAACGTAATTTGTTGCAAAATAGCATAATATATTAGTTTTGGTTGCTTTCAGAGGTTGCATATGCCGATTCGAGCCAAGTATTATATATGCAATTTTTTTATATATAAATAATTTGTTTTGGTTGAATTTTATGGATGTATATTTTTTAATATAATGAAGTTAAAAAGATTACTGTTGGAATGTAATGTGATTAATATAGTACTTTTTAAAAAAAAAAAATTAAAATTGTAATATGAGTAGATTTAGAGTGGAATAAATATATAGAAATGGTGTGGACATAAAGGTACTTTTCACTGTAATGGATAGACATCAGTAAAAGTTCTATTTTTGTTCGATTTATTGGTCTCTGATTTTCTATTTTCCTCTTTTCTCTTTTCATTTTCTTTGATTTATTCTTTCACAGAAGTCGATTTGAAGGACTTAATATTTGAATTTAAAAAATATCTCAATAATTACTGAACTATGTCAAGTGTTACTACTTAATAATCAAACTTAAAAATGTATCTCAATAATCATTAATGTCAAATGTTACTTAAAAATGTATCTCAATAATGATGCATTATACATCATGTTATCTATCCATCACTCAAGTTGATGTCATTTGTTGAACTTAACGAATTTTTCTACTTGAGTGATGAATAAGTAAGACGCTGCAAAGTTGAGTTAAGTTATTAAGTAACACTTAACAAAGATTAGTAGCCATTCAATTAACCCAAATATCTTCATTTCCTTCAATCGGCATCGTCTTCTTTTCCATTCTCTCCATTCAGAAAAAACTCTCGACCCTTCTCTCTCCACACAACACTTTCTCTCTTAATCTATGATGCAAATTCATGTAGCATTAGTAGTTACGAAATATACAAGAGATTTTATTTTATTTTTTTATAAAAAGGAGGGTGGTACCTTCGAAATTTTATTAATATGCATTCACTTGTGGCAGAGAAATACGGTGGTTACATGTGGAAATAATGAAAGCAGTAAATGATGAAGTACCACTTCCCTTACAATGAAAGTAAATACTAAAGGACAATTGTAAAGCAGTAAAGAGGATGATGAGATCCCGGTTGGGGGAATCGCATGGAACTCGCGGAATGAATTCAAAAACGCCGGGAAAGCCCAAATTCAGGTTTGTAGACGATAGGATCTTGACCCGAGCCTCACGACTCAAGAACTTAAGGTATATTAATCTTAAACCCGTTGAAGTGCAGAAACTAGAACCCCGATTTGCGAACGCCACAAAGGTAGTCCAATTCTTTGATAAGTTCTATTGTCGAACGCCACAAATATTCAATCAATATTTGATAAGTTCTAAAGGGTGTTCATGAAGAACAATTGAGAGAAAACTCTTTTTATTCATTATGTCAAAACTTGTTACAATGAGAAATAAAGATCCTATTTATACTAAACTAAGGAAATATGGAAAACCCTAAAAGCACGAAATATCAAGAGTTCAAAAATAATAAAACTTGCCAAAATAAGAAATATAATGAAATCTGGAAATTCGCGAAAAATATAGAACTGGAACTCGAAAAGACTCTATGCGGCCGCATAGAATATTTCTATGCGGTCGCATAGAAATAAACCCTGCCTCCTGCCATGTCTCTGTCCATTTGGATGCGGTCGCATCCCGTGATAACTATGCGGCCGCATAGTTATCGATTTTCACTTTCGTCTTCGATCCTCCATTTTGTGTTGATCTAATTGCTTTCGACCCTCGACCCCTTTACCAAACTTGGTCTTTGGCTTGTTGATTTCGACCTTTTGGATTCCAAAGCTCGGCCAAGTGATTGCCTATCCCGGATCACATCACCCCCTCTCTCTTCGAAAGGATTCGACCTCGAATCCATAACTTGAATGCTCAAATTGTAGCCCTTGCCTCCAATCAACTCAAGCACATGGAATGGTCCATCTCCCCTTGGATGCAACTTGGACCTCCCTTGGCCTCGAATACGCTGTCTCCGATTGTAAACCCAATCTCCATCGCACTGATCAAAGTGCCCTCATCTGAACTGCTTAATTCTGCAAGTTTGAAATGCTCCAAAAACTTCACTTGATGAATATCCATGCATCTTCCTTGCATTACTTTGCCCATACACTTGTTTTAATATCACTTCCAATGTGCCATTATTACCATACTGATCATCTCCTTCACTCAGCTCTGTGCATATAAGATTCCTCCAGTGCCTTTGAAACTCCATCGTCTCCTCGGGAATCACAAAGTCAATCTTTGGTATTGAAGAGATTTTCAACTGTTGTGACACCCACGGATGAACATTGCATGGAACGGGTGGGTAAGTCAACATGATTGTTTGCTGGAAATAATTCTTTGGTAACCTGCAAAACAGAAGTATTCAAAATAGGGAGGGAATTATTAGTTTTTGCCAACTCCTCCTCAACTTCACGCTCCCCTTCCTTCAAGATCACTTCCGTCTCTTTTTTGGTCTCCAAAGATTTTTCTTCATTCTCTTTCTGCAGCTCAACTTCCCTTTCACTTTTTTGTAGCTCTTTTCCTTTTTCTTCACAATTAACCACCTCACAATTTTCTCTCTTACTCTTTTGCTCCTTATGATTATTCTGTGAGTTGATCAAGTCACTAATTTTTAAGAACTCAAGCTTATAATCCAACCCAGTCTTCCTGCTTGATATATTGCCAACATGTTCCACACTTGGTGTTTTCTCTTCTCTTGAATATCCAACCCCATTATATCTTCTAGGCTCCTCTCTAAATTCCCAATCACGTCGATCCCTTCTACAAAAATGATTAGGTGCATATCTTCTTCTCATGATCGCTCTCAATTCACACCAAGTTTTAATACACCTCTCACCATTCCTCCGCCTAGATCCTGTCAACTCATCCCACCAAATTAATGCATAATCTATGAATGAGCTCACAATCAACCTCAATTTTCTCTCCCCGGAATAATCATGGCACTCAAACCTCAATTCTACCTTTTCTCCCCATGCCACGTACGCCTCGAAATCATTCATACCCTTAAATTGTGGAATTGTCATTTTTTACACCTCCCATCCTCCTATTAACACCATCTCCACCAAAATTCCTATATTCCCGTCTCTCCCGACTACTCACATTAAACACATCATCACATTGATCCCTATAAGTTCTATTCGATTTCTCATCCAACCTATCCAACATACTCCCCATACCCACCAACATCATTTCCCATCGATCCATCATATTACTCATTTTGACTCAAAGACTCAAAGGACTTGAACTGGACAACTTTGATTGGACTTTTTAAATTCAAGAAAGTGGTTCTTGAATTGGAGTTTGAATTTTGTATAGAGTCAAGAAAGTGATTCTTGAATTGGAGTTTGGATTGGATTGATCACAAATTGATTTTGGATTTAGAATAAGTAGTGGGATATTAAACAATTTTCAATATTTTTTTTTTTTTTTTTTTTAAAAAAAATCGGACGTGAACAGTACGACATGAACATTATTATTATTATTATTATTTTTTTACAAAACTCGAAAATTTGACTACGAGAAAGACAAAAAAAACGGAAGTTGATTTGGACTCAAATTGAGCACAAAAACAACTTTTGACTCTTTTTTTTGAATTTTTTGAATCTAAGACTCAAAATATTTACTGGACACATGAATACGAAGAACACAAAAAGGACTCAAAACAAAAAAAAAAATAAACGATATAACCTGAATCTAGAACCAGCTCTGATACCACTTGATGAGATCCCGGTTGGGGGAATCGTATGGAACTCGCGGAATGAATTCGAAAACGCCGGGAAAGCCTAAATTCAGGTTTGTAGACGATAGGATCTTGACCCGAGCCTCACGACTCAAGAATTTAAGGTATATTAACCTTAAACCCGTTGAAGTGCAGAAACTAGAACCCCGATTTGCGAACGCCACAAAGGTAGTCCAATCCTTTGATAAGTTCTGTTGTCGAACGCCACAAATATTCAATCAATATTTGATAAGTTCTAAAGGGTGTTCATGAAAAATAATTGAGAGAAAACTCTTTTTATTCATTATGTCAAAACTTAACTTACAATGAAATAGAATTCCTATTTATATGGAAACTATGGAAAACTCTAAAATTATGGAAATAACGAAATTCTAGAGCCCAAAGATAATAAACTTGCCAAAAATAAGAAATATAATGAAATCTGAAAATTCGCAAAAAAAACAAACAACTCGTCTCAGAATTTGCCTATGCGGCCGCATAGTTTAAAACATATGCGGTCGCATAGAAGGAAACTTCGATGCTGGGCGAGTTTCTGTTGATGCCATGCGGCCGCATGGCATTACATCTATGCGGTCGCATAGATGCTCATTTTCATTCCGTCTTTGATCGCTTCTAACATGTTGATCCCCTTCGATTCGGACCTCGACCCCTTCACCAAACTTGTACCTTGGCTTGTCAACTTCAACCTCTTGGACTCCAAAGCTCGGCCAAGTGCTTGCCTATCCCGTATCACATCATCCCCTCTCTCTTCGAAAGGATTCGTCCTCGAATCTAAACCTTGAATGCTGTCTCAGATTATAACCCTTGCCTCCAATCAACTCAAGCACATGGAATGGTCCGTCCCCTCTTGGATGCAATTTGGACCTCCTTTGACCTCGAATACGCCTCCTTTGAATGTAGACCCAATCACCCTCGCATAAATCAAAATGTGCTTGTCTCGACTGCTTGATCTTGCAAGTGTGGAGTGCTCCAATAGCAACTTCATTTGATGAATAACCGTGTCTTCTCCTCGCCCTACTTGGCCCTAGCACTTGTGACAATGGCAGATCCAATGTGTCAACATTGTCCCTCAATTCATGTTTTTCAGTCAACCCTTTGCAAATGTAGTTCCTCCAGTGCATTTGAAACTTCTTCGTCTCCTCAGGAATCACAAAGTCAATTTTCTCAACATGATTGTTTGCTGGAAATAATTCTTTGGTAACCTGCAAAACAGAAGTATTCAAAATAGGGAGGGAATTATTAGTTTTTGCCAACTCCTCCTCAACTTCACGCTCCCCTTCCTTCAAGATCACTTCCGTCTCTTTTTTGGTCTCCAAAGATTTTTCTTCATTCTCTTTCTGCAGCTCAACTTCCCTTTCACTTTTTTGTAGCTCTTTTCCTTTTTCTTCACAATTAACCACCTCACAATTTTCTCTCTTACTCTTTTGCTCCTTATGATTATTCTGTGAGTTGATCAAGTCACTAATTTTTAAGAACTCAAGCTTATAATCCAACCCAGTCTTCCTGCTTGATATATTGCCAACATGTTCCACACTTGGTGTTTTCTCTTCTCTTGAATATCCAACCCCATTATATCTTCTAGGCTCCTCTCTAAATTCCCAATCACGTCGATCCCTTCTACAAAAATGATTAGGTGCATATCTTCTTCTCATGATCGCTCTCAATTCACACCAAGTTTTAATACACCTCTCACCATTCCTCCGCCTAGATCCTGTCAACTCATCCCACCAAATTAATGCATAATCTATGAATGAGCTCACAATCAACCTCAATTTTCTCTCCCCGGAATAATCATGGCACTCAAACCTCAATTCTACCTTTTCTCCCCATGCCACGTACGCCTCGAAATCATTCATACCCTTAAATTGTGGAATTGTCATTTTTACACCTCCCATCCTCCTATTAACACCATCTCCACCAAAATTCCTATATTCCCGTCTCTCCCGACTACTCACATTAAACACATCATCACATTGATCCCTATAAGTTCTATTCGATTTCTCATCCAACCTATCCAACATACTCCCCATACCCACCAACATCATTTCCCATCGATCCATCATATTACTCATTTTGACTCAAAGACTCAAAGGACTTGAACTGGACAACTTTGATTGGACTTTTTAAATTCAAGAAAGTGGTTCTTGAATTGGAGTTTGAATTTTGTATAGAGTCAAGAAAGTGATTCTTGAATTGGAGTTTGGATTGGATTGATCACAAATTGATTTTGGATTTAGAATAAGTAGTGGGATATTAAACAATTTTCAAGATTTTTTTTTTTTTTTTTTTAAAAAAAATCGGACGTGAACAGTACGACATGAACATTATTATTATTATTATTATTATTTTTTTACAAAACTCGAAAATTTGACTACGAGAAAGACAAAAAAAACGGAAGTTGATTTGGACTCAAATTGAGCACAAAAACAACTTTTGACTCTTTTTTTTGAATTTTTTGAATCTAAGACTCAAAATATTTACTGGACACATGAATACGAAGAACACAAAAAGGACTCAAAACAAAAAAAAAAAATAAACGATATAACCTGAATCTAGAACCAGCTCTGATACCACTTGATGAGATCCCGGTTGGGGGAATCGTATGGAACTCGCGGAATGAATTCGAAAACGCCGGGAAAGCCTAAATTCAGGTTTGTAGACGATAGGATCTTGACCCGAGCCTCACGACTCAAGAATTTAAGGTATATTAACCTTAAACCCGTTGAAGTGCAGAAACTAGAACCCCGATTTGCGAACGCCACAAAGGTAGTCCAATCCTTTGATAAGTTCTGTTGTCGAACGCCACAAATATTCAATCAATATTTGATAAGTTCTAAAGGGTGTTCATGAAAAATAATTGAGAGAAAACTCTTTTTATTCATTATGTCAAAACTTAACTTACAATGAAATAGAATTCCTATTTATATGGAAACTATGGAAAACTCTAAAATTATGGAAATAACGAAATTCTAGAGCCCAAAGATAATAAACTTGCCAAAAATAAGAAATATAATGAAATCTGAAAATTCGCAAAAAAACAAACAACTCGTCTCAGAATTTGCCTATGCGGCCGCATAGTTAAAACATATGCGGTCGCATAGAAGGAAACTTCGATGCTGGGCGAGTTTCTGTTGATGCCATGCGGCCGCATGGCATTACATCTATGCGGTCGCATAGATGCTCATTTTCATTCCGTCTTTGATCGCTTCTAACATGTTGATCCCCTTCGATTCGGACCTCGACCCCTTCACCAAACTTGTACCTTGGCTTGTCAACTTCAACCTCTTGGACTCCAAAGCTCGGCCAAGTGCTTGCCTATCCCGTATCACATCATCCCCTCTCTCTTCGAAAGGATTCGTCCTCGAATCTAAACCTTGAATGCTCAGATTATAACCCTTGCCTCCAATCAACTCAAGCACATGGAATGGTCCGTCCCCTCTTGGATGCAATTTGGACCTCCTTTGACCTCGAATACGCCTCCTTTGAATGTAGACCCAATCACCCTCGCATAAATCAAAATGTGCTTGTCTCGACTGCTTGATCTTGCAAGTGTGGAGTGCTCCAATAGCAACTTCATTTGATGAATAACCGTGTCTTCTCCTCGCCCTACTTGGCCCTAGCACTTGTGACAATGGGAGATCCAATGTGTCAACATTGTCCCTCAATTCATGTTTTTCAGTCAACCCTTTGCAAATGTAGTTCCTCCAGTGCATTTGAAACTTCTTCGTCTCCTCAGGAATCACAAAGTCAATTTTCTCTAAATAAGAAAAATCTAACCGAAGTTTAATTCCTAGATCGGGTGGTACTCCCGTAGGAGTGTGTTCTGGAATCAAATTTTCAGTAACCTACAAAACAGATATATTCAAAATAGGGAGGGAATTGTTAGTTTTTACCACAGCCTCCTTAATTTCAGGCTCTTTGTCATTTAAACTCCCTTCCAACTCCTTCCCCTCCGAAGATTCTTCTTCAATTTCTTTTTGCAACTCCACATTCCCTTCTGGATGTTCACTCTCAACTTCCCTTTTATTCTTTTGTAGTCCTCTTCCTTTTTCTTCACAACTAACCACCTCACAATTTTCTCTCTTACTCATTTGCTCCTTCTTATGATTATTATGTGAGTTGATCAAGTCACGAATTTTTGCGAACTCAAGCTTATAATCCAACCTAGTCTTTCTGCTTGATGTATTGTCAACATATTCCACACTTGGTGTTTTCTCCTCTCTTGAATATCCAACTCCACTATATCTTCTAGACTCCTTCCGACATTCCCGATCACGTCGATCCCTCCTACAAAAATGATTAGGCGCATAACGCTTCCTCATAATACTCCTCAACTCATCCCAAGTTTCAATACTCCTCCCACCACACCTTTGCATAGATATTGTTAATTGATCCCACCAAATCACAGCGTAATCTACGAATGAGTTCACAACTAACCTCAATTTTCTCTCCCCGGAATAATCATGGCACTCAAACCTCAATTCTACCTTTCCTTCCCATGCCACATACACCTCGGGATCATTCCTACCCTTAAATTGTGGTATTGTTATTTTTGCACCGTCCATCCTCTTAATACCAACTTCACCCAAATCTCTACACCCTCGTCTCTTCCGACTACTCACATTAAATACATCATCGCATTGATCCCTATGAGTTCTATTCAATTCTCCATCCCACTTATCTAACACTCTCCCAATATCCATAAACATCATTTCCAATCGATCCATCATATTACTCATATTGATTCAATGATTCAAAAGATTTGAACTGGACAATTGTGGGCTGAAATTTTAATAAATTCAAGAAAGTGGTTCTTAAATTGGAGTTTAGATTGAATTGAACACAATGGATTTTGGAATAAGGATAGATGATATAATATTGGACAATTTTCCAAGAAATAAAAAAAATAAAAAATAAATAAATAAATTTTTTTTTTAAAAATCGGAAGTGAACAGTACGACGTAAACAACACTTTTTTTTTTTTTTTTTACAAAACTCGAAAATTTGACTACGAGAAATACAAAGAAAACGGAAGTTGATTTGGATTCAAATTGAGCAAAAAAACAACTTTTGACTTTTTTTTTTTGAATTTTTTGGATCTAAAACTCAAAATATTTACTGGACACATGAACACGAAGAACACAAAAAGACTCAAAACAAAAAAAATAAAATAAACGATATAACCTGAATCTAGAACCAGCTCTGATACCACTTGATGAGATCCCGGTTGGGGGAATCGCATGGAACTCGCGGAATGAATTCAAAAACACCGGGAAAGCCCAAATTCAGGTTTGTAGACGATAAGATCTTGACCCGAGCCTCACGACTCAAGAACTTAAGGTATATTAACCTTAAACCCGTTGAAGTGCAGAAACTAGAACCCCGATTTGCGAACGCCACAAAGGTAGTCCAATCCTTTGATAAGTTCTATTGTCGAACGCCACAAATATTCAATCAATATTTGATAAGTTCTAAAGGGTGTTCATGAAGAACAATTGAGAGAAAACTCTTTTTATTTATTATGTCAAAACTTGTTACAATGAGAAATAAAGATCCTATTTATACTAAACTAAGGAAATATGGAAAACCCTAAAAGCACGAAATATCAAGAGTCCAAAAATAATAAAACTTGCCAAAATAAGAAAATATAATGAAATCTGAAAATTCGCGAAAAATATAGAACTGGAACTCGAAAAGACTCTATGCGGCCGCATAGAATATTTCTATGCGGTCGCATAGAAATAAACCCTGCCTCCTGCCATGTCTCTGTCCATTTTTGGATGCGGTCGGTCGCATCCCGTGATAACTATGCGGCCGCATAGTTATCGATTTTCACTTCCGTCTTCGATCCTCCATTTTGTGTTGATCTAATTGCTTTCGACCCTCGACCCCTTCACCAAACTTGGTCTTTGGCTTGTTGATTTCGACCTTTTGGATTCCAAAGCTCGGCCAAGTGATTGCGTATCCCGGATCACATCAGAGGAAGTATTATTTTTCTTACAATATTTGGTTAATAATATTAAAAGCGAAAAGAATGCAAATTACATTTATCTAAACGTATGCAACCAATGATAAAAACTGGGGGAAACTAGGCATAGATTCTAAGAAATCTGAATGACCTTGAGATCCAAGACGTGCTAAAGAATCAGCTGCTTGATTTGCTTCGCAATAAATATGTGATATATCAATAGGTATAACCTCAGCAAGTTCTAAAATATCCTCTCAAATAAATCGAATAGCCCAATGTATGAGAACATGATGATGAAATCCATGAACCACCACACTAGAATCTGTTTCTATAGTAATCCTCTCTATGCCAATGACATAGCAAATTTGAAGGCCTATCTTAAGAGTTGATACCTCCGCCAAAGTGTTAGTACCAAACCCTAGAGAGTGATAAAATCCAGAAATTACCTTCCCCTGCCAATCCCGTAGCAAACCACCACAGCCAGCCGGGCTGGATTTCCAGTGCTAGCTTTATCAATAATTAGTTTATAAAGACCGTATTGTGGTGGTGACCATCTTACAAGAAAATGAGCTTTGATTCGTATTGGTATCACAAGGATGTGTAGTATCTGTGAATAAAGAAAAACAAAGGGACAATTTATTTGGTTTTAGTATACCATTCAATTCTTGCAGCCAACGTTGCACCTTAGCGCAAAGTCTAAGCTTGCAGCCTCGTCCTTAAGCCGTTCATTATATTTTTCATTTATAGGAATAGAATCCTAAAACATTCTCCTCAAAATAATCAAGTAGTTCAATTCTAGCCCCCGTTTGATAAAAAATTAAAATCTAGATTTTTATTATAAAGTTAAAGACAATAATTAATTTTTACTACACATTTTATAGGATCCATAACTTTTCAACCACACATGTCATCATTTTTTTTTTTTTTTTTTTTTTTTTTTTATCAAAATCTATTAAAATTTTGATTTTATTCTACACCAAACATGACGTAAACTTTTTGGCGAGGAATAAACGTTAAGAAGTTGATTTCATGCTATCTAATTATGGTTACATGATGTGCTTGGATCAGATTTTGATGTGTACGCAAGTCTATAATGGTACTTTAATTTTACACATATTGATATGGTTGAAGTATTTGAATCAAATTGGCGTATGTCTCTATTGAAGTTAACCAAGTGATCTGCACATGTATTAATCAACTTGAAGCTAAATTGACAAATCATCCATCAAATTTAAGTCGTGAAAATATAAAGATTCTTCAAATTTTCCTAATATCTAACCTTACTCTCAAACAAAGATAGAAGAAGAATAGTCATCGACAACTGGAGAGATTTCAAAGAAGAAAATAAGAGTAAAATCAATCGATTGAAAAGTATTGAAGTTCAACTAGTAGCCTCTTGCTATATCCAAGGAGTGAACGGCTCCGATGACCCCATTATACCTAACCTTGATAGGATTTGTGCTCCAGTAGCACGATTCTTGCTTCCACTGCCTTTGCTGCCAGGTGGCATAATCCACATTAAGGATTGGAACAAGAGAGAACAAAAATCCATATATTAACCACCATTCTTATATATCAATCAACTTTTAAAAAAAATTATATTATATTTTTAATCTTAAATTTACTTAAATGGACATGATTGAAACCAAATAAAATATATCACTCTGAATTCATCCACTAATATTTATCATATTAAATGCTTTTAGACGTTTTATATTATTTTCTTTGCATTTAACTAAAGTTCTAATATTCATAAAATATCAACTTCAACGAAAGTCAAAACAAACAAAGGAAGAGACACCATTAGAGCAAATACACACAACATATTAAATCTTATGTTATCTACCATTAACACAAGGGAGAAAAGGCCTTAGTTTTGGTCTTAATTGTTTCCAGAGGTAAGTAACGTAATTTGTTGCAAAATAGCATAATATATTAGTTTTGGTTGCTTTCAGAGGTTGCATATACCGATTCGAGCCAAGTATTATATGCAATTTTTTATATATAAATAATTTGTTTTGGTTGAATTTTATGGATGTATATTACTGTTGGAATGTAATGTGATTAATATAGTACTTTTTTAAAAATTTAAAAATAGTAATATAAGTAGATTTAGAGTGGAATAAATATATAGAAATGGTGTGGACACAAAGGTGCTTTTCACTGTAATGGATGGACTTCACCAAAGTTCTATTTTTATTCGATTTATTGGTTCTTTTTTCCTCTTTTCTCCCTTCATTTTTTTTTATTTATTTATTCTTTCACAGAAGTCGATTTGAAGGACTTAATATTTGAATTTAAAAATATATCTCAATAATTACTGAATTATGTCAAGTGTTACTACTTAATAATCAAACTTAAAAATATATCTCAATGATCATTAATGTCAAATGTTACTACTTTATAACTTAACTGGAAAATGTATCTCAATAATGAATGCACTATACATTACGTTATTTATCTATCACTCAAGTCGACGTCATTTGTTGAACCTAAAGAATTTTTTTACTTGAATCATGAATGGATAACACGATGCAAAATTAAGTTAAGTTAAGTTATTAAGTAACACTTAACAAAGATCAGTAGTCATTCAAGTAATTAACCCAAATATCTTCATTTCCTTCAATCGGCATCGTCTTCTTTTCCATTCAGAAAAAACCCTCAACACTTTCTCTCAATAAAGATCCGATAGTCTTCTTCTTCTGAACACCGTCTTATCTTTGTCGTCGTCTTTCCCAACAGTGGCGGACCCAGGATTTTAGAACTGGTGGGTCCTAAAATGAAAGATATTGAGATGAAGGAGGGGGGAGTACGGGGGTTCGGGGGCAGCGCCCCCGAAAATTTTTTTTTTGGAGGCGGGTAGCACAAACATTCATAATGATGTACAATTAAAATGATAGAAGTTTGAAATACATATTATTTTCCATTCTTAAATTGCTGTAAAAATGAAAAAATTATTAACTCGGAAACGCTCATCCGACCAATTACAGCAGTAAGCTGACAAACTGAAATCAGAACTACTTTTTAATTGTGTTAGACTGTTCGAAATCAAATTCAAATATGTAGACAAGAATTTCTATCCAATTTCGAGGTCTCAACCCATGCTACCAAACAGTTTCTTCAACAATTAGACGGATCTACTACAAGAGGTAAAAACACTTCGTTGCTACTGACAATTAACAACCTTAGAAAGAACCAAACATACAACTAAACCAGCAAAACGGACAAAAGAACAACACCTTAATATCAAAATAAATCACAACATTCAACAACTCTCTAAATTCAAATCTTAATTAACTAAAATTCATTTTCAAAGCCAGATTTCTGATTTTTCATCTAAATCTGTATTTATATCTAACATGTTATAATGAAAAATTACAGTATACTTTATAGATGTTATATCCCAAAATCTGTACTTATATCTAACATCTAACATGTTATATTCCAAAATTGTACAGTATTTTAAATAATAAAAAAAAATTGAAAATGGTGGGTCATAGGACCCACTAGGTCCTAGGGTGGGTCCGCCCCTGTTTCCCAACTGTCATCTTTCTCAGACCATCTTCTCTCTCGATCGCCATCGTCTCCTTACCGCCATCTCTCTTTACTCTCACTTTCACCCTACAGTAATCAGCGCTACTAATGGCGTCGTCATCACTTATGTTAAAAATTTGGAAAAGATGATGGATTTGAGGAGGTGGTGTTTGGGTGGGGATTGCTGATGTAGGTGAAGTGGTAAGGTTGAAGTTGTAAGTGGAGGTGGTGATGCGAATCTGCGACATTGGTGCGTGTGCAGTAGTAGCAATACACAATTGTTGGAGGGGCATTGCGATGGTGGCCATTTTTTTTGTCTGTCTCTTGATGGTGCCAAAGATGGTGGGGCAAGTGGGGGATGTTGTGGAAACCAGTGACTGTTGGGGACAGTGGTGTGTTGCAAGTGGTAACAGTGGTGGTGCATCACAAGTTGTGATGGTGGTGGGTTGTGGTGCAAGCGATGGTGGTGCATCACAAGTGGTGGTCGTGTGTTGCAAGTTGTGGTGGTGGTTGTGGCAACGATGATTTGAGTAGTGCCGACAGGGTAGGGTAGGGTAGGGTAGGGTAGGGTAGGGTAGGGTGGGGTGGGATGGGGTGGGGTGGAATGGGATGGGAAAGATGAAGAATAATTTTTGCGCAGTTAATTGGATAATTATGACCAATTAATTTGATAATTTATGATCGATAAATAAACTGTGATCGATAAATAGTTTGATGCTTTGTGATTGAGATAAATCGTGATTAATTAATTTGATAATAAATTTCTAATTTGTGATCGAAAAATAAGTCGTGACCAATTAATATGATATTTTGTTATCGATAAATAAATTATGACCTATAAAATATACTATTTGCAACTATGATCATAAACTGTATGTTATTGTTATCTTAACTTATTTAACTACCTATTTAATAAATAAAATCTATTTAATTGATAACACTGGATTTTTTAAAAAATCTCACAAGTTTATCAAATTTGAAAGTGTATCTTTAAACTTTAAAGTTGGTACTTGCGTATCTTTTCTTGACGATTTCCCTCCCATAAAATTTAGTGAAAATTACTCCCACACATAGTTTTTAACTTCCCAATTCAAAATTAAAATTTTAAAGTTTTTTTTCCAAAATGCAGATGATAATTCATCTTTTAAAATATTAATAATAATATAATAAATTTAAATTAATTCACCCCACCTTTATCCCAACCCACCCCTACCCCTACCCCTAACCCTAACCCTACCCCTAACCCAACTCAATTTTATCTCAAACTCTAAAACTCACTTTCCACTCCTTTCTTTCCCTCTCCCACTTTCTCTTCTCACTCTCGTGCTCGCTTTTCAGACGGCTTCATTCCATGGTGATGGTGGGTGGCCTCATCTACCTCTCATGTGACTTTATCTTGTAGCGATCTACAATGCACTGGGTGGTGGTAGCGGTGCATTTGTATTGGGTTGGGTTGTATCTTTGGTGGTGGGATGAGTTTGTGTTATGTTGTTAGGTTGTGTTGGTGGTGATTGTGGCGATGGTGATGGTGCAAACGGTGGTGAAGTAGTGGTGCTAGCGATGGTTGCAAGTGGTTTTGAGGCAATATTTGTGGTAGTTTTGTGGAGGTGGTGGTGGTCACATGTGCGAACATCACTCGCGTTGTTGCTGTTCGCTTCTCCAAAGGCTTCATTCCATAGGTGGTGCACTGTGGTGGTGGTGGTCGAGGTGCATTTGTTGGTAGCCTCATCTACCTCTCTGTCATGGATTGGATCATTTACTTCTGTTTTATTTAATTGGGCTTATGTTATTGGTGGGCTAGCCCAAGCCCTTTACTTTAAGGATTGTTGTTTGGGTTTATATATCACCAATCTCTTCATTTGGAAGAAGGGAACGAATGTTGAATTGATCTGTAGCTTTGTTGCCCTTGTTTTCTCCTCCCTTCAGCCCTCTCATGTTCTTCTTCTTTTTGTGCATTTCTCTCCTCTCTGATAAGCTTCTTCTCTTGCTTACTCTTCTTTTCTCCCCTCTCTGGTAACTTTCTTCTCTTGCTTACTATTCTTCTCTGTTTTCTGCATTTATCCCTTATTTGGTAAGCTTCTTCTCTTGCTGTCAATCTTCTTCCCTCTTCCTCCCCGACTTCTCCTCCTTTTCTGGTCCTCTTCCCACTGTTGTCGTCTATTTCTCATCTTCCCTTCTTCTTCTTAACAATTAAGGTACTGTAATCCATCCTATCTTACTTTTCCAAATCTGCTGATCTTACTTCTCTGAATATGTCTCCATTTCTCTGTCTCTTCTTACTCTGCTCATCCATTCCTTTTCCGGACCTAGGAAATGGCTAAGGAAAGCCATGCAATATTTCCAAATTCATCAAACTCCTAATGAACTTAGATTGGGAGTTGCATAGATGCATGTAGAAAGGAAGGTTTGTATATAGATTCATTGCAAACCATCCTATGGCATATTAGAGTTTATTCTCTGTGACCAAATTGTGTAGCCTTGTGATCTTAATATTTTTAATTAATTATTTCATAAATAAAATTTAATAATATCTGATTTTTGAAATTTTAAACTTTATTTCTTAGTTTTGAAATATGTCATAGTTAAACTCTCAACCTAAAAAAATGTTATATCTGTCCATTTTTTATTGATAGTGAGAAAGTGATAGTAGATGAGAGAGAAAAATAGATTAAATTATCTGAAAAATAAAAATATACTTCTTTTAAAGAAAATAGTTTCCTTATTTTTCAAAGAAAATATGGTTACGTGATCAAAAATAGAAAAATATTTTTCATGAAAAAAATCAATCAAACAGCACAAAAATAAGATTTTGAATAAAAATGACATTTTTCATGAAAGATATTGACAATCAAACGCATTCTTATATCTGATTTTTTGCCTAAAATTTAGTCTTATGAATTGGGCCTTTTGGTCAGCCCATTTTCAAATTAGGTTACCCAAAATGGCCAATAAGATGGCGGGGTGAGACTTTGTTCAGTTTAACCATTTTGTTTGAACCCTGATTGAAAAAACTAATGGCTATTCCCATGCATGTGATAAGTATTTAGAGCCCGTTTAACAATTATTATTGTAGAAAAAAGAGTTTTAAATAGTAATTTTTAAGAGAATATGTGGTTAAAAAGTAGAGATAAATTTTGGATATACGTGTTGAATATTTTATTGTGTGAATGTGTTGTTAAGAAAGATCATGTAGCAAACCATAAAATAAAGGGATAATTGCAGTAGAAGCCGCAAACATATTAAACACTAGTAGACTTTTCCCTAACATTTTATTTGTTGCAGCTATCACCCCAAACCTTTCAAAACATTGCATCTGATGCCATTTTGGATAGAATCCGTCCAATTTACTATTAATTGACCTAAAAAATGATTTTGACCATCTTTTAATATTTTAAAAAGGGGCAAAAGAGTAACTTTTTATTTATCACATTAAATAATTAAATTAAAAAAATAAGAAATAAGACAACAAAACAATCATTTTCTACTCCCACCAATTATGGAATCCAACTTCCGGCCTCCGGATTTTTGCACCACCACCATCTCCTCATCAACCACTAATATTCCCACACAAATAATAGCCCCAAATCACATCAAAATCGAATCAATTTCTGTCCAAAAATCGTCTCTCACGTACGTTTTTCATACAAATTCGATCGAATCCATGGATCCTCATGTTCATTACATCTTACAGGTCACTCAAACTCATTAAGACACGTCCATAGATGTTCTCATAACAACAAACAACGAAGAAAATTGAAATTTACAGCAGCTTTTTGAGACATTGGACTCGCGACTGACAAACTCATTTTTCGGTGACAACGATGGTCCCCATGATCGCTAACCACATGTTCTGGCATCCCCTCATCAAGACACATCTATTCCAACCATAAGTCATCAGCAATTTGGATGCTAAGTGGACGAACAGGTTGAGACAGTTTATACGCAAGGTAGCCCGATTTGTCACATTTAATTGAGGGTTCTACACTACCCAAATCATCAAATTCGACCTTAAAACCTTTAATTTAGGTTGGTAATACACTAGGTCATAAATCAATTGCACCAATTAATTATCAAATTGAGCCAATTTCTGATTTATCCGAACCCGAATTTTTCATTTAATCCCAGGAATGCCAATGATATATATGCGAAAGTTTTTGGGGAAAATAGTAGCAATAGTGGTGGCCGATGACAGGTGGTTGGTTGAGGTGAAGGTGGCTGAGCGTTGGGGGTAGGTGAGGGGTGGTGAGAGGAAGAAGATGATTTTGTGTGTGTGTGTATTTTTTTTTTCTTTTCATTTCTTATTTTTTTTCTTTTAATTATTTAATGTGAAAGTTACTATTTTGCCCCTTTTCCAAATATTAAAATATGGTCAAAATCACTTTTTAGGTCAATTAATGGTAAATTGGACGGATTCCATTCAAAATGGCCTTAGATGCAACGTTTTGAAAAGTTTGGGGGTGGCGGTTGCAATAAATGAAATGTTAGGGAAAAGTCCGCTAGTTTTTAAAAAGTTTGAGACTTCTGCTACAATTATTCCTAAAATAAATTAATGTGTGTCAAACATGCACTTTGATTTTTCATACGAATTCAAATTTATTCCCCTTGTACAGGGGAAAACTGTACATGAGACTTATATGTGTTACACTGATAGTCCCTGTATGGTTACATTTTTTCTAATTTTTTGTCAACTTTCAATGAAAAAATGACACACCTCTCTTTTTTCTGTACACCAAGCACAACTCACGAATTCAAAGAAGATCACAGAGAGCAAATTTGGGGTTTTAAAATCAACAATTTGATATTTTCCTTTTCATAAAAATTGATTAAATAGCATCAAACAAGTGTCCGGTGCACACATGTCGTTAACCACTTTCCATTAGCCGTTAGGTTTGGTCACCGGAATATACAAAATAGTCAAACTCAAATAAAAATATGAGTTGGATTATTAAAATGATAAATAGAAACTAGGTGGCAAACATGAAACTAACCAAGAAGTAGACTGACCTTCAAATTTCATATTTAGCATATTTATATCTTTTTCGAAAAAAAACGAATCTTTATTAAAATGGAGCATCGTTTCTAAGCGCAGACGCAATTAAAATTAGGAATACAATTAATCAAGTTGAAAGAGGTTGCAATAGAGGTAGCAAGTGAGCGAGATTATAGACCGCTTTGTTCCCATTTCAAGGGACAAAGTGAATTGAACCAACACACAATTCGGTCAAAAGAGTTATAGTATCATTTAAACTTGAGAATTAGAGACAAAAGAGAAGTCAACTTGTGGACAATGCAAAAGCCGAAGCTCATCACATTTAGCATAAAAAAACTCAGAACGTGCAATTTCTAGCAAAAATTAAAAAACGTCAGAGGACGAGGGCATCTACAATTTCCAAGTGAATAATAGCCCCAGAAAAAAGAACTATCTATAGTAACCACCATACCTAATTGGTCCCGAGTTAATGCCACAAAACTAATCCAACCAACCATCCACCAAACAAACAACAACATTAGTGTTGAGTTTGAGAGAACTTGTCGCTGCAACTTTTCATGGGAAGGGATTTACTGTAGCTATCACAAGCCTGGGTTAAACAACCTTTAAATTATTGATGCAATAAGTTGAATATAGAAGATTTTCCGGAGTAAAACTGTAAAAACTGCAAGTTATCTTATTAATAGAAGTCCTTCTAGTGCTGTACACTTTAAGACACCTATAGAAATGTGGAGTTGGAAACATGCTGACTTCAGTAGCTTGAGGGTTTTTGGATGTGTAGCATTTGCACATCAATCTGAAGGCAAATCAGAACCTAGGGCCTTTAAGTGTGTATTTTTGGGCTATGGTGAAAATGTTAAAGGGTATATAGGTCAGAGAAATTAGAGGCTATAAGATCATAATTAGTTGAAATGTAGTATTCAATGAAGATGATCTGCCCTGCCTTAAAATTAAAACTCAAACTGAGAACCCTAGTCAGACTGAAAATTGTGGAACAAGGGACTGAAATTGAGGGGGAGCAGTTTGATGATGAAACTCATCAGACTAACCCACAACCTGTTGAGAGAAATGAGGAAACACCTGATGATGGTGCTCTTGAAAATGAGCCTGAAGCTGTTTTAGAAACAGATAAGACTTTAAACAACTATCAACTTGCTAGAGATAGGCTGAGAAGACAAATAAGACCTCCAGTTAGGTTTGATGAAGATGTATCTTTGCTATCCTATCAAAGTATGATTGAAAATGAGCTTAAGTCTTTTGAGGAGGCTATAAATAGTAAAAATCCAACCAATTGCTTGCAGCAATGCATGATGAAATGCAAATCTCTTAAAAAGAATAAAACTTAGATTTTAGTCAAAAGACCTGAGGGAAAAGGGGTTGTTGATTGTAAATGAATTTTCAAAATTAAAAGAGGCGAACAAAGTGAAAATGACATTAGAGATAGAGGTAGACTTGTGGCTAAGGGTTTTACCCAAAAGAAGGAGTTGATTTTAATGAAATATTTTCACTCGTTGTGAAATTCACAACTATTAGGGTTATTTTTGCCTTAGCCACTCAATTTAACTGGGAATTAGACCAATTGGATGTCAAAACAATCTTTTTAAATGATGACTTAGAAGAAACCATTTACATGAAACAATCTAAAGGCTTTGAAATGAAACAGAAATTTGACTTAGTTTGTCTTCTTAAAAGATCCTTATATGACTTAAAACAAATTCTAAGATAATGGTATAAAAATTTTGACAATTTTGTACTTGGACTTGGGTTTAAGAGAAGTAACTTCAATACCTGTCTTTATTGTAAAAAAAATGGTGGAGAAACTTTACTCTATCTACTCATTTATGTGGGTGACATGCTATTAGCAAGTCATGACATAAAAGAGATAGAAGAAATAAAGGACAAGCTAAAATCTGAATTTGAAATGAAGGACTTGAGTCCTATTAGAAAGATTTTAGGTATTGAAGTTAAAAGAAATAGGAGAGAATTCACACTAAGTCTTAGCCAGAAATCCTATATGCTGAAATTACTAAATAAGTTTGCTATGAGTGATTCCAAAAGTGTGATTTTACCTTTGGCTAATCACTTTAAGCTCTCTAATAAACAATGTCCTAAATCTAAAGAGGAATTTGAAAGAATGACAAAAGTGTCTTATTCAAATGCAATTGGGTCAGTCATGTATCTTTTAATTTACTCTAGACCTGATTTAGCATATTCTATAAGTGTATTAAGTAGATATATGTCAAATCTTGGTGAAGTACATTGGGAAGCCATGAAATGGTTTCTTAGATACATTAAGGGAACTTCAAATTTAGGAATTTAGTTTAGAAAACATTTTGAAGGTGTTGTTCTAAGAGGGTATACTGATTCAGACTATGCTGGTGATAAGGATAATAGAAAATCCACTTCAGCCTATGTATACACTTTGTGTAATTCATGTATAAGCTGGAAACCCTAGTTTCAAAAGATTGTTGCATTGTCTTCTACTGAGGCAGAATACATTACTGTCACAGATGCTACTAAGGAAGCGATATGGTTGAAAAGGGTTATTAAATGAATTTGGTTTTGCTAAAGAAGTTATACTTTATTCTGATAGTCAATCTGCAATTCATTTAAGTAGAAATCCTGTATTTCTAATAGATCTAAACATGTTAATGTTAAATTCCATTTTATAAGGGATATAATTTCACAAGATGTTGTGAAATTGGAAAAGATTTCTACTAATTATAACCCTGATGATGCAGGTACAAATGTGCTACCATTAAACAAGTTTTTGGACTGCATGGATTTGTTGAGCATTGCTGCATGCTGATCTGAGGATCTGGTAAGAAGTGCTTATGATGTCTTAAAACGGAGAGTAACCACAATAGTTGTATGTGAATCATTGTACCAAGGTGGAGAATGAAAGGATGGCACAATGATGCAAACACCTCCAACTGATTTGGTTTAATGTGTTGAATTATTTGTTATTCTATTGGTTTGTGAAAGAAAAAAAAAACATTTTCTGTTAAAACACGTTTTTTTTGGCTCTAATGAATGGATGTATGAGATGTTGTCACATGTCAACCCCACGTCCGTTGGATGGATGACTATTTGGTGACCCTTATAAATCCTTCTAGGGCTTCTGTAAACGATATATTTTACTCTTGATTTTCTCTCTCTGGCTGCATATCCTCTCTTCGTCTCCTTCTCTCTGAAAAATCAAAAACTTCATTTGATTTCTTTCTCTTTAAATCTTGAGTGATTTCTATGAGAGTAAAGTATTTGTTCTTGTGTGAACTTCGATTTTTGAGAGAATACTTAGATTTGGTGATGATGTGTGGTTACGATCTGAGTGCTATAGATCTGGCCATTTTCAGCCTTGGTGTGGTGTTTCTATACGGCATGTGGTCTTCTCCGGTGACGGAAGTACTTCGACTTGGGTGTTACTGGCTTAGGGCGAAGCTGCAATTCCTTTTGTTTACTGATTCGAGTTTTACAGTTCTTCAAACTTATGCTTATTGTTTTGTTGATTCAATTTGATTTGTATAATATTCTTGTTATTTTGCACTAATAAGTTGAACCTCCTCCTTACAATAACAATTGGCAGGTTTTTTTTGGAAGATGAAAAAAAAAAAGAAGACAAATAAGGTGTTGCCCTGTATGGATTATTTCAAATTAAGTTTGTACATAAGGCTTAATTATTTGGATTCTGCTATTTGTACATCGGGATTGAAATCTCGTTACAGCCCCTCATAATAGGGGGTCTGCAATCAATAAAAAAATCGTGGATCCCTTATTGTGAGGGGACATGTACACGGGTGTACACATAGCAAATCCCTAATTCTATTTTTTTATTAGCCTCAAAATTTCTTATTTTTGAACAGCTATAATTCAAGAAAATGAAATTTCAATCAAATATCAATTGTGTAAGTCTCACTCACATACTCTGCCGCGCAATATAACACGCAGGACCTCACTTCATTAACTTGCACTTATTATCCCCAAGTAGACTTAATTAAATGATTCATCATTGAAATTTATACTTAATTACTACTTGCTCACTTAAAAATAAGAATTAACCTTGTTGTACATCAATGGTTTACCGCAAGTTTTACCGCACTCTCACATGGGTGCGGTGGACCCCACATATTTAAAAAATATTTTCCCCCCCAATGTGAGTGTGTGCGGTAACCCTTGCGGTAACCCATGCGGTACGTGTAGCCTAACTCTAAAAATAAAAGGTAATTGGTTGCTCACTCAAGTATTGATAATGTTACCCATCCATCAATGGTCTAACTTCAGTTTATCTAGCTGGATGAAAAAATCCACTTGTGGAAGGAATTCCGCTGTGGCAACACATACCGTTAATTGTGAAAAGCTGGGCAAAAATAATGTTTCTCCTCCAAATGAAAAATCAAAATCCCTAATTAGAACCACATAATGGCAATTGAGAAACCCCCCAAACGATTCCAAATCATCCCCAAAATTAACGAACCTCAGGATTCACTTCTTCATGGAAAATTCTTCATCGGCATCCCAAAGTTTTGAACAAGACTGTTATTAATGGCCATCTTCGCAGGGAAAACAATATCCAACAGAGAGCAGAACGCTGAAGCTATATTCGATGGGATTGGTGTCCTGCTAATTTGCAATGTCATCTTCTTGTGGTTAATGGATTTGGATACTGATCAGAGTCAAGGCTCTATTTCACAAATTTCTGTGTTGTAGTTGCTACGTAGTTGTTGGTAATTGAAAATCATAGGGAAAAAATTGTGTTGTAGTTTCTTAGGTTGTTCTGGTGTATTGAAAGTGTAGTTGGTAGGTGGTTATTGGTGTTTGAAAATTGTATGTTGATGGTATTATGTTGCCAGTCCCGCTATTCGTACAGAACCGGCTAACAGAACCGGATGACAGAATGAGCTGGAAAAAAAAATGGAAAGGGAGACGTATCACGCTTACACCCAGCAGACCCATTTCCCCTTTTTCTTTCCCATTCCTCTCATTTCCCCAATCCCAAATCAACCCATAAGGCACCCGACGAATCGACAGTGATCGATGGCGATCGACTGCGAATCGAAGGCGACCGACTCCATTTTCTCTCTGTCCCACCTTCATCCATCTCCTCCAAGGCGTTCGGTCATTTTTTCCTCATTCAACCAACAGGTACAAGAAGAATAAATCATCTTTTTAATGGATTAGAGCTGAAGTTCTTATTAATCTTAATAGTTCGGTCGTTTTTTCCACTTTTGTGCTTCGACAAAATTCAGAATGAACCAAGAAAAGTTGCTATCAAAACTGAACTGCTTGAAGTTGAAAAATCACGTTTTTTAATAACCTTATGGGCTTAATTTATTTTAACTTTCTTCCACTTTACTTATTTTTAAATGTAAACTTGAAGCCCATTTTAAATTATTGCCGGATCTTTATCTCGTTATGCTTGCAGAAAGTGGTAATGGAAGAGAAGATTTGAGAATTATGTCGATGGCATTTTTGTTTAGTGACCAAATCAAAAGCATCAATTAGTTATATGGTGGTGGAGGTGTACAAGATTACTATGTGAGTAAATTTGGGAATGAAGAATTGGACAGGTGGGGGTTGTGATAATTTACCTTGGTTTGGTTTTGATTGTGAGTTACAGTTTTATAGGAAAAGTTGAATCTCCAAAAAAAGCAGTCGGTATATGAATTTTTCAATAACCATCCATCTGGAGAGGATAATGCAGATGAAAAGGCCGATGTTAGTGATGAGCAATCCAAGAAGAAGATGTGGAGAATAATGGAGAAGATGTGCCTATAAACTCACGAAGAAGATGTAGAGATAACCGTAACAATATGCAAAGGAAATGCAAAATGGGGAATGTGATAAGAAAAGGAAAGGAGCCAGCAATGATTTGTAGTTGTTCGTCTATGATGTTGTGAAATGTTAATGTAATTTCAGTTTTTTTAAATGTTAATACAACACTTATGAACTTCTAAATTCAATGTTAATGTAATTTCGGTTTTTGTATCTTGCTTGGCGTTCTCCTGTCCAAATGAGAATTGGCATGATTTTCAAGTCCCTGTGTTATGTTACATACAAATTTCAACAAGCTGGATTCACTTCCAGTCATATATTAAAATTAAAAACTGATAGCAAGATTAAAACCTAAATTCAAATATTCCACTGGCATCAATTGTAGTAGAAGTATACTTTCAAGCTAAAAGTAGTTGCTAGCTAAAAGTTGGCAAATACTTCAAATACATATATAACTCCAACTTACATCAAGAACCAGAAATCATATGTGCCACAAACATGTAAATAATTACACCAAAAATATATCTATATATCTGTTATATAACGAAAATAGCGTTAATCTCCCTTAATCAGCAGATTTAGACATGCAACTACAATTCCAGTCAACACTTAACATGAAATAAAGACTTCCAGTGAAGTTTGAAACTACAATTCAACACTTAATGAGGTCTACATCTATATATCACAACTAGATTATTATGTGCATAACTCCATGGTGTGGAAGCAATCATTGGGTTCCTCCATCTCGGTCCGGTAAGCTTGGGTAGAAGTATGGCATTTCCTACAAGTAAAGTAAAAAAAAAATTTCAGTATGCTAATGCCGTAAAGTAACAAGTGATGGGTATGAATCTATTTGTAAGCATCAACAACACAAGATAACCATCATGAAGTGGTGAATCAAAATCAACATCTATTACAAGAAATTTACTTATGCATCTACAGTGTACAAAGAAAAACAAGCATCATTAACATGTGATACATTTTCTTATGCATTCATGTGAGAAATTTGTTGTTTTGAAAGCTGTTAAAATTGTTTTCGTTTTTTATTCAGTTACTCGAAGATCATATGTTTATCTATTATTTTAGGAAATGCAAAAATGCACAAAAAGGTTTAACCCTGCATTTTTTGACACAAGTACAAACTACCCATTACCTTTGCTGTCATCTCGTCGACTAACTCAAGAAAAATAATGGCAACGACGGAGCAAAGGGTGGTCGATTACGGTGAGAATTATTTTGGGGGGAAATTTGGGGAAGAGAGGTGAGTCCCGCTTCTTGTCTGAGAGAAAATTGAAATGGGTTCTTTCACTGGACCCTAATTCAAAACAAATGGTGGTGGACCCGTTTTCAACTTAAGTGAGCAATTCGTTTTTTTTATTGTTTTTTGTGGCCCGTTTCCAAATGGTTTATTCCATTCATTTTTTTATTATTTTCATGACAGCTCATTATGTAGGGAAGCAGGTAACCCATCAGGTACAAGAAGAATAATTCATTATGTTGCAGATGTTATTTTACAATTTCTAATTGAATGGGTTCTTTTTACGTTTGTGTTGCTTCTATTTTATATGTAGTTTGGTTTCGTCGCTTTTAATTGTTTTTCATTTTATGTAAACTTTGGTTTATGTGTTGGTTAATTTAGCCTCAAGCATGGATACACAAGCAGCTTCTGGGATGAATAGCTCCTGGAAACATTTTCAATTATGCAGCCATAAACCAGATTGATTAACAAAGCAGCCACATCATTTTTCAGTCATATTAGTGCTTCTGGTTCATATAAAACTGGTGATCAGTTTTTCATTAGGCAAGAAGTTCACAAAGATGGATCATCAATCTGTGACCACAATTCGTAATGATGGAAAGGTTAAAGCTATATCAGAAACAACATTTAGGCATCGAAGACAAGAATTGTAGAACCAAAGGTGTACATATGTAACATCTTATTGTCAATTTCATCTCCATTTCCATACAATAGTTTTTGATAGAAAGAAGCACTTTGAAACAGCTAATATATTCAACATTTCTCAGCTTCAGCCATTCTTCCACCTTGCAAAACAAGTCAGCCAAACATACTACTGAGTTGCTCCTTCTTCTTGGATGTGCAAATGGAACCGACCCTCGGACAACCCTTTTGTTTTTTTCAAAGGTTGTCCTCTTCTTTTCTTTTTCTTGGTTCTCTATCTGTTGCAAAATCTTTCACCATGGATTCACGTGAAATACTTGCTGTTAGCATCTGCACAGGTGCTTTCCCCATGGTTGAACTACCTGGTTCATTAAGCGGACGACTATAGTTGAATCGTTCATTAAATCATTGTCTGAATCAATAAATTGGCATTCAATAGGTATCACTTCCTCCTCCTCTAACGTATATCTGCAAAGAAACAGGTAGAATTTGAGCTCAAATTATAAAAAGTCAAGAGTTCATTTTATATTATGAAACCTTCTTCAGTACTAACATTAAAATTTCGAGTGACTTTGGTAAAAGAAATTTATGCAAAACCAACACAAAAATGAAGAAAAGTCCATGTATAAGCAAATATATGGTCAGATGAAATAACCAGGATAACGTATGCTAAAAGTTGGAATTTTATAACCAAAATTGATCATTCCCATTCAAAAATTCCAAGCCATCAAAACCAAAACCTAAAAATGTGAAAAAAGGACCGAAATCCAATTCTGTCAATATATTACTTCTTGGCTGTTTGCCTCCATCACATGAAGAATATGTGGTCCAAGAACAAACACTTGGACAAATTCAGCAATTGCGGATAATAAAAAGAGGATGGCCATAAATAAAATTGCATATTCCATAAAAAGAGTTAAAGAATTTACCTCCTTGTGTCCCTCATCCACAGTCTCCAACATTGGTTCTTCAGAATCAAAGCACGAATGTGGTTCCATTGTAAGGCTCAATTTAGTTGTCGTTTTTTTGGGAGGAATCTAGGGTTCATGAGTTAATTGTTTCAACAGTCACTGAACTTTGCAATGTGTCACGTTTCACTAACCGAACTTTCAATTGCACCCAATAACTTACTGAACTTTGGTGGAACTGCACTCCATCACTCACCGTCTTCATTCCATCCACACCGTTTTGCCTACATGGAGGACGGCATTGCCATTTGACAGTTAACTATGCCATGTCATGAAGAGTTAATTGTTTCAATAGTCACTGAACTTTGCAATGTGTCACGTTTCACTAACCAAACTTTCAGTTGCATCCAATAACTCACTGAACTTTGGTGGAACTGCACTTCATCACTCACCGTCTTCATTTCATCCACACCATTTGCCTACGTAGAGGACGGCGTTGCCATTTGGCAGTTAACTTACTGCAATCGAAAATTTAATATGCCCGGCAAGGGAGATTCTTGAAACCGTTGAAATGGAGAAAGCAAAGGGAGGTAAGTCTGAGGTTTTCCCCATATTGTTTATACGGTAATGTCATTGCTTTGCTGCTGGCTTTCTTGTTCGAAGTGCAATTGTTTGAAATCACTAGTTTTGTTGTTGGGGAAAGAGATTGGTGGTGTGTTACAGTTCAAGAGTAGCAGCCAACTTGGAGAAAACCTCAGACTTACCTTCCTTTGCTTTCTCCATTTCAACGGTTTCAAGAATCTCCCTTGCCGGGCTTCAATTTGAGAACAATTTAGGGTAGCATTCGCACAAATTGAACGAACCCTAACCCCAAATGAAGATGATGAGTGATGGAGTGCAGTTCCAACAAAGTTTAGTGAGTCATTGGGTGTAACTGAAAGTTCGATTAGTGAAACCTGACACATTGCAAAGTTCAGTGATTATTGAAACAATTGACTCTTCATAACATTGCATAGTTAACTGCCAAATGGCAACGCTGTCCTCCACGTAGGCAAACTGTGTGGATGGAATGAAGACGGTGAGTGATGAAGTGCAGTTCCACCAAAGTTCAGTGAGTTATTAGGTGCAACTGAAAGTTCGATTAGTGAAACGTGATATATTGCAAAGTTCAGTGATTGTTGAAAAACAATTAACTCAGGGTTCATATGAGTTGATGGTTTTCAATTGCCATTTTGTGATTTTGATTGGGGACTTTGGTTTTTTATTCGGAGGAGGACAAAACGTTATTTAAAAATCGGAGGAAATTGAAGCAAAAGTGCTCTTTCATTAATAGGGATTTTTTGCACAGCTGTCCACAATTAACGACGTGTACTGTCACGTTCGATTTCCATCCGACACATGGAGTTTTTTTTTCCACTGGAGAGATGGAAGTGAGACAAGTGATGGATGGATAATGAATAGTTGAGTGAATCGATAACTTTCTATTTTTTTAGTGAGAAGTGGTGACCAAAAATCAGTGATTAATCATTTTATTAACTCACAAGAGTGTCATAGTGAACCTCGCAACCCCACTTCATTCCTCTAATTCTCTTAAAATATTACTCAGCATATCCTCTCTTCCTCCGTCTGTCCTTTTCCTTTCATTTTCTCTCTTCATCATCATCGTTCGTACCTAAGGGAAAACCAATTTCCTTTCACTGAAAACCCAGAAAACTATAAACAAGAAGGGAAAAAGCTTATTTCTTTGTGTGTAATAATTATGGATCTCTGGTCTGTACAACTGAAAAGCAATAGTTTTCTCCTTAGGAATTCGATTCTTGAGAAACCCATTTCATGGAACTTGAGAAATTCAGCTATGGCTCTTGAGATCAAGAAATCTTGTTCAGATTCTTGTAAATATCGATCAGTTGTTGTGAATGCTATGGGGAAAAAGAATAATGGGAACTCCAATTCTTCTTCTGGTAAAGTTTCCTTCTTATTTATTTTTTGGGCATAATTATGATTTTTTTCCTTGGTTTGGTTAAGAAGGGTAGGTTGGAGTGACTTCTTTGTCTTTCTTCATCTCTTAAGTCTTGCCCACTTGCAGGTGTCATTTGCAATCAGCAAATTTTATATTTTGAAGTTTGTTAATTTGCTGTGTAAAATTTTTGTATATTTATGATTTATTAGCTCGGGCTAATGTTGTTCATGATGCTGTTGAAAAAAAATGGTCTTCTATTGTGAAGGTTATTAATGGGCTAAATAATTGAGTGCATAGTAATATTTGGGATTTTTTTTTGTTTATTAAATGTAAAACAGAAGTAATTTTATATAATCGTTGTGAGTGAACTTCGAAATGTTAAAAATATTTATGGAATTTTATTATTTGCTACACATGTAATCAAATTTACTAGTTCAAAATGTGTTGAATCATATTCAAATTGAATGGGCATTGCTATGTTTAAATAGAGTTTAAAGTGATAGGTTTTATCGTATTAAAAATTAGTGAATTCAAGAGGATGTACATTTAAAATGTTCTGTGGTAAAAATATGAGCTAATTTTAATCGTGGAGACACGCTGAAGTGGAGTTGCATACTTTAACATTGCGAAATGCTTGCATGTTGTGGGAAAATTACACAACATAAGATTGGAACTTCTGCTTCAATATTTGCAACTTAATTTGTTGGATTGATGAAAAAAAAAAGTCAAAGTTCTTATGACTGTAAGCAAAAATCGCCAAACCGGAAAACCAAACAGAAATCGCATTTTGTAAACCGTTGATTTGGTGCCACGTGGACCCGTCAACGAAATGGTTTTGAAGGTTTGAGGAATTTTATTGCGGTTTAAAACCAAACCGGACGGGCGAAAAAATATATAAAAATAAAAAAAAAATTAAAAAAATGAAAATTTCTGAATTGTAACTTGTAAGACTTTTGTGTTGAGCTTTTTATTTATTTTTAAATGAGGCTCATATATTTCATAGGTCTTAAACTGAAAGTCTGAAAAGATTAATCAAGCAATTTCCACGTTGTATTTCATATAAATTACTATCACCAAACAATCATCAACTTAAATAAGCTGCATCGTACTCCAATGATAAAACAAACTTCAATCAAAATCAAAATCCTACATTGAATTGGACATCCTTAAATTATTGCAACTTCTGGTTCTGTCGATTATACTTTGTAGAAATCTAGATGAAAAGTTTTGATTGGATCAACAACTATATAATCAAAGTGAAAACAAAATAAAAATTTCGGATCTTAGAAATGAAATTATATATTGTAAATAAATTAATTAAGGTATAGATATACCCAATATTTTAATTTGGCTTGAAAATCAGTTGATCAAAGAATTATAAGAAGAGAGAAGAAAATAATCAAAGAGAAGAAGGGATAGTGTTGGGGTCTAAAATGAAAAAGGAACCCTATTATTTTTTTATAAAAGTGATTGAAAATTGAATCATATATTTTACCAAAAAAATTCTATGAGAACTGTCCGGTTCTCGGCGGTTTCCATACTAGAACCGAGAACTGGATCGGAACCAGAACCGGTTGGTTCTTAATAATTTGTCTCAAAATCAAATTATTTTTTAGAAGATCCGGAATCGAATCGACCGATTCGGGTCCACCGGTTCTGGAAAAGAATGTTCACTCCTAAATTAATGGCATAAAAGTAGACAAGTAAAATCGGACGAAAGGCAAAAAAAATATACGGCGAAACCGGCGGTTTAAAATCGGATCAAACCGTTAGGTTTAGATTTGAGTTTTTTTCAAACCGTTAGGTTTAGATTTGAGTTTTTTTCAAACCGTTCAAAATGGTTTGGTTTAGGGTTGAGTTTTTCTCAAACCGGTGTAAACGATTTGGTTTGAAAATTTGTCAAAAACCGGTAAAAACCGGAATGCTTACACCCCCGGTATAGTTAGAATTTTATAGTTCTTTATTTTGTTGTACCATCAAGCTCTTACCATTAACTTTAAATCCGCGATAGCAAGATGTGCTGGAGATATTGAGCTTGTGGAGTTATTATTTGCACGTTGCAGTTGACAAAGGAGAATTATGGTGTAGGAAATTTAACAGGCATGTCCTTTTACTATTTGTAGATGCAGCTGAAAAAGAAGCACATGTTTAAAGTAGTATTATATTAGCCAATTATTAAATGAACTTATTATGGCATTGAAAAGTACTATTCAGTAGGCCCATATGATCTAATGTAGGCACATCATATGGGTTTCTTTGGAGGAAAATGCCACATGAACAGAAGAATTATGACAGATTGTTTGACAAAAAAGGGTGTGACACTTTGTGATTGGATGGAAAATGTGACCGTGTTTTAAACAGTCCAATGATACAACGTCATGTTGCATTATGTCAACCTTCACTGAAGCATGATAGTTCTTTGGATTGTTTATTCTCTAGCTAAAGTCAGATCTAAAGTTGGATGTATAATGACAAGTCTCATGTATCTGATTTGCAATTCCAATTCAAGATTTTATTTTTCTTCTCTTCTTACCTAGTCACATAGTAAGTTTTAGATGTAGGCTAGACACTGCAGATAATTGTTCAAAAGGAAAGTACTGAACTGAAATCAACCATGCACTCTCCATATTGATCAGTTCACTGTACTTGCTTAGCAGACATCAGAACCAAAACTTATTGACATCTTACCTTACTATATCTATCTTCCATGTACCTCGTGGAATGCACTTTTTATTCGTCAAAATGATAGGCTAAAATATATAAATACTTGAAATATACTTGTGAGGAAAGCATAATTCTAGAGACCAACTGCTCTCTCAGCTTGCATGCTTTACTATATTCAGTAACTCTAGGTACAACTCTTCAATTTGTTCATATTGTCTAATCATCTAATTTTTCATTGTTCCTGGTAAGTCCTGGATGTATTTGAAACCTGATCTTGATACTTTTTTCACTTTATGGGAATTGTTGTATACATTTTTCACAGGCATAGCACATTATCATCACGAGGCCCAATAAATAGGTGAATATAAACTTCAGATTATCTTCAAGATAATTTGTTGAATAATTATAATTAGGTTTAGGTGAAATGTGTATTTATTCTACTAGGTCATCTTTGTACTTTCTGTCCCCTTATTGGATTTAGAAGTGAGGTGTAATATATCAATGCTTAAGCTTTGGATGGCTCAATTCATTTGACGTTTGTTTTATTGGGTTAATTTTATGCACGGTCACTCAAATTGAAGAAATTTTTCAGTTGGATCACTAAACTTTAGTTTGTCTCAATTGGATCATTGAACTTTAATTTGATTGCAAATTACACCTATGTTAATTTTCTGTTGTAATATATGGCTCATAAGGAGTAGAACAAATATATACGGGAATAAATACGTCGATGCCAACTCATCATTTTCCCAAAACAAAAGAGGAAAGAAAAGAAAGATAATAAAATCATCTTTCTTCATAGCATCTCCCAATAAAATCATCTTTCTTCCCAACATTTCTACTAGGTCATCTTTGCACTTTCTGTCCCCTTTTTGGTTTTAGAAGTGACATGCAATATATCAATGCTTAAGCTTTGGATGGCTCATTTCATTTGACGTTTGTTTTATTGGGTTAATTTTATGCACGATCACCCAACTTGAAGAAACTTTTCAGTTGGATCACTAAACTTTAGTTTGTCTCAATTGGATCATTGAACTTTAGCCCTTGTTTGAGCCACATTCTTGTCAAAAAATACATTTTTGAATAGTGTATTGATGGAAAATGTTTGGTTAAAAAATAAAGTTTTGGATTTGCGTGTAATATTATTTTATTGAAGAATGTGTGGTTGAAGTCGGATCAAATTATTGTTGAAAAATGTATGTTGATAAAAAAAATGGAGCTCAAACAAGGGCTTAATTTGATTGCAAATTACACTTCTGTTAACTTTTTGTTTTAATATGTGGCTCGTACGAAGTGGAACACATGTATACTAGAATAAATATGTCGATGTCAACTCATCATTTTCCCAAAACAAAAAAGGAAAGAAAGAGAATAAAATCATCTTTCTTCCCAGCATCCCCCCCCCCCCCCCCCCCCCCTCACCCCCAAAAATGCCATTTTGGTGGACCCTAGCAGCAATGGAGCAGCTGCAGTTTCCAACATTTTAGGGGGCTTTTTTCATACAGTTCATATAATCTGCATTTTAAGAGCCATTAATGGCGAATGTGTATTCTCCATCAGAGCTTTGTAGAATTGTAGTGAAGATTGGGTGATTAAGGTGACGAAGATTTTTGAGCGACATTTGTACCCATGTAGAACAATTGAGAACCAGCTTTAATTGTTTCAATCCTCTTCCAATCATGATTTTTGCCCCAAAATCTACAATCTAGCACTGACATCTTTGTACCCATGTAGGGAATTTTTATTTACTAGGAAGTAGAAAGTAGTCCCATTTTCAGAATTTAATATTTGCTTGCTTTAACCATATGAACAAATTCTTGAAGAAATTTTATGGGTTCTTGGGGGTGGGGTGGGGGTTAATGCAGTTTGTAGATGAAGTTACAAATGTGGATGAAGAAGATGAATTATGAAGATGATTTTGTGGTTATCCAAAAAATTGCACCACTGGTGGTTGTGGAAGGTGGTGGATGGGTTGGCATTGGAGGCAGTGGCAGTGACAAGTGGGTGCTGAAACGGTGTTTTTTTAAAATTCTCTTTCTTCTGTTCTTTGTTCCTTTTATGTTCTATCATTATTTTCCTATTAGATGACTTTCTTTAACATTTTATTTTTTAAGAAAACAAATTTACACATCAGCATTCCATCTCCGTTAAGTGCTACATAAGAAAATTTTGTTAATTTTATTAACGGACGTGGAAATAGTGACTATCATTGAAAACAAAATGAAAGTTAGATGACCTGATTGAGACAAATTGAAGTTCAGTTTTTTAACTGGTCTTTAGAATCTAGAGTTTCTGCCTGAACTCAGGATTTAAAATAATCAGTGAACTAATGTCCACTGACTAGAAATTTGTTCAATGTGGATGCTTTTGCATATCAGGAAACAGTGATAAATCAAAAGCAGGAGGAGATAATCTAAAAGGAAGCAATCCTGAAAGTAACACATCTAGTGACTCCAGCTTTAAGAAGTCCCATCTAAAGCCATTAGACTGGAGAGAGTTCAGAGCGTTACTTTACATTCAGGAGCAGGTACTATTATTTTTTTCATATACTTTTGCTTTAGTATGGTTGAAGGATGTACTGTTTTAATTGGCCATAGAATGTTGTTGAAACTGTATATTTTTGCAACTTTAAGATTTGAATCATGGTAGTTCTTGTCCAACCTTATTAAATTGGAGTATAGATTATCAAAAATTGTTTGAGTGTTCTCTTTTAGTCCTAGTTTTGCTTGATTGAATTGTGAATAATTTTAAAGAAAACAAGTATTTGACATACCCTTTGGTTTTGGACTAAAGGAAATTAGTTTTCTGCTGAAACAAAATTTCCCCTAGTTTATGATTATTGGTTAGTTCAAACTTAGACCAAAACTAAACCATACAAGATCTGCAACTAGTAGTATCATGATTTAGTTTTGGGTACTGCAGATTGACTAATCCTCACTAAAATCATGCAGGTTTAGCCTAAAACTACCTGATGCAGTATGTGGGGGTCACTTTTAACTGAAATCTAATGTAAAAGAAGATATCCGTCTTCTTAAATATCACCTTAGGGCTTGTACTTAATCTGGTCCCTATTTATCTTACATCCTGAATTGTTACTTTTACATGATCTAGTTAAAAAGTTTGACCAAATTCGATTGACTCTGACATTGGCTGCTGGGTCATCATTGCTTATTCTTACTATTAAGTGACTTGCGGGGAAGAGTAGTAGGCCTCTTTTCCAATTTCATTTTAGATTAGTAAAAGTGCTGCCATTAGTGGAGTTGGATTCTGTCCAGAATGCACTTACAAAGATGTTCCAATCACATCTCTCCCTCGATCTTATTTAATGCATGTAACTCGGAGATATAATTTTGTAATTCTAATATTTAGGAAGAGGAAATTAGATGGGAATGTCACTTTTTGAGGGAGAGTGAAATGTGTCTGCCACTTTTCGTTTTTCAAATAATATAAAATAAAATTATTTTTGACAAATATATGCTTCTCTCTTCGAAAGTGTTGCCAAATTCTCCTCATTCATTTTTGCGAGAATTTTGAACCATCTAAACATTCTCGCCAAATTAGGCAAAGTTGAGAAGAATGTACATTTTTTAGGCACTCACTCTTTCGTTTTGTACGAATTTTAATCTATCTAGGCCTTCTCACCTCAGTTTTATTCTGACCTTTGAGTTGTTTCCTATTTCCTTTTAAATTTTTTCCTTCTTTTTTAAGTTTAGGTGTGAATTTCATATTTAAAAGGAGATTTTCAAATGGGCCTATCTTGTTCTCAAATAAAAAATAAAAAACAAAAAATTAGGCTCCTTTTTATTGTGGGACTAAACAATAAAGGAACCTGAAGAACCCCGCTGTACTACCCCACGTCTCACCATGTCCGAGAAACAAGAAACACTTCTTCTACAAGACTGCAAGGGGGCACTGACTATTCTGAAATTTCTGGCAGGTTTAATGCAAAATAATTTATAATATTTTGACTTAAGTTTTGGTTTGTGTCGAAGCTTACTCCTCAATCTGCCTTGAGACTTACGCCTCATCTCACAAAGATAAAATGCCTAAATACTCATTCCACATTTTTAATCATTGTGTCAAACTAGGCAAAGTTGACGAGAATGCCTAATCCATTTAGACACACACTCTCTTTCTTTGCACGAATTTTGGAACCATAAAGGCATTCTTGTCAAACTAAGAAAATTTGAGAGTTTTTAGTCCATTTAGACAATATAGTCTTCCTTGTCAACTATGCCTAGATTTGCCTAGAAGACATTTTAATAAAAGGGCACTACAATCATGCAACATGACTGAATGACCATATTTATAACATGTCCCATTTAGGAATATGAAATCTTTGTTATTGTATCAAGACCCTATATGCTATTGCTTTTTAAAAATAGGACTCGTGTAATGTTAATGGCAGGCTGAAACTGTGGTCTCCAACACGCTCAAGCAAGACGAGGCAGCTCTGGGGTCAAAATCTCTTCCCCTCAAGTGGGCCCACCCAATTTCAGCACCTGAGAATGGTTGTCTCCTTGTTGCAACGGAAAAGCTTGATGGTGTTCGCACCTTCGAGAGAACCGTCATTCTCCTGCTCAGATCTGGTATGCAGGACCCACTAGAGGGACCATTTGGGGTTGTCATAAACCGATCACTTCACAAAAAGATGAAACATATGAATCCCACGAATATTGATCTGGCAACAACATTCGCTGATTGTTCTTTGCATTTTGGTGGACCCCTAGAGTCGAGTATGTTTTTGTTAAGAGCACGTGAAGTTACAGGACTTAACAGTTTTGAAGAGGTGATTCCCGGTGTGTGTTTTGGCTCTCGAAACAAATTGGAAGCCGCTTCGGCATTGGTGAAGAAGGGGATACTTGAGCCCCACGATTTCAGGTTCTTTGTTGGATATGCCGGGTGGCAGCTGGATCAGTTGATGGACGAGATTGAATCAGGTTATTGGCATGTTGCTGCATGTAGTGCAAACTTGATTTTTGGAGGTTTGGAAAATTCTTCACCAGAGAGTTTGTGGGAAGAGATTCTACAGCTGATGGGGGGTCATTACTCGGAGTTAAGCCGCAAACCTAAGCAGGATCTCTAGTTATCTTCGAGCCAAAGAACATAAAATTAATAATATTTAATCGACGGGAGTTGTTTGTCTCAGAATGTATAGGATTATCTAACATAGATTTTATAATTAGTTAAGTTTTTCTTCTTTCCTATTATCTAAATAAGTTTGCTATTTATGCATGTATTTGATGAAACGCTATTGTTCTGATGAGAAGTTACATTGGCAACATTTGATTAAAGCTGCAGTTAGTTCTTAAAAGATATTTATTCGAAATGAGATGCATTCATCGTTAGGAAGCTCTATATTTTGTTTTGTTAGTTGGAATGTACAGTCATATTCAGTACAACGCACCAAACATAAGTCGAAAACAGACACAGTGTCCTGAATCTTGGTTGCATTCGTCACTTGGCCATCTTAATAAGAAGGATGAGATATCTGTTGGATATGTTAACTTCTCCTTGCTGCCATTCCCCTATCGAATCCAGAAACAGCAACTTGTCATTTGAAATTAACATATTCAATTTAGAATTTTATAAACACAGTCATGGTCGACATATATCATTTTTTATGTTATCTATTCAAGTGTACACAGTAGAACATTGTCTCTCAGCGTGAAGGTATCAAAAGGAAAAGATATAAGAACTAGATTTTATGCAGTGGATTGCCTGCATCAAATGGAATGTTTTCTATAAAATTGAGATTGTTTAATGGAGCCGAGTTGGATAAGTTAACAAATTTTCAGCTCGATTCTAATCAAGATTGCTCTAATGGTATTGTCGTGTTCATTTTTTTTTGCCCATGCATGGTGGGAAGTTTTACCCAAATTCCCAACAAGGCCAACTCAAAATTGATTTATTAGAGTTTCTTTTGCTAGTTCAATAAAATTGATCGATTGCCCAACTCGATCCCAGTCGAGATTGCTCGAGTAGGGGTCAAATGTAATGGCCAGTTGTGCTCCAAATTTCTATGTAACAAAGTTTTTAGTACAAACAGGGTTCTCTTCAAACTTGCCAATATCAGCATAAAACTTATTAACAGTCTGTCGAACCAATTCTCTCAAAGAAATATATTCCCAAAGTGTGTGTGTATGTATGTGTATATATATATATATATATATATATATATATATATATATATAGAGAGAGAGAGAGAGAGAGAGAGAGAGAGAGAGAGCAAATAGCAAAGACGGTACTGTATTAGACACAACTGAACAGTAGAAAAAGACAAAATTTTAGCTTATTTTTATTGTTCAATACTATTTAATCATATAGAAGGCCATCTGAGATAATCTTCAACGGAAATGCTCAATTGTTCCTGATCATCTAGCCCAAAACCCATCCCATTTTGGTCAACTTCCTCCACATTATCAGAACTCCTTGAGGCTAAAAATTGTGCATCAATGGCCATGCCAGCATCCGACGAGACCCTTTGCACAGACCTGGGGGACATTCCTATTCGAGCACTAGCCGGTAACATCGAAGGGAAGTTGAAATTTTCCAGTGAGCACGACTCTCCTCGGAGACAATACAAGGCTGTGTCATGAGCTACTGCTGCAGCCTCCGGCGTGGAGTATGATCCTAACCACAGTCGATCTTGCGTGCCCGGAACTCGAATTTCAGATACCCATTTGCCCCATTTTCGACATCGAATGCCTTTGTACTTCTTCTCAGATTTGTCTGAGTTGCTCATTTAATTACGAGTTTCCAGCTTATGATCAATAAAATGCAGATTTATTTTGATGTTTGAAACTTATAATGTGGGAGAGGAGAGAAGTGCTTATATAGGTTGAAGAATTATAAGTCAAACGGAATTTGTGGACGGCTGACCATGTGCATTTTATTACCTCGTGTGGGTTTGGGCCCCAAAGGATGAAGACTCTAGAATTTCAAAGATCAAAGTCAAAAGGTTTTCTCCATTAAATTCGTATAATTTTGATAAATAGTAAAAGACGGTGAAATATACATTTTTTATCACTAAAGTTTTGATGAATTTGAGTTTCATGAATTAAGAAGTTTTACGAGTTCGTGTATGCGTATAACAAATCAAAGACGGAAAGAATAAAATATATAAACACATAGAGTTCATATTAACTCGAATCCATTTGAGTAGGGGGTCAAGTACGTAGAACAAGCTTCTTTTTAGCGATGTCATCAAGTCGAATCGGTTACGTCCATTTAATCTAAAAAACTAAAGACGAGTTGGAAATTCGGTCTGATTATAAAGTTCAAATTTTTAAAAACGGTTAAAATAATTGTTGTACAAAATCGATCTGATTCTTTGACCATTGACTTTTTTGCTTTCTTTTTTAGTCAATATCTAGATCTATTAAAACATTTAGGTTGGGTGAAGTTTGGTAAAATCATAGAAAGAAGTCCGAGTTGATAAGGTCAATGGCTTCATTTCATCACGTGTGACGCCTCAAACTATCGGAAATAAAATGAGAGGACCCTACAAATTGACTCTTCTAGAATTTTAAATTATTTTTTGTTCCAACTTGTGTATTATCACATGCAATAAATCATATCAAGACTTCTTTTTACTCTAAATTTAATAATTATAAGTCTTTTTTTAGAGTCTGTTTGGACATGATTAAAATTTTATTTTAATTTAAATCAAAGTCAAATAATCAATATTAATTACGATTTTCATGAGTCCCACAACTTTTCAACCACACATTTCAAAAATTTCTATCGCAATCTATTAAAAAATCTAATTTTAATTTCCATCAAACACCCTCTTAATAAATTTATAGGCGATTATAAACAAAGCTAAATATATGTTTAAGAATGTTTATAACTGATAACAAAGCTAAGTCTTTATTAAATCGTCATTTGATTTTATAATATTTAATTTTATAAATATATCTTCTACTTTCAAGTTTGCGAAAATGGACATATTTTTGTTATTAAAGATCAAAGTTTAATCAATTTATTTCGTTTAAATTGAAATTTCGAAAGTGTGATTTTCCATATTACAAATTCAAGAACACACGAATTCTTAAACACGTGTATATTTAACAAATGTGATGTGCAATTTAACAATTAAAAACGTGAAACTCGACCAAAATTCAATTCAGTAGACCATAGTCAAATGTAACGTTGGGATCGAGCTTGATATAATACAAATTAGATTGTCAAATTATACTTAAAAGAGAATTTTATTATTATTTTATTTTATTTTATTTTGTATTGTTTAGTTTTAAGTGTAAAACGGTCAAATAAAAATGTTAGGGCCCTCAAAATTGACTCCTTTTAGAAAAAAAATTCTTTATTCAGATTTCTACACTCTGTATTCTCTATCGTTTTATAATCACTGTTGCCTTTTGCAAATATTTGCCAGCCATTCTATGGAATAATTTAATATAAATATTCCTTCTTGAACTCCCTTATTTTATTTTTTAATTATAAAATAGAAGTGTATAAATAGTGATAAATTAATTCTCTATTTGGTTTAGATAAAAAAAATAAAAAAATCGAGATTTTAAGTAAATTTTGATAAAAATAAATAAAATTGATATAATATGTTAATGAAAAATTGTGGTACATATAAAAAAAATGTATAATTAAAATTAATTGTTCATTTTGACTTAAATTCTAATTAATTTTTTTTTATTTTTTATTTTTTTTTTTAACTGAACCAAGCTGTGGTTAAGTCTCATTGTTATAAAATTAGAAAAATAATTATGAAAATGCTAAATAAATGTTGAACGATATTTTAAATATGTTTGCTATGTTGTATTAAATAAATTGATACGACATTACCGAATCAATTCCTTCTTACACCCAAATTCTGTTATTGTAGATTTAAATCATAATTCCATAATATTATACAATGATCAATCTTGTTCAATTTGTAACATGTTCTAAACAAAAACAACCCAAGTAGAATCAAATCCAGAAGGAAAAGAATGCAAGACATTTGTAATCAGAACTTATTCTTTCGTTACACGTTCACGGCATGTAACGTAAGGCGTACTAAACAGTAATTAGGAAGAAATAGAAAGAAAAAGTTAAAATCTTGTCCCATACTGCATACAGAACAACGCCCTTAGCGAAAATTTACTTAAAAGCATCTGAAACGGAATAAATGAAGTCCAAGAAACCGGTTCCTTTGAGGATTCCTTTACCGGTCAGTAATTCAAAATCCAACAGCAATAAGAAGCCAATTACTGCTGCCTTTCCATTTATCAATTCATTCTTCCCCGTGAAACCAAAACCTTCAAAATCCTCATCGACCACCATTCTAACCTGAAAAACAAAGTTGAAGCAACATATTTTTCGTGTTTCAATTTTGTGTATTGAGTTTTGAATTCATTTTGTGTTTTGAGTTTTGGGTGTCCATTTTGAGATTCTTGAAAACTCGTTCTTTTTGTCGTTTTGAAAAAATATTTCTCAACCCATGTTTTTTGAGTTTTGGCAAATTTGTGAAGAAAACTGCCAAAACATAAAAAAATTATTTTCTATTTTCTTCACAAAATTTTTAGCCGTTTTCAAAAATTCGTTTTCGAAAATGGGAAAGAGAACGCATTTTCAATATTTTAGAAAATCAAAAACAGAAAACGGCCCGAAAACAGCAAAGAGAACGCCCCCATAGTAATAGCTTCCCAGGCGCCGTTGGATTAATTTCCCGACATATAGACCATGTTTGGCCAAGAATTAAATATAAAGAGAATTACCAAAAAAATTATCTTTCGAACATATTGGAATAAATAGTAAAGTAAAAGTTACTTAGCTTAGCCAAACTGTTCATTGAGCAACTAATTACCTCATCAACATTGACATCTGTTGCAGTAAAACCAGGTTGAGCCTTTCCGCTGAAAACAATCTCTGCAGACGCATCAGATTGAGCACCTCTGGTAATGCTTATATAAATATTTTCTCCATCAGTTTTCGCAGGGTAGACGAATAAATTTCTTAAAGGGGGAGTCAGGACTCTCAGCACAGGATTATTTGGATACCACTCCTTGATGGCTCCAGTTCGTAGGTCAAAAGTGCTATCAGTTGTTGGACAAACAATACACCCATCCTGCAGAAAACTTTGTAAACTGTTTTATAAGAATAAAGCAAGCTTTTGCCTATCACATATGTCACGGATAAAAATTACAGAGACTAAATCCGAGTAACGCAGGATGCGTATAATTTGACAATGAATAATTAGGAACTAAAAGAGAAAGGGGTGCAAAGAAGAGAAGAATTGAGGGCAAGAGGAAAATAAATGTTTATTCATATATTCTAGTTGTGAATTACAATGAATAAGCCCCTATATTTATAGAGAAAATAACCCGAGTTAAAAAGAAACCAAACTTCTAATAAACTATAATTATAACACCAAGACATTAGAGTTTCCATCTTAATGTAACAAGTTCTTTATGTGCACTCAATTTATGCACTAAATACGTCCCTATGTTCTCCAGTCAAATTATATCACTAGAATTATATGATTATTATTGTTATAATACTTGGGCATCGAAAAGGCATGGGAAAATACCTCACAACTGTAGCATGTATTGGCCTGAGAAAAAAGGAGGACAAAATGGGCCAAGGAATTGAGGAAGCAATTTTTCACCGCAACAAGGTGAAAGGAAACAACTTGACTGAAATCTCGAGGATGTTTAAGAACACAATATTGAGGCTTCGGTAAATCATTTTCATTTCAACCAAGGACTTAATTACTTGGGAAAATAAGTAGATCTTTTTCTGCGCTTTCATAAAAGATCAACTTTCAGTTATTGTACTTTAATATGTAAAAATGTTACATGATTCATGTTTGGATAGGAATTGATAGTATACCAATTAGTAGCATTTTGCAAGTGAAGCAAACTATTATATTTTACATTACTAATTTTATACTCAAATAGATGGGGATTTTTTCTACTACCAGAAAACGCAGAGACCCCGACGGAATTTTCCATCACTGAAGATAATAAAAAATTCCATAGGTGATAAAGTGATAACTAAATGAGCAGTTGGTTGGATTTTGTATTCGTATCATAACAATTTACTTTTATATCGTAAATGTGAACAAACTTCCATCATAACTTACTCCTAAATTGGACAGTTGTGAATCTTTTGATCTTCATTATTGAAAAAATTTGTAGGAGCGAACTGCAAGGATTAGCTAAGCTGCTTATCAAAAAATAATGGCCAAAATCGCAAGAGAGGTACTAACTTAAAATTTGTGGGGCTCTCATTGTATTGAAACCTACTTGAACTAGATTTTTCAACTCTCACACTAAAAGTGGGATTAACGGGTTCTGAACAAGATTGGCTTTCTAGGATAACGAATGGAACTTCTCAACATGCACTAGCATATTGAATTCTTCGCAAAAGTTCTAGTAATGGGGTTGAGGTGGTCACTAAGTATTGGGGGAAAATACAGGCCGAAACCAAATTCAATTGAGGTGAACCTCAGTGATGCCTATCATAAAGCAAAATGACATGAAAACTAAAGTAAATGGGGGTGTAATCCAGGGTAACAGAATTAACAATAATCACAAAACGGACACAGGGAAATGAAGATATAGAAAGTGTACATCAAAGCATAGATTTTCAATAGCAAACCAACAATATACATGAAATTTGGGAATAAGCATATGTTGGACATTAATGTAGACTTTTAAAGATGTCTGTTCTTAATTTGAATAATTTCCCAAACTGATTTCTTGAACCAAGAAATCCATGATAGGGGATGGTTGTAGGGAAACACATAAATGTTGACAAATCAGCAAAAGTAACTATCCATAGGGTCAAGATTAGAGGAATATATAGGTGTGCGTCTACCAATCTATCTATCCGCATTCATGCTGTTTTCCCTAGCATCACAACACTTGTATTGCTCTCCCCTTTCCATTGAGTATTGGTACACGATAATAATAAATTCTCGAATCTTGACGAAGAAACATCGATCCTAGTTGTAAGTTGTAACTAGAATGCATTTATACACATAAAAGATAACTGATATAGAATTCGCATCTACACATTATCAAGAATGATCATTCTAGCAATTTGAAAAGGCAGTTTTGAGAAATCTACTTAGTTCCCACATCATAGATAAAACATTTTTTATAGTAAAAAATCACTTCTAGAATTGGATCGTTTGACAGCACCAATCTTGAAATCTAACTCCTCCTTGAATTATAGAATAATCAAATTGTTCTAATACTATATTGAGAATAGGGTCTACGTTTAATATTACGATAGAAAGATTGGACGGTAAAGAATTAACCTGGGTGAGTTTAGCATTGAGCAAGCCTTCAGAGTAGGCGCCCTCAGCTGGCGACCTATTCTCTATAGCAAACACATCATCCTTGTACCATAAAAGCAATATGGTTTCATCGTCCTGTATGATCACGCGCCGCTCTCCCTTCGGAAGCGCCGAGAGAGGCACCACCGGGACCCAGTTGGTATTCCCGGCCGACAATGGCCCGGGCTCTTCCTTTGCCACTGGTGATGATGAGGATGACACGTCAGTAGCTTTGCACGTGAAGATAATTCTACGATGAGCGGAAATGGTGGTGGCAGTGGGTTTTTTGAAGATAAGTGGGGGCAGATGGTGGAGCGGCGGTGGTTTGCGGCGGTGGGATGGAGATGGGATGGCGGTGAAGAGGCCCGTAGTCAGCTTGGGTGCTGCACTAGCCATGAGTACTTAGAGATATAGAGAGAGGAGAGACCGAGAGAAAGTGTGTGTGAAAAGAGAGCGAGCTTAACTGTGAATTCCATGGCCACAGAAAATTGGATAAAGAAGAGAGGAAACTATGGCTCTCAAATAAACACTTTGGTCAATTAATAATTGTTTTTAAAAATGATAAATTAACAATTCAACTAACGTATGATAAAATGGTGTAATTTGCACTTTTATTCTTAACTTTTAAATAAAAGTATAATCATCTTTTAAGAATGTTATTTTTAAACATGATAATTGCTCGACCATTTGTATTTTTAGGAATGTTTTATGTGATATATATTTGAACTACAAATTTTTGTACTTTTTGTTAGGGCTAAACATAGTCCCATTCGATTCAGACCAAAAAATTTCGAATATTTAATAAATAGAATCGGGTCCAAATATAATTATGAACCTCTTCGAGTTCGATTCCGTTCAATTCCTTACCATAATTCAATTTTTTAACATTTATCATTATAATAAAAATAACTAATGACATATTCAATCTTAATTTTACAAATTAATGTAATTCGATTTAATAACATATAAATAACAAGTTGTACAATAAAATTAATTTACAAATGTATACAAATACCAAAAAATAAATACTAATACTAAAACATTGATAATCCATATCAATAATTTATTTATTTCAAACATTTAAATCTACATAAAATAAAGAAATATAAATTAGAAGTCATAAATATAAAAATACTTTAAAGTATAATTAATACTTATCAATTATTTTATTTATATAATATAAAATAATTTAAAAATTTAAAAAAATTCAATTCTTGATCTAGAACCGAGAATCGAATCGAACCCGTCGATTCTAAATTCAAGTACCAGTTTGAGTATTTAATTTCAGAATAACCGCTCGATTCGGTTCGATTCGAAACTTTTGTCCAACCTACTTTTTGCATACAATTGAGATTTTAGGAAGGTTGTCATGTCAACTATAAGGTAATTTAATCTAGTTTAAAGTGCTTATAAGTAATATTTACTTTCCCATTTACTTATTAAAGTTAAATTAATCACGATCGATGTTCATAAACAATTGAATAATGACCTAAACGTATATTGTGTTCGGAAAAGGTAATTGACACACATTGTTCCTGTCGGTTGCCCTTTTTTGCCGTCTCTATCGTTTCAATTTTCGTTACAGGTTGATATCTACACTCACTCCGTTTAACAAATTTTGGAATGTTATTAGTAGCAATTAACATTTTAAGCTACAGTCATAACCGGTCTGCCAAGTTTGGGAATTTTTGCAGCAGCCAAGCAACACCTCTGATAGCAACCTGGAACAGAGAGATGCCAAGAATCAGAGCAGTAAAAGAAAAAGGACTTGTTTGTTTCATTTTTCTTCTCTAGATCCTGTTCATACAGTTCTTCAATTTTATGTTACCAGAAACGTAAAAAGTGGAAACCGCATAATGAGGAGGAGATTTTGGCTTGAGACTTTTCTTATTTCAAAGAATATCATATTCCATTAAAACCAAACCACTCAATCAATATGACAGTTTATTTCTGTTACCAATAGTAAACAATTGCAATCCAGTTCTTTTTAAAAAGTATGATAGTTCCCGAAATAATATTGCATGCTTGCACTAATATTAACTTAGGCATGTAGGGAGGGAATTACCATATTTAGTTGAAAAAAGTTTGAGCTTTATACTTATATGCTAATGCAGACAGGCAATTAGATAAATAATTATTGAGAGATGCACAGATAACAATTACCAGAGCTGTCTCTCCAGGTTTGATAGCAGGTTCAACACTGTCTCTCCCATAACTGTGTTGTTGAGATTAAGATCAGTTTCCCAGCATCAAGTTACAAAATAATAAAATTCAGACAAGAGGGTGATAAATTTTCACCATGAATATATTTACTCCAGAGACGAACTTATGGCAGAAACGTGTGAAAAAGAAAAAGGTACATTTATTTATCTAAATTTTGTCTTTTACATGCCCCTTACGTGTAGAACAAATTCATTTTTATCGGAGGCATCTTTATAAAATGGGGGCAACAAGACTTGAACTCGGGGCTTTCAACTGCATATTGAACCATCTCGTTCAAAAGCCCAAGCTAGTAGAGAGAAGAGATATTGATTTATCTAAAATTTGGCTTCAACGTGCAGAAAATTTTATTGATTATGGTTTGAGCATTGAACTTAAGTGGCAAGAGCACCAATAATAAACTCACACTATTTGCCTCTGGCCATTTACCACTTCTAACCGATAAAAGCTGCATCCTTTGCTGAAAGGAAAAGTTTTTCCATTCCATTCTGTCAACCATTCATATCATCAGCAACTTTTTGGACCATAAGCACGAGAAATTAATTGAAAAGCAACTACAGGAAAAAGAAATAAACTTATTTCTTACCCAAATGCCAAGATACCCCAATAGCTGAGGTATCCTCCTCAGATATATCATCAATAGCAAACTGCAAATCGGTGCTGATTGAATCAGTGAATTTCTTGAAGAATTCTAGGATTGCCTGCATAAACAGTTGTGGCACACATTTGGTAAAGTGGATTAAATCAGAAATGAGAACTAAAATCTTGTCCATTGTACTAATCACCCAAGTCTAATACTGCATAATAAGCATGCACTTGAGTTCAATACCAAAAAAAAAAAAAAGGTAAGGCAAATATTTACTAGTGTGAACCAATGGACCGAGAAAGTTTACCACAAGATTAATTTAACCTATCACTGAGTTTAAGCAGAGAAAAATCAACAATTTTTAGTTGTCAAATCCATTAGGTTCCAAAACCCACAAGAACCTCGATAATATAGGCCCTATCCTAAGTTGGGAACAAATGAATAACCGAAATGCTCCAAATTAGAAGAATCGACACAAGTAGAAATCACAACATGATCTTTACACAAGTAGAAATTTTAACATGATATTTATGAAAGAAAATACTAAAACCCAATAGCTCAAAAAGAATTCTAGAATCTGATAATTAAAAGTAACGTCCAACTTATCGTTTTCCATCATTTCACCAGAAACAACGGCATTAGTGAATGAAAGTATCTGCACTAAGGAAATTTTGTTTATTGTTCTTGTGCATAATTTTATCATTCTAATATCTTGCTATATGATAAATAAAAAATTTGCATAACTATTTCCTTCACTGTTAAATATTTTTGTTCTAGGTATATACATTAGCTCATTTTAGTCACAGCAGGTAGTAGATTTTCAGTAATAGTCTTTTTTTATCAAATTCAACTGCACATGCTTGAAAAGTAAAACTTATCTATGCTTTTTTACACTAATATAGGCACACTTTGTATCTACGACATCTGCTTTGTATTTAATGGAGCTCAAAGCCACGGCCCTCAGATATTTCTCTTAGGCCATGCCATTTCACCGATGTACTAAGGGCATACTTGTCGATACATGCACTCTAAATTGTAACACTATTTTCAGGTATATCTTTGATTAACTAGTGCGAGAATTCAACTCCAATAATTTCTTACCCACATCATAGCAGTGTTATCTGCCTCTACAATCTTGTCCACCAGTTTCTACATTCCTACAGGCCTTAACATAACCATACCTGCCTCCTTATCCTCATATATTCTTCAACTGCTATATAATGCATCGGCGTGTCTCTCGAACAAATCGGACTGTTCAACATAGTTATTCTTTAGTACAATTACATTACTATGCATATGTGAAATTCCCTGATATTTCTTTAGCACCAGTGATATTCCATATTGAACAAGCTTGAAAACCATTTTCATATATTCAGATTTTTTTTTAAACAACAAAACTTCTGAAGTTCAGATTAAACAAATTAAGATAGTAATCCACTGCATGAGCTTGGAAGTTGGAACATTTCACTATCCTTTCTTCCTTTTCAAAAATGAAGAAACAATACCCTCTTCTCCCAATTTTTTTGTGGCCTAACTTACCATTTATAAAATAAAGAATAACAATAGTAATTTACTTGGATCATTTTAATCTCAACATCTTGAACTTATCGTAATCATCTTAATTTTCAATGCCTTTTTGTGTGAACTGAGATCTCCATTTATTCTTCTTCTTTTTATCTTTCACAATAACAGGAATTAATGCACTAGTTCGGCTATCACTCTAATTTCAACATTTACTAACAAGTGATATAAGGGTTTTGAGTCCAGAAGCTCAAAATTATTACAGTTTGGTATATGATATCCAATCTAGTGTTTACTGATAACAGATTTTTGTGTCGAACACATTTGATTGTACCCCAATAGCTCATATCCAACAACATGAAATTGAGGCTTTCTCCAATAAATTTGGACTCCACTGCATGAATTCTTTTCAGCCACCCTGGTTCATTCCCCAATAGCTCATAGAATGTATTAAGAGGAGGGTGTTTGGCCTGGCTTAGATTCTAAAGAAGAAGGCGAAAGAACGTATATTTAGCAGTACGACTCTTTGTACTGCCAGCATTAAATTAGGTCAAATGCACTCTTAGAAATAAACTTACTTTTCAGAAACTTTTATAGCCGAGCATGTTTCGATTTACTTACAAATTACCCTTTTTTCTAAATTTCAAGTAAAAAATGGTACTTATTTTGATGAGTTAATTAAATCAAAGCTCACTGAATTTTATCTTAAGTTACTACTTACTCACTCAAATTTAAAAAGTTAGTCACTACACACCCGTATTTAGAAAATGTTACGCATTTATCACTCATACCAATTCCATCTTCCAAATGGACAAAAAAAATCCACATGGACGGATGAAAATCCTTCGTAGCGTTGATAGAGTCCACGTCCACGGATGGAAATGAATGGGTAACTTTTTTTAAATATGGGTGAGTAATGAGTAATTTTTTCTAAATTTAGATAAGCAAGCAGTAATTTAAGATAAAGTTCAATTAGCATTAATTTAATTAACTCGGTTTAAGAAGGGTTTAAAATTTAGTGAGCGTTGATTTAATTAACTCTATTTTGAGAGTACATATTACAAGTTTCACCCACAATAAGTATATCATCCTCACTTACTTTATGGTCGTTCAAGAGTCTAACTCTCCTTATATGCAAGTGTTAAGCCAAACATAAATCTACTTGAACGTTCTTATCCAAACTTACATCTTTTAAGATTGGTAAACTTACTTAAGAGTAAGTTCCATTAAGCTGAGCTAAACACAATCTATAACTGAAAATTAAGCGAGCGCAAGAGAGTGCTAAAATTTAGAAAAGTAAATGCTAACCTCACGGCCAACAAATGGTCGAGGGAAGACAAGGTCCTCATACACACAATTATTAGCAATAAGTGGCTCCACAGAGGCCAAATCACGGCGGTTGATTGCCTGATAAAACTTCCTCACGACGCTTGATGCTGACTCCATCCCAGTAGCAACATCATCAGGAGGAGAAGTAATCATCACCGTTGGATTATCACTGCTCTGTAGGATCCATTTCTTTATTTGATTGGAAGTGATTTTTCTTGTACAATTATTGGCAAGAAAATCAGTAGAAGGGACGGTGATTGTGGGAGGGCAAGTAGGGAGAGTTTTTGGGAGCTGGGGTGGACAGAAATATGAGATGGAAAATGTATGAATCATGGTGGGCTGGTGACCGAGTTTGCAGGTGATTATGAAAACATTAATCTGTGTTTTCACCTCTTCCTAGTTCTGTAACAGCCAGAAGACAACCTTAACTAGAAAGCATGGAATATTAACAGATTATTGGTTTGGAACTTAGGATAACTTTTCTTTGGTTTTGTGATAGCCATCGCTGGCTCGAACTTATGGCAATTATGTGTTTGGGGATGCTTATAAGTATTTGGATCCATCACTTTTTTGTGATTTAAAAATTAAAATATATGAATTGTTGGTGACTTCTATTTACTTTTTAGAAAAAAAAAAATAACTGACATGCATCTATAAAAAGGGGTGTCAAATAGTCCAATAGGTCACAACCGGGCCTATGATATTTAGGGCTGAACTAGCTGAGGCTCTTTTTCGAAGGATCTGGCCCATAAGACAATTTAAGTCGATCTACCAGCCGGCCAGCCCTATAATTTTTTTAAAAAAAAAAATGAAATTGAAAATATTAAAAAATTAACGTGTTTGACTACCTTTCATTTTTGAAAAAAAATAAAATTGAAAATATTAAAAAATTAACGTGTTTGACTACCTTTCATTTTTGGGGTTTATGATCGGATTAGATTAAGAGTTAAAATTGCACCCAAAACAATTATTTTGTGTACACTTTTAAAGAAAATGAAAATATTTTATTTTCGAATTTTAATAGAGTTGGCCAGAAGGCTGAACAAAATTTCCTTGCTAAAAAATTGGTGTGTTCACTTCGCATTATCGCCTGAACCATATAAATATAGGGTCACGACGTTACGTCAAACAATGTCCAAACTTTCGTGAACCAGGCCAATGAATTTTCTGTCTAATTGATACCCTACTTTCAATGGTAAATGGAAAATTGTCCTATGCCATTAACACTAAATGTGAACAAAAAAGTTATCACCTGTCAAACGAAATCAAAATCATTGGATCGAATCCATCTTTCAGTTCAAAAACAACCAAACTATTTAGAAACGGTTTGATTTAAATTTTGATAGTTAAAAATCATTTGAAATCAATTTAACCATTCACCCAATTTCATACATACACACATACATTTATTTATTTATTTTACCTATAATTTATACAATTTTACTCGATAATCAACTTTTATGGACTCTTGGAAAAAATAATACTCAATATTATTTTTTATCTATTTCAAAAAGTGTTTGATAGTGATTATAAAATACAAGTCTTATTAAGAGTGTGTTTGATGTTGATTTTAATGAGAATAGAATTTTTGGAATAGTGATTGATGGAAGAATGTGTGGTGAAAAAATGATGAAAAGTTTTAGATTTGTGTATAATATTATTTTATTTGAAAAATGAGTGGTTGAAATGAAGAAATGGAAAAAAATGAGAATGAGAATAAAATGGGGGTCAAACGGGCCCTAAATATGGGACAAGAAGTGAGTAGTAAAATTCTAAATGTGTTGATGAAAAGTATATTTATTCAGCGTAAACTTAAAAAATGATCTAAAAGGACTTCTTCGAGGGTAAGATCCTTCACAGGGAAGTAAAGCACTGCAGTAGTTCTGATTAAAATTTGAAGCAGCAAAAGACTGGACTGATAAGAGACCGACCAAACTATGCAACATTCTTGAACAAGGTCATCCCTGAGATCCTTACTACCAGACTCAATTAAGACTCTGCCTCCCATTATTTCCCCTAACCAAAGAAGTTTTACACCAGGGACACAAAATATCTTAATGGACCAAGAAATGATTAACCAACTAGACAGAAAGGCAAGAGGAGGAACTCTAATCCTAAAACTCGATATGACCAAAGCATATAACAGAGTATCCTGAGATTTCCTTTTCGAAGTCCTTCACAAGTTTGGTATTGATAAACTTTGGGTGGAAAAAATTAAGAGATGTGTTGACGAGTGTTGGTCCACTCTAATCTTGAATGGAGAACAGGTTGGCTTTTTCAAGTAAGTCGAGGATTGAGACAAGGAGATCCTATTTCCCCAGCTCTTTCAATTATAATGGTTGAAGGTTTATCCATGGAAGAGGACTCTCTTTATCCCATATCAGCTTCACAGATGAGTGATGATATTTACAAATGGACAGAAAAGCTCTCTACAACAAGAGTATGAACCTATTGCAGCAATATCCGGCAGCTTGGGGGAAACTCATTAACAAAGGTAAAAGCTCGTTCACCGCACCCCCCTCTCCTTTACTAGGAGGCAAAGGCAGATTATCAAAGGTAGCATGTTCTTTTGAAAACTGTGGTGGAGATTTAGATCTCAAAACTCTCTATGGGCATGGCACTAAAAGCTAAATACTACAAGACCTTACACCCTATCAAGATTAAAGCCAAACAGAAAGATTCAACCACTTGGAAAAAAATGCAGGAGATAAGCACCAAGGTAGAGAAATATGTTTCTTGGAAATTGGGGCAAGGCAAATATCCTTTTGGTTTTATCACTGGCTGGGAGATAGGACTCTGGAAGAAGAATATCCTCATTTAGTCCATTCAGAAGAAGAACGAGCATAAGATTACTATGAAGGGCAAAAATAGGATGTGGACAAACTAAGTCTCAACTTCCACCAGCAGCAGTCAACTCAATATTACAAATTTCCATTTCTCTAGAGCAGTCAGCTACCATTTTGTAGACACTGCCAAACAACAGTGAATTCACATTCTCATCCTGCTGGGAGGAAGCAGTCAGACACAAAAACGGACATACTATCCTCCTATAAGCTCTTGTGGCATCCTGCCATTCCAGTCAAAATATCCTTTTTTGGTTGGAGAATTTAGTACAATTGGATTCAGGTGGATGAAGTCCTACAGAAAATGAAACATCAAATGGCGGTAAAATGTCAATGTTGCAGATAAGAAGAAACCATTTCACATGAGTTGGTTCAATGGAAAATAGCAAAACAGGTTGGTTTGCTTATATTTCAGAAACCTACAGCAACTCTAATTTCCTCCATATACTATGAATAAGATGGTTTTTCAATTTTGAAGATATGCTGATCATGCCCCCAAAGCTGGTCAATTACAGATAATTGTACCTCTCTTCTTCTGGTTCCCATGGAATGAACGAAATAATAGCAAGCACAATGGATTGAAGGCAGAAATAGTGCTTTGGAGAGTAGAACATCTAATACATTTACTTGAGAAAGCTCAACTGCCAAAACCAGCCAGTAAGAAAAAGTTATCTTCAACAGCTCATACTTAGTGAAATTGATCAAACCTAAACAATTACTGATTAAACTGAATTCTGACAAATGATTCAAGGGCAAAACCAACACAGCAGGAGGAGGGGGGCTAGCCAGGGATCGTGAGGGCTTTGTCATGTTTGCATTTTATGATTATTATGGTGAATGCAATTGCACTGAGGCGGAATTAAGAGCTTTAGTTACCAGATTATGATTGTGTGCGGAACAGGGCTTTTCTGAAATTTGGGCAGAAGTAGATTCTTTAATATGCATAAATTTTATTAACAAGCTAGCAAAAGGTCCATGAAATATCCAGTACCTCCTAGAGGAAATCAACCAGCTGAAGAAGAAAATGCAGGTAACTTTCCCACACATCAGAGAGAGGAGTATGCAGCAGCAGATTGGTTAGCCTATATTTGATAAAAATAAAAGAAACAGAGGCTACTGAGACATGAGCAGCTGAAATGAACCATTACAGGATCTTAAAGCTAGACAGGCTAGAATTCCCTTACATTAGGAAAAGATGTGATCATGGTTTAAAAAGGCGTAGTGAGGTGCGTCTTGAGGCCCGCCTCACCGTGAGGCTTATGTAGTATACCTCAAAGTGGTATTTTTGAGGCTAAAAATATGAGGCTCACGCTTTTAAATCTAAAGCGCACGCCTCATGGAGCATGAGACATGCGTCTCATTTAAAATTTGAAAGGGCACCTCTTAAAAAAGAAAATTGCTCAATTAAAAATCATTTTGGGCCCAAACAAAACAATAAAATACCTAGAAAACTAAACGGCAGCAAAAAATTAGAGACCAAAAACTGAAATTCAAAAGTCAGCTTTAAAAAAACTAATGGCTATATATCTTATTTACTATATACTCCAATTTTTTTTTTTTTTTTTATTTTTGTATTATTTTATAATTCTTTCTTAGATTTTTTTTTTTTTTTTTTTTTGTGAGGCTTACGCCTCGCCTCATAAAGAAAAATCGACTCAGTACTTAGTTTCGCCTTTTTAAACCTTGGATGTGATTTGTATTGAGTGTACTTGTTTCATAATTAAAAGATCGATTTCATCATTGAAAAATGAGGATGTATAGAATAGCTATGACAAGCCACCATACATGTCTCCTCCATGTAACCTTGGAGGTAAGGCGAGATGTTCCACTCCACTTTTATAATAAAATTTTTTCTATCAATATACTAGGGTAAGATAGAATGTCAAACCCCAATTTAAAAACTCATCTAAATTTAAATGGATTTCCCAGAAAAATAAAAACACAATAAAAGCGACACTGCACCTCTTTGTTTATTTCTTTCCATGTATTTGCAAGGCAAGAAATTTGGTTATATCATGAATGCAGCTAAATGATGACAATTAGATGAAATAAGGTTGGCAAACTGATCAGGGCAGTAAAGTTTGGATCTAACAAATTATACGCTCAATTTAAGTAATCCACCATAATAACATATATTAATTTTTTATAAAATTAAGATGCAGAGTCCATTAGAATTTGAAAGCATCTTGCAAGATTTCAACTTGCTTTCGAGTTGAACTCAAATGACATTCGACTCAATGCAGGCAGAAAAGGATATATGCAAATTACTCATTCCTAAATTTTATTTTATTTAGCCCTCGTTTGACCACCATAAAATTAATTTTTATTTTTCTCTCTTATTTTCAACCACACAATCTTCCATAAACATAAACCGAAAAATTTTCCTTCTTTTTCAACCACTCATTCGTCAAATAATACTATTACACCCATTAAAATTTGAAATAATGGGGGCCAAACAAGGGCTTAATTTTCCTCCCCGTCTTGGCAGAGATTTTATCTATTTTCTACAATTAGATTTGCAGAGGCTTTCAGCATTTCACCATACATAAAGTTGCAATTTGTAAGAAAATAACATTACCTGTTGAAGAGCATAACAAGAATTGTCTAGACATAAATCACCCAACACGACTTAACTTGTCGGAAAATCAACAGTTTAATGCAGAGAATATATAATTAACACAATAAACATCTAATATAAAAACAACAGAGAATCAATGTGAAGGAATAAAATCAAAGAATAGAAAAGTTTCCCTTAGGAGAGTCGCATTGAAGATGCTATCCTTAACCTCCCTTCGTGCAGGTATCAGCAGCTTTAAACAGGTTTAAACTAAAACCCATTTTAAGCTTTCAACAGTATCTCCTACTATATGCACGAAACGGGGAGAAGTCGAACATACCTTCTTTTTGTTGCCCAAAAACAAACGACATGATAACGCTAGACATTTATATATTATATAGCATGCATATTTTTCTATTTGAGCTTATATAAATTATAAAATGCCAAGAATATTAGAATTCAAGTGTCATCCTTTTTCCATGCCTCTACCTCTCTTTAATAAAGTAATCGTTGTAACTTTCGCAATGAAAAAATCATGACAGTACATAATTATAATAATAATTTTGAGAGTTACAAATGGTTAACAATATGATAATATATTAATTATATCATCGTTATATAATATTTTAAATAGAGAAATGATCTATGCTGCTTGGATAACAAATTTAATTCAAATATTGAGACTCATCGTAAACTTATCTACCAATGAATTGATGTGCCATATCATTGATGCTTAGCATAAATATAACTTACATATATAGAAGAAAATTAAAAATGAACACTTAAAGATTTTAAAGATTATATGTTCCAACACATGTTGCATGTAATATCAGGAGGAATGGTACTGGAAAAAATGAGCTTCGAAACAATCATCCTTAAGCATATCCTCCTGTTCTCTACTTCTACATGGCTTGGACCAAGACTCTAAAGCAACAAAATTTTAAAAACAAAGCCAAATATTGAGATAATTCAAAAACTAACTCATCGAGGTCTTGGATGGGACTCCGATACAATTTTGGAGTAAATGCCCTTCAAATGTACAGCTAAATTTGCCCTGCCGGATATTTTAAGACGCTTCACAATGTTTATATAATTTATGAAGTTTGGTCTGAGACCCTTCTCCATCATTTCAACCAGAACATTCCGAGCACTCATGATATCACCTTTTTCTCGATGAAGGTTAGCCAGGAAGCTGTAAATAATATTGCCTGCTGTCTTGTACTTTACACTTGAATCAACGACATACTTGTGTGCTTCCTTGTACTTTTCCGTGACGAACAAAGCCTTGACCAATGAAGTTTGAGTCTTGAGCAGAGGTTCAAGACCCCCAGAAATCATTTGATCAAGAAACTTATATGCAAGATCTACCTTGCCAGAGTTGCACAAAAAATGGATAATAACCTCGAAAGTTGAAGCATCTGGTCGGGTACCTGACTTATTCATTTCTTCCAGTAGTTTGTAAGCGTCATCCATCCTATCATTTTTACATATTTTTCCAAGAAGGTAGTTATATGATTTGGCATTAGGAACACAACCCAACTCTCTCATCTCAGTAATTATACCATGGGCATCTTCTATACGATCTCTCCTGCAATTTTCTCGAATCAAAATATTATAGTATGAAAGTTTCTTCTCCGTGATTTCCATCACATACTTGGCCATTTCAAATGAGTCAGACTTACAGAACATCTCAATCAAAGAACAAATCCCAGAATTGCGACATGAGCCTCCAACTTCATTTAACAAATTTACCACTCTTCCCGTGGATTCCATTAATGAGTCATTGGTGGAACACAAAACGGGTAAGAAGCCAAATGCTTTGTGCATCAGGCAAATCTTTTCAGACTTGAACTCCTCCAACAAGGAATTCATGGTTTCGTAATCATCTAAACATCCACAATTATCAATAATCAGACTACAAACTTCTGCATTCATATGCAGCTTGGGTTTATTTCTCCGAACCCATTCAAAAAACCTCAATCCAGATATTCTTTGCGAATTCAAAACCAGAAAAATCTCAATAATTGATCTGATATTTAACTTTGAAGTTTCCATACTCAACCTAGATTCCATATCCTCCCCTTTGACAATGATATCAACAATTTCCGAAACAAAATTTGGCAACACATTCATTTCATTGCCATCGACTATTTTCTTTTCTAACTTATGTTCATCAGTACAAACAGCACCGACACTCTGAACTATATCTTCCTCAGCAGAAACAAAATTAAAAGTTGCACGGGAGGATGATACAGAAAAAGGCCTACAATGGCTTCCACAACGATCACGACCAGAAACTGAGCATGTAATGTTACAATTATGATTATATATACTCCGAGGACTCAAAGACTCCGAAAATGGTGGTGGTACTAAAAAACAAAATTTTGACGGAGACGCAGAAGAGAAATTGCTTAAAAAACGCTTTTTGTGGAGCGAATGTGATTCAAAATTGCAAATTGAAGATAACCCACGTGAGGAATGGGACAAATATTGATTCTTATGAAACAAACATGGATTAGGAGACCCGTATAAGAAACTGCATAAAACTTTCTTTTGCTGAAGTGGGTCTGAATCTATACAGAAAATTGAAGGTGACCCAGATGAGAAATTGTACAAAAAAGATGGCTTGTGAAATGGATTTGGGGTTTTGGTACAGAAAAGGGTGGGGTTGAAAACGTACCTCATAAGACTTTTCGTTCTGTAGGTATTGTTTGAGACTCTCATGTCTGCTTAGTTCTCAGCTCATATCTGTATTTGCAGTTCCTATTCTTCTCCTTCTGTGAAGACTGTTGGCGGCGATTTGAGCGGAGACACTGGAATGAGGTGGCTGGTGGCGGCACTCTTCAGTTAGGATTTTAGGTCCTGACGGGACTGTTTGGTTTGGATCATTTTGTAGAGTTTAGAACATGTTTGGCTAATCTTAAAAGTTTACTTATGAGTAAAAATAGATAGGTTTCACTAAAGTTCATGTCGAAACCCTCTCAATCTTATCTCGTTCGTCTCAAACGGGCGCAAAGAGTCTATCAAAATAGTTTTATAATAAATAAATTTGTAAATCCATGAAACTTATTTGGTTATGATATTTTGACATTGATACGAGAGTAATTTCAAAGGAAAAAAGTACTTTTTTTACTTTCAAAGTTAAAAAAATTAAAAAAACTTAGGCGAAGACTTTAAGAGTGTATTTGATGTTGATTTTAATGAGAATAGAAATTTTAGAATAGTGATTGACGGAAGAATGTGTGGTGAAAAAATGATGAAAATTTTTAGATTTGTGTGTAATATTATTTTATTTGAAAAATGTGTGGTTCAAATGAAAAAAAATGAGAATGAGAATTAAATGGGGGCCACAGAGACCCTAAGAGTGTGTTTGATGTTGATTTTAATGAGAATAGAATTTTTGGAACAGTGATTGATGGAAGAATGTGTGGTGGAAAAATGATGAAAAATTTTAGATTTGTGTATAATATTATTTTATTTGAAAAATGTGTGGTTGAAATGAAAAAAAAAAAAAAATGAAAATGAAAGTGAAAATGTAATGGAGGCCAAACGGGCTCTAAAGTTTTAAAATGAGAGCCTATTTGAGCCCCATTATTTCGTAAGAATGTATTTTGAAATAGTATGTTAATAAAAAGTGTGATTAAAAAATGTGTTTGCATTAATTTTTTTATTGAAAAATGTGTGATTGAAAAGAAAATAGAGAAAATGTATTTTAAAAATAATGAGATCAATGGCTTAGTATTTTGTTATTTTTAAATAAAACATTACTTATTTTGTAAGTAATAACTTTTGTTTATGGCCATTAATTTGTAATTTGTAAATCTGTTGAGAAGTCTCATTTTTCAATTTTTTTTCCATCTGGCTGAAACCTTATTTGAAGAATGTATTTTTGAATAGTATATTGATAGAAAATATGTGATTAAAAATGAATGAAAAGTTTTTTATTTACGTGTAATATTATTTTTACGAAAAATATGTGGTTAAAAAGAAGTGAAAAAGATATTTTGAGAAAAATGGGAATCAAACACCCCCTTAGGATTCATAGGGCAAGGGACTTGTCTCGCCCCACCTTGATCCCACCTCAAACTCACCCCGTCCCGCTTTAACCGGATATAGGGATAAAGTAAGGTGACAAAATATATTCGATGGGGCGTTGTGGGAATGGTTGACCCGTCCCATACACGTCCCGTTTCCATTCATACCGAATCTTAATTAGGCCTGGACATGTTTTGGTTTGATCGATTTCGACCCCAACCCGAAGCCAAAGCCAAATTAGTTGAGTTGATCGAATTTTAACCTAAATCAACACATTCTAACTCTTAAACCTAATCGAACCAAACAAAATCAGTTTGGTTTGTTTCGGCTCAGTTTTATTAATCGATTTGAACTTTTAGTCCAAATTGAATTTTTAAAAAAAGAAAAAAAAAATTTGTTCGAGTTTTGGGTTCATTTAAATTACAATAATTAAAATAACAAAATAAATTATTATTACAATAACTATTGAGTTACAAATAAAACCAAGTTAATAGAGATGGATTAACAGAAGATTTAATTTTTTTTTTTTTTATGCATTATGTAGTCTGACTGTCCAAGTAGGGAAAAATGTTAAGTATATAACATAATGAATTTGTGAAGTGTTACAGCAAAAAAACGCCGATTTTTGTAGTGGGTCAAAGAGGGTGAAATGTCCGACGAATCAAGTTTTGTTGGCAACTCCTCCACTAACCGTGTGGCAACTGGATTATAGAATAATGTATGTTGCATGTTTGAAACGATGTGTCGATTAACTCACGAAGAAGATTTGGAGATTACCTTGACAATGCACAAAGGACATGCAAATGCAATGTGATAAGAAAAGAAAGTGCCCGGCATGACTTGTAGTTGTTCGTCGATGAACTTCTTTTGTGCCTTTTGTCGTCTACGATGCAAATGCAAACGAGGAATTTGACTTTGTTCGTCCACGATGTTGTGAAGCATTAATGCAATTTTAGTTTTTGAAATGTTGATGTACATTTTTAACCACTTTTGCATTCAATGTAATAAGTTTTTCTGATGTTGCATTGATCTCGAGTTTAATTTCAAGATTCTATAAAGTGTTTGTTGGCTAAATATTACACCTAGTAGAATATTTATTCAATGCATTTGCATTTCATTCTCTCTGTACTAGAAAATGAAGCTCGAACAGGGGATTAATAAGGGGACGCAGGTCCGACACGTGGTAAGACGAAAATATTTCATTATATTCTAAAATCGTACTTCGGAGTTTATACAACATGCATAACATCAAATGCTCAATTGAAGACAACAACCAATAATGTCCAATTCTTCCAAAGATCGCTAATTCTGCCATCATAAATCCATGATCTAATGAAACCACACTACGGCTCATATGCTCGGAGAAAGATGAACTTCAAGAGGATGCAATGCTCTGGATCTTCTAATTGAATAAAACCTCTATTACTAAAAGTGTCAAATTCACCAGTAAAATCGTAGCTTCTACCAAAGGCAAGGAGACAATACTTTTAACACTACTTGTTGCAATAATGATCAATCCATCAAGTGACCAAATTTGAGAAATAGCATCACATAGCTCTTATTGTGAATATTTCATTATAACTGTTTCCTCTTTTCCAAGAAGCAGAGATGACAATATAAATATCAAAACAGTCATAAATTCATGTTATGGAAATACAACTAGAAAACCATGAAGATAAGCTGGTTTTATTAGTTTTTTGGGCTAAGAATCTTCCAACCAGTCCAGTCCAATTCATCAGCCAACTGACATTTGAAATAACATAAAATGGAGCAATAGATGAACCGGGCCTTGTGCCTACTAAAAATCACAATATACAGAGGGATAAACAAAGCAAATTCTCATTTACAACTTGTTATAAATGAAGTAACATTATAAATACACATACTTGCCAACATTATAAATGACGTAACATTATAAATACATGTACATGGTGAGAAGAAATATTTTGTTTCCTCCATCTCGGTCCGATAAGCATGGGTAGAAGTATGACATTGTCTGCAACTCTGTACAATCTGATCATTAATACCCGAATAAGAAATAAAATGTATGGAGACTGTTTAACCGCATATTTACCTCGACCATCGAAGTGAACATTATTGCCAGATGAAGGGGAAAAAAATTGTTGTGTGAATGCAAGACCTTGGTTGTCACCCATCATTAGGAGTTGTGAATATGTTAACGGTGCATTCATGCAATTCTGTGACTATTTAGGTACTTGAACGACGTGTGCATCAATGCCAACATTACTTGGCCATGCCTTCGACCTATTTTCTTTGGATGTACTCGAATGCCCATGCATGACATCCAAACAAGTTAGTTGTAGTAACTAAGTAAACAACCCACACGTAATTGGTAACTTTAACGTGAAATATACATTTGCGTTATTCGAACTAGATTCTAACGGGCTCTTCTTACGAAGTTTCTTTGGTGCGCCCTTTCTCTTCACACATTTAGGATCGTGTAATCCACTGTTGAAAGTTTTCAGTGATAGTTCACATTGTGATGCTATCGGTGTACTATGCGGAGACAAGACATTACTAACGACATTGGATTTCGATGACGTTACCAGTTTACATTCATGTTCGATCCATTTTTGTATGTTTTCTGCTTTGCTTTCGTCATCTACGACGAGGTCCGTCAGTGTAGCGAAAGACTGACACAATTTGTCGTACCTCAACTGTCCCCTCGTACTACTCAACCCATCTTAGTTAATTGAAACCCTCATATGGGCTCTACTTATATATTTCTACCACCTCTGTAATATGTACTTCTCTGCTAGTTGTTTGACGTCATTATGGATCAATACTGCAATTATATGTCTGCATATTATTCCTCGAAATTAGAATAAGTGGCAACTACAAACAATTTCACAATCTTCTTTTCGAAAACAGACGAAGAACCTTTTTTTTCGATCGCTCATTGTTTATCTCTTCCTCGCGCACACCTCGTATGTCGTCCCTGAAATTCCCTCAAAAGACGATATTAGGTCACAGTAAAGCTTTTCGATAAACTCTTCTTGAACTTTTCGGAACTTTGAAATGGTGTAAACGGCTTGAAATTGCTTCTCCATTTCATACCTCGTTTTACATGGAACCATCTCTGAGAAAGACTTGAAAATTGATTGAATCTCCTTCTCAACCTTATTCCTCAAAGCTCGTTCATATTATTCGACGAATTGCTTTAACGAGGTCTTCGAATGCACATACCCGTGGAAGAGCGCGTTCATACTCTCACTGTGTTGAGTTGTCGAATCTTTTGCCTAGAAACTAGTCTTAAAAAAGCACGGGACCCACCGACATCTATTCTCATACAATCCCGACAACCAAGCATTATCATGCAAATCATACATGTCGATCATCACCCTCCAACCTTCTTCAAAATCTTGAACAAATTGTAAATCAAATTGTGTATAGTGTAGAAAATCGAACCCTTATCGACATGGTATCCAAACTATTCTGGTAACTTTTTCAATATGTACCACAAACATCATCTATACTTCATATGAGGAAACACGATTTCAATTGCATTTTGCGTAGCCCTATCTTGATTGGTAATTATACCCTGAGGAGCTTCGTCCATGCATACATTGTAGTCATGTCCTAAACAACCAAACAAATGTATTTGTATCCTCATTTGACACAATCCCACATCAAAGCAAGGTCAATTGTCCGTGATGATTAATACCAACAAATAGGGCAAATGGCATGTCATACTTATTGATGAGGTACATGGCATCGAATGTAACAATATCACCAAACTCCTTATAAGCTTTTCTACTCCTATTATCTGCCCAAAACATATTCTTTAGCCTCGAATCTTCATCTAAATCTATACTAAAATAAAACCCGAAGCAACTAGCTTGCATTTTTGAAAAGTAGGACTGTATTGCAGCGGTGTCTCCTTCTCCAAGTCTAAGACCCTGAACTTGTTCAACATAGTTTCGATAATCATTTTCCATGCACGTCATATTTTCCTATCCACCTACTTCGACTACCGTAGAGTTGAAACTTTTACGTAATGAAATTTCTGTCATATCATTGACTTCTAGCCGCTGTTTAACATGTGCGCTCAACTCTCGTTTGCATTGATATAGCCTAGACTTTGATGAACTTGTTTTATGATTATGCTCGAGGTTGACTATGTCAATTCTCCATATTCCACGACTATAAATAGATGCAGTCAGCCTAGCTTTACAACCTGTCATAGTTGGTTGTGGTTTCAAAGAACCACTTGTAGTACCACTTTTTTTTTCCTTCTCGACTACATGTCAATGTGACATCTCACAACACCGTAGTCGTCCTTTTTCGAATTTCTTTTTCTGACTGAAAAACCTTCGATGTATGCATATTTTTTGTAGTAATCAAACAATTCATTTACGTCATTGAACTTCATACAGACCTCAGGGGCTCGCAAAGGCGCACCATCTCTTACTACGATGTCATCACCTAATAAGTTCACACTTTTCGCAACATTCCCAGATTCAAATTCTACCAGAATAATGTCATCCCCATCGTCCAAAATATCTTTCCCTGCAGCGAAAATTAGTTATAATGTTAATGCTAATGTCATAAAGTTATCTCTACATGGTAGAAGATACTCATTCCAAGTTATTGAAAACATTTCAGCTACAGTCAACAAGTGGTTAATCGAAATCAAAATCCTACAAGAAAAAAAAATGCATAATACCACTTACTGACATCACATATGCTCTGAAATTTTTCATAAGGGAGCACCCATAAATACGAAGATTACAAAAAAATTATATTATTTGAGCACCCATAAACACGAAGATTCAAGCAAATTATTTATTTTCCTCATGGCCATTCCATAAACCTTATTGAGATTAATTGTGAATCTTGAATGAACATAAAAGTAATTAGAATTAATTAGAAATCATCCATTAATGTCTGTCATCTCTTCGATTTCACAAAAAGACAGACAATGTAGACGTGAAATGACATCAAACACGGGCAGTGAAGGTCGACAACTCCTAATTTCACTGCAATCATAGCTTTCAGGAGTTGCAATACTTTCTCTGGTGTGTTATCAGAGGCCAGAGGTCACAGGTCAGAGGGCAGCGTCGGGCCAAATGGGTCCATCGATTGCGATGGAAAATTTTTGGGAAATTTTTTTGGGGAAGAATGTATTTGCCGCTTTCTTACTGTAAACGAAATGGGAATTTGGCGCTTTTTAATTCCGTCGAATTCTAAATGGGCCCTTGTGGTTGTTTTTCAAATGGGTTTTAAAAGTTTGCCGCATCATTCTGTTAAGTTGCATGTCACCCAACAGGTACAAACAACAAAATACTTAATTTTTATATATTATAATCATCAAGTAGAAAGCCATATTTATGCAAGAATAAATTATTTAAGTACATCGAGGAATTGCCAAAAAATAAAAATAAAAAAGACAATAATGCAATGTACTGTACTATTTATAAATTGTTCAACTCTTTGATAAATAATAGAGTGTCTATTTAGCTTTCTTTAAAATTTTAAATTATTTGTTACAGTATCATTCTCCACCAACATTCACACACATAAAATATTTTACCCACAAATCAATAAAATTTATTTACTTTCTAAACCTTTAATTTTTCAAATAATGGGTGACAAATAGGGATAGAGTTTATGTACAATGGCATAAACGAGTCATGACTCTCATATAACACTTAAATTGAAAATCATAAATAAATTATTGTTTTCCTAAAAATTCAATAGAAGTCTACTAGAAAGCAAATTTGTTTTAGTAACAATTTATCAATTAAATAATATATTTTGAGTGAAACAGTTTTTTATTTTTGTTTTTATTTTTATGTTTCAATTTTGTATCTAGCTATTGGTATCGAACTCTTAATCAAGGATTAACGACAAATCATCTTCACAATGAAGGTTTTTAAATAAAATTAACAAATGACCGCACCATTTCATCTCCAGAAACAAGTTCGGACGAAGTCATATTTCAGCTTATAGAGCTTCATCGTGATTGGGGACATCATCATTATTGATTTGACTAGACTACGTCATCACCTCGGATTTGACCAATATCATAATGACATGTGACATGCTGACGTAAGCACCTCATGACCAACCAATCAAATATCAACAATGATAAGAATAACTGTAATTATCCCAAACATCACGATAAGTTGTAGGAAGCCAACCTCCTCACCTACTAAAAATCAGTCCCGACTGAATAATTTGACATACTTAATAAGGAAAACACTGTAAACGAAGTGACCATGACGGCCAATTTGCCAAATTTAGGTTATAAATTGAGGCATGGAGGACGAATTATCAACATTTCTCCTACAATTTCCAAGTGAAAAATAAAAATAAAAATACATAAGTCTTTTCTATTTCAGTTAATTACCTCGCTGCAAATTATAATCAAGTTGATAAAAATTGGTCACATCAATTTTGAACGTCTGACACGACCCGTGCCGAATCATCATAATGGACCCATGTGTCGTGCGTCGGTGCCCGGTGATAGATACCAGTTAAGTGTCGAACTCACCACCAAGACAACTTTGATATGCTTTGATTGAGACATATTTTTACAAGAATTTTGACAAAATTTATTTTGAAATATGAATTAAAACCACCTGAATAAAAATAAAAAAATTTCGAACATGTTCATATAATTTAAAATAGGGCAAATAATCCTCCAAAATATAAACTTCTCAAAATAAAATACTGACAAAACGATATTTATTATACTTTATAAACAAAAGTCCCTAAAAGCACTAAGGATACTGATTATGCAACGAGCTCATGATAAACTTTTTCGACAAAAGCTACATGTACCCAAAAGAAATATGAACTAAATAAATTGACAAAATGAGTCATACAGTTAATGACAATGTGTGCGTCTCAACTCGCTGGATCGACAGGCTCCAAGGCTGCTCAACTCTTTTACTATCTGCTGAGAAGAATATGATAAAATATGAGTTTGTGACTCAGTAAGTAGATAGTTTGCAAATAAGTATACTTTTCTCGTTTATGCATATTTTCTGAAAACTCTTGCTCTATAAAAACTTTGAAAATTCTGAAATCTAGTAATGCTTTTAAAACTACACATGATTGCATCATAAAACTCTTTACTTTTTATTCTAAATAAACAATCGTAAGGTATAATGAATATAAATAATTTGATATCAGTAAAAATAAGTGAAAATATAACTTCACAGTACCATAATCTGAAATCTTAACTGAATAAACTAAATTCTATAGTCTGAAATCTGATAAACTGTAAAGTAAATAAGGTTAAATTCTGTAGTCTGAAATTCGATAAGCTATAAACTGAATAAACTAAATTCTGTATTCTATTATATGATAAGCTATATAATACTAAAAAATCACACCAAAAATGTACCCCGAAATAACCTTACTCATTTATCGGTTAGTACCAGTATACATGGCAAAGCTATTCAATTATGAAATTCTGGTCATACGCGTGAAGAGCTGCCCGAATGCTATAATATGACCATACACTATGAAAACATATTCACAATAGTGCAGAGTGGGTAAAATAATCATACACTGTGAAAATATATTCACACCAGTGCAGAGTAGGTAAAATAATCATATGTGATCATACACTGTGGAAACACATTCACACCAGTGCAACTAAGATAAAATCACCTGGGTACTTTCTGGTGGTTTTAAAAATAACTTTAAACATGCTGAAATATTTAAAACTGATATAATGAACCAATGAAATAGTTTAACTGGACTGAATTTCATCTTTAGAAGAATTGCTTATTTAAAAAAAATAACTTTATTATGAAAATCACACTTTCTAAATCAATCATCTGAAATAAACAACTTTTGCAACTTATATGATTTAATATAAGAAATCTAATGAGCAATTATTTATATAAACTTGAGAACTAATATAATTTAAAGAAATGTTTATTTATGAAAAATAGATATCCACTCACTGGTCTATGAACAGAAATTTAATTAAACTGACGAGCATTTCTGAGCTTTCACGTCACTACCTGAAATATGATACCGAATAACCCATTTAACAACTACCGTACCAAATATTCTTAACATTTAATCATGAAATATTAGAACTTGACTTCTCGACACTTGAATATATTCTTTAATTCCTTTACAATTAGAACTAATTCTACCTTCTAGTTCATTCACTAAAATCTAATTCATCAAAATAATCTTCATTCCAAACATAAAAAAAAAAAAAAAAAAAAAAAAAAAAAAAAAAAAAAAATCCTTCTTCTAAGCTAGTGAAACTAATAACCATAATTCAACCAATTTAATTTTCCATATTGTTCCACAATTTCATACTTTTAAATCTGTATTTCATCTCCACAATTATTCCCACTAACTATACTCATCCAAAAATTCAAATAAAAAATCGAAGGTTTTGCCCGAAATTGGTATTTCTTACCATAGTGCAAATAGTCTTCCCAATTCAAAAATATTGGCTTGGAAGCATATTCCTTCCTTCAATCTGAAAATTAAACCAATAAATCAAAACCCTAAAAATTAAGCATAAAAAATACCATCACTCTTGAATTTTTTTTTTAGACAAATTGAAGATGAAATTGGAATAGCCAACCCTACCTCATTTCCTTTCTTTTTCCTTTCTTCCTTTCCTTACTTTCTCTCTTTCCTTTCTCGTTTCTTTCTTTCCCTTTCTCTTCCCTTTTTCCTTCATTTTTCAGTCTCTCTCGACCCTTCCAGCGCTCTGCCCGGTTCTCAGCTTCTTGTACATGTATATATAAAATGAAAAATGAAAGAATGGCTTCCAAAGTGACACTTGTAATTCACCAACTAATCCTTTTTGTAATCAATTCCCACCTTTTATGTCTTGAATAAAATCTAGCCATTAATTTTCCATACTTGTAAATTAAATCCCCAAGTTTAAATTTGATCCCTCTTAAACCATTAAGTATCTTAAATTATAAAATAAACTCCAATAAAATATTTTATTCAATTTAAGTCCCAATAAAATGATTTACTTTATTTAAATCCTTATTGACTTTGACTTTGACCAATCAACCCTTTGACTTTGAATAAATAGTATTGACATTTGACAAGTATGAAATGGGGTGTAACAATCTTACCCCCTTCAAAGAACTTCATCCTCGAAATTCAATCAACTAGAATTCGAATACATGAGAAGGCATAAAACACACCAACGAATGATTTTTCTAATAATCTTGAAATAAACATAATTCGTTCTTTCGTATCTTGCATCTTATTTGGATTTCTCTTCAACTTCACTGGTAATCTTAAAGCATAAGTTAAATATGATATCTACTTGCTAAACCTTAGAAATAGACAATACATTCCTAAATACCAGATAAACCCATTGTAAATTCCATCATTAAACAATTGGATCCAAGTTTTAAATAGTATCTCAAAGAGCAATATTTGATATTCTAAATCTCATAAAAATTCAACTATTTCCCAGTTTGAAGTTCAAGATACTACTTTTCATATTCTCCAAAAATTCCTCGTATATTATTATTTGAACAATTCTCTAATCAAATCCCTTTTCTATAACAATGGTACACACTAAGACCGAATAACATTCGCCAATTTCATCACAGTAAATACATTCTTCGAATATTTCAATATCAATATCATATATAACTTCAATTATCGTCACTTGTGGCTAGTTCTTATATGTCAACTCCTTGAGAAATAATAATTATTCAAGTCTCCAATAATTAACAAATCATAGTTGATAGTCTGTCTTCTGAACTTGTCCTCATGGTGTTTGACATTCTAAGAAGCTATGCAATGTAACTTAGTTATTTAAATCCTTATAACTAAGCCAAAGATAGATACTCAAACTCTACCATATAAAAAAAAATCTTATCTATATATAATTTAATAAATCACCTCATGAACTGGTTATATCATTTGAAAATAATCTTGTAACCTTTATCGATCTGTCCATAGTGATCCAAATACTATGCTGTCTCCATTCTGTGTACTTGGAACTCTAAATGAAAAATATTTGAGGGTAACTAAACCATTTCTAAATTGACAATATCTGCAAAAATTTAATTATTCATGATTTTCCATAATTCTAACTCTCCCTAACAACAATTGAAACAACTCAATATGGTGTTCTTTTTCTTTTAATTCTATATCACCCAGCGATAACATATACACCACTTCAATTTCAACCTTTTGAAATAGAAATATACCTTAAACTCCAGTGATCGTTAAATATCGATGTTTCTCGCAATGTGATAACACCAAAATGCCTAAACTCAATCACAATATAATCAATTCCAAATCATGTTTTAATCATGCCTCTTCAACAATCTATAGTAGAATACATAATAAGTCATTTCACATTGGAACATTTTCTAAACCTTAACATAATCCATTATAATAAATTAAACTCATCAACTTTAGATACAAGAGCAAATACTTTCTTATAAATTAACCTGATAACAAAACTTTTTACATTTCTAAACCCATATATTTTTGGCGCTCTTTCTTTGAAGAGATAATAATAACATTTAACCCATGATAATTCTATACTCTTATTCCATAAAGAGACCATTATCTTATCACCAATGCATAAGCCTTCTTGTATATTACATAAAGACTTTCAATTAAGATTATAACCTAAAGATACCATTTCACAATGGAATAAAATTTACATTTGACGATCATATTAGATTTTAGACTATCCAACATATCATTCATATGTTTCATAACGTATAGATCCCGATGAGAATGAAATACTTTATTCGTGAGATCCAAAAATACAATAAAAAATAACCCAAACTTTACATTACTAAAAATTCATTAAATTCACCTTAACTTCCAAATTTAGTTTGAAGCTTCTAAATTGTATGTAATATAACATAATAATCCACTAATGGCTTTGAGAAAATCAATTAACTTAATAATCCAAATATCTCATCACATTATATAGCTATAGGACAACCACAACATTCATTTACTTGCTATTCACCATACCATGTAACCTTGTCCTTTATGATCACTTTATGTAACTTCAAACATTTGATTATATATATTTCCGAGTCACAAAAACAGTGCTCTTTATAACCATCAGGCGACATTTCACACATTAGTGTACATCAAAAGTCTGTGTGCTAATTTTTCAATCACAATAAATTTCAACTCAACCATTCTCTCTCTCTCTCTCTTAATTCCATAGTCTCATTCTATTTCTCAAGCCACACATGCATATATATGAAATATGCTAATCACTCTCTTTTATTTTTCTTTACCACAATATATGATTCATTTACTATAACTCAAGAATGACAAAGTGCATTTATTCGACTCACTTCTTTCATACCTTTTACCCAATTAACATAAATACAATTATTCAATATTTTCTTTCTTAAACAACAATGTACCTCACCATAAGCAATCATTGTAAAGTATATCCCTATTTTTCTCACATTCTTTATAATCAGATAAATAATAAAATATTTGGTATCACTTAGATGATAATTTCTCTATGCCTAAGATAAACAATAACACATTATCTATTAATCAACAATCATCATTTTATCTTCCACAATTTCTCATCATATAACCCAAATATACACCGTCATGATTTATATCATTATTTCATATAGGTGGCCACAAATCACCACAAAATTTTGATAACACTAATAACTATTTGGATTCCCAAGATAATTAAAATTCATCACTGATTGTCACCAATTACACATATTATATCATTTCCCTGTATTTATCGCGCAGGCTATAACTAAAGATATTCCTATGTAGACATTAAAAAAAAAATCACAAAATTCTGCATAAAAATTGGCACTTAAGTGGTTGTACCATCTATCACTTCGAAGTCTATAAGTAAATAACCGGCAAAATCATCAAAACTATCACCTTTAAATTAACAATATGTTCAATTCTTAATAAGTTACATACACCACAATTCCAACCCAAGAACTAATAACAACTTCAACCATCAAATCACCGTAATTGACATACTTACATATTATTCATTTCTAAATCTGTTAAAAATATTCCTCCACCATTTTAGGTTCCAAACATTTTAGTAGCAAAAATTTGGGAGACTATGATTTTTGTCACCACGACGTGAGACCATACACATTGAATATGCATGATATGCAAATGTATGAACCATGAAAATTTTCAAAATCATGCTCTGATAACGTCAACACAAGCGATTTATAACCAATGAAATCTAAACCGAACAAATTTTGACGTTTTTATTCAATTTTGAAACAGTTAAGTCCTAAACTACATAAATCCAAATCAACGATGTTCAATTTCAATTTGATCTAACAAATTTAACGTTTTTTCATCCTTAATCCATTTTAAAATAGTGATTTGAAGAAGAATGTGTGGTTAAAAAAGAAAAGAAAATTTTTAGAATTTCATGTAATATTATTTTATTGAAAATGTGTTATTGAAAATAGGAGAAAAATATATTTTATAAATAACGGGGATGGGGATAAATTGCAAATTTGCCAAAGAAATCACGAGCAAAACATTTGCAAAATACAAGAGTAACCAACCATTAGTTCGCCGCCACGTGTACAATGAATTTTTAGGGGTGTTGGTACACCACGTTCATTCTTTTCCTCCCCCATCGCTGCCTCGAAAAAGTGTCACTTTAGTCCGCTCCTTTTTGCACAAAATAACCAACCAGAATTTCCTCTCTGAAAAACAAACACAGAGTCGAAAACCCACAAAAAGTTATAGACGAAAATGGCATCATTTGCAGAGGCACCGCCTGGAAACTCAAAGGCAGGAGAGAAAATTTTCAAGACCAAGTGTGCCCAGTGTCACACTGTTGAAAAAGGCGCCGGCCACAAACAAGGTACATATACATAATTTCGTTCTTGGTTAAATCTGATCTGTCCCCGAATTTATTGGAACAAGGAGTCGTTTTTTATTCTGTTGATAAATCTGATCTATTGTACTATGTTTCATTTATTTGTTGATTCAAGTCTGAAAAGTCAATTTTTTCTTCATTCATATGATTTTCTTTTGTTTTTATGAACAATAAATTTTGGGCTTTTAATATAGTTGAGATCCGAAGCTGGAACTGTGAAGATCTTTCTATTTTCTTCAGCTATTGGATTTTGAATTTTTCATTGACTAAGATACGGTATTATGTAGTATTTTTTCTTGGTTACTTTAGGATAGATTGGATGGGGAAGAAGAACAGTAAGAAGATTGCTTGATGCTTTAATGTGTCTGAAGATTGTTAATTCTCATACATAGGCGTCTATAAGCAAACCATAATTATGATGGGCAATTGAAAATAATTGCATTGGTGTTTTGTAGAGCATAAAATTGGTGGCTGTTTAAATTAAATAATAGACAATGAAGTCCAAAAAGGTAATCACTACCTTTTTCAAAACATTTGTGGCTTCTGTCTTATTAGCTAGTTGGGTGAGGCAACTAGCTTACAAGGCAATGAAAAAAGGAGCATCCGTTAGTCCATGGTCATTACCTCCGTTTTTGCCACCTATGGATAAATCATCCGATGCACTTTCTCCACTTGATTGTTAAGTAGGACTTACTATGACTCCATTCAGTAATTTAGATGACCTTTGGTAATATGAGCTGCATAGTTTATGATATGTAAAAAGGGAGGGGAGATCTAGAGCAAGGGAATATTTGAGAAGTACCGTAGGTTTGATTCTATAGAATTTGACCCTTTTCTTCTTGGGATTGATTTTTCGATCAAAAGTACTATGCAAAATAATTGCTATTCCATTATTAGGACGAGACTACCTCTTTTATTAGACTCATTGCCCACACCACATCATCAAAGTTAGGTTACTATCATAACTTAACCAGAAAAACCTCAGTAGGAAACCAAAAAATGGAAAAGCACAAGATGGCAGAGAGGAAAGAATCTTTCTGCCGTCTGGCTATATACCATTATTTCCAAGAAGACTACCATAAAATTGAGCAGAAAGAAATCAAAGTCACTCTCCTTGTTGATCATTATAAGAGTAAATTTCGTCTTGCTTTTAAATGCTTCAACACTCTCCTCTTCATATCATCACATTATTTTCCATGTCCTGCTGCTCTACTTTCAATAGCTTCGAACTTGTTCTCCATGTTTACCCATGTCTTCCGCAGCCACACATTAAATTCTTGTAGTAGATGTAGCAAATAGTTATTGATGGTATAAACAAAATACTTTTCCTATTATTTTGAAGAAAAAAAATATATTTTTCTTACTTTTCCTATTATCTGATGAAATGCCCATGCCTTCAGGTCCCAATTTAAATGGTCTCTTTGGAAGGCAATCTGGAACAACGCCTGGTTATTCCTACTCTGCTGCTAACAAAAACATGGCTGTTAATTGGGAGGAAAAGACACTGTACGATTACTTGCTGAACCCCAAGAAGGTACAACTCTGTTTAGACCATATTTAAAGTTCATGTCATGCCTGTGTGTTAGGGTTCTCATTTTTGTTTTCCCTTATGTAGTTATGTTTATCTTAAGACAGTATTCTAATATATGCCTAGTTAAGTACAATTTACATCACATGGAGCATTTGGGTGATGAAGTTTACAAGAAAGATCTTTTTTTTTATGGATGCCTGTGATTTGAATAACATAGGATACTCTATTAACTTCTCAATCTTGTTCACTCAATTAATTTGATAAATTATGGAGATAAAGATATGTCTGGTTAAGAGCTAGACCTCTGACAAAATGGTTTTGAGGTCACAGTGTCCTACAAAGTGGACAATATATATACTAAAAAGAAAAGAAGGAAATTTTTGGTTTCAAACTAGGTGGGTAATTTATGAGAATACCAAACCTATTTGCTCAAGTATTGAGTTAAGAGGAGGTCAACTTATATTGAGCCTCTGAAACCTTTGCACTGCTCCCTTGTGAACATTATATAAGGATGTATTTCGTCTTGTCTCAAAACCAGCGTATAGTCAGTGGCAAGGCAAGGCTATGATGGATACACTTCACCATATCATAGATTTTGGTCATTTCATCATATGGAAGAAATAGGAGGAAAAACATATTTCCCGAATCCTCCAATACTTCAGCTTATAGAGTTGAAGACCATGTTTCAATAAATACATATCCCCTCTCACACACAGATTAAGCCCCTGTTTGAAAACCATTATTTCAAAAAAATTTAATTCTTATACTCATTTTCAACCACACATTTACAGAATAAAATAGTTTGCACATAATCCCAAAACTTATCATACTTTTTCACCATACATTCTCCAGAAAATCACTATTCAAAATAATGGCCATCAAACAGGGGCCAAGTTTTAAGATGAGATGGTTCAAGATAAATGTATCAAGATCGAGTCTCACTGTCACTCACTTTTTTGGAAATTGTACATGCGGCATTTGATAAAAAAAGTATGAATCTGGCTTGCATGTGACTTGTGAGGGGCTGAAAACTAAATTCAAATAAATATTGTCCACTTTATAACATCTTAATCTTTTCCATGAGATGGTTCAAGATATATTTCTCTCACATCTAGTGGAATGAGAATGTCTCCATGAGCAATATTTTGAAATCTTTGCTTGCATATTTTGCTTATTTCTTGGTTTCTTGTATTGGACTAATGCTGGAGTGGATTGTGTGCATTTCTTTTTATGCAGTATATACCAGGAACAAAGATGGTTTTCCCAGGACTGAAGAAACCACAAGATCGTGCTGACCTCATTGCTTATCTGAAAGAATCTACAGCTCAATGAATGTCTAGTAGTCTGTGTACGTCACCATTTTGCAGTTGAGAAGCGTAATATGCTTTATTCGGGGAAGACAAAAATAGTTCTTTTTTGTAATAAATAGATCATTGGATGGTCTGCTATGCTCCACATTTCCTGGAGTTGTTATTGTAGTCATTGCCTCTTTAGAGAGGCGTTGCCCTTGGCAAACTGAAATTCGAATTAAACTTGAGTACATTCTATAACAGCATGAATAGATTGTCTTGAATGTTTGAGGACTATTTGTTGTCGTTAAAGCTTGTATGTTAGGTTAATATTTTCATTGTTCGTGCACGTGTTTATCAAAACAGATTCTTTGCACAATCAGGGCTGCCCACGGGTCCCCTATGGGGGATCCCAACCATGGAAATCGATGTGGCCCAACACATTTTAACATCCCTTGTTATAATCATGGAGTTAGCTAGCAATAATTCACATAATCCATTCTCTTCAGAGAATTCCGTTCATTTAATGTCAAAAAAATAGTTGTTTAGGCATAATATGATGTATGCTTTCCTAATATGCACCTCACATACTGCGGGTGCGTTTCGAGTTTTCAAACATCTTGGCCTCGAGCGAATTAAAATATTTATTCAGTTACTAGCAGAGTAATTATTGTAGGTAAAAGGTCATATAATATGGCAATAATCTTATTTCGTTAATATCAAAGGTTTCAAAATTCTTAGGGTCTGTTTGGTATGTGTTTCAATTTTGAGTTTTGAGATTTGATTTCATTTTCAATTTTCAATTTTAATAGTTTGTTTTAAAATTGTTAAAAACGTGTTTAGTTTGTTGTTTTGAAAAATTAGAAAACAAACTTGATTTGAAATTTTAAAAAACTGTTTTATGATATTTCATTCCATTACATTTGTTTATTCAGTAAATCAAGTTCAAATATCTATGAAACAAAATAAAAATTAATGATACAAATTGAGAATATTTTTATCTGTATTAATTTAAATATGCATATTTTTAAAATTTTATTTAAATAACCATTAAAAGCTTGAACTATTTTTATTTTTTAGAATTTTATTTTTCTATTTATAAATTTTATTTTTTTGAAATTTTATTTATTGGAATTTTATATTGTTATTTTTCAAAAGTTTTAATTTTTAAAATCTATATTTAAATAATATTTTATTTTAACACTTGTTTACATGTTTTAATAAAATTTTATTTAAACGTTTATTTTTTATGTTTTTAAAATTTTCACTGAAAACACTTAAAACGTCGAAAATATGTTTTAAATTTTATGTTATAATTTTATCCTTATCTTTGAAAATACATTTTCAGAAACTCTAGATCAAACACTGAAAACTGAAAACAGCAAATCAAATCAAACGTACCCTTAGCTTTCGGTACAAGCAAATCCATTTTTCATGATACTAAAAACAAATCTCTCATCAATGCAACAGCTGCATCACACGATTAGTTTCTAATTCCTAAACATTAATTTAAGACCTGGACATCGAAACGATAATTCAAAACATGGATTTGGTTCAGCAAATCCGATCTTATTGCTCAAGGTTTTGACATTGATGGACGAAGAATCCCAGGAATCTGCAGCAAATAATATCCATGCAAGAGAAAATCAAAATAGAATGATTTCAGTACGTCTAGACGAAAAAGTGAATCCAAAATTGAAGGAGAAAGAAAGCAAATCTTTTTAATTTTAACGGTTTGTTTTTCAACATAACTGACGGAACACTGACCTCAACGCCGTGAGGGCCTATTCGATTCCTATGTATAAAATTAAGCACCAATGTAGCAAATTCCTCAGGCACGTCCTCCTGTTATATTCAAGAATTCAGTACATATATCTTTTTCTAACTTCTACTCAGTAAGAAGAAAGAACAATTGCCATGAAGATAACTGGATCGTACCTGTATAGCATGGCCAGTATGTCGGACAACTACCATTTGAAACTTCCCTTGCATTTGACCTATTGTGAGAGTTCTGTGACGATAAAAAGAAATTCGACCAATTCATTTATTTGGATACAAGTAAAACATATTTCAAATTTCATATATGTGCGGCAAATAACTATGCCTCTTGAAACATACATTGGAAAGGGGATACACTAGTCATCGGCAAAATAACAAATTCCAAACTTCAATTAGAAAAATATATAGAAGCTTTATCACAAGCAATCATAATTAGAAAAAAAATATGCTTATGCTGATATGGTTCTTGGACCAACTATGCTGATATGGTTCTTGGAGCAACTAATTTTTCAGTCATTCTGTTTTATGAAATCATGAGTACATGACATAGATATGATGCTAAATATTTATCACTCGAAAATCAAATAAAGAATCTATACCATGTACATGGAATTTTGTCAAAGATAAAATCATCCTTTATCCTAGTGAGGTTTAATAGTTAGCATTTGCATACATGGAGATACAGGAAGTTAATTATGTCTGCAGTCTTGAATCTTTATGGATACCCATTTTAATTCTTCCAACACATTGAGATGTGACTTAATTATAGGCCATCAAAAGCGCCACAGGAAAATATTTAGCAGTCATTTCTACATTAAAAAACTGTGGTCAAGCTACCGCACGCAGGCCAATAAAAGTAATTTTTTAGTAATATATGTCCATTAAAAAAGCATCCATGATTTATTTTCCAACAGTAAATGAGTTTGTATGAACAAATAACCTGTCCAGTCTATCTGTCCCAGCTAAAAGCAATACTTTTGGCACGGGTGATGACAAGAATTTTTCCGAAAGGCCTTCATACCTGAAACAACAGTCACCAAATTCATATACATAATTTTCTTGAAAAAGTCATTTACAAAATTTTAATGCACAGAAAGTAACAACAAACTTAATAGTTCCAATACTACATGGCCATTGATGTGAAACTACAACAGAAACGAGATTGCAACTATGAAAAATAATTTAGCAGGAAGTTTAACCTTGAATGCATTAGTCTCCTGAACAATTTTATAGGAAAAACAAGAGACCACAGACAATGCTATGCACACAGCTAATAGGTAAGACAGAGGGCAAAAATTATATTTTCTGATATCCAGTGAAGATTTCTCATATAAAACTTACTGCTATCATTTTCTCACAATTTTTTGAAGCTGGAAAGCCATTTCTTAAACTAGATTGGTTGAAAAGGGAAAACAATGAAGCCATCTCGGTAAAAAAAATACTATTCCTAGTCAGCATTATTGGACAAAGCATAATAACAACTTGTTAGCGATGGTGTTAAGAGATATAATCCCACATCGATTAAAGATGAAAACATAGGTCAATTTATAAGGCTTTGAGCTACTCCTCTTAACAAGGTTGACATTTTAAGATGAATCCCCAAATCTTAACATGGTATTAGAGTCAGACCTAATTTTGCAATGTTGGGTGCCCCCAATATCGATTTATTCACAATTGTTTGGCATGGTTCACGCTGTGAGTGAGAGGGCATACATTGACTGTGGATAAAAATATAGACCAATATGTAAAAGATTTGGGGCTACTCCTCTTAAAAAGGTTGACCTTTTAATATGGACCCCCAAATTCTAACAGATGGCATTGGAATCGGTATTTGATTATTTGAAATCAAGTCAATTAATTTCACGTCACAAATTCTATGATGTGACTTTATTCCACAATTTTGTGACTCATAACGAACCTAGACACAAATCAAATCCCTGTCCACAAATGATATATGTGCCAGTTGTACAATTGGGAAGAGGAATACCAATAAAAATGCAGGCAGAAATTATTAGAGAAGATAAGGCAGGTTGTAACGTGGCCACGGCTATTAGAAAGCAAAATAATGTGAAAAAATCTCTCACGAGGACCACGTTGACCCCACAATAAATAACTGGGATGTGGCAAAATTAGGAAATTGGACAAATTCATAGGTTGACGCGCAGTGAAGAATACTAATAATAGGCCTGGCTCACTAGACTGACAGTTGCTAATTTTCCTGCGCCTTTCCTGGTGCCTTAAAGAGAATTTTCTTCTTCTTTTTCTCCACCTCCCCCAAGGAATTTGGTTTTCTAGTTTTCCTTTTCTTTTCGGGAAAAAAGATCTGGGATAGAAAGAGTGAAGATAGGTCATCCAAGATGGTGATTTATGGTGCTGAGTGGAGAAGCTTAGTTTAGCTGCTAAGTAAAATATAATGAAGGACAAAAAATGTAGGATATGTGACATATCGTATCTCTACAGTCGATAATGCAATTCATAAATACAAAAGACAAAAATGTAGTAGTGCACAGCTAAACATTTGATTAGAATGTATGAGGCAAACGTAGATCAACTATGACTCAATGCATGAATTAGCACATTAGATAGTAGAAAGAATAACTCTTACCAGCCTCTCCAATATTGTTCCGTTTCTTCCAGTTTAGCTCGATGGGTGTAACTGCAGCATCAAAATGATTTTAAATGGAATAAACAAACAAGCAACATAGATGTATTATCACTTAAGATGACAAAATTTAACCATTTGATAAAGAGTCCTCGAAGTGATTCACTGTGTGACACAAGCACAAAAAAACCAAAATCTATGAAAGCACGACTCTTTTAATAAGCATACTCACCATTTTTTCGCCTCATCATATTTTAATGTGCTGGGAATCGAGAGGCGAGCAGATTCAATATTTCTCAAAGAACCTCCTTTGACACTCCATTCGATCTGTACAAACATACATTTCTAAAACCATTACACCATAACTATCACTTTTAACAAAACTAATCTGCACTTGATACGAGAGAGGAATGACGGTATATTAAAGGTGAAGCTTTCAACAACTCCCATTCTTCTTGGTAGCTACTTCTGAAGTAGATACCTCATACAGGATTCTGTATTTTAGTATCAGCAACGTTGCTTTTAATCTAATTGACTCCAGTGTGTCAACCAATCTGTAGTTGGCATTCAAGAAAGTGTCTACCACTTACTGTTTGATAAACATCAAGGATTTAAACAGATGTACATCATGATAACCAAAACAAAAGATGGTAATTTGAGAAACTAATATTAGTATCAACCTATAATGTTACAATGATTAACTACCAATTGGAAGAGCACATTATAGGCGCAAGGAAAACATATTTTATATAGACAGGACCATATGGTGACTAAAGGAGGAAACGATGGCACGATACAGATTGGAGAACAATGGAGAACCGGATGTAAAATTTATAAAATGTTATTAAAATACTATTACAATTATTCTTTGGGTTATTAGATAATTAATACAGATGATAACATATAGATTTGAACATAGCAATCTTAAAATTTAACAGGTAAAAAAAGCACCACTCCCATAGAATCAGTTACCGCTTTCTCAATGGATGAAAAATGCTGCATCCGGTTTGATAGAATCTTTTGCATATGTACCAATGACGCCATTGCTGTTCCCTGAAATTCTAGGTAATTATCAGTAAAGATTTAATTTGAGTTTGATAGTTACAGTTTCATTTAACTTAATCTAATCATTGATAAAGAATAATTTGACAGTTGATGCAATTCTGAAAGTTTTTTGTATTAATACAAACCTCAACAACATCTACGATAATTAGGCCAGCCAAGTTAGGAAGTGCCTTCTTTGCAGCAACATGAACAGCTACTGAGCCACCCATACTACATGAAAATTACAGAACTAAACCTCTAAGAAATTTATGGTTAAGGATAGAATAAGAAATTAAAGTATGTTGAAGATGCTTTTCCTGTGAGGAACTTCCTTTGATATAATCCAATAAGCATGAAAATAATAGTCTCTTGACAAGTGCATGAATCGAAAAATGAAACAGCCACTATTCACCAGGATTAAAGATTGATACGTAAATATTTCATGGGTGTCATCAAAGATCCAAGTAATTTTCATGGATTAATAATAGAACAATAGAGAGGAAACTAATATAAAAATATCAGGTGTCCGATTTAAATCCTGCCAAAAAAGAAACAGACACACTAACTTTGAAATAGTTTGATGTTTTTTTATAAAATTTAGCTCATAGTAAGACTATATAAAGCATCATTGCTCTTGAGTATAATATAATATTTTTAGGCAAATTGATCTAGGATTAAAGATTTGCTTTTGGTTACATCATTCCAACTGACTGTAACCAAATCAACTAAAAGGGCTCCACATCTAACTCGTAGGAATTATCCTTTTTATCACATATAAAATAATCTTTTTCCCTAGATCAATCTAGCAGGTGATTAGACAATATAATCTTGAAAGGATACTAATAGGATAGAAGCTAAACAGTATACAAGGGCACAACCTGTGGCCAACAAGTATAATTGCCGGAGGAGAATCTCCATAAATTGTCTTCAGAACAGCAAGCACATCATTGCACAGAGTCTGCAATAATTGTAAACAATTTCAACACGTGCAGAGGACTGTATAATGATAAGTATGCAGAAATATCTCTACAGCCCAAAAAGTGAAGTAAATGAACTTTGCAAATAATCATCTTCAGTTGATTTGTCTTCTAAGTATATACCTCAATTGATAGATCTAATTCATTCTCTGTGGACGACTTTCCGTGCCCCCTTAAATCCATGGCTACAACCCGAACTTTCTCCTTCATTTTACTTGCTGATAATGCAAATGAAAGCCTGAGGGGAGTGATCAAACAATATGTAACATTCACATAACTTAGGTCGTTAAAAACATGGAAATATATCCTTATTGCAACTATACGGAGTGATTCAGACAAAAAAAAAATCACAAAAGTTTGTGATTCTTGTGAAATCTATTAATTATGTAGATTACTTTTTGAGAGTTTGAATCATAGGCAGCTCATCAAATCAATTGCAAGGGTATTCAAAGACCAAATTTACAACAGTCCAATTCCACAATATTAGTAATTTACTCGGAATAAAAATAGGACAAGTAAGGCATAGAAGAATGTTATAGTTAAGATTTCTGGTGAAGAGACAACTCAAAGGTTCTAATCAATAATGATAAAAAGCCAGATGCTTGGCTACGTCATTTTCTCTAGAATTCAGAGCTCAGTGAAGGCAAAATTCATGTCATCACGACCCAAGAAGAAAGGAAATTTCATGCAGCAAACAGTTCAATTTTTTGCGTGTGTAGAGCAATAAAATTTTCACATTGAGCAGGCTCCTTGAGAGGTAAGAACACATACTGTAACAATAAACAAAGTGCACAATAATACGTGATAAAGATTTCGTGTTTCTTGAAGGAAAAATTCTCTCGAGAGAGTATCAATCATTTGACATTAAATCAACATAAAAGACAGAAAATGGAAAATGAAAACCGAAATAGTAAGAATAATGTGACGGATAAAATTAAGTAATAATGCACAGTTGCACATTCATGTCTCTAATTTGATGAAATATATATGGGAAAAAACAATGAGGAATCCATTACAAAAGTTGAATGTTGCGGACAAAATAATGAACCAGGATATCAAAATCGAAATATCAGATTCAGTATGCATAAGATTAAGAAGAAAGCCCACAATAACATCCTCAAAGTATCATCTTAAACAATAGGTAACAAAATTAATTAATATAAAAAGTAAGCTTATCATGTCATCTTCAAATATTATGAAAGTACAATTCCAATGTCACTTTTATGGGAGGATGCATGAAATAAATATGTAAAAACTAAGAAACCTTAGCTTACTTGAAAAACTTATATATTGCCGATTTACAATGCCATGCTATAAGCATACGTATTATAATAAATCCTCACATAAATGAATCAAACAAATATTTATTGCCGACATGAAAAACTATATCTTTTTTAGGAAAATCTTATATGTTGCTGACTTACAATGCCATGCTATAAGCATACGTATTATAATAAATCCTCACACAAATGATGATAAACAATATTTATCACTGGCATGAAATACTATCTTTTTTATTCCAAAATCTTCACGGAAGCAACGTGGATCATGCCAAAATACAACATCAAATATTCAGTTATGAGGACATTTTCACACCAGTAAGATTGTTATATATAATGATATGCATTGAAGATATAAAATTATTCCAGCATAACACGGTATAACTGAATAAAACCATTCCATTGGTTATTGCACACATGAAAAAGGTCAGGGAGTTTGAAAGGTAATGTGCTTCAGTAATCAAAAAAATTTAAAAGGAATTGAAAATCTAGGTACTGCAAAAACTCGGATCTCATGTTTCCGTGTTTTCTCCTTCTGTTCCCAATTTAAACTCTTCTATAACTTTTCTGTAGGAGGCTAGTTATAATAGTAAATAGTATGCAAAATCATAGAGACTAGGTTTTAGGGTGAAGTGTTCTTATACTCCACTTGCTCAAAACTTTCAACTTAAAGAAGATTATAAAAAAGGACGAAATTCAATTCATATCTCGTTTGACTATATACTAATTATAATCTATATTTGGCCTGCAGTTTTGATCTTCATCACCGTGATACATAAAATACTATCAAAGTTGTAATTTTCTCCCTGAAATATATATACATTAACGTTGACCTAGCAGACTGCTTTCATAGCTGATATAAGTCATGAAATGTATATTCCACATCAATATTACAACTTTGACTAGTACCAGTTAGGAAATCATGTATAATCTCTCAAGAATCTTCAAGATACTCAAGATGCATATTGATATATTTCCAATGGATAAATTAAGGAAAAAATAAGAATTTCTTATAAAGGTCATAACCATCACACATTGTGAAGAATCAATTACACTAAGAGGGGCAACTCAAAGAACTAAATAGCTTTCAGCAAACCAAGAAGTGAACCTACCCGGAATAACCTCCACCATGTAGACAAAACACAACTGGACCTTTAGTTCCTGCTGTGTAAATGTGGAAAACCTAAAATGAGAATCAAAACAAAAAGACAATGTTTTCACTTAACAGAATAATAAGAGAAGTTAGTAAATAAGTTAACAAAATGATGTCACTCACATCATTTGAATCCTGGATGTGAACATCGTCCTCTTGGTCAAAGTAGCCTAACCAATCTATAGGTGCATATTTTTGTGAAGAAATCCTACAAAAATAAACAGGAATAAGAAGTAATTTTCAGTCTGACAGAAATAATTGATCATATAAGAAATTAGAAAATATAAAGAGCATAAATGTATAAATTTAAATGACATTCATGCTCACCAATCAAATAATTCAGAGCCACATAAACAGAAAAGGACAGGAAAATAGATAGACATAGTTAGTGTTCAGATTAAATTGCCACTTCTTTCATTGATGAACTACTCGCATGGAGCAAGTTTCAACCAATAGAAATCATTGATACACAAATGATATGTAACAAAATAGACAGTTGTGAAATCCAATACTAGATTTTAGCACAAAAATTTCAACATATCCAAATTATTAATGTTTATCTTGTAGAATAAAATTGACACCAAGATCTGTACATACAACTTAACTCTGCAAAGATTTCATCTTCTCAAATGTTTAATTTTACCTCTTTCCTTGCTGTTCCTTGTCATTTGTTGGGTGCCACAACCCATTTTTGCCAACAAGTTTTACCTCATAACTTATGAAAAAGCCGAAGTGGTACAAAAATTCTTTCAAATTCTACATGTTTACAAATTGTTTTCATTTAAATATCATAAAAGGAATAGAATGAATATTCTCCTTTTATACCAAAAGAAGAACAAGTATTCAATAATTTCAGCTATGTCCAAGCACAAGAGAGTTAAAACCACTTCCAATATTCACATCCACAATTTGACCATTATCTTCAGTCATCTACCACCCCCACTGAAAGAGATTTTTACAATTACAACAGATACAATCTTTTGCAGCTAAAATCAATCACAGAAGTTGTTTAATATCAGTGCTTGCCTTAATTAATAAATACAACCCATAACTGATGCCTTCCCATGCATTTTCACTATTAGATCATCACCTTGAAATTCTTGGTCAATTTCAATCGGTGTTATACTGCTACGAACATTGTCATCTGAACTAAATATAATTTCATTTCAGCATTAAACATCATTTAATGCCATGGTCCCCCCAAAGAATGTTAACTTTGCATCTCACACCTGAAGCCTCAAAAAAATCAATTGATTCCTCACAAACAATAGATCCTAATGATCCAAGCAATCAAAAATCACTCAATTACTGGCACTGAATAGAAAACTCCACCAGTCAAAGTTACAAGCCTCCATTTCTATTATGGTTCACTTTCAACATTTTCTCAAAATGGGAAATTACCAGTAATTCATGTGGGAGCTGCTAGTAACTCAAGTAGGCCCACACCTACGGGTGCTAAAATTCAAGTTAGGTACACCAGCCAAGAAGCAATGGAATACATAAAATTTAAGAATTTAATGATCTTCTGAAAGAAAAATTGCAGCTTTTTGCTATAAGTTGAATAATTTTTCAAACAAAAATATAGCATTTCCACAACCGGTTTAAGAATTGCACTATATCGCCTTCTGCTTTAAACCGACTAACACACGGGTTGGCAATAATAGACTTGAAGCCAAACACTAATATTCCATGCATATTTTGTTGCCAGTTGATCATAAGCTCAATTTTCAAAACAATTAAAAGATTTAAAAGAATAATATTATCCAAATATCCATAATAAATATGTATCTAGAAGCTGAAAAAATTAAATACAGTACAAAATCTAGTTTAAAAGGACATTTCACGTGATCGAGTTGAACTTATACAAAAACACATCGAAATATTAGTAAATTTTATTTACTTAATTACCAGAAGAATTGTTTCGAAGATAATCTCTATTAATCGAATGCTTACTGGATTGGAGGACGATCGGGTTTAGCAGAAAACGCGGAGGGCAGTTTATTAACAGTTTCAGTGGCAGTCTCATGATTTTGGTCTTCTTCAGAGGTCTCTTCTGGAACTGAGGTTAGGTTTGCCGTCGCCGATGAACCGTCCATTTTGATCGCCGATGGAAGTCTGCGAAATGATGCTGGTCTGTTCTGTTGCAGTTCAATTTGAAGACAATACTTGGGCCGGTCAATGGGTTCGGTGACGACCCGGAGTTTGGGCCTGGGCATAATTTCCTCATTCTTTAAAGGCAACTTACATAGATAACCCAGTCCTTTAAAAAAATAATGTGAAAAATATTTTTTAAGTAAAAAATACTTTATAAAATTAAGTGTCACTTGCTTTTATTAAAAAGTGATATTTCTCACTCAAAAAATGATAGAAATTTTAAGAAATTGATAAAACATAAAAAAATAAATAGTAACAAACATTAAAAAAGTGACAAACATTCAAAAAAGTGACAAAAATTCAAAAAATTAACACTCAAAAAAGTAAAAAAAATACGAAATAAAATATTGGAAGCAATTCAATAAAGTGACAAAAAAAGGTTACATGACCAAGTGATGTCAAGATGGGCGGGCCGCGCCAGGCCCGCTCGTAGGCGAACCGGCCAGCGAATCGAACGGGCCGATTCACGGATCAAAATTTTTATTCAGAGATCCGGGCCGAGCTTGGAGAAATTGGCCCGCGGTTAACGTGGGCCTATATTTTTTTAAAAAAAAAAAATTTTAACCAATAATCTTTGGAAAAAATTTTAAAAAAAAGGTTGCAGTCCGGGCCGGGCCGCTAGAATTTTTTGGACCGGCCCGTAAACCCGGATGATGCGGGCTTTTTTCGTTCACGGGCCGATCGAATCGAAAGGTTCGCGGTCCGATCCGGGCCGACCCGCCCATTTTGCCACCACTAGCATGACCACCATCCCTCAACTTTCTTCGTTTATAACTAAACATCTTTAACTCAATTCACCAACAAACCATATCTTACTAATTTCTACTATGTAAACAATCTCTAACAAGTTATATTCACAAAACCCAAATGTCATAATATCTTATTCAACGATTCTTAATGGTACCGAAAACGGTGTTTATTATTAGAGCGAACAACATTCGAAACCATAAAAAGCGTGTGAATATTGAAAATCCTAATTGTATGCAGTTGGGAAGCAGAGGAAGAGAGTCATCTCGGAAGTCAATTGCATCGACAACTCATCTAAATGAATTACTATACATTACAATGTATTTATCACAGTGTGTGTGTGTGTGTGAGAGAGAGAGAGAGAGAGAGAGAGAGAGAGAGAGAGAGAGATCAAATGCGATGATTTGAGCAGCAACTAATAATTTCTCACATGCACGTCCAAAAGACCATTGACTTCTTCTCATCCATTTACCAAAATATTTCCACATTTCTATCAAATAGCATTAGAGTAACAAAATTAGCAATCATCAACCATGATTGAGCAAGAATTTTGATATTCCATCAAAATTAGACATTTACTTGAACACGAGACACAGCAACGTAGAAGATTCTAAATGTTCACTACACCATCAAGCTAAAAACTAGAAACCAAAAATGAAAAACCTTGCAATCTAGAGAAGCCATCTTCACTCACCCTTTGAAATTTTATAACGCTAGCTTTCATCTACCGAGGGCATCATATGGTCTAAAAAGCTCGATTTTCCCTTCATCTTCTTCTATTCACTTTCTTTGGCCACAGTTCGAGTCTATAATCAGCGGTGTTACGTATTCTTCTTCTTATGGGTGAAACTATTGCTTCCTCGCGTCAGTGAAGGCTTAGGATTTCTCTCTCTTAGTTGGTTTTGGGGGTTTTAGGAGATTTTAGAGCATAAATATTACTGTTATTAGAGGTTTTAATTTGTTTAAGCCCTTGTTTGGTAGTCATTTTTTTCAAAATACATTTTTCTCTCTCTTCTTTTCAATCACACATTCTTCAATAAAATAATACTACACGCAAATCCAAAACTTTTCCTTAATTTTTAACCACACATTCTCCATCAATCAACTATTCAAAAATGCATCTTCTCCCTCAAAAATAACTATCAAAGTGGGGCTAAATATATAAATCTAATTTGTTATTCTTTTAGAATAGTGGGCCTAATTTGCCCATTCCTCAATTCCATTGGTCTTTTTGGACAAGGGTTCATTTGTCGTAACGATTCTGAACAGAGCTTTCAGTAAAAAAATTGGTCAGTTCAAACATTTACTTTGGATTTTGAAAAATCAGTCACACTCCAAAAATGTGCATGAAGTTAAAGATAAAATGTGCAATTTGATGTGTGATATGGTCCGTGAGTTTCATGTGACTTTTGCACATTTCAGACTTTTGATATCTTACCTTTAAGTGTGCTCTCGTCGAATTTGACAGCAGTGTGATTTAGGATGAACAATTTATTATTTCCATCGATTATGAGATCTTCGATCGTTGAATAAGATAAAAAGTTGTTTTGGGATTCTGGTGGGAGTTTTTTTCATTTTTATTTTAGTTGATATGGTTGACTAACGAGAATATAGGAAATAAAATCGAAAAGATATGAGAGAAAATCCTTTATTTAATAAAGGACTTTATTTTTCACATTATCATAGAGCTTTTGTGTATATATATATATATATATATATATTTTTTTTTTTTTTTTTTTTTTTTTTAAATTTTTTTGAAAAGCTATGTTGACAAAAGCTCTACGATAATGTGAAAAATAAGGTCCTTTATATATATATATATATATATACTAGTGTCGCCCGTACGATGTACGGGTTAGATTATTTTGTAGGAAGTGTTAGCATGTTAAATGCGTGAAATTATGTTTTATTTTGAGGTGTGAGATAAGATAGAAAAATTTTGTTTTCAACATATAAATACATTTTTGGATTCATTTCTGTTAAAGTAGTAGGGAAAATAATGTATTATTTATAGAATGAGTGAAAAAATAATAACTTGTCAATGTGAATAGCTACATATTTGTACTTTATATATACAATAAGAAAAACAACTACATATTACAACTGTATAATCAATAGACAAATTATGTTATAGAACCGAATATACAAAATATAAAAAAAAAATAAAGATTTCAATGAATATGAAACCAACGGTTTTGAAATATTATAACTGGGTAGAATTCAAATTAAAATGATTAAACAGGATAAATGGGAAAAAATTATGAATGTTTATGGCTCATTACGGAATATCAAACGAAGTCGAAATATTACATTCTTAATATCATTTTCAAGTACTCATGGCCTATTATTTCACGACATTGATGGTGTGCGAAACGGTCAATCGTAACAAATGTTACGGCGCTTCAAAGTACGTCGTTTGAAACTAATATTTCAAAATAATATTTCGAGATTTTTGATAACAATCTAATTTTAAAAATTCAAACGAAGTCGAAATATTATATTCTTAATATCAAATGAAGTCTAAATGATATAGAAGATTTATCGATTCGACCAACGTACAATAATTTAGGAATTTTTAAAGTTAGCTTGTTATCAAAATTCTCGAAATATTACTTCTACTTTGACGCGCCGTAATATTTGCTACGATTGACCATTTTGCACACCATCAACGTCGTGAAATAATAGACCGTGAGTATTTCAAAATAATATTAAGAATGTAATATTTTGACTTCGTTTGATGTTTCGTAATGAGCCTGACAATGAAGACAAAAATATAAGTAATATATTAAAAAACGAGTTATACGTCTTTTTTAACACACGCGTTTGACGTCCGTTTAACTATTTTCGATATTCATTTACATCATTCGATATATCTGCGATATAGTTCTCGAAATGAATTTCGAGAGGATATAAAAGATTTATAGATTCGGCTAGCGTAGAATAGTCGAAGAATTTGTAAAGTTAGTTTGTTATCGAAATTTTCGAAATATTAGTTTGGAACAGCATACTTTGACGTAACGTAACTTTCGCTAAGATTGGCCGTTTCACACACCATCAACGTCGTGAAATATTAGGCCGTGAGTTCTTCAAAATGATATTAAGAATGTAATATTTCGACTTCGTTTGATATCCCGAATTAAGACTCAAATAAAGGCGAAAACATAAGTTTCTGAAAAAAAAAAAAAAAAAAAAAAAAAAAAAAAGCAAAAAAAATGAAAAAGGCATGTCTCGCACAGTGCATGCCTGTGCGAGACATGCACTCGCACTGTGCGAGGCAAATTTTTTTTTAATTTTTTGTTTTTTTTTTTTAAACACTCACATTTTTTTTTTTTTTTTATAAAAATATCTAGTTATTTTTTTTAAGTGTGTAGAGCAAAAAAAAAAAAATTAAATAACAATTTTTTTTTTTTTAAGTAATATATAGCAAAAAATCACACGGTAAAAACGACGCCGTTTTTAACGAGAGTTTCTACAGTAATTTTTTTTTCACTCTTTTAATATATAGGGGAGATATATATATTGGTTGTCAATCCAAAAGGTAAAAGTTTTTTTAATTTGGAAAAATTGTAGCAGCGATTTCTAACATTTTCAATTTTTGCAGACTTTACCCTAACTTTCATTTTGTGCCTGTGAAAGTCCCAACCTTTCATAAATGTGCAGTTGAAGTCCATCTAGACGGAAATCGTTCATTTTTTCATTAGTTGACCAAAAATGGAAAAAAAAAATTGATCAATTTCAACCAAGTTAAAAAGGAGCATTTTCGTCAATCTTATATTAATAATTAATTTCTTAAATTGAAAGAATAAATAAAAAAATTGCCAAAATCCTTCATCTTCTCCATCCCGCCCTCTCCCAAATCCTTCGTCTTCTCCACCCCGCCCTCTCCCAAATCCTTCATCTTCGACACCATCTTCCACCATCATTGACGCAACTATAGTCACTGTCATCATCACCGTCCTGACCCACGAAACTCTAACGAAAATCAAACAAAAACTTTTGCACCAAATTACAGTAGCCAGATTCGAAAATTAGAGGCTACTTGAATTACAACAATAAGATAGAAATCGGTAGCCGAATAGAAACCAGTGGGCGATGGTGCTGGGGTGGTGCTGGGTCCGATATTTCTGTGCCATTATTGGGATTGTGCTTTCAATCAAAGACAATTGAATTGATATATTTGTGTGGTTTGTTGATTCAATTATTCTATTTGTACAATCCGATTGTACAACCACTCACATGGAGGAGGCCCCACGATGAATAAAAAAATCGTGGGCTCCCCACATGTGAGTAATTGTACAATTGGATTGTACAATTCGGTTGTACATATAGCACAACTCTTGTTGATTTTGACAATTTTGTGTTTTAGTGAAGTTCTTGTTATAACCGGTAGAACTTACCCTAAAAAACTAGCTGTTAAGGAAAGGGTGACAAAAGGTTATAAATCCCACATTTTCAACCGAAGCATCCGATGTGGGACAATGGGAACCATGACAGTTCTGTGTTTTGGTTCTTGCGATCGGGAAATTCTGTTGTGGCGGTGACGGAGGAGTTCTGTGTTCTTGTTTCGATGGGTGAAGGGGTGTGGTTGACCAGAATTTGAGGTTTACTTTGTTTTGCTGTGGACATTTCTTGTTTTTTTCTGTGAATCGTGCCGCCATTGGTAGTGGGGATAGTGGTGAGGGGAGTTGTGGTGGCGATGGCGAAAGCGTGGTAAATGGTGGCGATTGTGGTAGTGTCTCGTGGAGAAGAAGGAGAAAAGATTGGGAAGTGGGGTGGAGTGGGGTTTTTATATATATAAAACTTATTTTAATATGAAAAAATATATGTAAAGTACCATTTCACCCTTAATTTGGTCAAAATTGTTCAATTTTGGTCCACTAACAAAAATGGATGGTTTCTGTCCATACGGACTCCAGCTGCACATTTATAAAAGATTGGGGACATTTCCTAGTACAAAATGAAGATTAAAATAAAATCTACAAAAAATTGTAAATGTTAAGAATCGCTACTGCATTTTTTCCTTTTTATTTTTAATCTTATTATGAGGATGTTGATTGTTTGTTGTCAACCCGAAACGTGCTATGAACATTAACAGGATTGTAAATTTGTTTTTCTTCTCTCTCTTGTACATATACTATATATTTATTTCACTAAATTAGGTTATTTATTATACACCTCATATTTTTTAACAAATAATATTTAATCCATATGCTATAAATTTATTCACGAAGTTATTTTATTTGTCAACATATTGATGTGTAGGAAAACTCAGATAAATTTTAGTATTTTACTAAATTAATAAGCACAATTATGCCAATTAAGAGTTCCTTAAATGCATATTTCAGCCAATAGAAAGAATATTTCTAGCTCCTCTAAATAATAAATCATCTTAAAAATCTATAATAAAATATTTTAATGGAAGAATTTCCAACAAAAATAACAATGCGGTCCGTAATTTTCGATCGACGCCAAGAAGTCGGTCAGTATTTTCTAGGAGGCTTTAGAAGTACAAACTTGATTATATTTTCTCGCATAACACAGTACAAGATTTCAAACAGTATTTTTGGTGTCAGTAGTCTAACTAACATAATCCGCCAGTGATATAAAAAAATGATTACCTCCAAAATAAAGGACCTTTCATTCATTAGATTTTTAATTGGTAGACTGTAGACGTGTTTCTTTACCCTTAGAGGAAAGAAATTAATTATAATTAAAATGGTGGATTTTTCGTTCCTTTTTTGTTGTTGTTACCAGTTAAAGTTTGCCCATAGGAATTAGTTGAAATGTTAAATGTGAATAAGGTGTCCTCTTTCTAATGTTATGCAGATGCATTCTAGGATAACTATGGTCAAACGGTACGTGCTACCTTTCTATAAGAAAATAAAAGAACAATATCCCTGTAATTAATTAAGAAAGTTAAATTTTAATATCCGCATTCCATTTATTCTTTAATTAGCTGTTGCTTTTAGATTAATTAATGGTCTGGTTCGTGCATTGATCGACTCTCCGAATACGGCATGAAGGGCACGGCCACGAGGCACCGCACACTTGGGACTATTTTACTCAGCCATCTATTGCTTTTCTTATTTTGCCCATCTTGAGGAAATTTTTAGGGCAAAAATTTGATTTTTTTGACCGCTGTTCACCATTTGCAGCCGTCTTCATTAACCAAAACTTTTACAGGTGGGTCCCAACTGACCAAAAAATTGCTTTGCAAAATCAGCGCCAAACATTCTCTTTATCTTATTTATTATTATTATTATTCGTCAAAGATTGTGTGTGTACCTTTTGCAAGTCTAGGTCTCTTTTTAAATTTTGTTATTTAAGCTAAAATTATATCTTTGTCGTTTGTTTGTTTGGTGATCATTGAATGAAAAATTGTCCAATCGTGTCCAGCTTTCATGATTCTATGATATAAAAACAAACCTTGATTTTTGAACTCGTAAATATTCTTAACATGAAATTTCATGTATGATCAATAAGCAACACCTTACATGATGCTCCAAATTTGTGTAAATCAGTGTGATTGCACTTCTCCTCTCTTCTTGTCTCCATTCAACTGCTCACAAGGGAGTTAGAAGCTTATAGTTCCTTTGTCTTCTTGTTTGGTTATACACAGCAGTAAGACCGAGGTCGACACAACATGTTGAGTCTGCATATCATAGCCACGATTCACCATATAATATAATGACCAAACATTTGGGCAATAACTCGAGAGAATTTGGAGTTTTTTAAACTTTTATCCAAAAATTATTAGCACGAGACTTGATTGTCTTGGTCAATAAAACTTTCAAATAGATCTTGGCTGTGATTTCCAAACAATTAGTAGCATATGCTCACAAGATTACTCACTTCTTGAGTGATATTTACAGTGGTGAAAGGGGGAAAATAATTAAATGCCAACTTGCACTTGGATATACAGAATTAAATTGTAACAGCCAAGTCTTTCAGCTGCACCCACCCGTAGGCACATCTATCACGGATTTTCTGCACTGTGGATGCTGCCAATTCAGCCATAGGACGCACCTTAGCGAGCTCTTTCTCAACTGTTAATCTATTACTACCCTCAATCTGAAAAGCGGAAGCAACTTTTAATCGATGAATGGTTTTCTAATAAACACAGAAAATACCGGATGGAAGGAAATTATAACCTTGTCAATGCAGCGTACGGTATCAAGAATGTTGCAGAAGTAAGTTAGTTGTCTGTACAAGTCAGCTTCCGTGTACTAATGACAGTAAATCATACAGAAAAAATCTTCAGTGGAAGGGAACGTAAAGAATGAAGATAGGGAAGTTAGCAGGATCGAGGTACACACCTTCCTTAAAAGATGTCCATTACAGCGGGGATAGTTCGGACAAACAGTTCCTCTGTCGGAGTCCCCAAGTATTCGCAGATTCAGACTACGAGTAGGATAATTGCAAGTCTCGTCATCGCACTGTCAGTGAATATGATTCAGTACTAAAATCTAATTGTTGAAGATTTACAAATCAAGCTGCAGCAGATGCAAGTAAAATGATTACAAATGCAAGTGCATACCATCATTAGGCCCTGGTAATATGTTGACAAGAACCGATCAACTTGCCGTTTTACCTGATAAAACATGCACAATTAACTTTTAAAAAAAGGGACTGATAAACAGTAGATCACTTGATAATGGATCTTTCAAAAATTGTATTTTAGTTTTTCTGTTTAACATGAGATAACATTCACTTAACATAATATCTGTATATTTAGATTTAAACATTTCTGCAAACACAGGAGAATTAATAAGCCAATTACATTGATGAAAAAAAAAATTGAATCAAGAAACTCAAGGACTTCTTGTTCAAACTTAATGCAGCAGTTATCTAGGGAAATAGCAAAAGTTCTGCTCGGTGATGTAGCTAAACTTCAGATTGATGAGAGAGATGCATTACATTGATAAATAACCTTGTTGAATGTTGTATAAAACTTTATTGTGTTTTTCACTAGTATAAAAAATCTACCAAGAGAAGACTGTATAGAAAACTTAATTGGCACCTTGATTTTATAAACTTTAAGAAAGAGACAGATAATAAAAGCTTATGAAGCGGCCTTCAATCTATTGTGCCAAAAATAGAAAAGGTTCAAACAACAGATTCCTTCTCCTTAATTTACCGTCTTGAGATCTTTTAAATGGCATATAAATCAAATTTACCTGGTTAGCTATCAGAGAAGGAGACATTCTTCCACCATCCCCTTCCTCTGGGCATTTTGGACAGCTCAATTTTAACCAAAAATTACTAGCTGATCCGGCTTGCGCATCTGCTGGCTTTTGAGCAATTAAAGCACATATAGAGCTAAAAATAGGTGGGCAATTAAAGGTACTCGAGCAGCTGGGGCATGACAAAATTAAAGGTTCACAACCACGGTATCTGCAATACAGACATCAAAAGCATAAATCCAATAATTATCGATCACAAGCAATACATATTTCTTTACCCATACAGAGATGGAATCAATGATGCAAGATAGTGTTTAAATTTTTTTTAGTAAAAATCAAAAGGGAATAAAAACTGGCCACATGCCCTCCAGAGATGGAGTATCTGGTTAAAAAATACAAGAAACTGAAACAAATGAGAAAAAAGGATAAACAAAGAACCAAAGAATTTCTACACCGTTATGACATAGATAGGAGAAAACAACATTTCTGAGATGGTCATCAAATATGAAGGAATTCTACATCATTATGCTATGCAATGAACAATCATGAACAAAAAAATCACATGTCAAGCAGGATCCTTGATGCATTTGTCAATATAGTGCATCTTGTAAGAATGAGTTGCATAACTTTCATCAAGAAAATGAGTACCTCTCCTCATCATTTAATGCACACAAAAGCAAGCTTGAAGGATCATTGCTGATAGATTCACTTGATTTATTCTGGAACTGAGATATTTAGATTTTTAACATGTCAGTCAAGCATATGAAACAAACAGATTTCAGTGGCCGCAGTGTGCATGAAAAAGAGAGACGATGTTTACCTTTGACGAGTCAAGCCCTAAACAATCAGCCAAGCGTGCTGGACTTGTTCCCTGAATTGATGCACATAGACGTGATACCACAGGATGAATCTGCATAATATTGGTGAAAGTATTGAACATGCTGGTAGCTAACAATGTGATTTATAGAAAACCAACAACAGTTTCAGATATGCCAAGGGTCAATTAAGTAAAAAAAACAAACCTGTTGTGCCAGGTAGTAATCAATATCAATTATCCAATTTCCATTGTCTTTTTTCAGTTCATCAGGATGTCTAGCCCGCTGGGCAATTCCTAGAGAGGAACTAGAATCATTTCCCTACAAATTGTCGAGCAAAAAATTATCTTCTTTAATATTAGTATATGAGTCATCAGAAGACATCAGCATTCATCAACATCTAAAGTGACAAGAAGAGAAAGATAAGAAGGATAGGAACAGAAAGTGTGTTTGACCTGCTCGCAGCAAATGATATAAGGTACTGTATCTCCAGCAGAACAACCAGTGATATACCCATTTTTCTTCAATCTGAGTGCTACCTGAGGAACCGAGATGCATAAACTGTTAAATCAAGGGCAGATATCAACGATAGGAATCATTTATTATGTTATTACTTACTTCAACATGAGGTTGATTTCTAGCATCTGGATAAGCTTCAGGTGATTTTGTTAGTGACTTTGTGATCACATATTTTTCTAGTGGTATTTGTCCATTCCTCATTTCCTCCTGTACCTGCAATTGATTTGCACACCTTTACGCATCAATTTTTAATTATCAAGCCACACTGAAAGTCTTTCCCAAGCACAGAGACCGGTAAAAAAGTTATCCACCATGCTGATGAGCATAGGTTCAAATTTCCCTCTCCCAACACGAGTATTGAGAAAATTGAAATGTCGCCCAAAGAAAAAGTATGAAGGTCCAAAGAACAACTGTAGCAGATTGTTAAGCAAGCAAACATTCTTCTTGAGCACGAGTCTTGCTCCAACAATAACCACCTACACTGCCAGTCATGGGTAAGGATCCTACTCATAGGCACCTTTATGGTCAATGTACTTAGAAGACACACAACAAGTCATATATAATGGCAACAAGTTTGTATGAGGCAGTCAATATGCTAGTGTGCCTGTCTGGCATGGTAATTTGGAAGGCCAGGAATTGTCCAACTTGTACGGATTTATCAAGGCTTATGTTGTTTGTCCTAGAACAATTACTCGACCTTTCTTACCCCATAGGGATCATAATAATACTTTACTTTTCCCAACTGGTAAACTAATAGGGGTGTATTATAGTGAAGAATTGATTTTTGAGCACAAATTGGGTTGATTATCTATGATGCTCAGATTCGGGTACGGATACGTATCTAAGTGTCGGATCTTTTATTTTCTAAAATGTGGGATACAGGGATATGGCTAAAAATAGTCCAAATTTCGGACACGGATACGTGGGTACGTCTTTTAAACTTCAATTTTGTTTTTTAAATTTAATTTTTACTTTGATATTGCCGTATTTTTTAAATTAAAAATGATGAATTGAAAAAAAAAAAAAAAAATGGTTAATTGTATTGTTTGAATATTTTATTAAACTAAAATGTGTGATGTAAAAATAATTACATTGTTAGCCATTCATATCCATATTAAAAATGACCCAAAATCCAATGAAATCCATTAAGTTCATCCACATCCATATTAACCCAATAAAAATGGCCCAAACTCAAATTAAAGCCAACCTACACCATATTATTAAGTCAACCCACATCCACTTAACCCAATAAAAATGGCCCATTTCCAATTAAACCTAAATCTCCTTTCATTCCAGCCGTCTTCCTTCGTCTTTCACTCTTCCTTCTTCTTGTTCTTCTTCTTCACGATTTTAGGTTTCAGCCAGCAGATTTAGGATTGTCGACGCCTGCTATTTCTTTACACACATCGTCGGTGCTGCTAAGGTAAATCTTCAATTTTATAAAAAAAATTCTTACCTGGTCCGATTGAAATTTGAAGAATCGGACCCGTATTCTATACCGGTACCCATGTCGTGTCGTGTCGAGTATGCCGGCCATAATGCCGAGTCCGAGAATCACAGATGATTATACCACTAAGAGGCTACTTGTTTGAGAAAAAGCCTAGTCCTTTCAAGGTCTTTGTGTAAAACAGTATAAACACACTGCTTGTCATGGGTAAGGATTCTACTCTAATGGTCAATGTACTCACCACACACTCAACAAATCATATATAATGGCAAGATTTTGTACAAGAAATCAATATGCTATAGTACAAAACATTCAATAGCTTCGTGCCACAAAAATACGTCATTTAGATTTGAAATGATGTCAAACACAACACTTTAAGCTTATCTACCTGAAGTTAAGCTAAATGCCATAAGCTATAAATTCAAAAGGAAGATATGACTTTAAGAAACCATCTGATATCTGACTTTTAGGTGATGAAATGCAATCAGTTACCTTCATGAGAGAGTTATGTATTGATTCAACGACATCTTCGCAGGATCTACAAGCATTCAAGACGTATATAAGCTTTGGACAACAGTTATCAATGGAAAATCCAAAAATCATTAAATCAACAAAGATAGGGAAAAAAATGTATAAAATATTTACCCGCCAGACAATATTTGACTGAGGCAGAAATCTCCTAATTCCTTTGATAGCAAACTCCAATCACGCCGAACCATATCAAGACCTTTCCGCTCAATGGTCTGCACCAAACTCAAATTCAGGAACATTCAATGGAAAACAGCACACTGAAGAATTTTATAGAATCTTGAAGACATATTTACAAGCTACCTCATACGGTTTGCCATCCTTGAACTGCACTTTTACTGCTGCATATTTCTTCTTCTTAAGTAGTAGCATTCTCTTGTACAAGCCGTCAAGGTCAATTTCCAGACACCTATATTTCTTGTTGACCTATCAAAAGAAACAAGAGCCACCACATATATCGAATCAAGGCAACAGACCCATATTTGGATATACGCATCTAGCATGAAATCAGAAAGAAGAAAATGTCTATACTTTTAAGCCAGATAATCGGGATGAATGAAATTATTCAAGTACATTAAGCTTTCGTTTTAATAGACCTACTTTGATGGTTCATAAAATAATCATTAAAACCATATGAGCAAATTAATACTGCATCATTCTCTATGATCAATCATAAAAAATATCCATGCTGGTGACTCATATGCCTGTGTAAAAGATGGTGACATGGCAAAACTTGGCAGCAGAAACAATCTGGCAAGACCCAGGGAAATTGAACCTAGAGCGGCAAAGCACGAGCAAGGGGAAAAGGTAGCATGGTAAAGCACAAGAAGAAATTAAATGACATGGCATGGCCCAGCTGGGGTGCGAAGTCGTGCTCTAGCTTAGATAACATGATAACGAACTTGAGTTTCCATTCCCGAACCAATTGGCTTTAAGTGGATTAGCTCAGGATAATTATGGCATCAGGATTTCCTAATTAGCTGGAGAAACATCAAATGGAACAATAATAAATACAGGAAGAGCTTTCATACTTGCAATGGATTTACATGGGATACATAGGTGACGATATTTCATATTATTAATAAACTTGATAGCCTAGAATTTTACCGAGATATTTGATAATCAATGAAAGCAATTTACATTCAAAACCCACCTCTTGAATGACCTTTCCTGCAATTGATTTCGCTTTTCCAATGTCATCTAGTCCACTATAAATCATTATTGAATCCGTGTCTCCATAAATAACCTGCTTGGGAAAGAGAAGTCATGCTTCAGGTTTGACTGCTCAAAGAGGGAAAACCAGACAAACTGCAAGATGACATTCAGAAAATCTATTATTTATTAAAAGATTGACCTCTAAGTTCAAAGTATTCTGAACAAGATCAACAGTACTTTGTAGAATCTCCCTTCCCTTCACAAAAATAAGTGAATTGGTCATCAGCATTATCCATCTATTATTTGCCTACCTACTGTGTGTTTATTCAATATTAGCAGCTAATTGAAGTTCATACTTGTTGAGTAACGATTTCTGCTAGCGGTTTCGCAAAGAATCTGGAGTTGGAGAATCCCAGACATCCATAAATACTGTAGAACAAATTTGTTCACAGGAGAAAAGAGTAAGGCCACAGTTAAGAAATCACAAGAAGAACCCACGGGAATCAATTGGAAAGAAAAAACCAACAAAAACCTGTTTGCTGTCAGCTTCAGAGCTTGCTGATGTATGTCAAGTTGTTGAACCTTGAGACCAGATGCTGTTTTTAACCATGATTTCACCATTCTCCTCCTCTCCACCAAATTCTTCAGTAACTATGGGTACATGTTGATTATTCATTAGAACATTGAACTATAGGCATCGATAGAATCATTGGAAGCTGATTACAACTCCATTCATCTGAGGTAGGCAATAACTCCAGTTTTCGTTTTTATACAGCTACATATTTGTTTGTGAAAAAAAAAAAAAATACGATGGAAACTTAGAAACAAAAGCAAGAAAATCTGGAAAGGGCAGTGCTGGTTTAGTTGGAAGGTGGCGATGAAAAGTAGAAGAAAAAAGTAACTGGCATCCACCTATATTCATCATTAGACAGTTACTAGGGGTAAGTAGAAATTTTTCCCTCAAATTCATGTGCTTTTCTGCCAACCATGCTCATCGTATACCAAATCATTTATTTGCAATCAATCTAATGAAGTCAGATTTTTCCCTTTTATTGCTGAAATCAAAGAAAGCTGGAACTGAACCTTGTGACTTCAATTTAAAGAAAAAAATATGGTTTCTACAAAATATATTACCGACAACAAAAAAGAAATTATATTCTTTTTTGCTCTGATGAAAAAATGCTGACCTTTTGCAGATACATTAAGCCACACCATATCCAGATGCATATGTTTCAGATTTCGCTGTGTTAAAGTCATGTCAACTAATGTACATCCAAAAGGTTTGCATGATGAAATCAATCTCCAATGCAATCCCATCCTTTTATGGAAATGTAACTATATATACCCTGACTTAGCTGAGGAATACAGTGATGTGTTAAAGAAATTCAAGACTTTCGACCAGGCAGATCTTTCATCATTATAAAACACTAAAACCCTGATATCAGATTTATTTTCTCTAAAATTATGAGAAATAGATATCATTGATTCCTAATTTATGACAATCTTATTGGAGATAAAATCTTCGTTTTAGTCTGCATATGACTTACTGATTTATTTTTTCATTGCGTTACAGACAATCGCAAAAAATGACATCAAAAGAGGAGCAAGGTTCCATGTTTTTTGAGATGCTTTACCTCTGGTAGAACTCCAGTAGTTTTAGCACATGGTAAATGGGGAACTGATCCATCCGCAAATCTTTCAACCGTGGTGAAACATATATTGTACTCCTGCATAAGAAATACAGGTAGAATGATAATAGTGAAGAAAAACACTATCACTTCAACAAAGGGTTGGGAAAGCAGAGGGAGCGAAGAGGTACAAAGCGAGAACAATGCAAATAACTCACCTGAATAATGGAAGGATAAAGACTGTTGAAATCCAAAAGCAATATATACTTGTCATATAAACCTTTTTTTGGCTCTAGAACTAATCCACCTGCATAGGAAGGTCCCCTCTTGGTTTTCCCAAGTTCAATCTCTGAAGGCTCCTTATTAAAATTTGTGTCATCAGCATCCACATCATCAATCTCTCTTCCCTCAACACCATTAGACAGTGTACGTTTTGTTGTCTTCATTTCCTTGGACTGAGTGGAAAACTTGTCTGGGACAATAAATTTCTTTGAATGAAATGCATGCAATAACAGATATTCTACTCTTTGAGCCCTTGCACCCTGAAATTAAACAAATCATTCCTTTTCAGGTTTTGTAATCCAAGCGTGGTAATCTCTCACATATTACTAGACTATTTGAAGCACACTGTCAACTTCACCTGGAGAGTTTTCCCCCAAAGATTTCCACTAATACTAGTCAGTTGACGTGTGAGTGGAAGAACACTTATGTGGAACATAAGTTCCATAGACAACCATGCATCTGTTTCACCATACTCGATCTGCAAATTCTAGATGTGTAAGAAACGTATAATAAATTCATAAATAGCATGAATGATTTTCAATTAAACAAGAGTACATCGTTTCATGCAAGGCAGTAATAAGGCTTTGGCACTGGACTAATAAGAAAGGTTGTCAACATTAACTATTTGGAGAATGTAACTCATATCAACTGTATTACAAACTGGAAAACCTCCATGCCAATTACTATAAAGTGTGAAAGTTTCAGAAAGTTCGAATTATATAGAACTATTGTGTTGTCAATCGGCGGCCTTGTTCTAGGTTATAAAGACTGGATTCTTTCTATTTCTTTACTTAGACATTAGTAAAGACACCAGCTTCAAATCCCCTATATAGTAATATGCAAGAGGAAGGTGACTAAAACCATTCGCACCCCAACTTAGAGCTGATTAGGGAAATCCTACTAAGGGCGGGAATTATGATCAGCAACTCACTCTCTGGAGAATTTTATTGCCGCGTGAAGGCACTCGCAGTATTGACAAGAAATTTGATAGACCAAAGAATAAACTAAGTAGACAAGACCCATAATTTCAGAACACAAGCAATAGAAAACTTGACTAGAAACAAGGACTTACAAGTTCCATAAGCGATTCAGAATTTTGGAACATATGAGGAATATCGTGCGGAGTGATCTCCTTACGGTCTTTATTTAGCTGTGTTTTCGCCAATTGTGTCAAGGAATAGCTAACCTGAAAGAAGCAGAAAGTCACGAAGTAAGATACTATAAGCTTTACTGAACACTATAATAATGATTTAAACTACCTCTTTTAATAGGTCACGAGAACATATGTAAGTATCACATAAGAGACGGCCTGCAATGCAAGATATGATCCCTTGGCTTGCTCCTGAGCCAAACATGGAACTTCCTTTATTAAGTTTAGGCATAACAGATCGCTTAAGACGACCTACTTTTGACCACATACTGCTGGGCACTTTGCAAGCCTGCACATAAGAAGTATGTGGGACATCTAGAGGATAGTGCCTCTTCCATGAAAAGGTGAAAAAAAAAATACCTAGGACATAACGCTAATAATGCTGATCCCAACTTGAACATTGTTAATATTTAAAGAAGCCAGTAGTACCATGAAATGGGGTGGCTGAGTACTAACTAGTCAGATCAGCACCAGAAGTGTGAAATTCATATCATTGTATTCAAAAGCCGAACTCAGGGCTGAAGCTTTTCTAAAATGGCGACCAAATTGAATGCTTTGATAACAATACAAACCTGAACTCTGTGAAGGAGGACGTCCAGGTCAAACCCAGATATATTGTGCCCAACTAGAACATCGCTATCCAATTTGTGCAACTCAATCATCAAACGATTTAACAAGGCTCTTTCGCTGAGATGTCAAAAAGCACAGAAAGGGAGAAGAGAGAGGATCAGCAACTATAATTGCATAAAATTACGAGGAAAATTGTGAGAGTAAATTGGCAATTGGCATGATTTACAACAGAACATGCCTGCTTTCAAAGCTAATGACATTTGATCTAGCCTTTTCATTTCTCTCAGCTGCGTCTTTGGTAAATCCCATAGGAAATATGCCTCCCTCAAACTTGCGCACAACAGTAAAATGACTAAGCATTCCGGGACGAGTCCACTCTGAGCTCAACATGGGAGTATCAATCTGGAAGGTCCATCATTCATTAATATTTGACATTGGTGTGATATGACAATATAAAAAATATGTTGCTTACTTAGCCTTGCATCAAACGATGTACAACATAAAAAGAGTCAGATGTACATAGACTGCAATTACAGCTTGAAATATAATTGATGACTCCATAAAATACAGATTCCAAATCAATAACATAATGTTTTCACCATATAAAGAAGAGCATAAAGAACTTACAATTTGAAACCATGGTTTATGTGGGGAGAAAAAGTAATACATGCCAATAAAAAAAATACATAAAATAGCATGCACTTAAATCAGAAAACAATATAAACATGAATCCAAGCAATATATCATCAACAGCAAGCTTTTGGGCTATACCTTAGCCTTGTGACAGCAAATGACAGATGCAGAGACAATTTCATTAATGTTCTGTTTATCATTGATGATGGTTTTCAAATTCATTGCCGTAACAACCACTGGAGGAATCTCTAAAGTATATGTTGAGGAAGTTGGAACTCTAATGTCTTTTGGACAATCAACAGTGACCTCAAACTTACACCAGCTCACCTGTCCAAAATGTGAAAGTCAGAAATCAAGGAAAATAATCTTGTAGTAGGCCAATACAAACTGCAGTACATTGACATAAATGATAGAATGTGTAGAGCTGTAAAAGCCTCACACGTTGAGGAGCTGGACAGCTGGAAAACTTCGAAATTGACAGCCATGAAGGTCCTTTTATTTTCCGTTTAACAAGAAAGAGCTCCAAGGCACTGCAAACATCAATGCTGATTAGAAATCTTTTATGCATTAAACGGTATATTAGGTAAATAGATTAATATCCAGATACTCATGAAGCAGTACATTCAAAATCCAGGGAATTTCTCCTTGTTCAAAACTGATTAAAAAGATTGAGGGACTTATATCACAGAATGTAATGGAGGAAAACATAGAAGTCCTCAACCAGGTGCACAACAAACAAACCCGAAGTACAAATGTAAGCAAAATATATCGTCTCAGCTATGCAAAAATCCCTCTATATTGTTTGCTTTACTAGTTCAAATAGGGATTTCAAAAGCAACGTGAACTCCAAAAACCATGCCAAAAGTCAGGACATTGTATGCTAGAAAAAACTTCAATATTTTGAACTTCTGGAAAAGGTGCTCCGATCAAAACCTGCTATGAGTTCCAAGCAAAGCATAGAAGTGATCTCCCTTGAGATCTGATGGCAGCACTGGATCCTGTAAAGGCAGAGAAAGCAAGTAAATAGGCTTCACAATAATCCTCCATTCTTATCACAGGCTAGAGTTCAGAATCATGACCATTAAATCTCTAATATTCGCTCAAAAACCTACTTAAACTGCTAAGATATATTGTATTTAAATCCTACCAGATTTGTTAAAAATAAATATTAACAAACCTTAAATGGGTAATTGATCTTGAGGACATAATTCTTCCCATGAGGTATGTCTGTTCGCTCAAAAGCATAATTTCTCTATGAAAAAGTAAAAGAACACAGAAAGAAACAAATGAGTTGATTTGGCGACATTAACTGTGCAATTTGACGAAAGATCTGAATGCAACATAACTTATAAGTGACATGAGAAAAAGAATACAGATTGAAAGGCATTACAGAATTGATTTAACTACATCAACAAAATATGTTTTCACAAAAGACCTAACGCATCAAATCAACTACTATCCAAACCTTGACAGGTGCCATGCTAAAACTTGAAACGTTACGATCCACTAACTGCTTTGCCATTTCAGTTTTCACAGCCAATGCCATCTCCTAACAACAGAAAAATGGCCCATCAAAATAGGATGAAACGAGTGAATATATACATACAGCAGCAAGATATTACATGCAGCCGAGTGCACAGAGTGGTTTGAGACTCTTCCACATCTCTCTCTAGCTTTGCAATTGTGTCTTTATAATCAGTGGATGACATTCGGGATTTTTCACCATCTTTCTCTCGCTTCATGGTTTCTTTAAAAGCTTTGAGTGAGATTCGAGACTCTTCAACGTCCCTCTCTAGCTTAGCAATTGTGTCATTGTGCAGAAAAGGAACTGTTGGGAAAGCATAAACACATCTTTGCATATTCTTTACAACCACACAGCAGCTATGATACGTACCTCCAGCTTTGACCTTAGTAGTCACAATAACAAGTATCAGATGTTAAATTTGAAGTTCATGTTTTCAATGCATTTTAAATCACAAAGCAAATGCAAATTTGCAAAAGTACACACATGACTAGTAAAACAAATAACAAAGGACAACATTACATCAGGCTGATTGTTGTACAACAGAACCCATTTCTACCTATGCTGCATGTGAACTCAATCCACCACAAAAAAGAAATAATTGACTCACTACTCCAGGCTGGACAAGAAAATTCTATCCAAGATGCTACAATATACCAACCGAACAAAGTAGTGCTAATAGCTATAAATATGAGAACATTTGTGGCTGAAAAGTTATGCAATTGCTGACGCTCAAAAATGCTTTCAAAAGTGAAAGTTAGAAAATGAGTCATCCCAATCAAGTTCGCCTGGACTTCAGACTGTGCAACGTAATCAAATATCTAAAGATAGCAGATAATGACAAATGTAGATGAAAGCATAACCACGACGTAAACAGTGTAACATACTTTTCCAAAGAGATAGAGGTTCCCTGCATTGGCACCATAAATTTCCTCATGTGCATCAAGTATGTAGAAAGGCAATGACCCTTTGGAATCCACTTCAAAGTCGGACTTTTCCTCATTGCTAGAGCTCTGGTTTGGTCCATTTTCATCAGCAACCACAATTTCTCCAACGCTCCTTACGGCCTGCCATCCCAAAGTCGCACTCAAATTCAGATCCTTCGACTCCTCAATTTTTGCATTGAGACTGAACACCTTTTTCTCCTCCTTCACAAGTGACTCCTCCTTTACTTCAACCCTGTTCAACAAACTATCTTCATTCTGGTTTTTATTATCCGAAGTTTCACTATTTTCCTTCCCTTCCTCTTTTGTTTCATGACGAAAAGTCCTGCTTTCTTCAGTTTCCTTAGGCATAACCTTCTCCTTACCCATCATACTTTCACCCTGTTCCAAATGGAACAATGACTGGCTCCCGCCAAAATTGATCTCCTGAATTTCATCTGAAACGCTCAAATTAACACCGCCAGTAACAGTCTTTTCAAGCTTAACCGATGCATCATTCAAATTACCAGGTACAAAATTTTTCAAATTATTCAGATTCCCTCTCCTACGCTTCTCCCTATCATTCTCGTCGGGAGCAAACTCAGCAATCACTTCATCAACAATACTATCGCACGACAAATTAGTGGCTTTATTATCCTCCCTATTTTTCTTAAACACTGACGATGTAAACATATTAGAAATCCTCTGCCTGCCCATCAGTGCAGCTGCCGATTGCAGAGCCGAGGGCCTTTTGGTAATTTCTCTCTCTTTTTTCTCCAGATTATTACTGTTTTTCTTTCTTTTCGGCTTCTCGGATTCTCCCTCCGATTCTTCAGATGATAGGGGAATACCGGCGAGGGACCAATCCTCCTCCTGACCCTCATCGCCGTACCCCAGGCCGTTATCATCGATTATGAAACCCTTGACTTCTTCCCGGCGCTTCGCAACTAGGGCTTCGTACTCGTCCTCGTCCACCGTATCGTAGATCGGCTGGTCCACCTTGACCTGGAAGTCAAGGTCCCGGCGACCACCGCTCCGGAGAGCCTTCAGCCGCTGGAGCGCCTCTGCACGTGCCTCCGCAGCAGCGCCACGGGTCCGACGCCTTCCGGCTACCGTTGCTTGCTCGTCGGACATTTTTTTTGGCTTTATTTGTCTCTCTCTCTCTCTCTCTCTCTCTCTCTCTCTCTCTCTCTCTCTCTCTCTCTAGATCTAAGCTCTATGCAGGGGAGAAATGGAATTGGTGGGAAGAAGAAGAAGAAAGAAAAGGCGGGAAACGCCTATTCGCGCCAAAACAAATGAAACTACTCGTACTTGTGGGCTTCGTTGTTGTGTCCATTGCCGGCCCAGACATAATATTTTGTGGCCCAATCTCAGTGTTTCTGGATAGAGTTCTGGGCCAGCCTTTTGATAATGGGAAGAATATAGCGCAACTTACAAAAGTACCCTTAAAAGTAGAGGTCTTTTGAAAAATGGGTAATTAATACAAAACATTCTTACCTTTCAAGCCCCGTTTGATGCACATTTTTGAAGAATTAGTAAAAAAAATTATCGTTGCTGGATCCCACCGTAGAGTTTTCAGCCACAATAATTGATCACAAAATCTGACAACCGTATTCTCATATTTTGAAAATATCGAAAATGCACTCATCCCGCCATATTTAATGCGAGCGTTAAGGGGCACTTTGGTCTTTTCATAAAATAATTTAATTAACTTATAAGAAGACAATCATAAAAAGTTGTTGCAGTGGGAGCTCCTTTACTGTATAACGGCTCCAATTTTCGTTAAAATTTCGGGAGAATGGCTACCAAACAGACGCTCAATGTTATTGTGCAAAACGTCTTTACCTTTCATTTTTTATATTTTTCACTTCTTATTGCGAAAAATGTCATTTTCTCAATAAAAAATGTAAAATAACAAATATACACTCATTTAAATAAAATAAAATAAAAGAAGAGAAAATTTTAAAAATAAATTACAATTTTTTTTTTCAAAATTTTAGGAGTATAGTTGCAATTTGTTTTTTTTTCTTCATTTTTGTTTTATTTAAATAGAATGATATATTTGTCATTTTACATCTTTTAAGTAAAAAAATAGATGAAAATTTTGATTTTCAGAATGAAATGTGAAAATAAGAATGAAAATGCCAATAAATGAAAAGTGCAGATATTTTGCACAATAATATTGAAAGATAATGATGTTTTGTACTAATTACCCTTTTAGTAATTTATTTAGACTCATTTGTAGTTTTTTAAAAAATTTGAAAGTATAATCGCAATTTATTCTCTAATTTTTCTTTTCTTTTGTTTTATTTACATAGGAAGATGTATTTGTCATTTTACTTTTTTTTTTATTGAGAAAATGACATTAATGAAATGTGAAAATAAGGGTGACAACTGACAATGTCAAAAAAATAAAAGATATGGATGTTTTGTACAATAATATTGTGTAAAATTATTAAAAAATGACACAATGTATTTGTCATTTTACTTTTTTTTTTTATTGAGAAAATGACATTAATGAAATGTGAAAATAAGGGTGACAATGTCAAAAAATAAAAGATATGGATGTTTTGTACAATAATATTGTGTAAAATTATTTAAAAATGACACAATATCACTTTCATTAAAAAATTATGTTTGTCACTAAAAAAGTGACTGGTATTCAAAAAATTGACAAACACTCAAAAAAAAGTGACAAATGTCTTTTTAAAAGTGACAAAATACCAATTAAAACATTGGAATCAATTTAATAAAGTGACACGATCACCGTCCATTCTCTTTTCCCGTTCACCACCGAACATCTTTAAGTCAATTTACTGACAAAAATACCAATCAAAATGTCAAGCATCTTTGAGTCAATTCTCTACCACCGTCGTCAACCAACTCAACTAACTCATTAATCATTTAAAAAAATAGAACTTTTGAAAGTAAAAATTAATTTATAAAGTTTAGTCTCATTTTTTTATTGATAATATCACTTTTATTAAAAAGTGATGTTTATCACTCAAAAAGTAATAGAAAATAATAATAATAAGTGACATAAATTTTTAAAAAGTAACAAAAAATAAAAGAAAAAGTGACGGACTAAAAAAAGTTAGTTAAATTAAAAAGAGTAAAAAAATCTGAATCAAAACCTTATAATATATCATTTTATGCAAATTCAATCACTCCAACAATTAAGATCATACACGTTATGTTTAACCGCTCTTCATTATGTTCGATATTATTTATTATTGATAGAAATAAATATTGTAAGTAGACATCATATTCACCTAGGGATGGCAAAATGGTCAAATAGTTCATCGGCTCAGCTCGTTAAAGCTCGGCCCATGGGCGGCTTGGGCGAGCGGGGGATTTGCTCAACAAGGTAAGCTCGCGAATAACCCACGAGCCTCGTAAAAAGTGTGAACAAACTCATCAAAAATGTAAAAAAAAAAGTTATAAAAATTTTAAAAAAAAATTGAGCTCGTTGGCTCTGCTCGGCTGAGCTCGTGAGCTTGTGAGTTGAGCTCGACTCGTCACTTTGACAAGTCGAGCTTGTGGCCCATTGTCACCACTAATCCTATGAAATGCAAATATTGTTTGCCAAATAAAATAAACAAGTTTAAGTACAGACTTTTGAATTTATGGTATGCAATTTATCTGTGTTTGAAGGGATGATTATGCAGTGGATCGAGTAAACTGAAGTTGCTCTATGTTGGATGTCCCTTCAACTATTAAAACATAAATTGTTTATTTTCCCTCTCATATTGCATAATCGTGTCTCTCTGCAACTTTTGGCATAGTGTATTTTTTTTTTTATATCTTAGTATCTTACAATCCCTTTTGCATCTCTTTTCTCTTTCAACTTCTCTACTATCAAATCTCATGACATGAATAACGACATAAATGTCATAAGCGAAGTGTACATCTCTACTCAAGACCTTCAAGTCACAATAGAGCAGAGCAACAGAACATGTCCTGCCACTTATATCGAACCCTTGTACCTCTAGGACAAAGCTTCAGGAAACTTGACAGATTTCTATAATCACTTATCCTTCATGGGATATCTACCACATCAAAGGTGTTTCCAAAACGATGCATGCTAGGAGATTCACCAGTCATATCGATGTTGACACCAAAATCATCATTTTGTTTTAAAGTTGTCAGAAGCTCTTATGTCAAAGCAATTACTTGAAATCATAGAAATTAGTCAGTCTAAACTAAAAACACAAATTATTTACCCTGCAATAAATTAAATAATGGATGAATTTTGTACTTTGAATTCAAATTGGCATCTGAAATCACGGGAAAGAGCAAGTTGTCCATCACCAAACATAGAACACATGCATTGGAATCAAGATAGAAGTGATGGACATCTTTTATAAAGTCTCACACTCTAAAAGCCTGTAAATTTCATGGTTGAAGCCATGTTAACACTATTAACGTCGTCATAATACAAATAAAACTTTACACACTAGACAATTGACACGAGATTTGATTTTATGACTCTACTTAAAATAATTATAGCAACAATTTAAATCTTATACTACAAAATAGAATTAAGAAACATTAATATAATTCAAAAATTATTGAAATTACCCGCTGTGAGGGGTTCGAGCAGGACGATTGGAAGTTGTAGATTCATAAGTAGGTTTTATATTGGCCGCCTCTGTAACATCGTCGTTGAGCAGCTCCTGAATAGTGGAAAATTTAACTAAACTGGATTTAGATACGCATTTTAGTACAAATGCATGTGGCGACATTGAGGCCCCGTTTGATTCCCATTTTAATTCTCATTCTCATTCTTCTACTCATTTTTAACCACACATTCTTCAATAAAATAATATTTTCTATCACATCAATAACTTTTCCTTTTTTTTCAACCACACATTTCCCATCATATCACTATTTCAAAATGCATTTTTTCCAAATAATGCCTATCAAACACACTCTGAAACTTGAATTCTGGTAGCAGTTCCAACTAGAATTGGGGTACAAAAATATGGATTTTGGGAGATTTTGCACACGTTCCATTGATGAAATTTGTGAGGGTAGAGAGAGGGACTTGTAGGTTTTACTTTCTCTGTGTACTAGAATTGAAGCGGAGAAATTGAAAGGTATACTAGAATCGTGATCGTAAAAATATTGGGATTGGGGTTTTTGATTTGGGATAGGGGATTAGAGCGTATTAATTACATTATTAAAGATTTTAATTAGTTAATAAGGCATTATTCAAATTCTTTAATTTTTGGGGGTAAAGGGTCTAATTTTCCCAAGAATATATCTATAATCTATAGTCTAAAATATATTAAGCATTTGGTTTTGATTAAAATCTGATTTTAATTTTAAGTTAAAGTCAACAATTAATTTTAACCATATCTTCTATGAGATTCACAACATTTCAATCATATATTTCATCAACTGTTATTCAACTCTACTAAAAATCTTATTTTAATCTATATCAAACATCAAACAGGGCTGAATATCACATCAGTTGATAATAATTTTTTGGACGATTTCAGTCATACTACAATTCAATTATTTCAACAATACATTACTTTTTATTTTTCAATATGTATTTAAAATTCAATTATGCATTTCACTATTTATGTGCATGCATAATAATTAACATTTATTTTTAGAGGCTTGCATCTTTCTCACATTTAGATCAAAATAGTGCAAATTAATTACACTTTATATGTTTTTGGGGATATTCTATTGCACTTATTTATTTTCAATATTATTCATTTAATCTATGATATAAATTTATTCTCCAAGTTCACGTACACACCATTTTGTCTAAAAAAAATTTCAAGATTATGGGTATATAAATTATTATTTTTATATTCATTAATTCAAATTAATTAATTTCCGCGTCCATGAATGTAATTTGATTATTCTCATGAGTGTTAGACATAAATAAATTAATCTCTCAATTATTTAGCCCTTGTTTGAGCCTCATTTTGGGGAAAATAATGAATTTTTGAATAGTGTATTGATGAAAATATGTGGTTAAAAAATAAGAATTTTTTTTTAATTTGTGTGTAATATTATTTTATTAAAGAATGTGTGATTGAAATGATCTCAAAACATTGTTGAAAAATGATTTTTTTTTTTTTTTCAAAAGAATGGGCTCAAACAAGGGCTTAAATTGTTTTCAAAAATTGGTTGTTATTTCATTTCAATCCGCATCATGGAATCAAAGGTTGTAAAATACATATCGATGTATGAAAATAAATAGTCCATTAAAGTGACGGTAATTTGAAAGGGTTTAAGTCGAATCTTATTCCAACAACGCTGCAAAAATTTGATATTTTGAGGCTCATCCTAATTGACAATGAGGTAATACGTCTACTACGATGACTATTTATTTTATAATTACATTATCCATAAAACGTCCTTAATTTTAATCTTAATAATGAATTATTAATTTAATTATTTTTCTTTGTTCATCGTTTTCAAACTTAAAGTAAAACAATTTATGAAATTTTTTCTGTGTAAATGTATGCAGCCAAATCTCAATTAAATTCCAAATTATATGCCTTGAGGCATACACCTTGGTAAGTCATGGCTTAGATCTTGACATTTAAGTCCTACAAATTATGAAGGATACTTATTCAAATTCATACGGAATCAGTTTCTATTCATTTTTGTTTTGCAATAACAATCAACAAGGTCCAAGGACAGATAATACCTCATGTTGGAATATATCTTCCACAAAATGTATTCTATCAGGGACAGTTATACGTTGCACTTTCAAGAGGGATTTCTATGGCAACTATTAAATGTTTTAGTCAAGTCAGATACAAAAAATAAAGTTTACAAAGAGATTCTCATTGAATAAAAAATTCATTTCAAATAAACAATTATTTTAACTATTTTTTATATTTACACATCTTCAAATATTATTTTACAACACTTATAGAGTTTTTCAGAATAACGTACAATGCATGTTCACATTTGACTAGTAATTACAAAGGTTTCAAGATACACTTTTCACAATGTCACAATCACAAAAACACAATTGTACGCTCACTTTTAACTAGTAATTACAAAAGTTTCGAGATACACATTCACAATTACAAATCACATAAGGTCACAATCACAAAGATACAAATTGTAAGTCACAATTATCAATTTAGTCACAATCACGTATTTTTGGGTCATGTACTGATTATTGGCTACAAATTATCCATTTTATTGATCACAATCACAAAATAATATGTCACAAACACTCTTCATCCTACTTAATCACCACTTCACCACCACCACCAACCATCATTTGCAAATTGACCCTAATATAGAATTGCAAACAAGGGCTTGCAATTTCACAAATTACACTAGAGACCACCCGTCCCCAAACCCTAATTTCTCCTCTTTTCTCTACAACTTCACGCTGCTGCAACAACAACGATGTCCTCCACAACAGCGTCAAGGTGCCACTGCAGCCGTTGTTGATGCAACAGTAACGACGTCGAGAATGTTGATGTAGTCGTTACTGCTGCAATAGTAGCAGTGCTTAACGCTGCTTACGTGGTGGTGACAAACGGGTGTTGTCAATGGCAGCATGGTGGCAATGGCGAGCGATGGTGGCGGGTGGCAATTGTGGTAGTGTGGGCATGATTGTGATTTAGGGAATGGATAAAAGAATAAAGGGTTGATGGATTGGTGGGTAAGATACACCTGATTTTTTAAAATAAAAATCGTATACCTTATTTTTGAATCGATAAGTTAAAAAGTAGGCGTGAGAATAATTTCCACTTTGATAAATTGTAATATTAATTGGATAAAAAAGTGGAAATGCAATATATGAGTTTTTAATTAAAATTGAGTAATACGTGTAATTCCCTCCTAATATTGTCCTCATATTGGCACATGTTTGGTTTCTATTAAAATGAGTTTTTTAAGGAAATGTGTTTTGAAATAGTGTTTTTTTTAAAGAATGGTTAAAAAATAAAAAATGTATTGAATTTACGTGTAACATTATTTTATTTGAGAATGTGATTAAAAATGAGTTTTAAAAAATGTATTTTTTTGCAAGTTGAGCCCAAACAGGGTCTAGATATGGCAACTAGTGTTGGAAATTGGTTTAAATTTTAGACAAATTTGGTTAATAGAGTGTTTGGTGGGGATTAAAATTGAATTTTTTAGTAAATTGTAATAGAAGTTTTTTAAATTTGTGGTTAAAAAATTTTGGAATCCATGAAAGATGTGGTTAGTATCGATTGTTTGGTTTTGACTTAGATTAAAATCATATTTTAATCCAAACCAAACAGACATGAAGTACAATGTGAAAAATTATTTTCGTGTCAACTTAGGCCAAATATTCAAACTTGATCCAATAGTCAAATTACATATATAAATAGACTAACTTGTTTTACTCATCGAGTAGATTATCGTGGTATATTTGAAATCTCAAAAATCAAAACCAATTCCAGATGAATGAGAAATTGCGATCCAAAATTGGAAGAAAATAAAGAAAAATTGGCCTGGATTTTTACCTAACTCTGTCGCTCGCCTATAACTCAAGTGACAGGCTAGTGAGAGGAGGGCAAAAAGGTTTCCATTAAAACTTTGACACTGGTGCTCGAGGAACAGGCTAGCAACATCAACAGATACTTTTCTACGTAAAGTTACGATGTTTGGTATGCATCACTTTCACCCATAACCCCTCATCCTCTATAAATAGGACTCTTTGGACGTCCATGATGCATCTCATATCACTTTTGTATTGAACATTGCATAAAATCACTTGCAAAACTCTCCAAAAATCATTTCAATACCATTTCTTCTTCTAGAGGAAAATTTTTGTTCAATATTTCTTGTAACTTGTGGTTGGGAGACAAGTGCCATAAATCATAAGTATCGTTGTGAGATAATTTTGTCTTTAAGAAAGAGTATAATCACTTGCCTCAGATCGTTTTCCACCTTCATTTTATTTGCACTCTTCTTCTTATTTTTTTTCTTCCATAAAGTTTAACTACGCTAATGCGATTTAATTTTTTTTTTTTTTAACTTCGTCTTCATTTGTTCATTACTAAACAACCCTTTTACTACCATATTTTGGCACAACAACCTTCAAACAAAATTTGTGTCTGTGGTTGTTTTGTGAATACCAACCCGTGATCTTCATCTTTGAAATAAGCTTTACGTGCTATTCCCTTCTCGTTATCGGTTATACATGCATTGAACTTATGTTTGTGTAACAGAAATGAATACCATTAAGACAACTTCAAGTCAAACAATCAATGGTACGAATTATGTGGTTCTAGACCACTTCAAAATACAACGATCCCATATGAGGAAAATCGAAAAAGTTTGAAGGCGTGGATTTCAAGAGATGACAATAAAAGATGTTCTTCTATCTTACCACTCTAAATTCGACAAATTTTCTTAAAGAGACTGCACTAGCGGTACAAGAAGGTGAAAATAATCGTGAATCAATTATTGCTTTGCATGCATGAAAGTACTCGAACTTTTATGTAAAAAATATATCCTAAACGGACTGAACAGTACACTATATAGAGTTATAGTTCAAAGGACTCGGTCAAGGATCTATGAAATTCATTGGAAAAGAAGTACAAGACCAATGATGGAACAAAAAAGTTCATAATCGGCAAGTTTTTGAACTACAAGATGGTAGACTCCAAAACAGTAATAAATCGAGTGCAAGAACTTCAAATTCTACGACATGACATACATGCTGAAAGGATGGAATTAAGCGAATCTTTCTAAGTTGCAGCCAACATTGAGAAACTCCCTCCTATGTGGAGAGACTTCAAAAATTATCTCAAACACAAACGCATTGAGATGAACTTGGAGGAACTTATAGTCCGATTGAGGATTGAAGAAGACAATAATAAAATCGAAAGAATGTTTATTGTCCAACTTGGAGCAAACTTTGTTGAAACTGGTTCGAAAGTTGTCAATAAGAAGCGCAAGATCTCCGGTGATGCATCGAGAAAAGACAACTCTAAGAAAGTCAAAAAGTTCAAAGCCAACTCTAAATTATATGATCAATTAAGTATCAAGAGAGTTAGGCTAACATTTCAATAAATAGCAATGAGTATAGCTCAAGCGTTAGTTGTTGAAAAAATTTAACGAGATAAATGTTTTTCACAAATTTGATCACTCAAAAAGTTTTTCAAGAAATAAATATTTTGATCTTCTAAAGATTGAAATTATAGTTAGTTGAGATCAATAAAAGCCCACTTAAATGGTCAAAGAAGATTGCTTCGAATGAGGAAGGAAAGTGGTACTTATAGCACTCAAATCGGTATAAATTCTGTTTATCCGGACGTAGGATCCGGACGTCCAATCGGGGTACGAACGAGGTAAAAACTAGCCGTTTGCGTCTAGGACAAAACGGTAAAAAAAATGACCATTGGCCATCCGGACGTCCAAATGGGCAGAAATGCTCCCAGACGATTTTCTTCGTGATTAATTTTATCAATGTAAGTTCTTGAAGGATTCTCTCACTTATTTTGTAAGGATAAGTATTTTTGTAAATAAAATCATTGAGTCGAAATATTTATCTTTTAAAAATAATTTTTATGCAAGTATTTTTGTGACATGAATTTGTTCTCGTTGCATAAAGATTATTTTGAGCTATAGTCGATACTAAGAATTGGCGTGTTTTACATATGAATTCAAAGCATCTATATCTAATGTCTTGAATTTTGATGATCGATATTTTCTCCAATGTAATTTTTTGACGTGAAAGCTCGATTTTCGTCTCTATATTCATCAATCGCCATTTTTGTTTCTAAGTCGATCAACAAGCGCCAAATTCATTTGTCCATGTGCACGTCTTTTGATCTCAATTTTCGTGTTTTCACTAATGCAATAATCACTACCAACACTCGAAATCAATTTGTTAGAAATAAACACAGTTTGTTTGTGATATTCAAAACGAGAAGTCAACCATTTAGGTCAATAGTGTATACATAAAACATACATCAAATGCCTATGTAATTGTATGTTTATATGTAGACGACATGTTGATAGTGGGCAATAGTCAAGATATGATGCTAAACACTAAGAAAATACTAACGAATTATTTCAATATAAAAGATATGGGTGTGACTGACAATCACGTTAGGGATTAAGATCTCTAGAACATCAAAAGAAATTGTACTTTTCCAATCTTACTACATTAAAAATATGTTTAAAATACATAATGTATTTGTGGAATGTCTTGCGAAAATCCCGTTGACGCAAGTTTACACTTAATCAAAAATACTGTGAATGTGTGTCACAACTAAAGTATTCTTAGGTGATTGACAATCTAATATATATTACAAATTGCACTCGGCCAGAGATAGTTTTTGCTATGAATAAACCTAGTAGAATCACTGGTAATCCATGTCATGATCATTGGAAGACTTTAACAAGAGTTCTTAGGTACTTAAAAGTATACTTTAGCCTATGGATTACATTTCTCAAAATATCTAGCGGTATTGAAAGAATATTGTGATGCAAATTGAATATCCGATATGAAGGATTCTAAGTCTACTAGTACTTATGTATTTACCATTGGTGAAGTTGTGCTATCATGGAAGTTGACAAAGTAAACATGTAGAGCTCAATCAATGATGGAATCTGAGTTCATTAATTTGGACAAAGTAGGAGAAGAAACATAATGGCTTCGTAACTTTTGAAGGATATTCCATGTTGACTGATAAGTGCGCTTTTGCACACTTATTAGACACTTTTTGGGATTTAACTGTGATAAATTTGAGTATATTTCTACCCATAATTGTGTACTTTTTGTATTTATAGGTCAAAACCCTGAATTGGAATGAAATGGAGGCAAAACGAGTGAAAAAGGACTTCAATTGCACAAAAATGTGAAGTTGGGGACTAACTTGCACTTGATCAAAAGATGGAGGGCTTTGACTGCAATTTTGGAAGGGCCTAATTGTAATGAAGATCAAAATATGATGACCAAATTGTACAAGTTCAAAAATGAGGGACCTGGCGTGCAAATATTCAAGGACCTGAGCTGCAAATTTTGGAAGAATCATGCGATCGCATGGATCAAAGAGTTGCGGCCGCATGGATAAAGCCGAGACGTCAAGTTGATTAAATTTCTCTTCTATGCGACCGCATAGGATTGAACTATGCGGCCGCATAGAGTTAAAAAATTCAATGGCGGTCTATTTTCTTTGCACGATTTTTTGGTCAAACTTTGGTATTATTTTTAGATTGTTTATTAGTTGATATTTGAAGATATTTATTTTGTATCTAAATAATATCTCAAAATATCTATTTTATATTATAAACAATTCAATATCTAAAATATCTTATTTATATTATTTTATATCTAAATATCCTATAATATCTAATATCTAATAATATATATTAGTACCTAAAAATCCTACCATATCTATAGTATATATGTGGCACAAACTCTTCTCTTTTCTCCTCTCTCTCTTCTCTCCCTCTTTTCACGTTTTTACCTTTCTTTTCTTTTTATTTTTTTTAGTTTTTGTTTTTCTTTCTTTTCTTTTTATTTTGTAGTTGTTTCTTGTTTAATTAGCTCATGTTTAGAAGAAATTAAATGGAGCAAGGAGATAACAAGAAGAAATCTTGGTGAAAGTGAAGAAAACAAAGCCAAACTACAAGGGTTTTATCTTTATCTTTGTTTATTTTCATTATTTACCAAGTTTGATATGTATTGAATTAAGAATCTCTTTGTTATCACTTTTATAAAATGAGTTAAATATATTTGTGTTGGAGTTTATGTTAAATCTTAACTTTAATTTCATTAATATCGATATATATTGTTAGAAATGCATTTGTTATCAAAATAATGGTGTATTGATTATTAGTTTAAAATTGCTTCATTTATTTGATCAATAGATGTTGTGGTTAGGTATTTGGTGTAATTATTGAAAAATAGTTGTACTGATTAGGCCGAAATAATTGATACCATAGGTTTGTATGGTTCCGACTATACGCGTTTAGATGATCTAGAAATAGACATCTACCTTATGTGACCCGTTGAGTATTTTCACAGCAAGTTAATGCGATTGGTTAATTTTGTATCGACATAGAAATATGTGGTATAATTTAATTAATTAGGGTTAATATCGCTCGAAAGAGGATATTAATTTAAAATTGGAGAATCGGGTCTAACTATGTATTTTGGTAATTTGCATGCACGTTATTGAATTGATGTTAATGAAATAAAGGTTAAGTGAAATCATAAATTTCAACCACTTCTAAATCAAAGATTCAACTTCTTTTTAGTTTGCTAGTTTAGTTTTTTCGTAATTAGGTTTAGTTTTATTTAAAATCATTTAATTGTGTGTGTGCGTCCGTCGTTGTTAGAACCAAAATCGATTAGAGTACGTAACTTCAAAGTAACATTCCTCGTGGGATCGATATTCGGACTCAAAAAGTCCACTATATTACTTGTTCACGACCCGTGCACTTGCGGCATCGTTTCGAAATTAGCGAACATTGACCCAAACCAGTACCTACAATAAGTATACATTGTAATAGTCAATCGGCTCTTGGAAGGGCTCAAAGCAGCATATATAATGGTAAGTCTAGACATATACGTCACAAACACAATATCATTAAGCAATTGATCTCTAATGACATCATCTCCATAGATTATGTGAAATCAAAGGAGAACATCGCAGATCCACTTATGAAAGGTTTGTCTAGAGATCAAATACGTTGTCTATTGAGATGAATGTGATTAAAGCATACTACGCAAGAATATTTGTAATGGTAACCCTATTTTGTTAACTAGAGATCCCAAGATTTTGATTCAAATGGACAACTAAGTTATGAGGATTCAATAAAGCACTTAGGAAATTATTTCCTAATTCAATCCTATGATATTAAAGTATTTTTTTTGTAGAGTGATCAAAGGTTAAGATGCATTTTTAATGATTCCTATATCTTGATTTAAGTCAAGTGGAATAGAGCAGAATGCTCTCAATAGGAGGTCACTTGTGTAAGTGTGAAGTATGACCATTTCAATGAGAATTGTTCGAGGCTACCTCATAGCGGTTTAGAGCCAAATTGAACCAAGTCATGAGAACCATGAACAGATTAGAGAAGACATATGTGTGACTATTGTTGTCTTGGCTTATACTAACGACTGAATGGTTCAACACATCACGTTTAACAATTAGCCAAGTAAGTTTTGATTGTATTTCACTAAGGAAGGTTCAAAGCTGGAAGCTACTTTACCCGATGCAGTATTTTTTCGCTTTCTCTACAATGCTTAATTTTTCACATTGCATATGAATATGCATATTCGAATTTTCAATCATGTGGGGGGATTATTGAAAATTGGTTTAAAATTGAGAAAAAATTGGTTAAGTATAATGTGGAAAAGTGACTTTCGTGTTAATTTCGATCAAATATTCGGACTTGATCTGATAGTTAAATTACAAATATAAATAGACTAACTTGTTATATTCATCGAGTAGATTATTGTGGTATATTTGGAATCTCAAAATCAATTCCGGATGAATGAAAAAATGCGGTCCAAAGTTGAAAGAAAATAGAGGGAAACTGGCATGGATTATTGTCTAACTCCATCGTTCGCCTATCGCTCGAGCGATGGGCAGACGAAAAGGTTTTTGTTAATTTTTTTGACACCGACTCTCAAGCGAGAGGTCAGCGACAAGCTAGAAACAATAATAGATGCTTTCCATCGTAAAGTTGCAAGGTTTGGTACGCATCACTTCACCTACAACCGTTCATTTTCTATAAATATGATCATTTGAACGTCTATAATGCATCCCATATCACTTTTGCATTGAACTTTGCATAAAATCTCTTGCAAAACTATTCAAAAATCATTTCAATACCATTTCTTCTTCTAGAGAGAAAATTCTATTAAAAGTTCGCTGGAACTCATGGTTTGAAGTGCTTCTAACAAGTTGAATCTGTTGTATCTCAAGAGACAAGTGTCATAAACCGTGAGTATCGTTGTGGGGCAATTTTATCTTAAGAAAATAGTGTAATCACTAGCCTCGAATCATTTTCCACCTTCATTTTAATTCCTCTTTTTTGTTTTCCATAAAGTTTAATTACGCTCATGCTATTTATTTATTTTTAACTTCATCTTAATTTGTTCGTTACTAAACAACCATTTACCACCTTATTCTGCCACAACAATTAGACGGGGCTCTCCCATTTCTAGCATCACAAAGGATTTTTGAATGGTAAGGCTGATCAAGGATTAAAATATTTAATTTTTCATCTCATTTACTATTTATTTGTTTTGTAGTCTTTATCTATTTAAATTTAAAAACGTGAAAAAAAAAATAAAAAATAGGATCGTTCTCTTCCCAGTTCCCAAATATTAATAATGTTACTTATCGTTAGCTGTCATCACCATATCTCTCAACGTGGGAGTTGGCTCCCTATTCATTATCAAAAGATTAAAAATAGAAAAAGGGGAGAAGCTTATAAAGGGAGTTGGCTCCCTATTCATTATCAAAAGATTTACAAGCTTTTAAAGGGGAGAAGCCTGCTCAAGTGCTTATAAATATACAATTTAATATTTAAATTTAGTAGTTATTTGGGATAGTTTAAAAATATGCAAAAAAAATTGAGGTTTAAATCAAAAAATTAATTTTAATATACATTTTTTAGCCATGATGTTATCAAATTTCGCATTCTCCTAAATGACCTCATAGTGCAATCTTTATCCTAACCCATAACTTTAATTAGTGCGGGTGGGGTGGGGTGCAAGCGTGGTGGGTGCGTGGGGGTTGAGTTGGGGTTTAGTCCCAGCCAATCTCCACTTTTTGTGGGTAAAATTTTCTATTTAATCGTAAAATATATATTAGTTCGACTTAATTAACTTTTTAATCATGTATTTTTTCAACTTTTATCAAAATATGTTAAAACTTTTGTCATACAATTCGTTAATTATGTAAAACTCGAATAATAAACTATTGGACACTATGTACAAAAAAATTGATGAAGATTTATGTCACAAAATTTACGTGATTTAACAATATCCGAGGGGGGGGGGGGGCGAGGGGGGGCTTGGCTATAGCACAGTCGTGACCCTGCTCATAAGCAAATTGATATGTAAAAAATGGAAATTTTAGTCCAAATTCATGGGGAAATCAAAAGGAACAAAAAAATTGGAAAATTTCAAAACTAAGAGATTAAGTATTAACCATTTCAAAACTAAAAATAAAGGTTTCAAATTTCAAAAATCAAATATTTATTAAATTTATTTATGATTTAATTAATTAATTATATATTTTATTGATTAAATATATTATGGTCACATATATATGTAATTTGGTCACAAATCAACGATTTATTTAGTCATATATTATTTTTCGATTACAAATCAAAAATTTATATGTCACAAATTATTTTACATTCACAATTTAAAAAAATTTATAGGTCACAATTTGTTCATCGATCATAAGTCATAATTTATTTATTGATCACAAATTACAAATGTAACAATTTACAACTTATTATATAGCCACAAGTTATTAAATTATCGATGACAAATTAATAATTTTTTAAGTCATACATTATTTCTTGGTCACAATTTATCATTTTCATTGGTTACATATCATTTATTAATCACAAATTAATCAATTTAATGGTCACATTCAACCAAATCGTTTTGTGATCACTGCCAACACTAGTGACCACCACATCACAATGTCACCAGCTGCATTGCCACCCAAAATCGCCGCCGCCAAAATCACTCCCACCCTACCCACAATCACAACCACAACTACTGCTAGACTACGACTATCGCCACCAACATACGCTCCACAACCAGATCCAACATACCCTCTGCCACCATTGGATCCAACAAAGCCACCGCCACCCAAACTGTAGTGTTAACATCGTCACCATCACCGTCGAACACAATAGCCTGCACCCATCATCTAGACCATCCATCCATTGCCGAACACTACCGCGACCACAACTAACAACAAACACCACAACAGAGCTGTCACCACCACAACCAGAGCCACCATAGCCAGATCTTAGCATCGTCTTACATTGTTAGGCGAGGGACACCTCCACGATGCTGCATTTTTTGTGCAACGTCGGACTAAACGCCACATGGGGCGCTACAAATCGCCCGCAACAGTGCAATTTTGCAGCGTTGCGTGACAGCTAAGGCACCATCGCTGCGTGTCGACACCCACCATTTGAGATGTTAACCGATCGACGGCTACTTGGTAAACAAAGAGAATGGAGAAAATGATTAGGTTTAGGGAAGATGGATTTAGGGTTTGGCCTAGGAGTGTGGGTGTTGAAATTTATTTTTTATATTTACTTTATATTTTATGTTTAATTAAAAAATATTTGATTTTTGAAATAATAAACTTGTCATCTGAGTTATGAAGTGAGATCTTCAAATTTATTAGTATCTATAATTTCCACATAAAAAATTAGCCTAATCCAAAAATTAATTTTTGCCCAATTAACTTCGTTCAACCTAATACCAACGTTAAATTATTCAAATTTAGTTTAAGCTTGTGTTTGGTCCCCCCCCCCCCCCTTTTTTTTTTTTTTTTTTTCCCAAGATATAGTATTTAGAATAGTGTTTTATGAGCGAATGTGTGGTTGAAAAAGAAGGAAAAAAATTCGGTTTACGTGTAGTATTATTTTATGGAAGATTGTGTGGTTGAAAGTAATAGTGATAAAAAAATATGATATGATAGGAGGCCAAACAAGGTCTAAGATTCTACGACAATTCCATATTTATTTTATTCACATTCATGATACACAAATAACTCGTACGAAAAAAATTAATTACTTTTAATAGCATGAGCTATCACATCTTTGATTAAGCTTAAAAGTAATTAATTTTTTTTGTACGTATGTTTTCATTTATTACTTATTTATACTTGTGAATTAAAAATTTATTTATTTCAATCATGAAATGGATGTTATTATCAAAATAAGTAATATGCTCTATATTTAATTTTATTAGTAAAAAATATATTTGTTTGAACTTTGTCACGAGTGTCTGAAAATATATTCCGACCCATTTTGTCACAAGCATCATAAGTATAACCTTTTAAACTAAATATCGTGGGTATAGAGCATTTTTTATGGTATAAGTTCATTGAAAAAAAAAAAAAAAAAAAAAAAACTTCACAGCCCACCCTAACAAATCTTTTTGGCTCCGCCCATGAACAATATACTTGTACATTTGTTTGGGTGAGATTTTTCAAAGTGAAAAATAATTTTTTTATAAACTAGTTAAGAAGTAGAAAAAATTCATGAATTCCATCAAATATTTGATTGAAATGATTTTGAGAAAAGAATGATTCTAAAAAATTCCGCTCCAGCAAACAGATATGTACGGGATGGACTCCAACTTAATTCTTTGCCGTTAATATAATGAAAATACATTAAAGCATCTCTTAAGCAAAACCAAAGCTCGCAAACAATAATTATCACCAAAATGAGAATTAGGGAAAGAAAAGATCTCCCTTTTTCATTGAAAGTTCTTTCTTTTACGTCATATTTTATCAAACTAGACAGTCTTATTTAAAACCTTGCCTACATCCCCCCACCCCCCCCCCCCGGGCCCCTTCAGTTCCATTTAACCAAAATCGTGTTTGGGAAACTCTTTAATCATAATAGATAAAAAAGAATGTAAATAAGTGATTAGTACTTTTAATCCCACCAAATATGTGTATAAAAAGTGATTTAACAAATTATAAACAATTTATAAACGGTCACCAAACAAGAGGTAAATTGTAGAACCTCCTTTCCTTTTCACTTTTCAATCGCGATTGGTATTTGATTAACAGGTCCTTGTACTTTTTTTGGCGTTGCTGCCAAAAAAACCTCCTAATAAGCACTCTCAAACATATGATGCGGTTCATTCTCGTTGTGAGGTTAAGCTACAAAAGGATGAAAGTTTCTCAATACATTGCGCCCATTTTCAAAATGGTACATGACATCCTGTCTTCAGTACAAATAGGAAATTTATAGTTGTAAGAGAAAAGGTACAATGACAAAGTTCCATGCTCGGAAACATAAAATGCAAAGCATACAGAATTATTACTTCTACACATCAGATGGTGTTCATAGAGTATCAAGCAACCAAGAGAGTGCCTAAAGTGAAACATGAAGCACATAATCAGTGCACCCTACGAAAAATTCCATGCAAATAGCCGCCACTCATGACAAGTGATACAAAGGAGACGATACCAGCTGGAAAAATCTTCCCTGACTTCTTAAAGCGCAAACCCATCACTCCTAGAAGAGAAACCGACATCCCAAAACCAAGAGAAGATGCCAAAACGGGATAAGTAGGAAGCATTGTATAAACAAGATACAATAGCAAGGCTGATCCTCCGCCCGCAATCAGAGACTTCTGGCTTCCACTCTTCAAATAGCCCATAAGTCCACCAACTCCCACTAGGATAGCATAACCGAGTGTCAATTTTTGGGACATTGAAAGTGCCTTCGCTTTCTTGTCACTGCCCTTGTTATGATCATCACTTTCGCCAGATCCCTCACTGCCCCCCTTATCATTACCGCCATCGTTGCCGCCTCCACCGCCACCATTGCCTTTTGAACCACCAAGATCATCATTAGAGCCACCAGAATCTGGGAGGACATCAATACCTTCCCCAGCTGAATCAACTGTAAATGTAGTAGGCATCTTAGAGTCTGAAACAACATGGACTCTCATGCTCCGGGAAACTTGCTTTGGCTGTGCACAAATGGCGGGAATTGTAACCGACCTTGTCGAACAGTATCGCATACATGAGTTCTCTGACAATGATGCCTGGATACGACCTACGGAAGCCAGTCGTCGAATTGGAACTCCAAGCTGAAACCGGGGCAACAGCAGTAAAGATGACTTTGAAACTGCCAAAAGTTCTCCCATGTGAACTGAATTTGGGCACCAAGCTTAGATATCTTGTACAGATCTTTTATGTAAAGAAAATTGACCGATTATCAGGATGGTGTTTCTTCTGATCTAGTGTACTCTGCAGCAAATTCCACAAAAATCAATCTTCCATTCACTGTCTGCAGTGGCAAATAAACGTAAAATGTAGATGAAATAGCAGCACACCCAAAAGGCACAATACACCAACGTGACAAAGATGCAAAGTGGCAGGTCAACAAATGTTCATACAAGAGGTAACCAAACATCCACTATGGGGAAGTAGACAAAGAACACAGTAATGCAAACAGCAACATCATCTTCTTCGTGTGCAATAATTAAGACTTCTATGAAAAAGCCTTCTTTTATTTGAACATGAGACTAACACGTGAAAAAACACCAAAAAAACTGTAGAAATAAATTGACAGGAGGCCAAGCAAATACAGGAACTGGAAACCTTTAAGCCTCAAACACGGTCAAACTCATCTAACTTTTAAAACTCAGATGCTCCATTAACACTTGTCAGTATCAATAGCTTTATTAGTCTATACACTAAATTCGTCAGTACCAAACAGCTACTGAACCTGTGTTTCCGAGAAGCAAAAAGTAATTTCAGTTCCAATGTGAATAGTCATGGGTACTAAAAATAATAATATGACAGGATGATAAGAGTACAGCATGCTTCCTGGCTCATCAAGGTTGTAGCTTTTCAATACGCGCTACTGTTACTTCTTGAACAAAACAGTGATTCACAGTGTCTAAAGGCTAGCTGACAAGAAAATTCGGATGAGAAATTTTTTCCCTCTTTAATCGTAATATTAGTTTCTGTTCAATGTCCAACCCCCCCCACCCCCAAAATCTTGCCGAGAAATGCATAACACGTTACAATCCTAGAACCTGCAATACCTCCTGAAATGATGGAAGGAGATGCTATCAACCCTCATTGCCTCAAGTGGTTTCTTATTGCACTGGACAATAGGAAAATGGCAAGATAAATTCTATGCTAATTTTTTATTTCATTTAAGTCTTAGAGAAAAAATAATTTATATAGAAATATCAAGAGGTCAAATGCCACTAGAAGTAATCTTAACCCATTAACTCCACATTCTTCAAAGAAAATTTTGACCACTTAATATGAAAAGAAAAGTGTCCTTCGTGTGGCTTAGCATAACTTTTAAACTCATTTGACCTCCACAGTACTCTAAAAAGGTTCAAACTAAGAAGACCAATTTCTGAACCTGTAATTACATGGCTCGATTGGGACAACATTTAGAAAAATGCATTGCAATCTATGATGCTTGTTAAGAAAAAAAATGAGGGAAAAATTCACTCCAAATGTATGGATTTCAATGGTGAAGATTTGATTCTGGATCATATTATTATTCATGAATGGAAACCCAATTTGGTGATTTACAAATAACAATGTTGCAATAAATAGATAAATACAGCAATAGTTGACAATCAAAGCACGTCATATAATCGATGTCAACGGATGTCCATTATATAAATGTTAGCACAAACTACCATCACCATAGTCAACATGCGTATACATAAGCAATCATACATAACCAGTTTACCACATTAGAAATATATATAGGATCGCAAAAGTGTCTTAACCTGCCATTCATAACTTTCACTGCATTCCAGGCATTGACTTCTGATGCAAATTTCAAAAAAGCAAATCCTTTAGGCCTTCGCGTGCTTGGGGTCTTTGATAAGCCTTGCTGCATTAAAGCACAGTCATCATGCATGAGAATGAATGGAAGGTTAAGGCCAGTGCACTGAATACTAGGAGAAAGAAGAAAGCATCTCAAATTAAAACCTTTCAATTAAGAGTATGTTCGGCTAAGCTTAAATCTAAGTAAAAGTTATTTTTAAGTAACTTTTTTATTTTCCAAACCTTTTTAAGCCCCTATTTGATAGCCATTTTTAGGGAAAATGAATTTTTTTTTTTATGGTGAATATGTGGTTGAAAAAGAAGGAAAAGTTATTAATATGATGGAAAATATTATTTTATTGAAGAAAGTGTAGTTGAAAATGAGTAAAAGAATGAGAATGAAAAAAAATGAGTACCAAACAGGGACTAAGTAAAACTTACACATTCTTCAAGTAACTCTACTTACTTATTTCCAATTTTAATAAATAAAAAATCATTAATTTTAGAACCTACTCGTTCACTTATAAGCCCCTGTTTGGTATAGATTATTTAAAATTCATCTTCAACAATATATTCTTTCAGTAAAATAATTTTGCACGTAAATACATAATTTTTCCTACTTTTTTAACCACATATTCTGGAAAAAATGAAAATTCACAAAATTTATTCTCAAAAAGTCTACATCAAAGGCCCTAAAATCTAGGCCAGACATGCTCCAAATACTAGCAAATTATACCTTTACCTTTTAACCATACATTCTCCGGAAAAAAAAATATATATATTCACAAAATTTATTCTCAAAAAGTCTACATCAAGGGCCCTAAGTGAACTTTTTAAGCTTGGCAAGACATGCTCTAAATACTAACAAATTATACCTTCTGTGATTGCACCAAACGGTGAGAATGACCTTTTCAATTCTTCCGTGATGGTGTAAAATGACAATCCTAGTCTCAAGAGAATCAAGACTTATTCGATATTAGATATTTAACCCAAAAAAAATCCAGACGGTCAGAGAAAAAAATAAATAAAACCAAAAACAGATGCATACTGCTAATAAATAGCTCAGAACTAATTCTTCTTGCCATCTGAGGTAGGCATGTTCTATCAGTCACGACTGATCTGAATTTATTAAGCAATATCCAATTAGTCCTACATGAGATTCTATTCAATGAATTTTGAGCCTGTTTGCTAAGCTTAAAAAAGTAAAGTTGCTTTTAAGTAACTTTTTTACTGCAAACATGTTCGAATAACTTCTTCTTCTTTTTTCCTTCTTACTTTCAGATCGTAAATTTACTCATAAGCGAACTTTTTAAGCTTAGCCAAACATGTTCTTGATCACAAGATTCTAGACAACGCATTTTACATCTCTTTATCATACCATAGTTCTAAAATTCTTGAGATTTAACAAGATATGACCAGGTATAAAAAGAGCATAGTAAACCCGCAAATAATATTAAAAGGTAAAAAGTGGGTACCATTCAACAAATTTTTTACCTGAGTTTCGATTACTTTCAGCGGATTTCGCACCTTCCCATCACGCCGCTATTGTTTAGTGTGTGTGAGTAGAAGCCAGACTGAGAAGAATGTGAAACGGGGATTTGGGTTTTTATTCTGAAGAGTCGAGAGCGATAATGGGAAGTCGCATGGAATGTTAACACGATTTTTAGTATATGACAGGATAGCCTCAGGCCACAAGAGCGTGGTTGGCTAAACATAAAATTCCTTCTTTCTTAAGTAATCTTAAAAGTAACTTTTACCTTTTTTAGTTTAAGCAAACGACGTTCTTCATACAATTGAAAATAATTGTTATACATATTGTTTAATAGTAAACATACATTTAGTGTACTTTAAAAATAATTTGCAAATAAGTTAAAAGAAACGGAAATAGCAAGGGGTTTAAGTTCGAACCAATGACAAGAAAAAATTTGTACCTTAATTAGACGCCACGCGCAAAGAATGACCCATAATATTATACTAAAGCCAAGTTCTAGAGTTTATAATAATTGCGACAGATTTATACTGCAATAATCAATGTCATTTTAAACTTTGTTACTTCCTATATGTGATTTTGTTTCGTGCGATAACAAATATTATTTATTGGGTTTCAAAAAATTCTGACTATTTTAAGTATATTAGTCATTGTTTGATCCCATATTTACATAATATATATTTTCATTTTTTTTCTATCACACATTTTTCAATAAAATAATATTACTTGCAAACTCAAATTATTTTTCTATTTTTAATTCAATATTCTTCATTAATATATTATTTCAAAATACATTCTAAAAAAAAAAGGCTCAAACGTATTCTATAATTCATATAAACACGAATAAATTAATGTTACCATTAATAAGTTTGAGGCATTACAAAAAAATATTAGAATCAAACATTATATAGCTTCAGCCTAGGCCCTAGAGTCTATACAAAAACATTCCAGAAATGTACAAAAATGCAGGTGATAGAAGTTCTACAGACAACACATATTGATGGAGTAAGTGATAAATTTTTTAATATTTTTTATTCACACATAAAGCCGACATGCCTCTCACATCTATAATATTTCTGTGAGTTGATTTCTTTACAATCAGGTTGAATTTATTGAATTTATTAACGGTGGAATTAACGTTATTTGACGGAAAGGACCATTATCGCAAGAAATGTATGAAATGAGGATGTAAATGTCAAAATTGAAACGATAAGGACCATTTTAGCAATTAATGCAAACAATAGAGACCATTTCTACTAATTATCTTTTTGAAAACATTCAGGCCTCGATATTGAAAATTAAAACAAATTAATTTGTTTGGAAACGAGAATTTCGAGAAAAAATAATCACCATGCACGTGTATTGTCAGGATTGCATCCAAAATGTTGACATGGTAAGCACCATATGCATCACGTGTACATGATTACCTACGCGCAAATAATGTCTCTCTAAAAAATTACATCGGGGGTCCTCAAGACATTGAAAATATATCAAATAGGTTCCATACCTAATATTTAGATAATTTCACCCCCAATCTTTCATTTTTTGTAATATCTAAATTTTCAGTTCATGATTTCACCCTTTTGTTTAAATAGAACTTCTATTTTATTTTTTTTTGGTTAAAAGTACTACTTTACCTTTATGTTGAAGAGTACAACAAAAATATAAAATATATGTCAAGAAAACTAGATAATGCATATATTAAAAATCCTTTCCAACCCTTACGAAATTAGTTCATTTGAAAAGTTTACAATAGGAGTGAACACAAAACATTCAATTCACCAACCTGAATCGAAATCATAGTTTTTAAATTGTTAATTTGGGTCTACAAGGTTCCATCAACATTTCAGTTCAAAATTGAACCAAACTGTTTGGTAATAGTTTGACTTAGGTTTCAACAATGAGAATTTCTTGAAATCAATTTGAACCGTCAACTAATTTAAAAAATAAATTATTTGTTTTACCCATATTTATTAATTCAAGTTACACTTCAATAAATTTATTTGTTAGTTGGCTTCCATTGCACTCGAGGAAAATATGATTATATGATAATGTTTTTTGAAGAATGAATTTGTAAGTTTAAATTTTTTAATGTTGAATCATGTATTAATTTAAATTAATAATATTAGTATTGTAACACTTATGTTAAACGGTTTTAGATTTAGAGTATGTTTGATTCTCATTAATTGGAAAAAAAAAAAAAAAAAAGAGTTTTGAATGGTATTTTTAGGAGAATGTGTGGTTAAAAAAGTAAAAAATAAAATAAAATTGGTATATGTGTAGAATATTTTATTGTGTGAATGTGTGATTAAAAATGATTATATAATAAATTATAAAATAAATTAATGGATATCAAACAGACACTTAGTGTCCTATTGACATTTCAAACCAATGCATTTATATTACCCAATGTCATTTGACATGTCTCTGAACAGGGTTTTTGTTAGATTGTATTAGAGAGATTTCTTAAACATTATCTATTTTTGCTCATATCAAATTTAATTAAACAATTTTAGGGAAACATTTGAAATTCTCTTACATACACATTGTTTGTTTCAGATTAAAATCTGATTTTAATTTAAATTAGAGTCAAACAATCAATATCAACTACATTTTTCTTGTATCCCACAACTTTTTAACCACATATTTCAAAAATTTCTATCACAATCTATTAAAAATTTGATTTTAATTCCCACAAAACACTCCCATAATAAATAAATAAAAGTTGGAAACCGCCGCCACCAAATATTGAGAATCTACTTGCTATATTTTCAATAGATTGGGAACTCCAACTTTATTTGGAAGATGCTACAATTATAAAATTATGTACAAATTTTTTTACAAAATTGACAAATGATCGCTCCTTATTAGAGGGGGCGGCCGGGCCACATGATTTTGTACAATAATAATCCACTTTAATTTCCCCCATTAAACACTCCATTAGTCATTCCCTATACTCCCACTCCCTACGGGCCTACCCCAACCCCGCCACGGGCCGCCGCGTACGGCAGCAGCAGGCAAGTAGGATTGTACTCTCATTACCCCACCACTTTCACGTTCCATTTTCGCCTTCCACAATCACAATCAATCATCATTTTCCAGTAGCCAAATAACACAAACTTACACACATTTACTCTGTTTGCAAAAATGGCATTTGCATATCCAGTTTCTTCATGCTATTCTTTTCACAATCTCTGTTCAAACGCATTTTCACGTGAACCAAATTCAAAACCCAGGAAAAATTTAACAACATTGAACAAGATCCACCGTTTCCCCCTCTTCCATCGCCCCACCATTTGCAGGTAATCTACTTTTTATCCAGTTTTCATGGAGAGTTCTACTGACTGATGATTTTTTTTTGCTCTATTTACTTATTCACCAGAGCATTACTAATTTTTGCTAATGTAAGGATTGAACTCTTTTTCTTTAAAGATGAAAAAGTAGAGGTTCTCCACTAAACTGGAGTTCTCGGTGATCTTGTCGGGAAGCAAATCTCTCTCAACTTCACTGAGTTCGTTGTAAAGTGCCTAGAGAATTCAATTTTTTCTTTTATTTTCTAGTTGTAATGTACGATTTTTATTACTCTAATGGCTTATTTGCTTAGCATTCAGGAATAGAGGATTGCGTAATCTCTTAGCCGGATAAATGCTTTTATCAAGTATGCTTGCCATATAGTTTTTAGTCTAGACTGTTATATGGCTTGCCATCAATGTTTGCTGAGCTATTTGTTTGAATTGTCATTCACTGATTCACATGTATTATAGTGTACTAATGAATTTCATCTCTTTTTTCTTTCTATAGAACAATGTCCCTCTTATTTGTTAGAATGCTGAATGGTTAATTTTTTGTTTTAACAACAGAATAGATTACTTTTCACTGTGGGAAGGAAGGGATTCATCCAAGTCTAACATATTTGCTTCGGTAACAAGTGCAGGTTATTGTCTTTTGTTTTTTATATGTATCCAGATTAAATTCTGAAGTCATGATGGTGTATAGTGTCACTAAAAAAAATTATTTTTCGTACTGTTAACAACTCCTTTAGATGCTGTACTGGATGAAGCTGTAGAAAAAGCTCAACTTCCAAAGGGTGACACCTGGTCTGTTCATAAATTTGGTGGTACCTGTGTGGGAACTTCTGAAAGAATACGAAATGTTGCAGACATTATTGTCAAGGACAAATCTGAAAGAAAATTAGTTGTTTTGTCTGCAATGTCAAAGGTGACAGACATGATGTATGATCTAGTATTCAAGGCACAGTCTCGTGATGATTCTTATATTAATGCATTGGATGCTGTTCTGGAAAAGCACAAAACAACAGCAATTGATCTACTCGAGGGGGACGGTCTTACTAATTTCATATCTCGGTTGCATCAGGACATCAGTAACCTTAAAGCAATGCTTCGAGCAATCTATGTTGGTATATTTCTCTGTGTGTGATGCGATGCCTAATGCCTGGTAGATTTGGCAAATTTAATAAGAATAGACGTCTCCCTGCGATAGATCTGCCTCAATAGCTTTGACTTATTGAATTGATACAGTGAAAGATAGATTTGAATTTTGTCACCACATTACCTATTCCTGAAACTCTTTCTAATTTATGTAGAAAGAAGAAAGAAATATTGAAAGCTAAGTCATTGATATTCTACCGCTCTAGTTATATAAGAATCACTTGCATGTATGTAATCCCTTTGATATAGAATATGTTTATTTATGTATGCTAATGAGGGGAAAAATATGTAACACGTCTCTACACTGACCTAGATCTTTATATATATTTGTTCTGTCAATTTTCTCCAAGTGCTCCTGAACACTGGTATCATTCTTAATAGGCAATACTTTCTCTCTCTGCATGATGATGGGCTCTGATGGTCGTCATGTTCTTAGTATAAGGTTTCCATTCTTAATTAGATCTTTTGAAAAAGTTATTGGGGTTTAGTTGAATTGATATATACTTAGATACATAGATATACACGAATGCATATATAGATATGTCCTAAAGTGCTATGGCATACATAGCTACATATGTACATATCATGCTTGAATAAAAAATATTTGTTGTATGAAATATGAACCGTCGTTTTCTTTCCTTTCTGAATTATAATTCTGTGGCAATGAATATATATTCTCTTGATGCTATATTGAATTAAACCATGATGTATTGCAGCTGGTCATGCAACAGAATCTTTTTCAGATTTTGTTGTAGGACACGGGGAGTTATGGTCTGCTCAGTTGCTGTCTAGTGTTATAAAAAAGGTGCTTTGTACTGTTAATGTTTTTCAATTTTGGAGGATTACTAGTTTTGCAGGTTATGTAAATCAAGATTTTCATCCGTATCTTTGTTACAATATGTTTTTCCTCTCATTGTAGAGTGGATTGGACTGTAATTATATGGACACCAGAGATGTCCTTGTTGTAAATTGTGCAAGTTCTAATCAAGTTGATCCAGATTACCTGGAGTCTGGCAAAAGGCTGGAGAAATGGTATACTGACAACCCATCTAACATAATTGTTGCAACTGGGTTTATAGCCAGCACGCCTCAGAATATTCCTACAACCTTGAAGAGAGATGGAAGTGACTTCTCTGCTGCAATAATGGGTGCTTTATTTAGAGCACGTCAAGTCACAATTTGGACTGATGTTGATGGAGTGTACAGCGCAGACCCTAGAAAAGGTTTGTTCTAATTCATTCACTTAAGCTTTCTATTTAGACACATGGACACATTATTTTATCTTGAAAACTATTCTCCTATTACCTAGTAATGATTTATTCTGTCATGTTGCTGAAATATGCTAGCATTAGGCATAATATTTATGTCTCCTTTAAATTTTTTTTTGATTCTTTTTATTTTTTTGGCAGTGAGTGAAGCTGTGATATTGAAGACATTGTCATATCAAGAGGCTTGGGAAATGGTAGAGTTTGTCCTTGTCTCGTTCTTGTCTCAGACCTTCCAAAGATTATAATACTTGAAGATTCTTGTAATTAACAAGTTATTTATAAACGTGCAGTCATATTTTGGAGCAAATGTTTTACACCCAAGGACAATTATTCCAGTGATGAAATATGATATTCCAATTGTTATACGAAATATTTTCAACCTCTCTGCTCCTGGAACAATGATCTGCCGACCTGTTGTATGTGAAAATGAAAATGATCAGGGATTAGAATCACCTGTTAAAGGATTTGCAACAATTGACCATGTGGCCCTTGTAAATGTTGAAGGGTGGGTTTTAATTGACTGAACGGTGGCATCATTCACAGTGTGCATTTATGTGTTTGGTTTGTCTTCTTTTTCATTTTGTGGTTGAGTTGTTCCTTGCAAATGGTTTTTGCAGAACTGGAATGGCAGGTGTTCATGGAACAGCTAGTTCCATTTTTAGTGCTGTGAAAGATGTTGGAGCTAATGTGATCATGATATCTCAGGTAATTCTATTTTCTTCTACCCATTCAATGATTGTTGTAATATTCTAACTGAGAAATACTCGTGCAGGCTAGTAGTGAGCATTCTGTGTGTTTTGCTGTGCCTGAAAAGGAAGTAAAAGCTGTTTCCATGGTTTTAGAGTCAAGATTTCGTCAGGCTTTGGATTCTGGACGCCTTTCTCAGGTATTCCGTTTGGATCTAGTTGTCAATTCATATTGAAATGTTCAACGTGTCTGGTATATGTAGCTAATGTCCCATGAAGCTTATACTTGCAGCTATAATAACTGTATTGCCGATTCCTACATAACACAAAATTTCCTTATATTATACATAATCTTAGCAAAAGTAGAATGTGTAATGACGTGACTCGAAATGCATTTCTTATGATTTTTCCCTAAAGCGGTAACTTAGAATGAGACATCAGAATACTTGTTCAAGTTCAATCTTCAATGTGTCAAATTAAAATTTTTATATGCTGTCATGAAAGAAATGCAGTTGATGATCATATAAAATGAACAAAATGGGTAACATTATTTAATTTGTGGAAGTTCGACTAATTGGCATCTTGTCTACTATAGCAAATATTTTGCTTACTGACTCAGCAATATCATCAGTGGCAAGGCTTTGACTCTTAAATCATGTTACTGAAGTATTTCACCTGTGACCCAATCAGTTGTACATAAGGGATTCCAATGAAATCTGGTACTACTGTATTCATTTGTAAGCAGGATACTGTGTTCAGGTTTTGTATATTTAGTCAACATTGCTATTTGGTATGAATAGCTTAGCTTCTTCTCTTAATATCTGATGACATCAGGTTTTTGCATCATCCACTCTTAGGAAAATTGTGCTGTTCCATTTTCCTGCCTTATTTCAGAGCCTTTCTTAACTTTCATAGAATCTATGCAGATTGCGGTTATTCCAAACTGTAGTATTTTGGCAACAGTTGGCCAGAAAATGGCGAGTACTCCTGGAGTTAGTGCTACACTTTTCAATGCACTTGCAAAGGTTGGGAAAAACATTAGTTTTTACAACTTTTCTTATACTTTTCAATATCCATGGGCATTCTACTGTCAGTCTAGTCCGGCAACGTGTGGTGCTTAAATGTCATTTAAGTGTATAAAAATTATCAACATATCCAACTTACATGGTGGAAGTTTCCAATGGCAACCTTGTTCTTGGACATTTAATGAGATATTTCATTGTTTGGGAAACTATTGGACTAATTTTATTTGTTTGTGGTTTTTGAGGTAATTGTGTCATCTCTGTTCATATCAGTGCACCATATAAAGATCACTTTTTGAATTTGCTTAAAAAGTTTACCTCTAAGTAAATAAGTAAGTTTTAAATAAATAATAATTTTTGCCGATCAGAATTGAAGTAGTTTGATGGTAAGGCAAGAATTACTATATAAAAAAGTAACTTTTCTTACTTAAAAGTAAAAAGCAAGTAATTTTCCCAAACATGTCTTTTGAGACAAAAGTTTACTAAGTAACTTTTATTTGTTTTTAAGCTTAGCTAAACATGCTCAAAGACTGTTCCTTTTTACCTGCAGCAATGTTGCTATAATAATGGGTATTGTAAACCTCATATACTACTTTCATGACCTGTTACTTTTACAGGCTAATATTAATATACGTGCCATAGCTCAAGGTTGTTCCGAGTACAATGTTACTGTAGTTGTCAAGCAAGAGGATTGCATAAGGGCTGTACGTGCTGTGCACTCAAGATTTTATCTATCAAGGACCACAATAGCAATGGGTATTATTGGACCTGGGTTGATTGGTGGAACATTGCTCGATCAGCTCAGAGACCAGGTATATTTTTCATTCATTCTGATTATTCTCAGTCATTATGCATTTGGAATGTGTAATTGAAAGACTTTTACATCCAACTTTCTTCTGCATACGAGACTCTTTTGAATAAAGTAGCTATTCCTCTTGAAGTTTTACTTAATCAATGTAACACACACACACGCGCACACACACACACACACACACACACATATTGTTCACGTTCTGTGTTGATATTTTCATTTATAATTTTCCATTCTTAAATTAGCTTCAAGTTTTTGTTCAAGTAATTAAACTCGTCAACAAGACAATGTTGGTTAACAGACTTCTTTCCAAAAGAGTGGTAGCACTCACCAAATGACCGTGCAAAATTTTAAAAGCCAATGCATGCCTCTACTATCTCTGTTGTTCAGATTCTTCTAAATGACATACATGTGTTGGACACCAAACGGACAAAGATGTGAGGACACCTTTCTTATATTTGGATTGATAATAAAATTCAGGAAGTACATTGGAGATGTTTAATTTTTTCGACGTGTATCTCAAATAAATTTTGAAGATTTTTCGGTTATAAGTGGACATCATCCTACCATAAAAATAATGAGAAAAACTTGATACCCATTGATATTTTTCAATAAGATTAATGTGGCATGTTTACCAGACCATTCATTGATAGTTTGCAATATATACACATCCAAATTGGAGATAAACATATGTGTGCGCACCTGGTAACAAGCTTGTGTCAGTATCTACATTTCTTATTGTTACTGATTTTCTTTAGAAGTGTTTTTGCAAACTACAATTGACATTGCAAAAATGACTTGATTAAAAATGTGGATGGAGTATAGACAACTATATGATGTCTATATCGAGATGCCTGCCATTAGGGTTGGAAAATTTACCTTTTTTGGGTCCTCGATATGAAGGTTTTGTTTTCTTTGGGAACGTCAAAAATTAAGCAGTGCATGCTCGTAAACATGACAGTAAGTGAAGGTGCATTCTTCTGTTATCTACTTTTCTTTCAATTTCGTTAAGGTAAAAGCTCTACATATACATTCTCTGTACGTCTTATGCTTAAAAATATCTGGTAAATTCTCTATGCAGGCAGCAGTCCTCAAGGAAAAGTTTAATATTGATCTGCGCGTGATGGGTATCATTGGATCGCGGACAATGCTCCTGAGCAACGTGTAAGTTTTAAAAATACAAGAAAGACTTTCTTGTTCAACTTTTCTACAGAGTAGCCGGCATCTCAAACAAACATAGCTCCGCCATCGCTCTATCTTTTAAATGAAAACCATCTCTCTTGGAAGAAAGCAGTGAATATTTATAAGTAGCATGGTGTTATCATCTTAGTTTACCTATTGGCATATCAAATTATATAAATTATACATATGGCAAATTAAAGAACAAATTAAATATTCATTCTGGAATAAAAATTGAGTCCAAACCAAAATTGAGCTGTCTAGCGATGTATAATTTAGGATGGATTTTGTCTCTTGAAATGGTAACAATTCTGCAAGAGAATAATTTTGAATAATCATCTCGTTTAAAAGCTTAATATGTTAAAGAGGACAAAATGTTTTTATACATAGGTTCTGTCTATTCTTATGTGGCCAAGGATGTAAAGATAACATAGCATGTGGCGGTAAGACTTGGTCCAAAAGACCTTTGATTTTGAAAGTGTATTTAACTGCCATCTCACCTAAATGCTTGCTTAATTAGAGAGTAGATCTTTATTAATAATGTCACCAATCAATAAGATTCTTTGACGATAACATTTCTTTTGTATAACAGTCTACAAAATAGAAACTTGAATGGTCATTTGTTGTCCTGGCGGCATGTTTTGAGTCCTGCTATTTTTATTTTTCCTACTAGTAACACGTTACAATCAACATTCAAGCATATAGCCTCTTATTCAACATATTGCTCCTTTTAGCTTCTCCTAATATACTTATCAGTCACATTTTCCCAAAAACATGGTTATCATTGATTCTAGGGGTATCGACTTATTGAAATGGAGAGATCTTCAAAGGGAGAAAGGAGAGAAGGCTGAGATGCAGAAGTTTGTTCAACGTGTGCATGGAAATCATTTCATTCCAAATACTGTTATAGTGGACTGTACAGCAGATTCTTATGTTGCGAGCCATTACTACTACTGGTTGCGTCAAGGCATACATGTAATCACCCCAAACAAAAAGGCCAATTCAGGACCACTCGAGCAAGTAAGAATATATTTACATGATCTGGTTTGCAATATAGTAAAATAGTTGCACTTTGGTAAACTCAGCTTACATGTTAATCATGTACGTATGTGCATGCTTGTGCATATGTGTATACGTGTTGCCTTCACTTATGGTATGTTTGGTAGGAAGGATTAATGATTGAACAATATTAGCGGAGAAGAATAAAGCTAAAATCTACCAGTCATGCCCAGTATTGTGTACCAAACATGCACTAAGTGGCTTTCTCACCCACATTTCGTATTGCAACTTCGTTTTGGGAAGATTTTTCTTTTTTATAACGAAGATCTCTTCAATAAATTTAATAATTTTCCTAATTTTTTTTTCCTTTTTGTGTAATGAATCCAGTATTTGAAGTTGAGAGCTCTTCAGCGACAATCCTATACCCATTACTTCTATGAAGCAACTGTTGGAGCCGGTTTGCCAATCATTAGCACTTTACAAGATCTCCTTGAAACTGGGGATAAAATATTGCGAATTGAAGGCATATTCAGGTTAGTAATGGTGATATATTATCCATGTTTAGGAGCATTTCAAGGTTGGTCATACACCAAAATGCTTTAGCAAACGATAAGTTTCTATTCATTCTCTTCACTCCTTGCGTGCTTGTGCAGTGGAACCCTAAGTTATATATTCAACAACTTTGTGGGCACACGAGCTTTCAGTGATGTGGTGAAGGAGGCAAAAGAGGCAGGTTACACTGAACCAGATCCAAGAGATGATTTATCTGGAACAGATGTGGCCAGAAAGGTATTACCTGTTGATTCTGTGTCATACGATGTCATTATACCTCGTCTCCTGCTTTGTGTTGTCAACTAGTGGAAAAACCCATTGAATGATTCAAACATTTCTTTGGTATTCTTTCAAATGCAAACCGGATTATACTCTATTTCTCTAAAAATGGGGAGTGTAGTACTCTTTATGCCATTATAGCATGGTTGGTAGGAAGGATTGGATAGAGCTAGATAGTACTAAAGAACAAAAATAACTAAAATCCTTTCATTATATTGTCTTGTCCGACAGTCTATATCAAACATGCACTTACAGTATGGTGAAACTGCGGTATGTGCATACTGTTTCAGATTCTATGGACTGAAGTCTATAGGATCCAAATTTTTCTACTTCACTCTTCGATTCTGTCCTTTAACGAGGACAATTGCCACATTGTGGTTGCATAGTTTTACTTTATAAGGTATTTGCTCTGATTTTACAAAACGAATGCCAGCCACCACACTTCAGTGCTATTTAATCTGGAGAAAATGAAGGCAAGCCACATATATGATAAATCAAGGCAGGCAGTAGATACAAATATAATAGGATAAATTTAACTGGAAATTAGTAGTTTGGAAAGTGTTTATAAATGGTTTAAATTATAAATAAATAGAAATGAGTGGTGATAAATGGGCAGTACTTATGGATCCCTCGAAATGTGTGAATAAAAGTGATTTGAATGTTTATGAACAATTTATAAACATGAGCCAAACATAGACTAGGTTACTTCGATGTGCTATTTAAACTAAATATAAATACAATGGGATAAATTTTTCCTCATCAAGTAGCTGGCATGGTGCAGGTGATAATTCTTGCTCGAGAATCTAGATTGAAGCTAGAACTATCAGACATTCCAATTCAGAGCCTTGTTCCAGAACCATTAAAGGCAGGAACTTGTTTGTTCATTAAAATGTGTCTTCTTAAGGGAAGCGCCATTTCTCCTCAAATATGATTATCTGATGGTTTGTTTCAGGCTAGCGCCTCGGCTGAGGAGTATATGCTGCAGCTGCCCAAGTTTGATCAAGACTTGGCAAAACAAAGGCAAGAGGCTGAAGCTGCTGGAGAAGTAAGTATTCTATCCTTTCTGCCAGAACTAAACTTTCAACAAAGACACAGTCTGTCTCCTAAAATGATACCTACTCTTCCTGACTAAAATGAGTTCTGAAATTTTCTATAATATAGAGTACAAAAAATTGCACTATTTATGCCGACATATTGCCCAACTGGCAAGTTTGTCCCAACCTTTAAAACAAGGAGCAAGTTATTCCTCAACCTTTCCATGTAGTTGCACAATCAGTCTCCAACAGCACAATTGTCCAAATCTTTGATATATCGTCACATGACCCTCGCATGTTCGACTTTGTGAAGCTATGTTTTGTTTCCAAACATGGGCTGGGGCCTATAATTTTGAAGTGAGACATGCTTCCAAGAGGTCATGTGATGACGGCTTCCATCATTAGTGATTCAAATGACCAACTACTGTTATGGCAATACAATTCGGACCAATAGTGCAATTTTTCTATATGAAATGAAAACAGTTAGGTGTATGTGTGTGTGAGGGAGAGATGAACGCTGTATTGAATGCTTTTCTTCTTTCTATGAATATTATTTCATCATCTCACGAACTTAAAAAAAACATTATTTGAAGGTGTTGAGATATGTTGGAGTAGTGGATGTCGTGAACCAGGAAGGAATTGTGGAACTGCGAAGATATAAGAAAGAACACCCCTTTGCACAACTTTCAGGATCCGATAACATAATAGCATTCACTACCCAAAGATACAAGAAGCAACCTCTAATAGTACGTGGCCCAGGTGCCGGGGCTGAAGTGACAGCTGGTGGAGTATTTAGTGACATATTGCGCCTTGCATCATATCTTGGTGCACCATCATAAGACCATTTGCACTTGATATTGAACAGGAAAACCATAAGATGCCTTGTGAAAATAAAATCGTCCACCATTATTTCTCAGGCCTAGATGATTTATTTTGAAACACAACAACCAATTGTTTTGCATTCTTCTGGTTCAAAAATGTTATTATGACACTTATTCCTACTGTTTCGATGTTTTGTAGCTCCTTTATTGTGTACTTATTCAGCCGAATTTGTATAAAATGAAAGCTGATTTGCATATGTATTCCATGTTTTGGTAAGGAAGAAAAATAAATAGTTCCATGTACAGTTGGATATCGTTACCTGCCTGCATAGAAATTCATTAGATCAAATCCGATCCATTTGATCCTTCCAAGATACAGTATTTTAAATGCATGATGGAATTACTTCTATGCTTCAAGACAAACTGAAATTACGTTATTTTGTCGTGACCGAGACCTTGACCTTTGATCCTCGGTCTCTGTTGGATTTTTTCTACGTAAGCATAAAGAATGAGTAAAAAATTTCTATTATTTCCAGAACATAGAAGGATAAAGAGTCCTCCAATGTACCTTTACAGGAAGCAGATTACAGATATCAGCAAGCAAAATTTACCATTCTGAGTATTAAATTTGGATTCTCTGTTAGTGAGTTGAGTGATTCAAGATCTCAAATTTACATTTTGACAAGATCAAATTTATACCGGTGTCAAATTCCTTTGAGATATGAAGTCTAAAAGTTATTTGATTTTGGGACCAAGATAATACTTGGGATCTCTGAAAAACCTTGTGATTTTTTCAGCTTTCTCAGCTGAAAGGTCAGTGTTCTCCAAAATGTACTCTTTTGATGCTTTGGCTATTGCTTCGATTGAACCAATGGCTTGATTCAGCTGAAACACAAAAGCCCCAACAGTTGAGTTACCCTTCCATGTAATAAGAAATAATACAGATACATTATGTATAGAGAAATCTAAACCTCGATGGCATTTTAATTCTACCTAAACTCGACAACACTGTATAATATTTGAGGAAAAATGCTCATAATGGGGCTATTACGATCAATTCCTACACTAGCTTTTAGCAGTGTTCAGATAGCATGAAAAGGAAATGCTTGGTTCATCTGAAGTTCTGAACTTTGGGCATACTACCGTAAAAGCTGAAGATCTGTAAGTAAGATTGTAACCATGTTGAATGAAATTCTTTTTGTGAACGACTACTATAAATTTCTAAAATGGTCTTAGACCTTGATATTAAAAAGTTAAGAAAAAAACTGGGTAGATTTACGGCCTTGAGATAATCAAATAACATCGTATTTGATTGATAAATGAAGCAAATATTGAATTCGAAGTGATTCTTAACTTTAAAATTGTCGATGATGAATAATAAGTAATGATATTACTTGAAGCCTCATCATGAAAAGGAGCTGTGATATTTTATACTTCTGTCACTTCTGAAGTTTTCAAGAGGGAATTGTTCATTCAATTTTTTTTTTTTACTTTTTTTGTGTATTTTTATTATTTGCACTTGGTTGGAAGGATTAGGGAAATATAGATTGTGAAAGTAAAAATGTAATATGGGAAAGAAACTTTGTACCGCATTTGCGTCATGGCTATCAATCCCAGGAATTGATGTGACCACTTTGAGATAGACGTCCATCCCTTGCACTGATTTTTCCCTCTTAAAGCATGACACACAGTATTAGGTGCCCCCTACAACGAAAACAAAAATAATACAAGAGCAAGGAAAGGTTTGAACAACAAACCTCAGATCTCAATTTTGCTATAGCATCCTGCCGCTTGCACACTGCAATAGTTACATAACTACAAATTAAGCCATTTCCCACGACACACTGCAATACATACTCATGAATCAAATAACGTAGTAAATGATTCTGTACGATGAAGTTTGAGATTGCAGCCTTACTCCCTCGAGCATGTGCTATTTTTACAATCTTCTCAAAGCCCATCTCCAAGTCCTGTACTGGCACGAATGTTGGCTTACCAAGTTTCATGTCACTTCTAAACAAACATAATTAAAGTTCTTAGTTCGTATTGAACAACATAGCAAAGAATGATATTCAACAAATAAGAGAATCTAATCTCACTTGAAATAAGAGCGTATGAAAGAATCATTCTGCTCCTTAGTCGGGAGGGTAACAACCACATAGAAGTGTGCAAACTGTCCATTCAGTCTCTGAACTCTATATTAATAAATAGTGAAATCTAAGAAGAACGTATCGAGGTAAATTAAGTAAGAGAAAATTAAATCCTGAGTAAGAAAAAGAGCAGTAACCTGCTGAAGGTTGATGGAGTGGCATTGCAATCCCAATTAGTCACAAATAAGAAAGCTACTGACAAACCACCACAGTTAAAGATGAAATCCTGCAAATCAAATATTTGCAAGGATAAGTGTGCTGCCCTAATCTTATATATCATGAGTTAAGGAGAAGAGTTACTGGAGCAATTGGCACAAAGTTTAAACGAAAAGAATTTGCATCGAGGAAGGAGGAGATGAAATTGATGAAAGATGGATGTTGTTCATCTTTCCAGGTGATGCTCATCAGGCAAACCCCACGGCAATCTGCAGCAGATTCAAATGAGAATCTTGTTAATCATTACAAGATAATACATTTGCAACAAAAATCCTGGTTGGCAAAAAGCTTAATGCTGCTTTTTTGAAGCCTTACAGTTCAAACAGAAACAAAGATTCAAAATGAAATCAGCGATGATCCAAAAACTATACACATGAAAGTTAAAGTTTAGACAATAAGAGACAATGAAATATGAGACTGCTATTAATTCAGATTCAGCAAGGGAAAATCTAACCCACATGAAATAGAAAAATAAATAAGCCTACTCAGTTCCATGACAGAAAAAACTTCAAGCCTTAAAATAGCACTTTTTCAAGAATCGACAATCTGCATTAGGAGTCATCTACTCCTTGCAAATTTGCATCCTCAACCACAACGCAGAAAAAATTCAAAAATTAATATTCGTATTGGGATGTAAAAATTTCCCTGCAAATATGCATATTAACTGAGATAACAACAGTAGGCATAAGGTTCATCACGACAATAACTTTATAGAGTCTACAGACAATAATAATTTGCACTCTTCAACTAAATTTATGATAAGATAGTTGAAAGTACTTAAAGCACATCTTGTACATTATTTCATATCACATCGCTCATACTACTTGCATTTTACTTGTTCTAATCCAGCATAATTTTATTCTGTCATATATTCAAAACTGGCTGCAGAAGCTATGCGAGAGATCCTCAAGAAATAAAAATATAAATATAAATCACCAAGGACTAGAATATTGACAACACTGAAGTTAATTCACTAAGATCCAGCAGAGAGTGTTTATATATCTTAAATTTATCGATACGATTTTGAGTACTGGAGAATAATAGTTTTACACAAACGCCAAAAGAAGAACGATCCAATTTCACCTTTTACTCCAAACACGATTGAATCAATACAAAACATAAAGCCCGTACAATTTATATTTTCAAGTAAATGAATAGAATTCAACCTTAAGAATTGAAATGTAATTTTAATTCATAATGACTCAATGACTTCCACCCACACTCGAATCCCAGGAATAAAATCAATTTGATTTCCTACTGTTATTTCTAAACGAGTTGGATGCGATGGCAATAAGATAAATTCATCAAATTTATATAACAGAGTCGGAGATTAAAAAAAATTACTTAACAAGTATCAATAATTGAAAAATAAAAATTAATTGACAGTTTTGAAGAATATTAAACCCGAAACACGAATTAAAACTAAATTAAGATAAGTACCTGGATTTGATAAATTTGAACCATTGGAAAAAGGCGTTGGTTCTCTGCAATTTCGCTTTGAATTCATCTTCATGCCCCTTTACGTGTGTGCCTGCGAATTTGTCTAGGCGCGAAACAATTCTAAAAGGATATATTACGATTTTCACCATTATTCTCTGGGCTTATTACAATTTTGTCCTCACACAATCTTCATCACTCAGGATGACAATGGCGCGGTTTTAAAATATATTTGTTTACTATCCCATTTATTTATTATTTTTATTAAAAATTTAAATTTAAATACATAAAGAGAAAAAAAAATCGAGGACTCAGGGCAGGAAGTTGAACTTTATAGTTTTCAAACCATTCAATCTGACTTTGACTCGATGCCTTCAAATAACATTTAGTGGGTTTAAATCTTGATGAAAGAAGGTGTTTTTAGTTAAAAAGTTACAATCCCTTCGGACAAGCCATTAATCCATATGAACGGAGTTGGAATGAGAAGAAATAAGGTTGTGTTGGAGTGACCATGACTCAGTATTAACTATCGCAACAATAAATTTTATGACCGATAATATTGTCGTCTCTGGATGACATTTGTGGATTCTTACAATTATCCCCAAAGAACAAAAGCTCGTCATGGTAGCGGGTGATAAATCGGCCTTCTATGAGTGTAGTTTCTCTTAAAGTGTAGTTTTTTGGGAGGTTTCAAGACACGTTATTTGATGATAGCACTACTTTAAGAATTATAATATCGAGGGAGCCATTTATCTCGTATTTGATAACAGTCAATCAATTTACGATCGATGCTCATACATGAGAAATAAGCTATACAATGACACGTGGAAGAGATCATTCGAATGAACCAAGTGGACTTGTATTTAACGAGGACATAGTAACTAGAATGTTTAGAGAAAATGCATTCGAGCATGGACATTATACAAGAGTTATATTTCATAAGTCAATTATCTCCAAGATATCGTGCCTGAAGGATGGAATGCTTGGGATAAAGATTTGATTCAATTAATCATTGTTGAAAAACTCATTTCACTCAATATTGTCATTATCTCTATATAGTTATTGAAGCATCTTAGTACTTTAGTGTATATCTCCTTAGTTTCAATGGGTTTTAAACTCATATGAGAATGATCATCTAAGTTATGTGTGACGCCATCAATTTTTTTGTTTATTATGTACTTATTCAGTATGATATATTAATCAGGGTTTTTAAAAGACTTAACAATTAAAACACATTCTCAATTAATTTCGAACTAATATTTGAGTTTTACATGTGTTAATATAATTTGAAAATATTGTATTAGAAAATTATTTTTTATTACAATATTCTTTTACGTAATAAGTTTTGGATGAGACTAGTCACTACACTATTATTTTTAAAATTTTAAGCAAAAAAATTCACAACATTACGGAGTGATGTATTCCTAAGTAGAAGAATTTGGAGTCGATAATGAAATAATCTAATTAAAGGCTTTAGATGGAAATTGATCATGTTTGGCAAAAAATATATATTTTCTCCAAAATCATTTTTAACTATATACATTTTGTGGGATTCACAATTTTTTTTTTTTTTTATCACTTTTAACTACATATTTTGAAAATAAAATATAATAATAATAATAATAATTTTTGAGTTGATAACATCGTTGCCAAACAAGCTTTAAATAATTAATTTTACAAATCACACTGATATATAATATAATACAATAGGGTCCCGTTTGATACACATTTTTTGTAAAATAAGAATAAAAAATATAGTCGTTATGGATCCCACACGAGAGATATAAAGTTAAATATGATAATTAAATTTGATGAATAACGATCATAATTTTTATTTTTATAATAAAAAAATAGAACCAAACGGGAGCTAAATTTTACTTTGACCACAAAATGCAAGAAATAAAAATCAAACACAATGACTATATTTTTAATTAAAATTGAATTTATATCTCTGCCATATAATCCTTATTACTTACATCAATTAATTCAGAAATTATCATTTCATTGAGTACAATCACAAGGAAGGAGATCAGAATCTGCGCAATTGGTAAATTTCGGATTTCCTATCAAATTATTTAAGCAGAATTCGAGTAAGAAATAATTTCTCAACATTTCTTTATTTGAATTGGACCTTAACCTAAATTAGCGAAGTGGGTTATGAGAGAACTTCGTATAATGTGAGATCTTGGGAAATCGAATCATAATCACATGATGAGTGATTAATTTGATTCGTGATATTTTTTATGAGGTGAATGAATGATTATGTGGCTTCTGAATAGGAATTAGGTCATACAATTGGGGGTTTTGGGTAGGATAAAATAAGTTGTAGATTGAAAACATTTTTGGCGAAATATAGTTTTAAAAATTGCTTCTTTTAGTGACAGAAGTTACTTAGTTTCTAGAAAGTAATCTTAAACTTAGCTGAACTTGTATGTTGCGGCATGGGCAATGATAAAATATCAAAGAGTAGATAGGTCATTTTTTCCTGGTGAATTTCAGTCAAAATTGGACACGAGTTTTAATGGGTTAGGTAATTCTGGTCCATGACGTGCTCTAAGAGTTTGGCCCGCGTGATTTTTGAAGTTTAGCGTGAAACTGCCTGGGAAATGTTGATTACTCAGATTAAAGTTGTTGTTCTTGCTAAATTCTTCCTTCCATTTGTACGCAATTGGTCAGTTCTATGATAATGTATTCCCTACTCTTTTAGAGGGTTAATTGTGATTCCTACACGTGCAGAAACTATTATGTGCTTATTTGTCTCTCGTGTTTTTTCTTTGTGAATTTTACTCAAAGTTGGAGATCGTTTTTAATGAATTTGGTAATTCCCATCTTCTATGTGTTCTAAAATGTAGGTCGTGAGATTTAAATTTTTTAGCATGAAGCTATATGGTAAATGTCGATTGCTTGTTTAAATTTACTGTTATTGATAATTTAGAACTGCCCCTTTTGTACATACGATCACTTCTGTCTTAATGCATTTGGGTACTCGTTTGGCCCTACATGTTTTGTCATGAATGTTATGATGTCTAAATTCTTATTGTGAACTTTCATGCTTGCTCAAGCTTATGCCTGCAATGTAGCTGGAAAACTCTGTCAATCGGCTAACTATATTTTAATTTGATTTCAAAGGGGTAGTTACACTATAATTTGATTTCAATCAAGATAACTTTGTTGAGTTCTATTGACGAAAATCATTAAATGCGTCTATATTTTGCTGTCTTGAATAAGTGTAACTTTAGTGAAATGAATTACTATATTCATTTATTGGTTCAAGTTATGGAATTGGATGGAGTTACTTGATTGAAATCAAATTAAAGTGTAGTTACTGAGCTGAACAAAATTAAATACATTCATCTGATTGACACTAGATTGAAGTATAGTTAATGAGAATGGAATTTACCTACAATGTGGCAATTACTTGTGCCTCTGGGTTGGGAATATGGTGATATCTGTTCTATTTAAGTGAAGAAGACTTGTATTCTAATAGTGATTTATCTAAAACTCTTCTGGACTTCCAGTCATTGGTCTCACTCCTATCAGAGAGCAGAATGCAACAATTGCTTTTCTTTTATATAGATAAACAACATGACTCACTTAAAGATATTAATCTTAGCTCACTCTATGTTGATGTTGAGCAGGCAATAGTGCATAGGATACTCTTTCATGGCATCATGGACCTGATAAGCAGTTGAATGGGAACGTTGTGAGTGAGAAAAAGGAAAACAACTATATATACAACTAACTTGTGATATAAAACTTACTAGAAGCTAACTTAAGAATAATGGTTCCCATCAGTATCCCAACAGAATAATTTTAGGAAAAATAATTAGTCAAATGTTTCATGTCCACTTGTCATATCGTTACCTTTTTTTGTCGTTTTGAATATGGCTGAATGGTCTATTTTCCTTTGATATTATTAAGGAACTCTGATAGCCCAAGTTGTTTCTTCTCCATTTTCCTTTTTCTTACATGGTCTAATTGTTTTTCATGTCCAGGCCTACTATTAATAGTAATATCTGGTTTCTTTCTGATCTTCATGCAGAACTGGGAACATTGTTTCTTAGTAATTGGAGCAATTGAATTAAAGCAAAGCTTCAGAAAAAACATAGCAAGAGATGCAATGGGAGCATCCGGTGGGCCTAAGCTTTCAGGAATGCAGAAGCAAGTGCTTGCTCTGTACAGAGGATTCCTTCGAGCAGCGCGCACCAAATCTCCTGAAGAACGAATTCGGATTGAGTCAATTGTGTCAGCAGAGTTCCGTCAGAATTCCAAGCAAGTTGATCGCAAGAATTTCCTCTACATTGAATACTTACTTCGCCGTGGTAAGAAACAGCTTGATCAGCTTAAGAGCCCTGATATTGTTGGATTATCGTCATTAAATGTTGAAATTTCTCAGATTAAAAAATCTTAAGTGAGAAATACATGTTAAATCATTCTTTTAGCATTTTTGCCTTCGCTTGGTGAAATTTATTTTTTCTCAAACTGCTTGTTATTTGGATTATTTGTACAAGATATCTTGGTATGTTAAGGATACTACTTTGAAAGTGAAAATTACGGTCACCAACCTTTACTTTTTATAGCAATTGAGTTCTTAAAGATGAATTCAGTCTAAAAATGCCATTAAATCTCATATGGTTTGCACGTGACTAGGTTCACAATCAATAAAAATCTTGATATTTCGAATTGAGAACTTGTTGATATGTTCAACATTGTCCTTATAATGCAATTGCATTCTTCAATGTAATTGCCCTTTTTATAATTGAAAATTTCATAAATTAGACCTTTATATATCTTTGATAAATTAGAAAGAAAGATAATCGTTATACAACAAATATAAAAACTAAATGGGTCTATGTAAATCGTAATCAAATAGCAAAAATAATTAAGGGGAATTATAACTAAACTACAATAAAGTATTCTGTTTGTACATAATAAATTTTCACAGAAGTCTGTCAGACTTCTCACAGTATGTGGGGTCCATTAAGAATAAAATATTACAAAAAAATAACTCATCCCCCATGTATGTGAGGTGTCGGTAGGGGTCTGTACACCAAGTGCGGCTGAACTACAATAGGGCATGGAGAAATGAATTTATATTACTGAATTATGGATGCTAGATTGGAAATTGCTAAACAATATTATTACAAATAGTAATTATAAATTAGTGATAACGTAATAATCTAAAAGAATGGGTTCAGTCATCAGTGCAGCTGAACTACAATAGGGCAGTGGCGGAGCCAGGATTTTTGAAATGGGGGGTCCAAATTTGAAAATATATAGACGAAGGGGTGGGGGGGTATGGGGGCTGCCCCCCGAAAATTTTTTTTTGAAGGAAACCACAAAAAAGGAAGGTAATTCATTGTGATAGTCTGACAGATATCATGTTCTCGAAGCAATGTATGCCTATTTTCACTCATAGTCACCAACTTATTCATCCAATAATAATTACTTATCTCAAAAGAGAACAAACCAAAAAGGAGGGAGAAGGGTTTGATCCTTGTATTTTGGTGTTAACTTCATTGCATCTCTTGCTTTGTTATAAATAAAATGGGGGTTCGGGGGCAGTGCCCCCGAAATTTTTTTTTGGAAGGAAACCACAAAAAGGGAAGGTTAAACAAGTAAACTGTCATTGTCTTGCTTCTATCGCTAAATAACTCAATACCAATTATCTAACAATACGATAACCAACAGAAGCATTACACTTCATAAATCTCACACCCAAAGGCAGAAAATCGTGGCTATTGTCGTACATGAACAAATAGCATATTTATTTTCCATAACATAAGCAAATATAGTTAGATCATGCAGCATATCACCTAGAATCTCTTCCTCTTTCCTTTGCAATCTGTGAAAAAAAAAAAAAAAAAAAAAAAAAAAAAAATTTAGTCAAACGAAAATGGGGGGTCCAGGACTCCCTCCGGACCCCCCCCCCCCCCCTCCGCCCCTGCAATAGGGCATGGAGAAATGAAAAGATTGAACCCATTCTTTTAGTCGAGAAAAAATTATTTGAGTGTGAATAATAATATTAGAAATTATTATTTGCAAAAATTCGAGTTTGGGACTCTAGCGAGTTCTAAAAGGTTTCAAATACCAAAATGAAAATTTACGGAAACTTTTATGAACCGTACATCTTGAGAATATTGTAATGATAACTTGTAATGAGATTACCAATTTCAAAATTAATGAACTTGTTTTAAAGTTTCCAAAATATGGTCATAATTCAAATTTTATTAATTAAATAGATAACTAAAAATATTTTATTAATTAAATATTTTATTGAGGTCACAATTTTATATAGTTTATGGTTATAGTTACGTATTAATCACAAATCATAAATTTTATAGGTCGCAACTTATTTATCGATCACAAATTATCAAATTAATTGATCAACAATTATTTCTCGATCACAAATTATAAATTTTATAGATCCAATTATTTATCTTTCACAAATTATTAAATTAATAGATCGTGCAATATTTTGGGTTCACAAATCACAAATTTTACAGATCATAACTTATTTCGCGATCATAAATTATCAAATTAATTGTCACAACTTAACAAATAGGGAGTCACAATCTCATTTTTTTTAGGTCTCATATTATTTATTGTCACAAATTATATATTTTATTCGTCAAATATTATTTATTGGTCAAATATTAGTCATTTTATTGGTTATAATCACCCAAAAAATTGGTCTCAAATACTCTCCGTCCTATTCACCCCAATCGAATGATGTGCTACCTCACCACCGCCAGTCAACACCACCACCTTCGCCTCCACAGTCAAACCACCATCACCGTCACCACACCCCATCTTCAAACGCATCTAAAAAATCCATCACCTTCTCCTTCACAGTCAAATAGGCAAGATGACCTAAATCGCCGCCACTGCCTCAACACCATCACCACCTGCTCTTCCACAATCAAACCATTGCAACTCAAAATTGCCGCCCAAGCAAATCACGCGATCATGTCCTAATCTCTGTTATCTTATTTGCAATCCGATGGACGCAAGCTATTCCTAGCCATCTACAAAAACAAGGAGATTATGTCCACAACATCCTCCTTTTTCTGTTTCAACTCCAATACCCCCTCCAAACCCAAATAGGAGCAGAGTTTCTGGTTCTAGAAATTTGTGCAGCAAGACATTGATGGCGCCAAGATCTCCCCGTGAAAGGCTATTCACTACGTCATCTACTATCGTCACACTGTTCAAGAGAGTTTTGTTGAAAAATAAAATATATACAAAGAGAAATGGCGAGAATTGATTAATTCAAGGAAACTCGAACCTCTAGGGTACCAATAAACCTACTTAATAAACCACAAACAATTTAGATTAATACCGCGAAAGCAAATTTCAGCATCAATAAGCAAAAGAATTAAAGCTAGCAAGGTTTTGGCTTGAACATAACATTAATGCTTCAAAATTGATGACAACATAGAACTATTGATATGAGAACGAATAGTATCCTTTTCTTGTCGGTTTCACCTTCACGTGTATGAAAATGAATATGCAATATATCAATTCATCTTATTTAGCCCCTATTTCATAATCATTAAAATGTCCAAAAAAAAAAAAAAAAAAAAACTTTGCCAGCTAATGACATAATGCACAAAAATGCCATTTGTGCATTATGTTACCAAAGGTGTACTCCTAGAATATACAAACAGAATAATCTAATATTTTATTGTGAGAATGAATGATACATTTCATCTCATTAAGTGCTACTAGCTTGTATTCAAAAAAGATGACCGTCTTTCATTTCATTTTCCAATGTTGGAGAGTACGCTATCTCAGAACCAACGACTTTAGGCAAGAAATTTATATAACGGTTTCCATTATTTTTATCAGCCAATAACAGAATGTCACTTGTTCATTATGCCACCCAAGATGTACAACTAAATGTACATGTAGAATAATCAAATATTTTATTGTGAAAATATGTAATTGAAATTGAATTTAAGAAGAAAAAAAAGAATTATTTTAGTGATTGTCAAACAGGGACTTAAGACTTCATTTAACAGAATTTATTAATAATTTATAAGTAATCAAAATTTATTTTTAACTATACATTTTGGTAGAACACTAGAACTGCAGCACTTTATACATTTTCGGCATTAAAATGTGGGGGCGAAAGGGGAGAGAGAAAGTCAAAAGTAATTGATGCTAAAACCGGAGCCTCCATCGTTTACTGAACGAATGAGTGCACATGGTTTTAGTCAACGCAATCACGGTCAACCCTCTCGGCTACCCTATCTATCTGTAAAATTTTAACCAAAATTCAGGATCGTTTGACCAACCCACTTTCCAATGCTGGACTCTATAAAGAATGCACCAATATTTGCATTCCATTGTATCTTACCCTCTTTAAACCAACAATATGATTTCCCAATCCTCTCTTCTCTTCCCGTTACTATTCTTCACTATTCTCTTTCTACAATGCCTCACAGCTTCAGCAGCGACATGTCACCCCGACGACGAAGCTGGGTTATTAGCATTCAAGTCGGGCATCACGGCCGACCCCTCCAATATGCTGGCCACGTGGAAGAAGGGAACAGATTGCTGCAAGTGGAACGGTATAACATGCATAGTTGATAGTCGGGTCACAGCCATATACCTTACGGGCCAAATCAACAATGGTACCACTCTTGTTAACACTACTTTATCTGGCGCAATCTCGCCGTCTTTGTCCAAACTCAAATATTTGGACGGCATTTATCTGTTAAATCTTAGAAGTTTATCGGGTTCTTTTCCGAATTTTGTCTTCAGCTTGCCCAACTTTAAGTATATTTACATCGAAAACAACGAGTTGTCGGGTCAAATACCTGTAAATGTTGGCAAGCTCACGAAATTAGAAGCACTAAGCGTAGAAGGGAACTTGTTCTCCGGTCCAATACCGAGTTCAGTCAGTGAGTTGTCTCAGTTAACTCAGCTCAAACTCGGTGGCAACCGCCTCACCGGCACCATCCCCGTCGGCATTCAGCGGCTGGAAAACCTAACCCTACTGAGTTTGGAAAGCAACCAACTCTCCGGCGGGATACCAGATATCTTTTCGGGCTTTTCCAATCTCAGAATTTTAAAACTTTCTCGAAATAAGTTCACAGGAAAAATTCCAGGGAGTATTTCAGCATTAGCAACAAAACTGGGTTATCTGGAACTTGGGCATAATCTCCTGACGGGGCCCATCCCTGAATTTCTCGGCAAATTCCATGCCCTCGACACATTGGATTTATCCTGGAACAAATTTTCAGGAACCGTACCAAAAAGTTTCGCTAATCTTACTAAGATTTTCAATCTGGATCTGTCTCATAATTTACTCATCGATCCATTTCCGAAAATGTACGTAAAAGGCATTGAATCACTGGACTTGTCGAATAATCGATTCCATTTGGGGAAAATTCCAGATTGGGTCACTTCGTCCCCTATTATCTACTCTTTGAAGCTAGCCAAATGTGGAATCGAGATTAAATTGGACGACTGGAATCCATCGGAGACTTATTTCTACGATTACATTGATCTCTCCGAGAATGAAATTACAGGCAGTCCATTAAAATTGTTGAACAGAACAGAGTATTTAGTAGGATTCTATGCTTCTGGTAACAAGTTGAAATTTAATTTGAGCAGCGTGAAATTTCCAAAGACATTGAAATACTTGGATTTAGCGCGGAATTTGGTGATCGGAAATGTGCCAAAAGCGATTGCAGGGATTGGAAATTTGAATGTTAGTTATAACCATTTGTGTGGGAAGTTACCTGCCACGAAATTTCCAGCAAGTTCATTTCTTGGTAATGATTGCTTGTGCGGTTCGCCATTGTCACCGTGCAAGGTTTAAGAGTTAGAACTGGAGAGGTTTATGGATTATCTATTCGCCAATTGTAAGAATAAAATGTCTGATCGTGTTCTAAAGTAACTTTTTTTAACTTTGTGTTTTCCAGTTCTGGATTTTTATGTCTTGTAAATGAGCTCGGAGAATGTTGCAAGCCACTAACACGATGGAAAACCCACTGTGACAACCCCCTGGAGTCCAAGGGGTTGTGTGGCAGCCCCCTATTTGGGGGAGGGGGGAGGGGGGCTACGTCCAGGGGGTTGTCACAGCAGCACAACCCACGACCTAACACGATTGGAGTTTGACCAAACTTTTAAAATAAATGAAAGTTGCTTAGAATAAGGAAGTGTAAAAATGATATAAATTATGAATCCTATAAAATGGATACCTTTGTGTTATCTACAAATGTGGATAATAAGATTATGTGTGAGTCATGTTTATAAATTATTTATTAACACTAAAAGAAATTTTTTATTCCTTCATTTTGAACAATCTAACTCATTTCTATTTAGTTATAATTTAAATGGTTAATAACACTTCAAAATATGCTTTTGTAAATGATAATTATGGATGCTACAAAACACACAAATAAATATTATATTTAACTAAATTAAATTATAATTTAAGTTATACATTCACCAATCAATATTTTTGCATCTAAATTTCTATTCCTATAAGCTCACCTTTGAGTACAAAGTTTTGTGGTCACCACTAAGTGTGTTAAGTGGGAGGAGCCATGGACACGGACTGAATAGTAATTACAATGTGCGAGCGAGTTGGCTCGTCAAATTAACCTAAATATGTCATTTTAACGGAAAAAAGTAGGTCAGGCCATGAGTTGGCTCAGCTAGCCCACCAAGAGTTGAGCTCGTGGGGCGAGCCGAGCCAAACTTTTGTCGAGTGAGTAGACTCGTGCTTAGCTCTCCTCAGTTAGGTTTTAATGTCTCTAGCAACCAACCAAACCTCGAGCATGGAAACCACATGAAGCCTTAGTATTATTGCCTGCTGAAAATCAAGAGAAATATTACTAGCCTTGTTCGAGCCCCATTTTGGAGAAAAAAATTATTTTGAAATACTGTTTTGGAGAATGTGTGGTTATTTTTTTTTTTTTTTTTTTATGTATAAAATTATTTTCTCGGAGAATTTTTGATAAAATGAGGCTCAAACAAGAGTGTTATATTAGGGGTCAAAAACATATAAGAGCAAAGAACAGTTCTACATTTGAGCACATGTTTGGCAAATTCTTTGAACTCATTTTTAACTATACAGTCTTTCAATAAAATAATTTTGCATGTGGGATACATAACTTTCCTACTTTTCAACCACAATTCTTTCTAAAAATCACTTCACAATCTACTCTCAAAAAATTACTGCAAATAGACCCTAAAACAAGAGTTTTGAAGGTTCACTCAACAAGGAAGCTGATACACAGATTATATACAAATGAAAATTTGAAAACCACACATCTTAGGCCTGATAATAACATGCTGCTTCCGACTTCCTATATTACAAGTATATTAGGCCTTATCTTAAGCTCATTGCAGGCCAGGGTGTGACCCCGACAGCAGGCAGTGTAGGCCGAATCACAGGGAACCGCTTTACAGCTGAGAATGCTTCATTTAGACGATCACGGCTCATGAACTGAGACACCTTCTGCAAGATAAAAAGATCATGAATCGATACACCACGACTACATATTCCTGAACAATAATAAGAGCATACCTACATAGGTAAGAGAAAAATTCTCCTTTCACTACAAAAAAATTCATAAAGACATCAAAACTATATATGAGCAACATCTTGTGAATTCACAACATTCGTCATACACGCCAACTCATTTGACCTTAGTGCCAGTCTATCCAGATTTTCAAAAGGACATCAATCAAGTCGTTATTCAAGCACCCGTGTTACGATAGATAGAGCATACAGCAGTTCAGAGATGTTAGTTTTTCCTAGTGGCGGGAATTTTTCCTAGAACCAGTGGAATCGGACTAAACCAAATAGAACCGGTAGGTTACATTTTTGTTCTTCTACTAAATGAGTAGATTTTGAGACAATGCATCGAGAACCGATCGGTTCTGGTCAGGTTCTCCGTATTGCCTTGAGATCTGGTAGTAAATTCGGTTCTCTTGGATTTCTCTTTTTACTTGCATCAAGATGCACTAGATCTTTGAACACTAGACCCCAAAATTATCTCACGTTAAAATTTCATTTTTCATACGCTTCTTTTTCTTTCCTTTAATGGGTAATCAAAATTCAATTTTATAAATACTTTACAAGTTTATAGCTTTAATGCAACCCAATAGGAAAAATATATTTTAGTTCAATATTTAATAAAAATTCAAAATTTTCGTTGTTTCCAAGGTGACCGGCCATCAAGAATTAAGATCATTGAGAATTATTAAAGATAATCAGGTTATTGTTATACGAATTTTCTTAAAAACTATTTTTCAATCGAGATTTTACCGTTTATGTTGTATTTCATAATTTATCATTTTTTCGTCTTTATGAGTTGATCTTGAGCTTTGGATTGAATTTTTATTTGTTGCTTTGTTCAATTGATTTTTTATGTTGTTAGATTAAAAGAATAACAAGTGATTTCATGCTCTATTTTTCGTCTTTTTTCAATAAACAAGTAGTTTCATTCTTTATTTTTATAATTTTCAATACAGAAAAAATAGACCGGACCGAATCGAAATCAATTGGCAATATTCTCATTGGTATTTGGTTCAGTTCCTTCAAAATCGGATCGAACCAAATTGCGCCCACTCCTAGTTTTTCTAGACAAGCAACCAATTTCACGAAAGCATTGTCAACCAGAATCCAATTCAAGTTTGAATTAAAAGATGTCAGATTGCCAGCTAGATTTGTCTAAACAAATCTAGATTTCCGAATCACTCATCCCAAAACTGGAATTGATCAGTAAAAACCCTCCAGCTACTACAAGTTTCTCAACACAAACAACATATAAATGCAGCCTAGTTCAGGCATCAACCATGAAACTATACTTGGGAAACAAATATATTCATCCCAAGTCCATCTATCTCGACAAAAATAGATCTCTCCAACATTCTTTGAAATATAGTATTAACCAGGGATGGTCTTTAACTTATGTTTCCAATTATCAGTAGCACGACTGCTAGCAAACCACAGGTCACACTTTCATATGAAATACAAGTCAAACAAGATCCTTTCAAAGTTGGATGAGGGAATCATTTATGACACACTAACTTCTTAATATATTAGATTCTAAAGGAGCTCAACTAGATTTTGCTAAAGGGAAAAACAGAACGAACCAAAAGTACCAAATATCCAAAATGTCATGGATACCATCCTAGTTTCTATAGGTTCTTGCACGAGGCAGAGGTCTTCGTAAGCATAAGCCACAGTGCCTACAATAATGCATGCACCTCAGCAACTGGTGTGCACCTTCCCTTCTGTCTTGGACTAAGGTTCCAGTAGGCTTTGTTCCTCACTACCCTTTGCCTTGTAGAAGACCCCAATAACGATTTAAGATTGTTATAAGAGATCAATTTACAGTATCTACCAATTACAGATATGTCATGTTTGCAGTATAAATTATATTTTTATCCTCACAATTTGCAAATCAACTTCCTTCCTTGACAAATCAGTTCTTGAAAACCACAAGATGATACGCATATAAAACACATGAGCCTAGCTAGCCAGATTTATATGTTCTCCAACAAGTAATAAACACTTGACCTTTATAGGATGACTAAATATACAATTCTGCAGGAAATGTATATACACACAAAAATTTGATATCGTAATATACACAGTAATATTCGGAATCCAACCAAAATGGCATCTGCAGAAAGATGAATCTAAAGAAAACCACAAAAATAGCACTGACCTTATCATCGATAGTAACCTTAATCTCCAATCCCCTATTCTTCTTCTTCATCTTATACAAACTGCGCCCCAAAATCACGATTCCCATCACTGCAGCTGCCACAGAAACAGCCCAAACTGGACTCACTCTAGACACACAGTATTTCAAAATCTCTATTGGCATCTTCCACCACACCACCCTCCTTTTTTCAATCTCGTCATTTACACGATCTCCATTTTCATTGATACTCTCACTACCGTTTCCAATAGTCTCTTTACTATTATTGTGCTCCTCTTCACGTAAAAGTTCCGTCCCACCTTCAGAATCCGGGTTTTCTTCGGGATCCACTTCGGAATTCTCCCCACTATCATTAAATTTAATTGAATCCACAACTATTCCACCAGTATCCAAATTCTTCGAATATTTCTCTTCTATCTCATCAATTTCATGACTTCCTTCAAAACCCACCAGCTTTTTTTTTGTTTGAAAGAGATCCATTTCATTTGTGTCAGAAATTTTACGCTCATCAGACTGGTCGCTGCTCGAATCCGACCAGAACTCGCCGGGATCTTTATTCAGGAACCGACTTGGGTTTTCAACCGTACCGGGATCCATCCAACTCGGATAATTTGACTCACCCGACCTTTTATCATCCGAATCATCCACATATTGCTTCTGAATGTCTAAGGAGAAATAGTTGGGCTGAACTAAGCCGATTTCTTCGACGGAGCTAACTGAGTCTGGAGAGTTGTGAAGGTCCGAGTTCGAGTGGAGAAGCTCCCAGTCTTGAAATTCATCTATACTCGCTACAATATCCATAGGTACTTCAATTTGTGTAATTAATTGAAGGAAAATTAAAGAAACAAGAAATAGAATGAAACGAGGATGGGGGAGCAGAATAGGAGAAACCGAGAAACTCTCGTTAGTTCGAGTAAAATTTAGGGAGCTGTGGTCTCAAACCTTCTATATTTTGCAGATTTTACTCAATTTTTTTTATTTGTATCATTTACGGTCCCAAACCTTTAATTTAGTTGCAACATAAGGAAAAATTGACTATTTTCGTCAAGTTAACCAGAAAAATGAAATTTCGACCAATTTTAAAAGAGTAAAATGATAAATTTATTTACTTCTCTCTTAAAGGAGAGGCTTTGGGGACTATTGTTCATTTATGTCACATGTCTTTTCACACTGTGTTCCTTATCTTGTTCTAAAACTGGTTCTTCTACAGTTCACGTGAAACTAGCTCGCTTCTCTCAACAATCAAACGAAATCCTAGCTCACTCCTAAATACTAGAGAATTCCTCATATTTGGAAACCGACGGATCGAACGATAATCCCAGAAATAAAGTCGACGTTGTGGCTGGTCGATCTTTTTCAAATATGCATAATTCAGCCAAAGTAATGGTGATTTCGACTTCTAGCTTGGACTTGTGAGTGGCGCACCGACTTCAACCTTCGAGTGACGAAGGCTGATTGGTGAAATCGACGACTGTAATGGTGCATTTTGTTGTCAGTTGAGTTTTTTTGAACAAGTGTTAATAATAAGCAATAGAAACAGACTGGGATTAAGAGAATGTCAGTTTCATGAATTCTTGATACTATTTTTATCTCTACATGGTACAATATATCGAAGCATAGTAGAATTAGTGTTTTGTACCGCAGGCTTTAAAAATGTCGCAAAAGAGGTGGAGGCAAGATGATGCCAATCCTCGATTTGGAAGCACTCCATTTGAGGACAAACAACATCGAAGAGCACCTTCTTTTAGAAGGTAGAGCAAGTTTTTATTCCCTTTTATGTAAGAAATTACTTTGTTGGGATATTAATTTTTGCGTACAGATTGTTTGATAATTTTGTTGAATACCCAAATTTAGTTGGGGATGGCTTTATGTAAATTTGAAGTGGACTCTCTCAATTTTGAATTTTGATATTGGTTTTTCATTTTTAATTAATGGAAACCGAGAAAATCTATACAATATATAAAAGAGAAAGGTTTGTTCCCATTCATTTTGCATCATCATGACCTATTGATGATGTCATACAACATCTTTTATTTTTTCATTTCATTTTTTCTTGCAGCTAAGTTTTCGGGGTAATTGCGCTTCCAGTCCTTCAACTTTCATTTCAAACATTTTAGTTCCTTCAAAAATTGTAACCCTAGGTCCTCCAACTTTTGACACTTATACACTTCAGTCCCAAGTTAAATTTTTGTGCACTTTTGGTCCTTTTTCTTTTCTTCATCCGTTTTCTCCTCCAATTTGATATTTTGACATTAGACACGTACAAATTAGAAAATAACTAAATTAAGTAGTAAAATGTAAATGAAAATCTATATTTATACATTTATATCTATATCTACATATATATCTATATCTATATCTATATCTATTCTATATCTGACATATTGATGATATCATACAGCATTAGGAAACAACCTCCTCTTTTATATATTGCAACTAAGTTTTCGGTAAATGCACTTTCAGTCCTTCAACTTTCATCTCGAACATTTTAATCCTCAAATTTTGACTTTCTTTCGATTACGTCCTTCAAAAATTGCAACCTTAAGTCCTTTAACTTTTGACACTTGTACATTTCAATCCCCAAAGTTAACTTTTTGTGCACTTTCGGTCCTTTTTTCATTTCTTCATCATTCATTTCCCCTTTCTCCTACTATAGTTAAAGTTTCCTTTGATTTTATGTTGAAAGTTGGTTGCTATTCATAACGCATAATCAATTATGTCATGTTGATGTCATATTTTAGCCCATATTTGAGCCCCATTCTTTCCAAAAAATACATTTTACAATAGTGATTTAATATCATTTCAATCACACATTCTTTAATAGAATATTATTACACGCAAATTTTTAAAAAATTCTTATTTTTTAACCACACATTTTCTATCATTATATTATTAAAAAATACATTCTTGTGAAAAGAATGGAAATCAAACGGGGCTTAATATCAATTTTATCCCTTTTATTTTATCTCAAGCACGACATTATTGCATTATTTTATTCATTTCTTGTTCTTCTCTGATTCTTTTCTCATTTCTCCATACAACGTCCCATACTTCCTCCATTCTCCACGTAACGGTCCATATTGTGCAAGATTTTTCATTTATTCTTCTGTCTTTTATTTTTTCTCACGATTTTATCTATATGTTGTGTAATTTTGTCAAAATTTTTTGGTATTCACCAACCTAAAAGTTCTAACCCTCTGTTTTTGCTTTCTTTTACAGATGTTTGAAATTTTCATCATAGATCAATCGAAAGAATTATTTAAACAATATTTTTTTGGTAAGTAAATATAGATTTTTGCTATGAATTGAAGGTATGGTGGTTCTCTCTTACTGTATCGTTTCAGATATGCAAGAATTTTTTTAAAATAAAATTTTAACTCGTATGAATTTCGTGGATTCAATTTTTTTTAGAAAATTTAGGAATAAAATAATATTACACACAAATTCAAGTTTTTTCTTAATTTTTAATCACACATTCTCCATCAATCTACTAATCCAAAATATATTCTCTTATCAAAATGGGGCTCAAACAAGGGTTTATTATCCATTACCAGGCCGTCAATTGAGACTTTACTTGGAACTATTATTTTATATTATGAACAATCATTGCTTTGTGACACGATATTATTGAGCATCAGTCTTTAACACTGAAAGGTCTCGAGACAATCATAAGTTTCATATTCATTTTGAAAATGATAAAGACGTATCAAATTTAATTCCAAAATACTAGAAGGCTCTCTATGGACAAAGTTTGGTTTAGCACTGCAAACCAATGAGATAATGCAAAGACAAATATTTTATGTTTTTACGTTTATTTTTCACATTTATATATTCAAATTTTTTCTTGATTCATCTTTCATTTATTATTATTATTTTTTTGTTTCTATAGTTGAGATTTGATTCTATTCATTTTTCACGGATTGATTATTAAGATAGCAAAATGTGAGACAGATAAATTTGTTGAAGTTATATGGTAGGCTTCTAGGATATTTAGCTCTTCTTATGAGATTTGTACACATTCTTTCTATTATGAATGATTTGAAATTTATGATGGTATCCAACTCATAGAAGGTATACTTCTCTAATTTATTCTACAGTTAAAGGAAAGAGTTTTCAATAGTTTGGCCTTTCAAAAATGCCATTCACTTCTATGATTTCATCATTATTTCTTAATTTTTCATTGATCCCCTTCCTATCTCTCATGTCTTTCTCAGAGAAATACATTGAGAGACTTCCATTTTCAGCTTTCCGTTCATTTGTCTCTTTTTACCAGTTTTTAGTATATTTTATTTTTACTTATTGACATCAATTTCTTCTTGGTGATTTCAAGTAAATTTATTTTTTAAGAATTGCAAGTGCATTTACCACAGGTGAGCCTCTCAGAGGGTTAGCTGGAGCCCTATTTTAACCATGCTAATCATATGGTTGTATTCATTGCCAGAGACAGAACTTGTAATTGATTTTTGATTTGATTGGATCTTACTTCATCCAACTCATTTTCTTTAATTTTTTTGTTTTATCATATTGCATTTTACGTCTTATGATAGGCATTGAAATATTATCCTCGTAATTGAAATTACAATTGACTTGTTCTGTAATGAAGTTATTATTCTTTTTAAAGAGGTGAAGTCGTTTAAGATTGCTATACTTCTCTTTTTTGAACTCTCTGTTTGCTTACATGGAGTAGTGATTGTTTTCAAAGGTACATATGAATATATCTTTGAATTTGTCTATTGATGACTTTCATACAATATACCTTCGTATCGTTAATAATATAAAATACATTATTAGTCTAAATAGTTAAATATTTTGATGTTCCACGATCATTTTTTTTTAACAAAATCACTTGTAAAATTATAACAATTATCGTGCAACGCACGATTTCTACTAGTACTACTAAAAAAGAACGAGTGGATGTACTTTTGTTGTTGTTGGTTGAATATACTGGTTGAGCAACGAAGTAGTTCATGAAAATGCTCTAAGTGAATATAGTGCATTTTTGGTGAGCATTACTTGACATTAATTGAATTTTAGCTCCTGAGGAAAAATGATACGTATCTGAATCTGTGTCAAGGTGGATATACATCTAAAAAAGGTATTAAATTAGACATTAGCACATTATTGAATTGAGAGAAATAGCGTCCATAGGAGAAAAATGGTTTAAGATTGTTCAAGGTGGACTTAAAAATGTACCATTGAGAAGTAACTTGATTTCGAATTGATAGCAAGGTCGAACATGAAAGGTAGATCTGTGTATAAAAAGGATTGGACATAAATCAAACAAAAAGTCAAAAATAGTACGATTGATTAAGTTCCACTGCAAGTAAACAAGTAAGTTTCAAAATAAATAACAAAATTGAAAAGTAAATTAATAATTTCTTTCAAAATAAATATCGTTTTTCTTAGAAGTAACATTTCCAAATATGTTTAGAAGTAAGAAGTTGCTTAAATTTTTACTTTTTTGTAAGCTAAGCCAAACTTGCTTTTATGTGGGTTTTCTGATTGTGATTTGAGCTCAGAACAGAGTTCAGGGAAGTCGTCTATGTTGGAGAGCATAGTAGGTTGAGATTTCCTTCTTCATAGCTCTGGTTAGCCCTGACCTTTAATCTGATAAACTTGGAAGTAATATTTGATTAATCCTGTCCATTCGCAATAATCATCTGGTATTTTTCATTTTCATTTTATTTTTATTTTTTTGCAACTATTAATGATTTCTTATTGCTGATGAATTTGATAATTCAATTAGTGTACAGTGTACAAATCTGGCTACATACATGAGGTCGCTTCGCAAAAATCTTTGTGGTTGGAGCTTAATGATTTTATAGCTTTAATAATTATCCTACCCAACATCGCTATTAATTACTAATTCTATCGCTTGAAAAGGAATCTAAATCTCGTTGAACGAAAAAATAGAAGATACGTAACTTTTATCAAATTTTCAGTCATACATTTTATCGACTTTTATAAATAAAAAAAATTAAAATTTAATTTTCATCTAAACCAAAGAGGACAATTCTTCTATATGCCATCCATTTTAAATTGTGGTACATTTGTTTTCCGAAAAAAGGGTGGAATCTTGTTGGATTGGACCAATATAAAAATTCACATATATTTTTGTTTTTCAAAAATTAGTCCAACAATTGAATCAAAATAAAGTAGAACCAAGAAACAAAATTTTGGTTAAAATAAATTAGTAAATATTATATTCTTTTTTCAAGAATACAACATGAAAATTTGATTAAACTGATTCCTTGGTTTTTTTTTTTTTTTTTTTAAATTCGGAATTTTGCTATGTTACAGGAAAGGTAGATCTTTGCATAAAGAATCATGCTAGTTGTATATCGGGATATACATTACGGTGTACATCCCCCTCACATGGGTGAGTGGTCCACTCAAATATTTTATTCGAGTGGGTCCCCTCATGTGAAGGGATGTACACCTTGATGTACATTTTATTATGTACCACTAGCATAATTCTTGCATAAAAGGGTTGGATTTAAATCAAATAAAAAGTCAAAAATAGTAGGATTGATTAAGTTTCACTGCAAGTAAACAAGTAAGTCTCAAAATAAATAACAAAATTGGAAATAAGTAAACTAAGAGTTTCTTACGAAATAAATATCGTTTTTCTTAGAAGTAACATTTCCAAACATGTTTAGAAATAAGAAGTTGCTTAGATTTTTACTTTTTTTATAAGCTAAGCCAAACTTGTTTTTATGTGGGTTTTCTGATTGTGATTTGAGCTCAGAATAGAGTTCAGGGAAGTCGTCTATGTTGGAGAGCATAGTAGGTTGAGATTTCCTTCTTCATAGCTTTGGTTAGCCCTGACCTTTAATCTGATAAACTTGGAAGTAATATTTGATTAATGCTGTCCATTTGCTATAATTTACCCTCTCGTTTTTTAATCTTCAGTTTATGTATTGTTACAAGGCAACCAATGGTGTTGCAATTTTACTAGACACAGGAAGGGCAGTAGGAATAAGCGAGAATTCAGACATAAGCAGGTGAGGAGATTCACTTATTTCAATATGTGAACATTGAGCTCAGATGGTGAAAACATGAACTCCTCCATTTGCTTGCTTCGTCTGGATGATATAACTTAGTCTATCTGCATGCCAAATAAAGGAAAGTCCATCTCAATGTAACCATAGAAAACATTTTGTGGATGATGTAATTCATGAGAATTCAACACATTTAATACACTAACATTACCTTCAAAATAACCTAGTGCGTGCATTGCACGGTCGAAGACTAGTGTATATAAAATTAGGATTAACAATTAAAATAATTAAGATAAAAAATAAATAAATAAATCTCCCCCCGCTAGGGTTGGGCAAAACTCTCGAACCAAATCGGACTCATTTCGAACCGAGCAGTTCTTCTTAAATTCAATACCTGAACGGGTATCTAAATTGAGAACTAACGGGTTCGGTTCTCGATTCTATATCAAGAACCGAAAAATCGAAGAAAAACTGAATCTCCCTAATTTTTTTTTTAATATATTTATGTTAAAAAAAATCAAGTTATTTTATTATTTTCTAAATAAATTTGCTAACTCAAATATATAATTTTCCTATTTCTAATTTTCAGTCCAAGCTCAATTTAATCAAACTGATTTAAGTTTTATCCAAATTTGTCATTCTACCGTAATGTCATTTCTTCTGGAAAAATCGAATTGATGTTCGATAATGTCTTTCTTAATTATTGTAAACTCCCTATCGTCATCTTCTTGTGATTTTTACAATCAAATCTATGAAGAAGTCAGCAAAGAGAGACGTAAAAGACACATAAAATTAGACTACGTTATTTTGTAAGAGCTAAAATTGTACATGCCATTAGTTGAATTAATGTAATTTTGTAAATATTAAAAAATTAATTCTAGTACAGAACTTAGGAACCGAATGGAACCAAACCGAACTGAACCCGAACGGTTCCATAATTAAATTTGGATTTGACGGTTCCACTTATTAAATACCCGAAAATTTCGGGTCCGATTCGGCTCTCGTTAGAACCGAACCGAATAGTGCCCAGGCCTACCCACCACCTTCAACCCATACCCTTTTCTTCATCTTCTTCTCTAGGTCTGAGCAAAAATTTCGAATCGAACTGAACTGAATCGGACCTGAACCGAATCGAGCGGTTCTTTATAAGTGAAATACCCGAACGAGTATCTGAATCGAGAACCGACAAGTTCAATTCTCGGTTCTAGACCCATAACCGATTAACCAAATAAGAACCGATTTTTTTTTTAATTTTTAATTTTTATATATAGGATAAATCAAAAAAACCTTTTAGCATCTCAATTTATCGGAGAAGGGGCAAATATTGTTTGAGAACAACGATCGCGTGTTTGGGCCTTACTTGAAGTTTGATTTCTAAATTTGTTGCTATTTCCAAGATTGTTTTTCTCTCCTCCTTCTATTGAAGTTTTCCAACAGATGTTATATCCATCATTATTATATATCTATACCTATTAAAATTATAAATTTTTTTAAAAATTATATGGATCTTGTCATATGTACATCAAGATTTACATAAAAGATTACATGCTACTACATGAGACTTTGTCATTTGCTAGTTTAAAACATAATCACATTTTTCATTCAATCTTTTTCCTCCACATCATTTTTGATAACCGTTTATATATTGTTTTGATGTACAAATAGCAAAATTCTTCCAATATTGTTCTTATTAAATTCATTCATCTTAATACTATATATCTACACAGCTTTTATATATTTATCCTACTCTATCCAACCTCCGTAAGTACTTATATTCATGTGAGAATGGTGGGTATTAGCCTTTTGACCCAAACAAAAGTTTTTTTTGTCCTTTGACCAATTTTTGCTATTAAAAAAATAAAACAAAAACTTTCCTCTTCTATTTTCCATATATACCCTTCGGCCCTAAAGACAAACCAACAGCTCTGAAATTGAAAATCATCCAAAGGAGAAGCCGTGAGCTCCCCCATTAACAAAGCAGAGAAGAAGAGGCATCAACGAGAAAAAAACAACGAAGAAGAAGAAGAATAACGGGATTAATTGTAAAAACTCTATTTTGTTTCAACTCACTTGGTAAGTATTCTATTTTCAAAAATATACAAGAATTACATTTTTACAGTGATTTTGGTACATTCTTGTGGAATTACGTTGTCAGCATCTTCACAAGCAAACGGCGGTTTTGGATCACTTGGGCAAAATGTTGGAACGGTTTGTTCTTTTAGTTTTGCACGCCCTACTATGACATTGTGATCTTTATACATGCTCGTGGAACTTCAGTGCATTCTATATTGTTTATTTTTCCTCAAAGTTAGAACAGATGAACATTATTCACTGGCCTCTATTTCTAAAATTGTGGGCTGTTGTTTACTGAAATCATGGTTTAGGCTGTGTTAAATATGGATTGTTGTCGTGTATTCACGATGAGTCTTTTATTTGAATTCGGAGGCTGTATAATGCTATTATCTACATCAAGCAACATGATTTAAAGTTTTCACCTTGCATCTCGTCTCTCAATGTTTATATAGAAGCTGTTTTTGAGTTGGCTTTTCTGGTATCATTTGTAAATGTTGATGAGTTTTTGAGTTTTCACCTTGCATCTCGTCTCTCAATATTGACATTTTCAGTGAGCAAAATCGAGGCCCGAGAGCGTTTAAATCAAAGGGCCAGATTGCCACCGAAAATTACCTACCAACTGATGCTAACAAACATTTGTCAACTATGGCCAAGATGCTTGGAATGTCTAACAACTGGCAAGATTTTGTCATAGAATACAAAGATGCAAAAAATTTTGTTATTAAATCTTACAGTGAAGATAATGTCCACAAGAACATCAAGTATGGTGTCTGGGCCAGCACTCCAAATGGAAACCGAAAACTGGATGTTGCATACCGTGAAGCAAAGGAGAAGCAAACCATCTGTCCTGTATTTCTCTTTTTCTTGGTGAGACATTCTTCTTTTTAGTTCGGGGTGATACAACTAAAAAGTGATATATTTTTGCTATATTTCTTTGCTTAATTTTCTAAGTTAGTTACACAAGTTAGAAGGTATATGCAATATCTTGGTCCATCTTGCCAAGAATTTCTCAATGTCACACCTGCTGCTACCTTTAATTCTACCATTCAATACCTGTTTGTGCACTGCTTGGGAATCTCTATTTTTGTGTGCAGAAAGATGAATGGATTAACCTCTATTATGATTTCCTAAATTTCCAGTTTTTCCATGTTTTATTATTGATTAAACATTATGGTCTGGCCTTGGTTAATTCTGCAACTTAGGATATTGTGATCTCTACGAGGATGATCTCATGAAGTATTTGGGACCGATGAAGATAACCATGAGGAGGTTGAGAAAGAGATGGAGTATTTGGGATCGGACTGATGGAGTATTTTCCTTATCGGACTGATGAAGTATTTGGGATCGAGGAAGATAATCATTTTATTTGAGAGGGCAAAAACAATTTTCCTAGTGAGACCTTTTTACAAAGAAATTACAGAAAAAGTATTTAGTTCCATCCTCTTTATGAAAAACATAATGAATAGAAATATTCTGATTCCTCTATTCTTTTTCAAATGTTTGAGAAAGATGTAGGATTGGATGCTTCACCATGATCTTTTGATAGGGGACGTGCTTAGTTTATGCAAGGAGACGAGAAAAGATAAAAGCTTCCAAGCTGCGAATTCAGAAGATTATGCATCCACTTGTACCCGATGCTGGTGATGGAAATGATATTTGTGCCTCGAAACGTATGAAATCTGGGAAGATCTCATCATTGAAACTCTCTTAGTATCACTGATTATCTATTACTTGTCTGTTGGAGTTGTTGTATGCTTAACCTTAATTCAAATGGTAGCCTATTCATCTCTCAGAACTGTCAATAATTGTGTTACTTGCATGCAGTGATGAGAGTTGCATAATATTACATTTTACAAACAGATAGAATCATTGGTTACACTAGCAAGATCAATCTTTGTTTATTACTTAGTCCATTTTTGAAAGTAGGTCTGTACACATCATCTACTTAAATGGGTGTATGTTGAATGTAGGGTTTTTTTTTTTTTTTTTTGTGTTATGAACGGTAGTTTATTTTTCAAGTTGATTTATTATATATTACATGGGAGATAATGTCGATTTTTTGGTTGTTTACTGTAATTGTTTAAGAAAAATGACTACTTTAAACAAAAAGACTGTAGTCTTTTTAAACGACTATACCCATTTTCATAGTGCTCTACTAACAATAATTTATAATTTCAATTGTTTATAATTTATTTCGTTTAGAAACGTATAGGTAGACGAACTTCATTATATACAATTCATAGTGCTCTACTAACAATATTCAAGTATATCGTATTTAGATTTTAAATATGCGACTTACAATAATATATAATGCAATATGAGGTGAGAATCAAACATCTAACATTATAAATCGTGTTTGGTTTGACGTATTAGTTTAAAATGAATAAGAAGACGATCTTCATTATATACAATTCATCGTGCTCCACTAACAATGTTTAAGTATACCGTATTTAGTTTCTAAGTATGCGAGATAAAATAATGTATAATGAATGATAAGATGCGAATTAATTTGGATAAGCTAAAATATAATGTTCTAAGTATTTAATCGATTGGTTTGGATAAGCAAAATCATAATGTATAATATTTTAAATCGTGTTTGGTTTGATTTCAAACTATTTCCTACAAAAATGTATAGAAAAATGAGATGCGAATTAGAAAAACAACTGAAGTCGTTTAAAACGACTACATTTGTTTTATAAAAAAGACCATAGTCGTTAAAACGACTCCAGTTGTTTCATGTAAACAACTGCAGTCGTTTTTTCAACCGTTTAAAACTAATAAAGAGTTGTTTTCCATTTATCACTTATTATATGAAATAAATGACCGAGAAAATTATCCAATATTCATAAAACACATCTTTGACATGAATTATTACAAAAACTAACAACATAAAACATAAATTGTAATAAGTAGAATCAATTTGCATTCTATCGGCTAAAGGTATCTGACTTGTACATGTTAATCAGTTGTGCACAGTTGCGGCACACATACTACATTTGTGTCTTTTGGGGAACTCTCCAGTAGATGGAATTCTTGTAGTTTTAGTACGTCCACCTCGTCGTCACACTAACGGCGGCAAAATGTATAGGAAGACAAATTTTGTTATATACAACTCGTTATGATCCACTATACGTAGTTCAAGTATACCGTATTTAATTTTAAGTATACATTTTACAATTGATGTCAATTAAACTTCTAAACTTTCATATAGTGTTAGATTTCAACATATTTCATTTAAAAAGAAGTATAGGAAGATGAATATCGTTCTATAAATCCATTGTGCTTCATTGCACACAGTTCAAGTATACCGTATTCGATTTTTAATTACATGACTCACAATTGATTTTGAATAAGTTAAACCATCATTTATAATGAAATACAAGATGTCTTTCAAACATCTAACGTTTTAGTATATGCTTGATTTCAACATATTTCGTTTAAAAAGATATAGGAAGGGAAACTTCATCGTTGTACTCCATTACATATTGATCAAGTATATCATATCAGTATTTAAGCATAGGACTTACAATTGGTTTCGGTAAGTTCATGTTTAAGACGAGAGACTGATCAAACATGTAACCTTCTAAATCGTATTTGATTTCAATCTGTTTCGCTTTTTAAATGTAGTAGAAGATGAAGTTCGTTATATACAGTTTTATCATACTCCACTGCACATTGTTCAGTTATACCGTATTCGATTTTAAGTACATGACTTACAATAAATTTTGAATAAGTTAAACTATTACATATAATAAAAGGGTGAGATATCATTCAAACTCGAAAGTAATAAATGAAAAACAAATGCGGTCGTTTAAAATAACTGAAGTCATTTTTATTTTAAAAAAAGTTTTTGATCGTGATCTAAATGGATTTTCTACTTGCCGTGAGTTGGCCGTGACCATACAAATCACAACCCAGGATTTTTATGAAATAAAAAACGACTCTAGTCGTTTTAAACGACTGCAATCGTTTTTCTAAAAAAACGACTCTAGTCGTTTTAAACGACTAGAGTAGTTTTTCGTAATTCACTTTTTTCTGAAAATGTTACTGAAAGGGTACTATAGTTATTTTATGTAAAGGGCATCTAAGACATATCAATAATTTAGAAAAGGATAATTTAGATATTTTAACATAAAAGAGGCCTCAAAAACTTATTTGAAGTAAGTTAGGCCTAAAAAATTTTTGATGGGTTTGAATAGGACATTTTTAAAAATCCCCCTATATTCATTCTAACCTAAATTTATGCCTACCGTTGAATTGTTTGCATTTCTTGGATAATAGGGTGGGCTTTTGCACGCAAGGAACATATAAGCAAGGAGCATTTATTTATTTATTGGCTTGCTCCTATGAAGGCGACTTTGGCAGCAATCGGGGCATTTAGGGTAATTGTTTAACTCGAGAAGACGACATTAAAGGTGAAGTTCGAAAAATCAGAATGAAAAACAATGGATGAACTGCAGATAATAGAATTGTAGGTATTTTGATGCAATTAACATGTAAAATTGGCTTGCAGAATGATGTATACATTGTTCTTTTGGGTTCAATGCAATTTTAGTTTTTCTGATCTCTCTCCCTCAAACACACCGCAAATGCGCACACAAATCTGTGTGTATGCATAGGGCGCTCGGGATGAACGATTCGACCGATTCCAAATATTTTGGGTTCATTTCATATATGCACAACATATCGTGCCATCCCACATCAACAATAAACATAGATTACGTTCAGAATGAATATATGTACTTGAATAGACTTTAGTTGAAGAGAATATTTTATGATTTTTTGAATTTTAGTCAATTTTAAAAGAATATAGAAAAGTAAAAAAATTTAACGAACATAAATATTAGTGAATGAATTTACAGTGATATATTTTTATTTAATTTTATATGTTTGTTTAAGTAAATTTATATTAGGTTAAAAATATAATATAATTTCCTTTTTAAAATGTGAATATACATATATAACAATAGTTGATGTAATTAGGGGCTCTCCAATATCCTTATTCCTTTTTAAGAATTTTTATTTTATTTTTTATTGACAAGTGATCGTTTTGCACGTTTGCTATGCAAAAACTTGGTAACAATAACGGGCAACAGCTAAAGCGGTCATAGGTGTCATCAAAATTTACACATTCTCACGGTAAAAAATTTACACGCAAATTTAAATTTTTTTCCATTTAATATATATTTTCTAAAAATTCACTATTCTAAAACTTATTTTTCCTTAAAAACCTATTTTAACTATACGGGTCTTAGTTAGATTTTAAGGATAATTATATTACCACTACAAAAATTATTAACTGCACCACAATTTTTTTGATTTTTTTATTTACTTAAATATCTTTAAGTAAAATTACATAATTAGGTTCTATCAATTTTCTATTTCTTTAATCTTTATTAAGTACACCACAAGTTCCCCCTCCCCTAAGGATTTGCAGGCTTCTCGGAATAAGTTAAATGGCAGTAGGATCACCCACGCCAAAGGCTCTTCAACATAAACATTTTTTATGAATCACCATATTTTTTTATCCATGAATCACTGCATCAAATTTATCATTAGTCCATTGGTTTCAGTAATCTGAGATTGTGGGTTCGTCCACATCAAGCCTGTTTAGACAATTGAAGTTGCAAAGGGCGGGAGAGGAGGCTCCGATTAAATCCAGGATGGTGGCATCGTCACTTCACTCAAAAGATTCCAGCAAGAAACTGTTTATGGGGAAGAAGATGAATCTGCAATTATTCTAGGCGTTAGCAAACTCACCAAAGATTCTTAAACCCTATGTCAAGATTGTTCAAATTGTTTCCAACGCTAATTCAAGCCGACAAATTATACTGTTAATTGGGGCTAGTTTGTTAAATTTCTATTTGATGAGCATTGTTAATATTTTATGTTATTGTTGCTACACTTTTGGAATCATTTCTCCCAAGTTTCCCTTTCCAATATTTAATAATTCGACACATTTTATAGGTTCTTGTATTGATTATACAAATTCCCATTCTTCTTTTTTCCATTTGTTTGCCATTTTAGTAATCCAGTGAGAATATTTTGTGAATCGGATCAAGCTAGCCTTTGTCGGGATTGTGATGAGAAGGTGCACGATTCAAATTTTCTTTGGTGGCTAAAGTCAGACTACCACGTATGTCAATCTCAGATGCCGTGAAAAGCCGCCAGTACAAATCTGGGACCAACAGTTTTCATTTGCTACACTTGTGCGAAAAATTAAGTGACGACTTAGAGAGATGGAAAATGTAATATGGTCAAATTCTAGTTATATACCATAATCTTTGTTGTGGTCGCCGTCTGTAGCGTGCTCTTCTAGTAACAACCCCAACAATATTTCTATCTACCAAGTTTGCATATTTCAAAAAATCCAAATTGGGTGGAGAGGATGAGAAAACTTAGAAGTAATATTAGGAATTGGGATAATTAATACACCACAATATTTTATTTATAAATTTTATTGGGTATAATTATAAATTTATTTTGATGTATTTATTAAAAAAATATTTCAATCGTGGTGTGATTATAATGTGTCTTACTAAGTAAATTTTGTATTGGTAATAATTACCCTGATTTTAATCCTAATCCTAAGTGAACAAAGATTTTAGAAAGGAAAGGGAAGGAACACTGGATTCGACTCATTTAGCCACTGCAGATGCAGAACTCCTCGGTACATCAAACCCTCTCCGATCCAGAATGTGGGTTCAGAGTCGGGAAGCGGGTCCACTGGATCGGGGATACCCGGCGGATTGGAACGGTCATGTATGTGGGACCCGTGGAGGGGTGTTCGGGTACATGGGTCGGAGTTGACTGGGATAACGACGGCGATGGCAAGCATGATGGGTCCCACAACGGCGTCAAGTACTTCGCCGCCAGAGGCCTTAGAACGGCATCGTTTGTTCGACCTCACAACCTGGGCTCCGGAACTTCGCTCTTACAAGCACTTGAAGCTCGCTATCGAACTGTCTCTACTAAAGAAGAAGAAGGTACCCTGTGCATCAATTGTTAATCTTGTTTATTTTTCTAAGTAAAACAATTGTACATTGTGCAGTGTACATTGCTGGTGTGTCTGTGAATTTGTTTGAAACACGACCTATATGTGTATAGTTTTTACCGGTTGAGCTTAGGACCTTGTACATTTTGCCGCAAGTTTTTATGAATTTGTTTGAAACAAGGTTTTTGTGTGTATAGAAGTTTTAATCATTTGCTTAGGACGTTTTAAATCATGGCGTTTGAATGCATCAACATTATGCAGAATGTTATTATCACTTTATACTATACTCTTACTGAAATAACTATGGGGGTCTGAGCGAGTGATTCCTTTTATGGTTAGAGTGGGAATGACTATCTATGTTTATAGTGTATTGTCTTTATCTTAGTTTAGAATTTTTTTTTATTGAAAAATGTGCAAATTAATAAAGAATACGCAAAATCTTATATTTTCCCGTGGTCAATTTCTCTATTTAAAGTTTCAAATTTGGCAGTATTCATGTTTTATTTGTCAAAAACTACTTTCTAAGCAGTCTTCTCTTTTCAAGGGTTCTAAGGGGCATGTTTAAGTAGGATCTTGTTTTTGCTACACCAAAAGTTGGAAGGATCTGCTTTTAGGCCTGTTTAGATAGTTTTCTGAACTTTTCGTATGATTAGAAGTGCTTGTAGAGAAAGCTGGCCCAAGGTGGTTTCTTGAAAAGCTGTTCTTTAAAAAGTAGAAGTAGAAGCTATCCCAAACATGCCCTTAATCTAGTTGGAGACTTTAAGAAAATTTTTAGAATTTTGTGTTGTGGCTTAGTTATATAATTTTTTTTTTTCACAGTTTTCTTCAATACATTCTACTAACGTATCACCCTACGCTATCTGACCCAACTTATTACATTTCCTTATTTTCTTTTCTTTTCATTTTTCTCACTTTTCATGTTAAAACTTGGGCTGATAGTCATTGGAATGTTGTGTATTCTTATGTGGCAGATGAGATGTATGTCCTTTCTGCAAGAAATAAAAGGGTGTCTATTGAGCTGCTTGGGAAAGAAAAAGTTCAAGACAAGCTCAGTCAATTGGAGGAGTTGACAAGTGCATCACTGTCTTATTTAGGTGTCAGCTCTGCTGGATCCCCTAGTCATATCAGTTCAACTCTACCATGTAAGCTATTTGCCTTTCAATATAGCACGTAATCTAGTTTCTATTTGTCTTGTCACTCCTTTTCTGTGTTTGATACAGATGTTTGCTTTAGGTTTTTAAGCTACATGTTATCAGTCTTTAAAAAGGCTAAAGATTGGTGCGTAAGATTTTAAGGCATTGAAGCACAAGTCTCAATAAATAATTCACAAAATTAGAAAGTCCAAAATTATGCTAGTAATAAACCATGAACCACTACAACAAAAATTTAAGTTCAATTTTCATCTAGAAGCTTAAAATAAATCACACAAGTAGGAACTAAAACAAAATCATAGAAACGACGATGATTAAATATAAAAGAAAGAGAAGAAGAGTGAAGTTACCTATTGCCAGCTTAGCTGCTGCCAAAAAGCTACAATGTCACCATGGAATAAGGTCGCACTAAGCTCTTCGCTTCTTGTCTTCTTTAATATTCAACTCTCTCTCTCTCTCTCTCCCTCCCAAATATTCAGGTTAGTATAAACAACCCAATAAACTTGCAGAACATCTGGATATGGAAATTACCAGCCCCAAAAAACAAAACGGAACAAAAATGTGGAGCATGTGCCTTAGCTTCTCTAAGGCTTATACTTGAGCCGATTGCCTCGTTAAGTCAAGGCATGAACCTAGGAGCACTCAAAGCTTAAGCTTTGAGGCTAACAAGGAACGCCTCGCACCTAGCAGGCTTCAAGGCATGCACGTTGAGCACTTCTGATAAACTGCCCGTTATCTAGCTTTATTTGTTTACTTCTTTATTTTTTATGATTTTTCTAGATATTTAACCCTCCTTGTCAATACCACTGTGTTTTTCTTGCTCGAACTTTATTCTAAATGGAAATGATTTTATTGCAGATCTGAAGGAGCTCGATTTGAATGGAAATCTTCTTGCAGAATGGAATGTATGTCTTACTGTTTCTGCTATTAAATTGATTACTTTCTCTCATTCTACTTGGCGTTTTGCTCCTTTACGAGGAGAAAATTTTAGATATGGGTCCTCCGATGGCCTAAAAAAGGGCATTGTGAATTTGGAACCAAAGGATCAGGGAATGAGGATATGCTAAATCAAATGTTTATTACTGCTCTAATTTTCTTCAGCTCTGAACTTTGCAATGTTATTGTTATTGTTGTAATATAAGCTACTTGTTTGTTGCAATATATCGTCTTGTTTTAAGAGATGGCTGATCTGTTAGCCTTGTAACAGTTAATGGGCTTCAACTGCCCCTTTCTTCAATTTCATATAGGGTTGGACCGGACTCGAAATTTTAGGGTATTTAGTAAGTGAAATTGTCGGGTCCAAATTTAATTATAGAACCGTTCGAGTTCAGTTCCATTCGGTTCCTGAGTTTCGTACTATAATTAATTTTTTTAATGTTTACAAAGCTACATTAATTCAACTAATAATATGTTCAATCTTAGTTTTTACAAAATAACGTTTTCCAATCTTATGTATCTTTTGCATCTCTCTTTGTTGAGTTTTTTTATAGATTTGATTGTTAAAATCACAACAAAAAGAAGATAGCAAGCTCACAATAATTAAGAGAGGTGTAGTTGAGCTTCAATTCGATTTTTTCAGAATCTTAGAAACGATACATAGAATAACAGATTTGGGTAAAATTTAGAGTCGTTTGATTGCAAGAATGAAATTTGGGTCAAAAGAAAATGAATTACATGGAATTGAATTGCCTAAAACTTGCTTTACTAGGAATTGTCGATTAATTGTGTTTGATGGGTATAATTTTTCACCCGAAGAAATTTGAAATTTTGGATCTTTTGGTCTTCATTTGACTTTGTTTTTCATAGAAATTGTCAATTAAGCCCCTGTTTGGTAGCCATTTTTTTTAAAATACATTTTTCTCTTTCTTATTTTCAATGACATATTCTTCAATAAAATAATATTACACGCAAATCCAAAATTTTTCCTTAATTTTTAACCACACATTCTCCATCAATCAGTTATTCAAAAATGCATTTCTCCCAAAAATGGCTACCAAACAGGGGCTAAATGGATAGATTTTTTTACAATTGGGGCTAGAATTTGTTCCAATTGCCAAAAAAAAAAAAAAAAAGGAAAGTCTTTTCACACCAAAATGGTGTGAAAGCCAATTCCTTTAAAAACAAGAAAAAGCCAAAAAGGTAGAAAACATTTGCCAAGAAAATATTTTGAATCAAATACACAAAAAAATGTGGAAAATGGTGCCCAATCAAACAGGGCCTTACGTCAATTTGATTAAGTTGAGTTGAACAGTAAATTAGAAACAAAAAAAATCATATTTTTGGGTTTGAGCTAAATTAATTAGTTAGCAAATTTATTTAGAAAAAAATAATTTGGTTGATTTAAAATAAATAAATTAGAAAAAATTATAGAGATTTGGTTCTTGATCTAGAACCAAGAATCAAACCGAGCCGAACCCTTCGCTTCTTTATTTAGATATTCGTTCGGGTATTTAACTTAAGAAGAAATTTTTGGTTCTGTTAGGTTCGGGTCGGGTCCAATTTGTTTCAGGATTTTTGTCCGGCCCTGATTTCATAATTGATTTTTTTTTTCGAGTTATGTCATATGTGCCATGCATGGCTGAATGAAAGACCACTTCCACTTGGTGTTTGTTGCAGGATGTTGGCATCATCTGCAAAGCCTTACCTTCTCTTGCTGCTCTCAATTTATCCTATAATTCCTTGTCACCTGACATAGCTACTATGCCTCAGCTGAGCAACATAAGGATTTTAGTTTTGAACCACACTGGCGTGATCTGGAAGCAGGTATTGGCTCATGTAGTTTCCTTTTCTTTCGTTACCCGATTTGGTTAGAACATTCCTTGTAATGGTTTATGTTTTCTGGCAGGTCGAAATGCTTAAAGATTCACTGCCATGCATTGAAGAGCTGCATCTTTTGGGAAATAAATTGAGAGAAATTACGGTCTGTGCTTCTTTTGTGGTGATAGGCTTTTGTTGAACTGCAACTATTGTTTGATGATGGAGAATTCATATGGTGCAAAACACTAGTCTACCAGCAATCTTTAACAGTAAACCAATTAAAGATGATGAAATATAACTGCTTGTTCAATAATGATTCGTGCCACCTCAAGGTCATTTTAAATAAGAAAATGTAAAACTATTTCTTTATTAGAGTATATTTCCATGTATAGGTTTATTATCACATAAAATCAGGGAATCAATTCCGTTGTATAGTGAATTAGTTTCTTTCCATATATAACTTGTAATTTTCTATAAATCCAACGCAATACACACAAGAAAGATATTCAGCAAAATATTGTCATGATATCAGAGCCTAAAATTACTTACATCTTCGTGAAACACGGTTTTGGCTCTCTGTTCATAGTATTAGTCATCCGGCAGGCTGCAATCATCCTCTTTTCATAGTAATCTTCGATCGGAACTCGCGTCTCAAGAATCATTGGTGTTTGGTTCTCTGTCCTCTTCGGGGTTCTCTACGTGTATATTTGGAGAAAGAAATTTCTGGGTTACCGCCGTACCTGTGTGGACTTCAAATTCCGGAGCATCGTCGTTCAAGTCTTGGTCAGAGTGCTTCGGATTTCTCATTTCTCGTCGTCATAGCCTCTCTTTCACCACTCGTCGTCGCCGTCTCTCGTTAATCTTCTCTGCGTGGATTGGGCTCTCTCTCGTCTCTCTCCAGTTAAGTGGGCTTGTGTAGATTGGGCTGTGATTTTATTTGGGCCTTTTTTAGTTCACTGGGTTATTGGGCCTTTATTATTTTGTAGGATATTAATTTAATTGTTATTTCTTTAAGTTGGGTTTACGGGTCCAATTAATCATGTGAATTGAGAAAGCTGATTCTACTTACATTCACTTTACCGGTAAGAACTATTCTTCATGGGCGTTCCACTTTCAGTTGTTGATTGAAGGGAAAGGGGATCTATGGGGACATATTGATGAAAGTCTTCCACCTCCGGATCAAGAAAAGGATAAGGAAAAGTATTTGCATGGAGAACAAAAGATTCCCGAATTATGGCCTGGATCATTGGATCGGTTGATGTTCAAATTGTTCTGAATCTTAGGCCTTACAAATCAGCTCGTGGTATGTGGGAATATTTAAAGAAAGCCTACACTCAAAGTAACAATGCTCGACGACTTCAACTGGAGTTCGAATTGACACAATTCTTTCAGGACTCTCGCACCATTGAAGAATTTTATTCTGACTTTTCTAATCTCTGGATTGAGTACACGGATATCATCTATGCTTCGATTTCACCTGATGGCTGATGACAGTACAGGCTATGCATGAAGTTAACAAGCGGGATCAATTTCTCATGAAATTGAGAACTGAATTTGAATCTATTCGATCTAGTCTTATGAATCGCGAATCTCCTCCGACGTTGGATGATTGTTTGGGTGAATTACTGAGGGAGGAACAAAGACTTATCACTCGTGCATCTTTGGAACAACAGCAGAATCAAGTAACACCAGTTCCTGTTGCATATGTTGCTCAAGGAAAATTCAGATCTCGGGATGTCTAGTGTTCAATGTTACAGTTGTAAGGGATTTGGTCACATGCTTTTTAGTGCCCCAAAAAGGTATGTAATTATTGCAAAAAGCTTGGACATGCCATAAAGGAATGCCCTATTCGTCCTCCACGCGAGATTGGAGTGGGTTATGTTGCCGCTGCCAACTTAGCCTCTAGTTCTGCTACAACAATTGCTTCCACTCAAGTTCCAACCTCTCTTAGTACTTCACAAAACTCTGTCGCTCCTAAGATGATCCAACAAATGGTTATTTCGGCTTTGTCTGTCTTAGGTGTCTTAGGTAAACCATCAACTGCTCCTTTTAGTTGGTTATTAGACTCAGGTGCTTCTAACCATATGACTCATGACGCTCGATTGCTTAGTAACCTTAGACCATACACTGGATCTCTTCATATAAACACTGCTGATGGTAACACTCTTCCCATCTCGGCCGTAGGTGATATATTACCAGATTTGTCTAATGTTTTAGTTTCTCCTAGTTTATCAACTAATCTTCTATTTGTTGGTCAGCTTATTGATAACAATTGTACCGTATCGTTTTCTTCTTCTGATTGTCTTGTGCAGGATCAGGTGTTCGAGAGGACGATCGTGAAGGGGCCTAAGGAGGGACGTCTCTTTCCTATTTCACCGAAGCATGTTTCGCCTTTTCCTATCGTTTGTAATTCTGCTACTTTTAATATTTTTGATTGGCATAGAAAATTAGGTCACCCCAATCCTAATGTGTTACGACATTTGTTAAACTCTGATTTTGCTTGTTACTAAATTTTTTGCTTCGATTTCATCCATCTCTCTTGATCGTGTTACATTTAAACTTGCTAAAAATAAGGTTTTACCATTCCCTTCCCATGGTTCTCATGCTTCGCATATTTTTGACGTTGTTCATAGTGATGTATGGGGTATTGCACCCGTGGTATCTCATGCTCAGTATAAATATTTTGTTACATTTCTGTATTTCAAACTTTTCTTGCTCTCGTCGACAACCAATTTGCCTCCTTAATCAAGGTTTTGCGATCTGATGCGGGAGGGGAATATATGTTTAATGAGTTTCAATCTTTCTTACAAGCCAAGGGTATTATTTCTCAACGATCTTGTCCTTCTACCCCTCAACAAAATGGAGTGGCAGAACGCAAGAATCGTCACCTTTTTGACATGGTTAGAGTTCTTCTGATTGAGTCTTCTGTCCCTTCTCGATTTTGGTGTGAAGCCTTGTCTACCGTTGTTCACCTCATAAATCGATTACCATCTCCATCTCTAGATAATGCTTCTCCATTTTATAAGCTCTTTGGACATCCTCCAACATATTCTCATCTCCGTCCCTTGGCTGTGTTTGTATTGTCCATTTACCACCACATGAAAGGACAAAACTCACGTTTGAGGTTAGGTGTGCTTTTCTGGGATATGGTGGGACTCAAAAGGGGTATATCTGTTATGATCCTAAGACACAGCGCATTAGGATTTCTCGTAATGTCGTTTTCTTTGAAAAACAATTGTTCTTCCCTTCGGAATTTGTTGTTTCTCCGCCTGTATTCTCTGTCTTGCCTGATTTCTCCACTGAATCCTCTCGATACAAGCATGGTCTAGTATACACTCGCAGGCATGCTGCACCGGAGCCCCCGCCACAGATGACTGTCCTCCTAAGCCCTCCCGGTCCTCCACCTACGACATCATATCCTTCACTAGATGATTGCCTACCTCCTGTCACCCTCCGTTGCACTTCTCGTCTTTCTCGACCTCCAGATAGGTATGGTTTGTCGTCCTATAGCTCTATGTCTACTACTTTTAACTCGATTTCCATCCCTTCCTCCTATAGACAGAGTGCTGGCAACAAGCGATGAATTCAGAACTTGAGGCTCTTAAAGCTAATCACACTGGGATATTGTGCCGTGTCCCCCAACTGTGAAACCTATTGGGAGTAAATGGGTATATTCAATCAAACTTCGTTCTGATGGTTCTCTTGAGCGCTATAAGGCACGATTGGTTGCCTTGGGTAACCGTCAAGAGTATGGAATCGACTATGATAAGACATTTGCTCTCGTGGCTAAGATGACCACTATTCGCCTATTGTTATCTCTTACTGCTTCTCAGTCTTGGTCTTTACATCAAATGGATGTTACGAACGCATTCTTACACGGAGATCTCAAAGAAGACATTTATATGAAACTTCCTTCTGGTATGTCTCTTACCTCCATTGACTCTGTGTGTAAGCTAAATCGCTCTTTATATGATCTTATGCAGACCCCTCGAGCATGGTTTGACAAATTTCGCCGTACTCTCTTAGATTTCTGTTTTACTCAAAGTCAGTACGATGCATCCTTGTTCCTTCACAAGGATACTGCTGACATCGTTATTTTGTTGGTATATACGATGATATTATCATCTCTGGCTTTGATCATGCCCTTATTCAGAGGCTTCAGCAACATCTTCACTCGATGTTTCATATGAAAGACCTTGGTAATCTTATGTACTTTTTGGGCTTGGAAATTCATACTGCTGCACGTGGTATTTTCTTGAACCAACATAAGTATATTCAAGACTTGATTCAGTTGGTTGATTTATGTAACGCCTCATCTGTTGATACTTCGTTGGAGCTCAATGTTAAATATCGAAAGGACGAAGGCAATATTCTTTCAGACCCTACTATGTATCGGAGGTTGGTGGGGAGTCTAATCTATCTCACTATCACTCGTCCGGACACTTCCTTCGCAGTTCATACTGTCAGTAAATTTATGGACGCCCCTCGTCATCTCCATTTCGTGGTTGTCCGACGCATTATTCGGTATCTTATTGGGACTCCTCATCGTGGTCTGTTCTTCCCTTGTGGGACACCCCTTGAGCTCACAGTTTATAGTGATCCTGACTGGGCTGATTGGCCTGATTCTCGTCGATCTACTACTGGGTGGTGTATCTTTCTAGGTGATGCTCTCCTTTCTTGAAAATGTAAGAAACAAGATTGTGTTTCTAAGTCATCCACCGAGGCTGAATACTGTGCCATGTCCGCTGCATATTTTGAGGTTGTGTGGTTGCGTGGTCTTCTTACAGAACTTGGTGTTTCCCAATTACAACCTACACCTCTTCATGGTGACAACACTAGCGCTATCCAAATTGCGGCTAATCCTGTGTACCATGAACGCACCAAATATATTGAAGTGGACTATGATTCCACGTCATATCTCTTCCCCATGTTTCTACTTCACAACAGGTCGCAGATATCTTCACCAAATCGTTGACTCGACTCCGTCATAACTTTCTCGTTAGCAAATTGATGCTTGTGGACTCCCCAACATCAATTTAAGGGGGGGTATTAGAGTATATTTCCATGTATAGGTCAATAATATCACATAAAATCAGGGATTCAATTCCGTTGTATATTGAATTAGTTTCTTTCCATATATAACTTGTAATTTTCTATAAATCCAAGGAAATACACACGAGAAAGATATTCAGCAAAATATTGTCATTCTTTACCTTTTTTTATACACGCTGCAAGAGAATGGAAACTAAAGGATCACTTGCTGAAGGATATGGCTTCCTAGAAATGTTCATAAGATCATATTTGTCTAGGGAAATGTTAGGGGAGAAAGAAAATGTAGAAGGGGAGAAAATTGTGCCTAGATTTTGGTCACGTACTAAAAAATGAAAATAGTACCTTATGTTATAAAAATATGCTGACGAGAGTCACGAATTAGGGCTGGTACTTGGGAAGCATGGGTAGTGTAAGAAGCAGTTCATTAATTTGGTATTTTATTCAAAATAGCTGTAGGCCTATAGCATTTGTTGAGTGATATAGTAAAATATTCTCAACAAGCATTAAACGAATACCCATATTGGAACATCTATAATTTATGATAGTATTTAGATAGCTAATAGTACTTTTTGTGCTCGTTATCATGGTTTGAAAAAACCCTGTTGAGGCTCGCCTCAAGGCGCGCCTCATGGTGAGGCGCATGGAAGATGCCTCGAGGCGGTGTTTTTGAGGCTCAAATCTGAAGGCATACGCCTCTAAATCTGAAGGAGCCGCCTCAAGGCGTGCGCCTCAAAGGCGCGCATCCGAGCCACGCCTTTTCGGTTGAAATGTTGGCCTTCTGCGCTTCTGGTCTGGCGGAATTTCTGGATTTCTGCTTCTAGGTTGGAAGAAAGAAAATGACAGAGTTGGGGAAGAAGATGGGGAGGAAGACTATGGGAAGAAGAACAGGTCGAACCCCGTTTTGAAGCCCCGAAGCGGCAAAGTGGCAAACTATTTTGCCTTAAAATATGATTTTTCTTTGGCCAAAATGATTGACAGATAATTATAAAATCAATATACATAAAATTTTTAGAACAATTTAATAGAATTTTTTTGAAATTAATATTTTTTCAAAACTTTACAAAATAGAAATAATCAAATAACATTTTTGATTAATTTTACATATGAAATTTTTGGGGGAAAAAAATTTGTTTTTTGTGAGGCTTACGCCTCAATCCGCCTCGAAGCTTACGTCTCGCCTCATAACGAAAAATCGCCTCAGTACCCGTTTACGTTTTTTCAAACCATGCTGGTTATAATGCGTTCAGCATAATAATAGTCAGTATGAAACATGCAAAAAGGCCTTTATTGGGAATCGGCACTACTAATATTCGAGTACCTGCACATGTCATAAGTGTGGAACCTACTTTTGATATTCTGAACTTGCTAGAGTAAGTTCAAATGAGTTGATGGCTTCTGTTATTCTTGTCATATGAAACTGCTATCTTCTGCAACTTAGTATGAATATAAACTGTTGGTTTTTATTTATTTATTTTTTTAATAGAAATTGCTGCTTCCCTCTCTTCCAGACAGTGCCTGCCACAGCTGTCAAAGGATTTGATTTTCTGCGCTGTCTTAACCTGGAAGACAATTGTATAGCTGACTGGGAAGAAATATTAAAGTTTTCACAGTTGAAGAGGTATTGGAATGGAAATACTAATGGGTCTTTGGTTATTTGCCCTTAACATTTGTTTGCTCTTTGAAATGATTGAAATATTTTATTGCATTCATAGCTTGGAGCAGCTTCTTTTGAACAAGAATGATTTGAATCGCATATGGTACCCTGATTATGGTACAACACATAAATCAGACAATGGTTGCGAGTCTCTTGACAAAAATCCCAGGCCTTTCAATACTTTGCAGTGCCTTCTTTTAGGTAATATCATAACTGCTTGTGCTACCAGTCTTCCCCTACAATCGTCTTTGTTGTTTAAGGTATTGATTGGTAGCTTAATTTTATTAGGAGGTAACAAAATTGAAGACTTGGATTCCATTGATTCGCTTAACTCTTTCCCCAACTTGGAGGTGAGCATTATATTTTCGATTCTTCTATTTGTCCTTGCAACTTTATATAATATCTGTGAGGGATGATATGAAACAGTGTAATATGTTTCATGAATCTGATATCTATTATTTGTGTAATAATACTGTTGGAGTTAACAGGGTGAGCCATAGTATAAAGAGAGAATGAAACTGTGTTGGTTTTACCTTCATGTGGATAGTTTTATATTCTCATTATTCTTATCAGATTGCATTAGATACTAGGCCTGGCTTCAAACAGATGCAAGGCAAGTTAATATCGTGTAGGTTTTATACATGTCCTTTCCTTGCATAAACAATCCAAGATCAATCCTAATTTTTAAGTTGATTCCACATAAGTAGGGTCCAGTTTGCATGGCTTTTCTTTATTTCCATCTCTTGCTATGCTAGCAAGTATTAGGATTACTAGGAGTGCGGACAATTGAACATAACACTATGTGGTCCATTTACTTAAAAAGAAATCATATGGTCCTTAGACAAGGCAATGGATGATGATTAATCACTTCCATTTTTTAAATATGGGTGGAGAGGATGGATAAGAGATTAATGATGCAATCTCACGTGTTTCCTATGTACTAATTCAGAAAATTAGTTGTTTCTGTTAATTCATGCAACTATGTGGTGATCTACCTTTATAATTCTGTACCTCTAATAAAAAGGAAGTTTATTATTGTATATTCATTATACTACATTATTGACTCGGTATACTATACATGAAATTATCTGACTCCTCACCATTGATCATAAATGTTAATCTTACTCTATAGACACGTGATAGTTGTGGTTTATTTTTATCTAGGATATAAGGCTTTCCGAGAACCTTATAGCAGATATAGGGAAAGGCGGTGTACCCAGATTTGTTTTGGTTGCCCGTTTGGCAAAAGTAGAAACATTAAATGGAAGTGAGGTAAACTCCTGAACACTAGCAATCCTTGTTTGGGGTGGTGGTCTCTGCAGTTATCATAGTTCTAATATGCCTGTTTATTCCAGGTTAGTCCTCGAGAAAGGAAGGACTCTGAAATTCGGTATGGCTTTGCCTTTCTAGTCTATGTTCTGTATTATTTAATGCGTCATGTTAGGCAGTAATCGTCATGTTTCAAAGTCCTTTACGCATTTATAGGTGCAATGAGATACCAAATGAAAACTTAAGATTTTGAAGAACACCTGACAAAGTGGTGCTTCATTTTATTCATTCTCCTGATCAATACGTGTTTTTGATGAGATTTGATCAGTGTCATACTCGTAACTGGAAAGGACTTGGTGACTTCGATCTAAGAGATTTAATTGGTCCATAAAATTTGTTTCAGATCATTTTCATCTTCGAAAAACCTCTGTGAATATTATTATGGTAAAATTACTAAGGGCCTTATGTGACTCTTGGATATTAAATCTTCTGTTTAATTTCTTTTCTTTCCTCTGTCTCTCTCTAACAACCTTTCTACTGCAAGTCGTCTCAAAACTTTTGATTTCCACTTCTGAAACCGTATCCAGATAAAAAGCTATCCTTTCATCATGTGTGATTTGTCACAATGTCCACAAGTTCCTACAATCTAAGCAATTACTTTCGCTGGAATTTAGTCCCGAGTTTTAGTTGTTAGAGCTTAAACCTTTTGAACGGTCACCCTGAGCTCTCATCTGTACAGCCAATAACAAAGGAATAGCCACAATTTTCCTCCATATCTGCCATATCTAGTAGTTTAAATATTTCAGTCTCTGTGAATTTTATACTTCTGGTTCCATAAATGTACATGTAATGGATTCATACAATACACTTAGCCCCTGTTTGACACACATTAATTTGGAAAAAAAATGCATTTTTTGGATGTGATGGATGATGAATATGTGACTGAAAAAAAGGGAAAAGTTATTGATGTGATGGAGAATATTATTTTATTGAAGAATGTGTGGTTGAAAATGAGTAGAAGAATGAGAATGAAAAAAAAAATGTGTATCAAACAAGGGCTTAGTATTCAAACTGTTGCGCTCCAAACTCAATGATTTTTAACTGTTGTACTCTAAACTCTACGATTTTTTAGGTAGAAAAGAGTGGAAAGTATGAAAGGGGAATTATTTGTGAGATGAGCATGAGATGTATCCATGACAAAATGAATTGTGCTGTTTTCTTTTGGAATATCACAAAATTTTTAAAGAGGCCAGTGAAACTACATTCTTTAACTTTAATTTTCCTGTTATATTATGAGTAACTTCTTTCAACATCACTTCACTTGAGTTTTTTCTGCAGATATGTTCGATTGGTCTTGTCAAAGTTTCATGATAACCCTAAAGAAATTACACGGCTTCACCCCAGGTAATTTTTATTTTTTGATCATTCCAATGAAATTTTATATTATTGAGGTATGTGATTCTCTTAATCTTTTGATGCAATCACATCATTTTGATGGTAAACTATGTGGTTGTCATATTTTCTCTGCAATTTTGGCGCTTGGCATTTGGCAGTTCAAATTTGGATTTGTTCATGTGTAAGGGATAGGTAGGTAGTTAAATAGATTTGGTAGTGAACGTAATGGAAGTTTATTTCTCTCGATAACAATGATTTTGTTTATTTCACTCTTTCTTCATTTGTTAAATTTTTAACATTTCATGGAAGGAAACCATACACTTACTTTTTCCTTTTCTTATGGAGTGGGGTGGGGTTCGGGGAGTATGCTCTGCTGGCTGCCATATCTAAAGGTCATTCTTTATTACGAACCAATTACAGGTTCTGTATCAATGTCTGAACTCCTCTAAATGCTTCGCATCATAAATTAAAGCTCTCACGTGGTCAATGTTAGGACACTTTAGCATTTGATCTGCAAATATTGGTCAGTCTAATTTAGATCATCTTACCTTTTCTCCTCATTTAGTTAATGAATTTAAATACAAAAACCATATATTCAATTGATGAACGCAAGGAGAAGTCTAATGTTGCTTATCATTTGTTAATTCATCATATCTGTGCAAGGACTTCTATAATCTGTGAGCTTGAGATTCCAAAATGCTAATCTCTAGAATGATTCCATTAATGAGTGTGAGGGAAATTTTACTGTTGTTTATCATATTTTGGTTCATCATACGGTGAATTTTGAGTGTAGTTCACTATTTTATTTTTTACTTATAGAGTTGGTGTTGAAAGGAGAGGTGAAAAGATCAACTGAGATGTAAAACGTAGATATAAATTATTGTACGTCTAAGACTATCGTACAACTTTTGAGCCCATATTTCAAGTATGTTATCTTCAGTTCGCTATGACCATCTTCTTGATGAATAAGCTCATCTATGATGCTCGAACTCGGGTTCAGGTACGGGTGCGTATACAAGTGTCGGATCTTTTATTTCTTAAAATGTTAGGCACGGGGACATGGCTAAAAAAAGTCCAAATTTCGAACACGGCTACGTGGGTACATCGTTCAAGCTTCAATTTTTTACTAACCTACGTGTCATTTTGAATAAACCAATATAATTGTTTACAAAGAAGAAAATGAGTATTGAATAAAGGGTTAAGACGAATAAAATAGAATTTTGGGGTTTAGTTTTTAATTGTGAAAATTTAATTAATAAATATTATATAAAATAGAAAATAAGGGATCTAATTGCAATTTGGACTTAGTGAAGCACTAAGTAGTACAATATGGAACTTATTTTCAATTTATACAAACAAAACCATAAACCACCGATAAAGAGAGGGAAAGAAAAAAGAAGGGAAAATCTAGTGCCGTCGCCTTTCTCCACCCTCTCGAAGGCGGCGTTGGGTTTATAGAAAGTAGAAACGAGAAAGAACAAGAAAAGAAAAAAATGGAAGAAAGAAGAAACAAAAAGGGCGAAGTGACCGGTTGAAACTTGGAGGATTCGATACATATTCCATACCCATACCCACATCGTGTCGTGTCGTGTTGTGTCCGACACGGGTACTCCAACCATTTCGAAGAGTCCAAGCATCAAAGAGCTCATGTATTTCTATTGTTTCATCTGATTAATAGTATTAATATTTTTCTTCATTTATATTCAGCTATCTTCATTACTGAGGGTTAATAGTTAAGGAGTGTAAATTAGTAATTACCCTTGGATATTTCTTTGAACTTCCATGATATGTAGGTTTGCTGAGCTTAAGAAAATTCATGGAATTGAGGATGAAAAGCCGTTAACAGGAGGAACGGGCCCTCAAAAAATGGCTTCAGGACTCATCTGTATGAATCTATTTTTGGAATTAGCTTCTATGAATTCAGATATTCAATCTTCTTATAGTTCATGCTGCCATATGCAGCCGTTTCTTTGAAGTGTGTTGGAGCATCGATTGGTGAAAAGCCCCCGGTGATGAAAAAATTGCCTGCAACTACAACGGTGAGATTTATGAGTTTTTTTTCATAGCACGTATATTCATTGATGTTCTTCCTTGGTGGCTTACAATGAATATACTGTATGCACCACTCTCTTGGTTTAGGTTGGAAAGCTAAAGAACCTGTGTCAGAGTTTCTTCAAGTTAAAGTCTGTTAAGCCAGTTTTGTTTCTTCAAGAAGAGGTTTGTGCAGTGGCCCAAAATATCTGAGTGCTTTTCTATCTTCTGGTATAGTAATATGTCGGACTTGTTGTATTGAGTACGTTTAATTGTGCTTAAAAGTATGTCAAACTTGCTTTTCAGTTGTTTTGTATGATTTCCAGGAGTTACTATATTTTGCTAACAAAATTTACTTTTATGGAACGTAACTATTAGGCACAACTGGATTAGTGTTCTAAGATATAATATCATTCCCTGGTTAGAGTACTGCATGATTTCCTAAAATCAAAACGAGTTAAGATCCAGTGGTATGCTAAATTTTATACGGGTATCTTCATGGATTTACAGGATTCTCCGCTACCTACATTGCTTGAGGATGATATGGCATCTTTAATTGAACTTGGAGTCGGTAATGAGTCAACCATTCTTGTAAATGAAGAATCCTGATGTTCAATGGTGAAGAATGTGAAAACAATCCAAATTCATAGTTTGGATAAGGTTGTACCATGATTGTGTTGTGTATCAGCTGAGCTGATTTTAACTTAGACGGATGTCTTTTAAGCCTTATTTATGAAATATATAATACTTAATACATCATTTTAGTTTTTAACTTTGTCAATGTTTGATATATTTATCATATAATGTACTTAGCAATATTGTTGAGTTACCTACCAATATAGCCATGCGGTCATTGATTTTCTTTCAAAATGCTTCAATGGTGATTAAATTATTTATTTTACAAAAGATATTAATGCCCATGTTTTTTACCATAATGATAAATATAACACTCGTTTAAGCCTCATTTTTTTCCCCGCATACTCATATTTAACTATACATTCTCTTAATAAAATATTTTTATATGTAAACTCAATTATTTTTCATTTTTTATTTTTGCCTTTTTAAATATACATTCTTTATAAAATTTATTTTCCTAGAAAATGGGACTCAAGTATTTAAGTGAAGCTCAAAGATAAAATGTGGTATTATAAAAAGCGATGATTACAAAATGAGGTTGGAATGTTCGATGAACAGTTCACTAAACATTCCCTTATCAGCATTTCACTTTTACTGTTATCCTGAAATTTCATGATCCCATAAATTTACTTTTAACGACAAATATTGCATACCTCAAGTGGTTGGTATTAAAAGATACCATCATACCAAGCATCTATATAATGAAAGCAAGTCAATGCCAATAATGGAAAACTGACTTCCTATCCAACTTGTTATACATCCACCGTCTAAAATAGCGTCATAAAAGGCTATGTTCGAAACGTTCCTGCTGCCAGAAAAGTAGATCTAACAAGAAATTTATTAATACTAGTCAAAAAACATCCCTTCCAGCTCAGGTAGATCTATCTGACAAAATTTTCAGTGATGTGCAGCATATGTCTGAGTTTCATCGTACTGGGGATAAACAGGCTGGAGTGACACGTTTTCCCCGTAGCCAGCTGCCGTGGGTACACCTGCATACGACCCTGCTGGCTGAGGAATGGACTGATCATAGCCAGGTTGTGTTGAAGCCGTTTGACCATAACCCAACTGTCCAGGAGTTGATGCAGCATAAGCTGATGGAGCTTGGGCACTCCCATAAGCAGGATCTGCTGGCGCTTGATAACCGTAAGCAGCATTATTGGCAGCAGGTTGTTCGGTGTAGCCAGGCAGTGACGTTGGGTAAGGATAACCACCTGCAGGTCCAGTTTGGGTATATGCAGGGGGCTGCTGTCCACCAGGCTGACCATACCCAGCAACCAGCTGAGCAGCTTGTTGAGGATAAGCAGAAGATGCTGTGGCAGGTGATGGGTGATCGTATCCATCTGCAGATGGTACGGAACCATAGGGAGGATAGTTTTGTTGCATTGGTGCACTAGATGCATATGGGTACGACTGTTGAGGTGGCACATTTTGGCCATATGCTTGAGTTGATGAAACAGGAGCTTGATAAGGCATTTCTCCAGGTAGATTTGGTCTAGGCTGAACGTAAGATTGAGCTTGGGGTCCTCGTGGTGGCATACCATATGTAGGGGCCTTAGAATATTGGTCCTGTGGAGCATAGCCAGGATGTGTACCACCTTGAGCATAAACTATTGGCTGAGACACCATTTGCCTATAATGTTGTGCAGAAGCATGGTGATCATATTTTACTTCGCCATATCCATGACCATAGTGTTGAACAGGTGTTAGAGAATAAGGAGTTGGTTGCCCATAATCAGGACCCTGTGGCTGCCTGTAGTTGTAATTTGCCTGGGAAGGTCATACCCATAGCAGGGGCAGAAACATGAGTGGGGACGTTAAGAATGGAGTGGAAACTGGCCCAACAGAAGAATAGGTAAATCACCAACCTGAGGCGAGGGCACCTGCATTGCCACTGGGGGCCTCTGCTCCCAACTTGGACCGAAACTGCCTCTTGGTGCTTGTTGTGGAGGATAATTACCATATGATGGAGTTGGGTACTGTGGATTCTGAGAAGGAAATGACCCTCTTTGCTGATTATAACGTGAGAACTGTGCGCGATGAGGACCAAGAGATCCCCATTGTGATGAAGCAGGTCCACGAGGACGAAAGGCCTGCTGACTGTATCCACCAGAGAGAGATGATGGCCTTACGGTCTGAGCAAAGAAATTTAAATGGCAGGCAGAGAAATATTAGTTAGCAAATAACCTTCTTAAAAAAAACTGTGGAATGACACTGAAATGTCAGTCAGGTGACAAGTTTAATCTTAAATTGAACAAATTTGAAAATAAAAAATAAAAGAGTAAGATGAAACAATAGAAAATCATCTTATTGGCAAGAAACAAGCATAAATATATACCCAATAAGCAAAAAGAAAAAAAATGCAAGAAACAACTTACTAGAACATTGGATCAATCAAAAAATGCCCAATTCAAAGAGAGAACTGAAATTAATAGGACTAATATGCAACAACAATCAGGTAGAATGAGACAGCAAAATACAGAAACATATATCAAAGGAATGTGAGAGAGAAAGGCACACAAGAAACATAACATTTAACATAAACCTTCAAAAAAAAAAAAAAAAACATAACCATGTCCATTTTTACCACAATCCTATATGGAAGTTGGGAATAACCCATTTATGCATCATGATGATGTGAATCAACCAGATATCATTTCAAGCATGCTTGACTACAATATATAAGCAGATATAAGTTTCTCGGCCCAGAATGCGCAACTTTTTATATTTTCAGCAGTAGTACTTCTGTACCTCTAAGCATGCCTCTACATAATTCGCTGGTGATAATATTCATTTAAGTGCCATTTTCTACGTGCGACGAATCCTCATACACCATGTCAAGACATGGACAGGCTATAAATCAGAAGATAAATGAGAGTACTACAACTGGACATTGCCCAGAAACAAATTGCAGTGATGTAGATAAAACTAAAATTAACAGAGTATCATTTTCTGAAGGCCCATTCAGACCAAAAACAAATAACAGCTATGCAGGTCAAATTACAAAACCCAGAGAAGACAGCAGCTCTTGAAGGTGAATTCTGATAAAGAGACATAGTAAGCAATTCAAAAAATAAATAAAATAACAAAAAAGAACTACATTCTCACCAAGTTTCACTTGAACATTTGCAGAACATTAATGACAGCTAGCAAATTGAATAGCATGTAAAAATAAACAGTTTTAGGTTATTGAATCAGCATCCTTTCATTCTAAAGACTGTTAATGTCAAGATGTCGAATTCCAACAAGAAGAAAACACAGCTTAATGCATACAGTAACTGACAATAATCACGTTCTCTGAATTTCAAGAGGCATCAATATACATGTCCCAAACTACAAGATTATTTGACTAGATATGAAACTGGTTTCCAACGCATCTATAAAATATAAAATGGTATATTATGTAGAACTTCGGCTGATAAAATACAGCCTTCTGAGTATTATTACTTTTAGTTTCCAAGTCTCAAAGCAATCTTACCAACTATTAACATCCTGTGATCGCGAGTTTAATGCTTGATACCTCTGTTCTGTGGATGAGATTGAAAAGTAGTTGTCTATGGATACACCAAGAAGGCCAAGCTGACCCTTGTGGAAGGAAATAGCCAAATCTGCATTTTTAAAGCCAACCAATTCGAAATTGGCACCTTCAACATAAATAAATCATGGCAACGGACATCTCATTTGAATGTAAGATCTTCCGAACAGCGTTCAAGTGATCTTGACATGAGTTTTTTTGGCAGTGATGTTCAAGTAAAAAGGCTCTCAGACCATGGTGTCATCATCAACAGATTCCCCAACTCACAAAAGGTTTCCCGCAATTGCACAGAATATAAAAACTTCTACAAGAATGTGCATCTAACTATGTTAGGATTCAGGACATTCAAGTGGTAGAATGGATTCACACAGAATTTGAGTGCTAAATTTTTGCATATCAATCCAAGGAAACAGTGAAAAGAAATCAAGTGGCGTGCTAATATTATCCTTCAGAACCTTATTTTATTATCATTAATATAAAAACATGTTCTATCCCTGAAAACTGACTACTTTTTCACCCTTACAATAGACGTGCATATCAGGCTCTAATTAGCACCCAAACTTGTTCTGGAAACAGATGTTAAAGTTAAAAAACATGAGATCCTTTCTAGCAATCATATTATTGCACAATAACATTGTTTGATTCATATACTGGAACCAAAGTGGAACTCAGGAAAATTCAGGAGCATTCTTTAATACAGCCATTGATAACATGCATTATCTGGATTTTTTTATACACATTAAGTTGTGTCAAAGAACCCAAACTGGTTAAATACATTCAATACATTCACTGAAATTGCCATTATGAGAAAAGAGTAGAGAACAATACTAAGATAAACTGGTTATATGATGCAGAATATGTGGCTTATTTGAAACAAATCTAGTTACATAAACGTCTTTTTAAAAGTATATTACTCTTAAAAGGTTCACTACTATATTTTGCAAGCTACCAAAGAATAAGAATATACTCTGGCAAATTAAAAAGTAAACCTCTCCACAAACACGCATAACTCAATTTTATATACTATGGATGCTACCAAACTTCAAAACTAAGAGAAGAAACAAAATCTCCGGAGTACTGCATAGTTGGCAATTCAAAAAGGTGAAATGATATCACAAACCTGATTCATGACTTCTTTCATCATTTCACTAGCCATCTCAATCTGCTTCTTATTACCAGTCACACAGACAGTTCTGTCCTTAAATTGATCTCCTTCAGGAAGATGTTGTGGTATCAACTAGAATAAAAGACGATGTAAGGAAATCATTGCTATGGTTGTAAAATTGTCCGGCGAAAAACTTGTCTACTACCTGAATGCGTGCCCCTGACCTTGTCTGCAAATTCTTAATTGTTTCTCCACCTTTTCCAATAATCAAACCAATCTAGAAGGAAGAAATAGTTCAAGTCGGTCATGCTCTACCAGATGTGTCGAGGGGAAAGAAGGGTGAGCAGATAGAGAAAGACAGAAGAAAATGGAAAAAACCTTTTCATTTGGGACTTGTATCTCAAGTTGTTCTCCACCACCAGCAGTCTGCGCAGTGCTGAAGCCCCTAGCAACAAGTGAAGGAGAACCTCCAGCATCAGCCTATAACACAATGCGTCAGTTATAAAAGTTGTAGAGCAAGAACCTTCGAAGTCCAAGCAAATAATTATATTAAATGATGGGCAGGAATAATTGAAAATGGATTAGAAAAGAAAACCAAAACAGGAACCACCTCAGCAATAACATCCTTTATTAATTTTTTGGCCTTGGTTATATTTCTCAAAGTTCCAATTAGTTCCACCGGTCTAGAGACAGACCAAGAATCTGCATCAGCATCCCTCACAATCTGAATTTTGGCGCCTGAATTGTCTTGCAGGGACCTAATAGTGTCCCCAGCTTTGCCAATCAGAACACCAACCTGCAAATGGACAGAAACATGTGCCAGACATTTCTCAGAGAAGAGCATCAAAAAGTATTTTGCTACCCATGGGAAGGAGTGCAAAAGAAATCTCATTACATCCATGTGCTACCAACTAAAATTGATGTCCACTTTCCAGATACTTATTTGCTCACGCTTTACTTTGTTTGTATAAATTCATGTATTAAAAATTACATCTACACCTAGACATTTGGAATTGAATCACTTAAGATCTCATTTAACATCTGTGCCTCCATCTGGAATTGAAGTATTGTAGTTACTTACTATACCGTATTTCGTTCCCAGAAGCTCTTTTTTTTTATTGGTCAGTGTATTTTTGTAGTTCAGTGGGTATGTTCAGCCTTTTTGCAGAGGCAGAGAAAATCAGTCAGGGAAAATTAGAAGAACATTACTTTTTCTTCATTATTTTAATGTAGGCAGCAATTTCTGACTGCATAGATTCCACTTCTACGATAGACTTCCTCTCTTGTCCGAATTTGAGAGGTTTGTATGGAATGGGGAATCCTTGCTCAAAGGGATTTTGCCTATAATCCATCTAATTAGATTTTGAATTTATTAAAAAATATATGTATAGTAGCATGCATATGTGCCTTCATACGTGTAACTAATATACATACACATCCACCACAATGTCACCTGTTTCGGGTTTCTTGGTCCACTAGCTATTTTGGGAGACTGTATGAAGATGAAACGCAATGAGGATAAAACGATAAAAACTATAATACTGACCAATTAGAGATCTTATATTGATTTCTAGATATCAGTTTAACAATTTTCAGACAACTGCTTAAGATAAATTACTTAGCCCATTCACCTTATCATTAGGGACCTCCATTTTAAGAGACAGTACTTGGGATGTGGACCCAGGTTGCAGCTCAATAGTCCGAACATCCCCCTCTCTAAGAACTTCCACAGACGGTTCCTGAACTTCTCCTCTAGATTCTTCTTGTTCCTGCGCACTTTCATTCTCAGGTTGTTCATTCTCATCAGAAGCCGTTTGTTCACTAGTGACCGTCTCCAAAGCCTCCTTTGAAAGTTCCTGACCTTCCTCTGGCTGAACATTGTTATCCTCAGCCTCAGTCGTCAGTGATTCCTCCTCCTCTGACTGGGCATTGTTAGTCCCAGCCCCCGGCTGCAGATATTCCTCCTCCTTTGGCTCTTTTGTCTTGACATCCTCTTGGCAGCCATTCTGAGTAGCTGTCAACAAAACGAATTCCCAAAAGAAACTATCAACATAGCGGTTTAGGACATTTCTCCCTTCTATACATTTGTTACAAATAGAGCAAAATCATTGTCGCCCGCCATTAATCATTTCTTATACTGTAATATAAGAGTTGCTTTCAAAAGATCAACTCCATTTCACGGGCGCAGAAAAAAATAAGTCTAATTGAAAGACATAAAGATGGTAATTTCCACTTGGCCCTTCAGATCAATTACTGCAACTGTTTTTCCATCACATAATCAATCCCATGAAAGACAAGGGGTGGGGTAGGGGGCAATAGATCGAAATGTAAAATACCATATCTACATGCAGCAACCAGTACTGCACTTTCCCTTCGAAACATAGTTTGGCATACATGAACCCACTAATATATGCATACATGAACCTACTAATTTTCTGGAGTAAAATCGTTTTCAATAATTTCCTACAAATAATATATAAGCACGGATCAAAATATTTATAACATATCAAGTAAATTACCGAGTTCATCGTCGTCGGGTTCATTGCCATTACTAGTCTCCATCTCTAAACAAGGTCGTTTCGCCTCAGACTCATCGTCACCTTCATTTTCCACCTCCACAGTGCCAGGCTCCAACTTAGCATTCGAGTCCGACTCAGTGGGTGGCTTAGGCGCTTTATTGAGCTCCAACTCCTCGTGCTTTCTCTTGTTATGATCGGGTGTGGCCATGGAGCTAGCTGACATCGACGTCACCACCTCCTCCGCCATAATTTTCTAGATCCGACGAGGTATCACTCAAAGAAAGAAATTTTGGCTTGGGTTTTCAGATTTTAGCTGCTTGCCTGCTTCTGCTACTATAATTTTTACCAGTGCGAGTTGCGGATATTCGCTCTTCGTAAATTAGACTGTAGTTACGATTTTATGTTGATTTTGTTACAGAAACAATGAGAAATTGCTTACGAATTTGCTTGCTTTATATCGATAGGTATAACACGGATTTAGAAAGAGGGAGATATTTTTGCCTTTTTGGTTCAACCGCGCCACGACCCACACGGATGTCCGCGGGTATCCAATGATTTTAGGCTTGACGTGGCCCATAGTTTTTCTTTGGTGGGGTGGGGTTGGGTTTTATTTGTCAGAAAATTAACAGGGGAAAATTACACAACCGCTACACTATAATAATTACATTTCAAATCTAACAATCTTGCCAAAATATTTCAAAATTCAGGTGTTAGCTCAAAATTTTAAAATCAGTAAATAATATTATAAAATTAAATTAATCCATTTATCCACCCCATCCACATGCTATTAAAAAACAATTTTTCATCTACGAAAAATTACCCCATCCACATACTACTAAAAAACAGCTTTTCACCTACGAAAAATTACCAACGGATGGTAATTAGAAACGGATTATTCATTGGTACAAATAATTCACTTTCAACTACGATAATTAGCAACGAATTTTTCGTTAGTAACGACAATATTTCTTTACCAATGGATATTCTGTGACTCATATAAACGTGTTGGATCTTTCACCTACGAATATTCTGTAGGTGACGTACCAAATATTAATTAGAAATCGATCATCCATTGGTAAAAGTAATTCATTTCAACTACGATAATTAGCAACGAAATGTCTATTTGTAACGATGATATCTCTTTACCAACGGAATATCCGTAGGTGACGTACCAAAAATTACCAATGGATGCAATTTCGTTGGTAAAAGTGGTAGCTCTTCTCCAACGGATATTCTGTGTCTAATGTTATTGCTTAATTATTTCATATTACCAACGAAATTGCCGTTGCTAATATTAATCAATTTCAAAAGAATTCTTATCCCACATCGGAAGTTCACAAATTTGTGGTCCAGTAAGTAATTAAACAATTTTTTGGGCTTTTCAATTCAGTTGGCTAAAAGTTAAAAAATTACAATTATTAAATAAATAATAATAATAATAAATAAATTTGTTTTTCTTTTTTTTTACAACGCCTCACACCTATGCGACTATTTACCACACTGATTTTTACTAATTGTAAAGGTAGACATTTACCAACGAAAAGTCGGTTGGTAAAAAATTCACACTTTACCAACGAAAAATTCGTTGGTAAAAAGTTTACTCTTTACCTACGGCGCGATCCGTTGGTAATTATCAGCGATCCTTAAAATAGCAACGAATTTATGGTTCATAATATTCCTTTGATAAAGATTAATAGCAACGGATATCGTAGTTTCAGGAACAGAAAATTCGTGCCTAAAGCTATGATTTTTAGTAGTGACACCCTCAAACTCTAAACAATTTCTCACTTCGTTCTCACTCTTTCTCTCTATTACAACCATTGGGAAGGAGGAGCATAGTATGGGTGATAGCATCGTTGTTGTGGTGTGAGCGACGCTGTTGATTTGGCACTCACGCCACTGTGCACCGCTACAGCTCCGCAATGACGTTGCGCACAATGAAGAGAACATTTAAGATTAGGATGTGACGCCACCGTGTTGGCAGGGGCGATATGGATTTTAGATTTGTGTAGCATTTTTGACAATTCGGGGTAGACCTTTTGGTGATGGATCTGGTCTGGGAACAAGGTTTTGGAAGGTTTTTAGTAGTTAGGTAAAATACTCAATTAGTTGATATGAGAAAATTTGGGGTTATTTCTAATCTTAATCTGTTTTCTCTTCATCATGTTTGTTGTGCATTTGTGATTGCAGTGGTAGCAATGGTGGTGAGGTTACTGATTGTTGATGGAGGTAGCTGTACAGTAAATCTAGGTAAAACATAGTAGAATTTTGATTTGTATTTTCATTCGTGTCTATTACGAGGGCAACTAGAATGGGGCTCGTGCTCACACCAATTATAGGTAATGTTATAGATGAAAACTAGAAGATATATGTTAATTGACTGTGGAGTGAATCTCTCAAATATTGTTTGAGCACCGAGTATATGAGAAATGATGGAGGCTTGGAAGTTATAAAGAAGGCGATTGAAAAACTTGGACTTAGAAACAATGAGCATATCTCTGCATATGGTGAAGGCAATGAACGTCATCTTATTGAAGCAGATAACACTGCTGCCATAAACACCTTGAAATTGGTGAATATAAACTACTCCTTACAAGTTATTGAAAACTTTTATGAGCAGTCATATCTAAACAAGTCATTGGAATGTCAATGGTTTATACTGTCTAGTCATTATTGCAACAAATAGTTGCTTTTTATCATATGAAAGCAATATTGAACAACAAGGAGTGGCGAACCATGGTGGCGGTTACAAATTATTTGATTGATAGTGACCAATAAATTGTTAATGTGTGACCAATAAAATTGATAATTGTGACTAATAAATTATATGTGATCTAAAAAAAAGTGAGATTACGACTAATTTTTAGTCATAACTAGCAAATTGTTAAGCTGTGATCAATTAATTTGATAATTTGTCAACGTGAAATAAATTATGACTATAAGATTTGCAATTTGTGACCCAAAAAATAATACGTGAGCTATTAATTTATAATTTACGATCTAAAGAAATTGTGACATAAAATTTTTGATCTGTGATCGAAAAATATTGTGTAACTTATTAATTTGATAATTTAACTGATAAATAGTCGTGACATATAAAATTTGTGATTTGATTGAAATCTCATGTATTAGGTGAAATGCTCACAAAACATTCATAACGAAGACTAATATGGTCACAATCGATCACTATTAAGATAAATCTGATCACAATCTATCACAATTAACATATAAATGGTCACAAACTTTTGTATCGTATCGCTCTGGTGCCGTCTACTACGGTGAGCGAAGTTTTAGATATATATAACGAAAATCTCAGTTGGAACATTATTTTTGGGCGGGGTTTGTAGGACTGGGAGTGGGTGATTTTGTGTCACTTCTAACATCTTTATATGAATTACACATCAGGGTTGGAGAGGTAGATTGTAGCTGGTGGAGGTTGACACATGATAGTATATTTTCAGTCGGGACTTATTTTAGATCCTTATTGAAATATGTGGAGAATTCATTCCCTTGGAAGATGGTATGAAAATGTAAATTGACTCTAAGGGTGGTATTTTTACTTTGGACGGTTGTCAGAGAAGAGGTGTTAACGGTAGACAATCTTCGAACAATAGATTTTTATATTATAGAGTGGTCCTATATATGTAAAAGGGAAGCAGAGAAAATCGATCACTTGTTCCTTCATTATGATGTTGCTCGTTTGCTGTGGAATGATATTCTGGCGTCTCAAAACATGAAATGAGTATTTTTGTGACGTATGGAAGATGTGTTAAAGGCATGGAAGAGAAAGCTTTGCAATAAGGATAGCAAGCTTGTATGAGACCTTATTCCGGGTTGTATCGTATGGTGCGTGTGGAGAGAAAGAAACAATCGCTACTACGATGATCAAACACGGACAACAGAGCATATTAGAGAATTGTTTTATTTTACATTGTATACTTGGTTTAATGCTGCGACTCATTGACATATAGACGGGTTGCCCAATTTTATGTTGTTTCTTTCGGATTTAAATTGATAATACACTTCATGTGTATTACCCATTGATTAATAAAATACTCGATTACTTTTCAAAATATATATATATGTGTGTGGGGGGGGGGGGGGAGCGGGGTCTTGTTGTATCTGTTTCTTATGTTTCTTGGCAGAAAAAACATGGGGATTTGGTTTTTGATAATGAAATAGAACTAAGTTACTATTTTAATGCTATTAAATTGATACTGCTTTAAGAGCTGTCTTTTAACAATAAGAGGAAATTTTGACCTTCACATATTTAGAGATCAGAAGAAGCAGAAGGTAAAGCCAAGAAAAACTAATATTTTATCATCCATAAAATTATACAAGGATTCATTGTCTTTTCGACTCTTTCGAATGCAAGGATGAAATATAAATCCAGGTAGAATTTCGAAATCGTTACTTAATTTACACATTTTATTGCTAGTACATAGTGTATTGACTCAAATTTTGTACGCGTGTAGGGAACTTCAGTTGGTTTCTGAATCGTGCAGAAAATTTGAAGCATATGGGAAGAAAAATATGATCAATTGAGGCTTATGTTAGAATTTGTACAATTTTGTTTTCTGCTATTACTCATTTTTACTGTGATGGTTGAATGTTTTACTTCCAGATTCTGCTTGTAACAACTGGGTGCTATTCATCAACCAAATGTAGTTACTGTGAATGAAGCATGTAGTTTGTGCATTTAGGTTTCAAATAGAAAATTAGGGTCCGTTTGATACGTCATTATTTTTCCTCGAAGTTGAAATTCGAATTCTAACTTCTACTTTTGGCTTATTTGATTGGCCAAATTTTCCATGGAATTCGAATTTCAACTTTTCATATTTTCCTTGTTTTCCTTCACTCTTTTTTTTTTTTTTTTTTTTTTTTTAACAATATAAACAAATTCTAAAATGAAGTGTAAAAAAATTATCTATTTAATTGAAAAATTCCATGTAAAACAAAGCCAAACGAACATTAAAACATTTCAATTTTTTTTATTTTTTATTTTTTTGCAATCTAAACAAATTTTGTTCCCAATGGTAAGAAAATTTATTCCTTTAATTGACAATTTTCATGAAAAATAAAGTCAAACGTATTATATTTTCCAGGTAGAAAATTATACAAATCAAACACCTTTAATTACAGTTCTCGGTAAAATAAATTTTAGACAATTCAATTCCCTGTAATTCATTTCATTTCCACCCAAATTCCATATTTTTATCAAACGGACCCTTATTTCCTTTCTAAATTCTAGGCTGAGTTTTTAAAACCAAACAACTCGTAGATGTTTATGAATTTTGACAACAGCCAAAAGTAATTTGCAAATTTTCAGAAGCAATCTTCACATATAGCTCATTCATACCTTAAAATCCCGATATTTGTATTTACATGCATATGTGAATGTGTATGTTTTGCAATGCAGTGGGCTGCAAAAGTATTTAAATGAACAAAGCTTCCATATTGTAGGCTATTGCTATATCAGAAACTGGTATGCCAAGGGGAACTTTTGCGAATATTCACCTTGTGAACAAGTTATTGAATGAGAAAGTTGCCCAAAGATACTACATATTGACACTAGAGATAAGCTCTCTGTATATGGCAATTGGCATGTGAATTGCCATATACTTAGGTATTTACCATTCAATTTCTTCTTGAAATTCAAATACACACTTTTAATCTTTTTGATTCTATATATGCTGAATCTTATATTGAATCAGGTTTGTTATCTTCTCTTTTTTCAACTCGACTGATATATTTGCAGTTGATGTGATTAAAACTGTCCTTCAATGTTAATTTTCATGAACTTTTCAAGTTCCTGTTTAATCCTAATACTTTTTCACCAGTATGCAACTAATAGAGATATAAATCTACTGGAGTGGACACTATTGTCTTGGTTGGAGCAGAATACGAAAACAGAAGCTTTCAAGATTGGGCTGCGAATGGCACAATGTTATTTGGGAGTCTGTGTTATGACTTCTTGTGTTAGTAGTATTTCTTTCCGCTTATTCATCATTAGAAAAAATGTCTCCAATGGCGATGTACTTATATTTACTTCATAACAGAGAGTCAAAGTAGTGATTGACAAAAGCTTTCAAAGGAGCCATCAATGTAATCTTGTTGGAATGGACATCGTTCCACTATGTTTTTAAGTCTGGTGAGCATGCAGACACGCTAGGATTGACAAAGCATGAGCGTCATATTATTGATCTTCCTAGCAGTATTAATGAGATCCGCCCAGGTCAAGACGCTACTATCTATTTGACACTGAGAAATCTTTCACATGCACAATCCATTTCGTTACTGAGGTATGTCGCCCTTTGCTTTCCTATTTGCTTATACCATTCTGACAAGGTTTTGGACTATGAATTTCATTCAAAAGATTTACATCTTACATGATATGGCATTTTCAGCTGGAGTTGGCTTAATTCAATCATGGAGGCATACTTCCATATGTTATTCGACAATTAACCAAGCAATAAGGATCTACACTTCTTAGTTACAAGGCAAGTAATTTTGAATTCAATTCACATGGAAGAGTGTATTCTTCATTTTTTAAAATAAAATTGTTTCCTCTATGGAGGTTAATTTTATTTGTTATCAAGTGATCTGCTCTACCATGGAAATTGTGGTTAATTCCAGGTATGGAGTATTTCTGGTGCCATTCTCTTTGAGGAAACTCTTTATCAGTCAACTACAGATGGAAAGAAGTTTGTGGGCTGTTTGCGAGATGAGAAAATTGTATCCTGTATGAAAGCTGATAAGGTAAATGTTATTATTTTAATCTGTTGCAAATATACCTTTTTCTTTTATGTTTTGAAAATCACCAAATTACCTGAGATTTTTGGGATAGTGCTGCCATTTCATCTCTCTTTTTTTTTTTTGGGTCTTGTTTTCTTTTCATAGGGTTTGGTTCCACTAACAAGATCCAACAATGAATCTTGGTGCCAGGGATGTTTATAGGGTTAGGATTCGATAAACGGAGTGAGACTTTTAATTTAAATATGTCGTAATCCAATCACGAGAAGCACGTGAGAAGGAGGGGGTGAAGAAGGTTGGTAATGGTGATAGTGGGGACAATGAGGATGAAAATTCATCTCGTTATTCATCATGAATAGTCATTGGTTCAATTGTACATAGACATAGACCGAAGGTAGTGCCCTTGGGCAACGAAAACTTATAATAAGAACGAAGATGCGTGCAAAAATATATAAGATATTTGTTAGGGGTTAATAACATAATTCTATTTCTAAATAATATTCTCTCCACCAAATCAATTTCCTTTCTCCAATTTTAGAACACTCTCCACGTTTTTCCAATTCAACTTAACTTGCTAGCCTCTCCTGCTCGTAAAGGAAATAATTTGGACATGGATAACTATTCTTGGGGTTAACATCACTGTTCCCGTTCCTCCTAGAACAAAGTCGAGGTTTATTTATGTGAAATAGAGAAGAATTATCTAAAAGTTTGGCTTAAAGGGCAATTTCTCGTCATTGATGTAAGTAATTTGCACCTTTCCCTGGTTCATGATTATCACGTTGTTCTTTTATTTATATTGTATAATTAAAGATCTAACTACTGATGTTTTATGTTTCGTAGTGGGAACTTTTTCAGCCTTCGAAGGTTGAGGGCTGCTTCTGGAGCTTCTGTGGATCTTATTGCAACCACTAATCAATACAGCTTTCTGTACTATAAATGTACCCTATCAATGTAGCCATTTAACGTTATGATCCATTAATAAAGGTTGAATCTCAATCTTGAGGGTCTCCTACCGTCTCGTCCCTATAGTATTGTGGAGAAGATAAATCGCGAAATGTGTCTCAACATATCAGGGTACAAGAGCTGTCATTCTGGTGCCCACAAAGAGTTCAATTTCATACCTTGTAAGAGGTAGGAATCGAACCCTTACACTGCAACTGTCAGCTCAGTTGAAACTACCTCACTCCTATCATTTGCACCACTGAACTATGTCCCGGAGAACGTTATGATACCTTAATAGATGTATATTTGGGGTTGCTAGGGAAGGTGATACTAATGATTCATTTGGTATAGAAGAATCGCCTAGTCAATTAGCTCACCTGAGTGACACTGCTAGACAACTTTTTGTTGGTTCTACATATCAAAAGTAAGCAATATGAATAATTTATTAAGCCCCGTTTGATTCTCGTTTTTATGAAAAAAATGAATTTTAGAATAGTAGATTGATGAAAAATGTGTGGTTGAAAAATAAGATAAAATTTTTAATTTACGTGAAATATTATTTTAATGAAGGATGTGTGGTTGAAAAGAATAGAGAAAAACATGCATTTTAACAAAAATGAGAGTCAAACGGGGGCTAAATATTTCTTATTTGGTGTAGACTTGCAATGCCAAATCCGAGGAGATGCATAGGATTGGGCAATATTGCAGAAATTAAGATTGCAATTGAACCATTTGATATTGAGACTGTAATTTTTTATGATGAACTATTACTTGGGTTATTTTCTTGATAACTTTTATGTCAATATTTAAGCTTGGATTTATTTTTCTTGTTGAGAAATTTCAATACCGTTTCTTCTATTCTATAAATGATTTACCTTTGAAAATGTTGTTCGTAAGAGCTCCAACTATTCTCATGTGGAAGATGCTATAAGTACAAAATCATTTACAATTTTTTTTATAAAATGGACAAGTGGCCGCCCCCTATTGGAGGGCGGTTGGGCCCCCAGTCGCCCCTCCAATAGGGGGCGGCTACTTGTCCATTTTGTAAAATTTTTTGTACAAGATTTTGTGCAACAAAAATAATCCTTTTCATGTTATGTAGGGGACATGAGATATAATTTTACTAGAACTCTCTCTTCTTAGTTCATTGTGAAGGTTTTTATGCTAGAGTTACTCGTTTTTTTTCTTCAAATGTACAAGACATAATGTAATTCACGAGAATCCAACACAATTACTGTACAACATTACCTTCAAAATAATTCAGTCTGTACATTACACAAGCAAAGACTAGTCTTATGTAAAAGATTAGAACTTTGGGAGCTAGTGGATAAACCTAATAATCAAAGATTGGTGTCATGTAAATAGGTATCTAAGAGAAAGGGTCCAATACCATGGGTCAAGGGCCCAAATTTAAAGCTAGATTAGTGATAGAAAAGGTTTCTCTCAAAAAGTTGGGATTGACTTCAATTAAGTGTATTTGCTTGTTGTGAAGCACAAATCTACAAGGATCATGCTAGCTATGGAGATTGGAGCATTTGGATGTCAAAGCGAGTTCTTTATATGGCAACCTTGATGAAACCAACTTAATGGCTAAACTAGAAGGTTTTATTAAACTTGAAAATGAAGGTGAAGTGTGCTTGCTCAAGAAGTCCTTATATGCATTTGAGCAATCCTGAATGTTAATGAATAAAAAATTTGAAAATTTCATGCGTTGTATAGATTCAAAAGAAGTAACCATCATCTTTGTAAAACTCCTGGCCATTACGAGGAAATAATGAAAATTCTTGTAACATATTTTTCTTAATTCAAGAATTAAATTGATTACAACTACTAACTTGACAACGACCTTTCATTTTTGCAGGAAATAATTGATTTTAGGCAGCCAAACAATCCTTATAATGTCTGTAAAGACATATTAGTCTTTATTTGGTAGGGATTAAAATTAATTTTTTTGAAAATTTTGATAAAAGTTGATGAAATGTATGGTTAAAAATTTGTGAATCCCTTAAAATATGTGGTTAAAATCAATTATTGACTTTGACATAACTTGGTTGCATGAAAAAGTACTAAAATAACTCTTCGACTCTCTTCCTGGCTCCCACGATTAAAAAAAAAAAACTAAAATTTTAACATTAAAATCCTTGATTTTTTTTCCTTCATATTTTATAATGTAGCCCATGTTTGCTGTGGATTATAATCTTAATTAAAATCTATATTAAAGTCAACCGTTAATTTTTACTACAAATTCTTCAAGCATTTCGACGATTCGTTAAATCTAATAGAAGAGTACCCTCATAAGTTCGGATTTTCGTAAATCGATATCCTTGATGCAGTTCACACGGCACACTCCAAAGTCACAGTGAAATCAAAAGTAAGATGTACTCCTTCTCTCACCAACCTTTGATTATTTTTTTATTTTTTATGGGATCTACAACTTTTTAACAACACATTTCATCAATCTATATTAAAATTGATTAAAATTTTCATTTTTAACTACACCAAATAAGGGCTTAATATTCGAAAACTTCAATTGACCCAAATAGGCAGTTAAAGCCTTCGAGGTCTAAAACTCGAAACAATCTTTTAAAATTCTCAAATTGAACCAAATATATCATTACACGCAATTTGAGCTTCATAACAATATTTGGCTTGAAAAACTCAATTCATAATATTTTCTTAAAATTGCAAATTAATCCTTAAGGATCTCAAAATTACATCAATGCATCTAAACCTCAAATATTATGTTAAGAGTCATCCTCAACGTGATACATGAAGTCTGAAATCATAAAATGCGAAGTTTTCAATTTAGTCCTAAAATTTTACAACTATTGCGATTAATCTCAAACTGCATTTGGATCTCCAGTTGACTCATATTGCCACCAATAACTCTCAAGTTCATCACATCTTACGCCAAAGTCTTACTTCTCAAAATTCTACTCTAAACCCTCAAGATTTGAAATAATTTCATTTTTGATCCTTAAGTTCTCAAACTTTGCACTCAAGTCATAGTGAAAAATTCAACAGATTTAAAGTTAACAAAAAATTTTAGATTCCTTAAAATGTTCGATCAAAATTAATCGTTGAGTTAACCTCAACCTTTATGCTATCTCTAACAAACACTTCATTACAATAACAAATTATTATTACAAAACGTCAACACATGCAAAATTCTTCGTCGCGTTACATAAATACAAAATATATATACTTCACAAAAAGAAAAATGAAAAAAAAGTGAGAAAGATCACTTGGGACTTGGGAGTATAAACTCCTTGTTCAATTTGAATTTTTTAATTTTGAAGCTATTTTTGAGTTAATACATTTCAAGGGTTATTTTATAAATTGGATTAAAAAAATTTCAACCAAATAAAAAAAAATTCGTCACTATTTTTTTAATATTTTATTTGTATGTAATTTGTATGTAATTTTATTATATATAAGTAGCATTATTTTTTTACAAAATGTAAAAAAGAAAAGATAAAAAAAAAAAAATTGAAAAGAAAAGAGAGGCCTTCTAGCATTTTCTACAATAACCCGTCATTTTCAAACAAATCCCACAAAATTGTTTCCTTATATATATTTTATATTTTGAAACATCTGGAATTGAAATTGCTTCAACTGACGTCATCCCTTCCTAGTTTCCCCTCTGGGTTACTCCATTTCTAATCGACATAATTCAATACTTTTTATCATCGACATTTGGGGTTTTGCAGGAATTATGCCCTAAATTCCTTCCTTCTTACGTTCTCTTTTCCACTTCTCGACTCTTCTCTGGTTTTCAATCTTTAAACACTTAGAAGTTGCTCTCCAGGGATTGAATGTCCATGTTCTGTCACGGGAACAAGCTTTTTCATAAAAAGAATCGAATTTTGATTCGATTTGATCATTCTGTTTCTCCATTCAATAGTACCAGTCGATAATTTCAAGGATTTTAATATGTGGAGATGGTTTGATCATGCCCCCTTGGCTCAAAACCTCAAAAAGGAAAGGAAATTGAGAAACCTCTTTTAAAGTTTACTTAAATATGGTCCTTTCTCAGTGATTATTTTCTTGGTCTATGTGAAATTCAGTTAGAATAAAAGTTGATTCAGGAAAAACTAAGAAACCGCATTTTTTCAGATTTCCGTGGGTAGAATTGGACAAGAAGATTCTGTTTTATAGTTTGGCAAAATCATTGGTAAAAATTTTCTTTGATTTCAAGGGGGGGGGGGGGGGGGGGTAATTATGCAACCTGTTTCCGGGTCTAGTAGTTCTGGTGGGGTAGAGGAAACTTCACCAGACATGCTGAAGAATACACCATCAAATATAAGAAGGTTGGCTCATGAGATTGAGCAGCATGATGGCAGGCAGAAGTATCTTGCTCAGACAAGGAGTCCATCGGATGGAGGGGACGTAAGGTGGTACTTTTGCAAGGTCCCTTTGGGATTAAATGGTGAGGTCCTAATCAAAAAGGAAAATATTCTAATTTTTATTGCAATTATGCTCTGGAATTAGTTCTTTAATCTTGTTCCCCTTTATTGGCTACTGACGGTGGTTGATTGTGGGAGTAGGATGCAAGGAAAAGTTAGTTCAACTAATGACAACAGTCATCCGCACATTGGATAAACCTTCCTGACACATTGCTCACTTTTTGGTTTTCAGAGCTAGCTGCATCTGTCCCTCGAACAGAAATAGTTGGAAAAGGTCATTATTTTCGTTTTGGTATGAGGGATTCTCTTGCTATAGAAGCATCTTTCTTGCAGGTCATGACATTTAACTTCTCTTCTATGATATAAACTTCATGGTGCTTGATCTGTTATATCAAGTCCATGCATAGAAACAAACTACAGAATGCTAGAAACTATTATTACTCATTTTCAAATGAACATTTCTGTATTTTATATGTAACTGAGGCATTAATTGAACTATATACAGAGAGAGGAGGAACTGCTTTCTAGTTGGTGGAAAGAGTATGCAGAATGCAGTGAAGGTCCAAGGGGCCAGCCTAGTATCAGCTCTAAAGCAAGTCAACATAAGAAAAAATCATCTCCAGAGAAAGCTCAATCGGACCGACTATATTCGATTGAAGAAGAGAGAGTTGGTGTCCCTGTGAAGGGAGGATTATATGAGGTATTATTTTTATTCGTAGGCTGAATTCTTATTGGCTCAGCTAGCTGGGGATACATATGTATTTCTCCATTAAAAATAAAGAACTTTGAGAACAACGAACATGGTAAATTTGGATTTTCCTTCTTAGCAAAGGAATGCAGGAGGCAGCGGCTGTAACCACCTTTAAGTAACTGAAAACTGCCTTTTTGAAATCAACATTGGGAAGTACAGAGGGACAAGAACCTTTAAAAAATCTTGTCACCAATTACTTGAGAGCTAAAATTGGCCTCGCAAGTAGCTGAATTTTCGTGGGGAGGGGAGAGGGGACTTCAAAGGCAGATTAATGAAACATCATTTAGGAGAAAAATGGACAAGTTCTGCCACAGAAATTGAGTATCAAACATACTGATATTTTGTGGATCACAATCAAATCAACTACTTGTTACTTATCGATTATATCCCTTCTTCACAACATAATTGATGTATTGGAGCTTTAGGTAATAAATTTAGACGTACCACTTGTTTTCTATCCTGACGTGATCCTAATCACGTATAAATAAAACATTGTTGAATGTAAGTCTTCCGTCAAATGCTATAATGAAATCTAAAGCTTGGTTCTTTCCTAGTACCAAAATACCCAGTCTTTATTAATTTATGCCTGGGTGCCCGTGCATTTTGAAATTTTCAATTCTACAATGCCCATGTTTTGAGTCTTTTGCTCATGTACAATGTCTTTCACTGTTCACACATCAGAAAAATGAAGTATGATGTCATTTTCCATTTTTTTCCCATGACACATGCACTATTCTGTCAGGTTTCTTTCTTATCCATATAAACAAGCATATAACTTCATTTTCAGTGGTTAAGTATATGGTATTATGTACTTTTTTCTTCTCTCTGAAAATTTCAGAAAAGAAAAGACACTGCACTTGAGTAACCTCTTATTCTGCGTGACAAGTGCACGGTTCTACTACAAACAAATAGCAATAAACCAAGACTTATTCCCCAGAAAATTGGGTTGATTATATAAATTTTTTTAACTACTCTGATCGGTTCACTCCCACATCTTGTGGATATTCGAAATAAACCACAATAGCCTATGTTTGTTTTGATATACTTCTCCCTCTTGACATGTTCTACTGAGATTGTGTTCTCTCTTTTGAACGAGAGCCTCTTCAAGTCTACATATGACATGCCTAAAGCACACAAGTCCTTACCTTTATTTACTGTTATGGATGCCATCCCTGCTTGTTGGCAAAATGAAATTTTGGAGGACTCTTGTAAATTTTGTAATTTTGTTGAAACTTAGGTATGAAAGATTTTACCCTCAACAAATTTCTGCATCCGTCATATGGCTTATGTTCTTCATGCCCTTAATGTAGCATTTAGATCAAAAGATTGAGAAATTATGTTGAAACTTTCACACATAATGGGTGACATAGGACAATAATTCCCTCTACTACTGGAGAGCAGATTTTGCTACTGCACCGGTAAATAATAGAGAAACGTACAAAGTAACAAATGATTATCTCATGATAATTTGTACACTATTATTTTTGTTTGTTTGGGAAGTGTTTATAAATAGTAATGTTTATAGACAAATCGAAATGAGAGGTGGAAAAGTGGACACTATTTGTGGTTCCTATGAAATTTGTGGATAAAAAGTGATTCGACAAAAAAGTGTCTATAATTTTAAGCGTTTATAACACATCTCATACTCTTAATGTTTTTAACGGTGATACTGTCGTACACCTTTTAGCACACATGACAGCAACATCATATCCTTTAAAAAAGACATGCAGGTGCAGCAATGGAGACTAAACCTGAAACATACAGCTGTTTTCCTGCCTCACATAATGTCTTGATGATGTATAAAAAACACAGTGATGGTGAAGGGGACAAGGGTTATTCGTGGATTGAACTGCCAATCATCACTTTCTTTCTAACAGATATATTTTATATTGATGTTGCTTGTCGTGGCATCACCTGGGCCAAATATCTCCTACTCGACTGATATCATGTGTGCCTCCACCCCTTTCTCTAGTCAATCTATCTTTTTTTATATAGGTAATTAGGTAATTTTATTAATTAAAAGAGAATACACAGGAAGTGTATAATCACTTTAAGCAAGACAGAAAAACATGAAATTAGGCAGCTCCTCTACAGGATTAATAACTGCAATATAAAATCAAGTATATAAAATCAAATAAAACATCTCTTATCTGCTCTGTTGTCTATGCTTGGTCTTCAAAACAGCGGCTATTCCTCTCTCTCCATGTGCACCATATGATGTATTCTGGGATAAGATTCCATAAAAGTTTGTTATCCTTATCACGAAATTTTCTCCTCCATGCCCGCAACACATCCTTTATACACTTAGGGATCACCCAATTCATATTTTGGGAGACTAGAATACTGTTCCACAGCCAACGAACACCATCACAATTAATGAACAAGTAATCATTCGTCTCCCCATCCCTCTTACACATATAACATCACTCGGCTGTCTTAAATTATTCACCGTTGACACCTTTTCCCTCACATCTGTCCACAATAGAAGTGCCACCCGTGGAGGCAATTTACATTGCCACACCTCTTCCAAGGGAATATGCTCTCCATAGGTCCCAAAAGGGATCTAAAATACGTGTGAACTGAAAAAACACCATCTCGTGCCATCCTCCACCTGCTACGATCACCCTCTTCTACCCGAATTTGTATCTCATGCAGAGAGGTCAAAAATTGCGCATAATAATCCAATTCAAAATTTTGTAATCCTCTCGCAAATGTAATATTCCAACTGTAATTCCCATTATGAATGACTAATACATCACTCACCATGGCAGAAGACACTAAAGCAATGCAGTGCAAGGAAGAAAATCCGGCTTTCAGCGGTTGATCTCCACACCAACGATCATTCCAAAATCCAATATCATTGCCATTCCCCATCGCAAAATTCAGTTTGTCCCGAAAATTACTCCAACCTCGTTGGATATACCTCCACACACTCACCCTATAAGAACCACGCCCATCAACAGTACACCATCCCCCTTCCATCATGCCATACTTCGCCCCTATGATTTCTCTCCAAAAGCTCTCCCTCTCCACTCCAAATGGCCACAGCCACTTGCCTAGTAAGGCCTTATTAAAAAAAACAAGGCTCCTCACTCCAAGGCCACCCAACCTCATAGGAGAACAAACAGTACCCCAATTAACAAGGTGGAGTTTCTTCTCCTCTCCCAATCCTGCCCAGAGAAATTCCCTTTAAACCTCTCTAATCTATCTTGAAAGGAAGTTTTATGTTTTTTTAGGTTTTCGAATTAGGTCTTTCAATCCTAGCGCTTCCATATAGTTTGCAGGTAATTATTTCAGCTCACATGTATATAGTCTAGATTTTGTCTAGTTTTTGAATCATCTGGATGTTTAACTGTAAAATTGTATTCTTTTTCTACAATCCACTTCTGAGGTTTAATCAAAGATCTTGTTACCTCCTTTTTCATTCGTTTCTAATTGGAGAAATTTGGTGCTTCTATATTTTGAACTCTCGAAAGTTCCCTGTGCATATCGTTTCTGTTCTATGAGCATCTCTGTTCAGTGATGTTCTGCTAGTGAGTGCATATAGCTGCATTCTTCTTTAAACTATTAAAGGAAAAATGAACAAGCATGGGTAGTTTTTAATTGTTGCAGGGCTTATAACTGCAATTTGTAGTTCAGCAGTCGACCTAAATTCTTGGGGTTGCTGCCCACTTATCTTCCCAAGAGGAAAAAAGCAAAACAGAAACTAAACTATAAAAGAACTTCCCTGATTGTTGAATTGCATTTGTCGTAGGTAGATTTGATCAAGAGACACTGTTTTCCTGTTTATTGGAATGGAGAGAATCGACGCGTGTTACGAGGTCACTGGTTTGCCTGCAAAGGTGGTCTTGATTGGCTTCCACTAAGGGAAGATGTTGCCGAGCAATTGGAATTTGCATATCGCAGTCAGGTGCGATATGATACCTCCAATTTGGAGTTTTTAATTATTTGATTTAGTAAATTATGGTGGCATCAGATTTTATAATTTTCATGTCTCCAAAATACTCTACATGTAAGAGAAGATGATTTTAACTGAGTAGTTGCAGGATGCTTGCCTGCTTTTCTTTATATAAATGTGCATATTCTTTTGAGTGGAATGTGATAAACGTCCTCTCAACTTTTGTGCTCGTTTCTCATCAAATCTTGTTTTCCTTTTCGAATAATTTTTTTAGTGGGTAGATGGGGCTTCAATAACTGTGATGTCTGGGGTCTTAAATCTTGGGTATCACTAAAACTTACTTAAGAGCTTCAAGTGTGTAAAAATAAAAGATTAACGCCATTAATAACAACTAATCTTTTCAAAACAAGGCCGCAGGTTCAATAAATTTAACTTAAGCATAAAAGCTGTTCAATAAAAATCTCTTAAAACCATAGCCAAAGAAATTATTTTCCATGAACATATTTAATAAATCCTGCCTGTTAGTCATCCTGACGCTTCAGCTCCTCAAACTACTAGTTTCAGTAAGGGTGTAAAGGAGGGGTGTGATAATAAGATACCAGTAAAATGTATAACGTGTTTAAAATCAAGAAATCAAGAAAAAGGTGATAAAATTCATGTGCATAGTGCAACTAAATCTCCGGTCCCCGTATCATGCTAAATTCCTATTCGTATTCATATGGAACCCATAATCATGATTTTCAAGATTTAAAACATCGTTATTAGTCTATATACAACACAGTGTACTTACCCTTGAAGATTGGTAGAAAAGTTGAGAATGAATGGCCATTGGACAAAATTGAGCGCCGAGGCTCCCTTTGACTTTTCGACGAAACTAAAATCAGTGTGTGTGGATGTGTGTGCCATCTGTGTGTCAGTGAGTAGAAAGAGGAAAGTGAGAGGAAGGAGACGTGGGTGATCATGGGGTTAAATAGGGAACTACCTTGGTCTTTGGCATTGCTGTCATCATTATGTCAAGTCATGTGTATGTCTAATTGATTCCATGAACGACATGAGACATATATTGCAAACCTATTCTTGCACATAAACAGTTCGTTCTTTTTCCAAAAATATACCCTATTCATGTGAAGTTATAGACATAATATCAATTTGGCCTTAGTCTTGCCTATTTCTAAAAAGTAATCTTGGACCAAGATTTCTCGTCATGTAAGAATATATACATTTTCCTAATTATTGTAACTCTAATTGAGTCCAATTTGCACACGACACATACATAAATGAATATCATATCATAAAAATATAAGTCAAAACATATATTCTTCACAAACCATTAAGGTTCTAAAGTCAAATTAATGGATAGTAATCGGGGTACGGATGTCATTAAAAAAACTGACAAAACTAGGATGCTTTCCTTTCAGGTTTGGCATCGAAGAACCTTTCAACCATCAGGTCTCTTTGCAGCTCGAGTTGATTTGCAAGGCTCAACACCAGTATGGTTTCAACATAACATTTCACTATTTTGTTTATGAGAGTCGAGTATGATTATATGTTGGCTTTCTGATTGCAGGGACTACATGCCCTTTTTACTGGGGAGGATGATACATGGGAAGCTTGTTTAATTGCTGATGCTTCTGGTTTTGGCGATGTCATAGGTGTTGGCAAGAATGGCATCAAGTTAAGACGTGGATATGCTCCATCCCAATCACCAAAACCAACACAGGTATTTCTTTGTTACTTATAAATGTTTTTTGATAACACAGTTTTAATCTTTTCCTCTTCACTCTTCTATCTTTCTTTTGTGTGCTTTCTCTCTAGTGTCTGTACTGGGAGGAGAAGAAACTGTGAATCACAAAATGCGAAGGACTCACTCTAAATAAAACGATATAAAGTTGCACTACAATAGAGGCCATCTATGATTTGTTTCATAACAAGTTTGTAGTTTAAAAAAATAAAAATAATTTTTTTTTTTTTTAAGAGCAGAATTCAAGGGTTTCTATATAGAATTTTTTAAAACTTATGAATCTCGAACTTTGTACAATTATGTGCAGATAATGAATTTGTGGACTTTGTTTTTTTATATTCGGTTGGAGAATCCGAACCTCCATCAGTATTTCCTAGTGTCCCCTGAAAACCCACTAAGGATATGTTGATAATGTGATTGATTATTGTTTTATAATTATTTAGGATGAATTACGTCAGAAGCAGGAGGAGGAAATGGATGATTACTGTTCACAGGTATGTAAAGTAACATCTTATATCCTAATATGATATGTTCTTTCTTTCTTTTTTTTGAAATGTATCATACAAGATGTAGACTTGGGAACAAATTTCTCAGACATTTGGTGAAGATAAAACATAATGATGGTAACATGCAAAATAGATACTTCTTGTTAGGTTAGGTGAGTAGTCCACGTAGGAGTATGCTGTGTACGGAGAGGGGAGAAAAAAAAAAGTAGATGCTCAAATTAAAGGTGATTTGTTAGTTTTCCCAAGTTTAACAGCTCATGGTAATTAAGGTTTTAATTTATGTCTAGAAAAGATGCTTCAATTAGGTTTCTGTCAGTCTATCTCTCGTTAGGATTGGTTAAGTCATTTTTCTATTGTCAATTGACTAGTCAGGAGAAGTTTTTACTCTTGGGCAAGTTATATACTGTCTGTTGACCTTTTCACTTTAACAATTTGTTGTTGCCGTGTAATGAAATATTTTCATGTAGCTTATTCCAACTTTATAGGGAATTAAGCTTAGTTTGTTGTTTTTGTTTTCTAAGTTAATATCTTCTATATTTAATGCTTTGTTACATTTTTGCGGAGACTAACGAAAGGCCTTGCCAATCTACTCATCAGCTTCCATAACTTTTGAGTTGGGATTTTGAACTCAATACAACACTCAATATGTGTCCATGGTTATGTTTATTAATCTGCTGCTATTGTTTTGTATTGGCGTTAGTTTTGAGGCTTCACGTGGGTATTAACGAGCATTATTTCTGCTTATGTTTGGTGCTTATATTTGGTGACAGTGATGAATGTCAATGAAGTAGAACTTACTCTTAACTGCAAGTGGTTATAATTATTTCTGTAGGTTCCTGTTCGACATTTAGTGTTTATGGTCCATGGTATCGGTCAAAGGTTGGAGAAATCAAATTTAGTCGATGATGTTGGAAATTTTCGCCATATCACAGCGAACCTGGCTGAACGACACCTAACTCCACACCAGCATGGCACTCAAAGAGTTCTTTTCATTCCATGTCAGGTGGATGGTGCACTCTCTTTAGCATGTTTCTCTCGATTCGCTTTTTTCTTTTCTATTTTCCATTCTATGAAAGTTAACTTTTTTTCTATTGGAATATGAGAAAATATTTTTCACTTCCTTTTCTAATTCTCAACTAAAGTTTCCTTTCCTCTATATTTCATCTTATTCCTTATTTGGTTTTGCCAGTGGAGGAGGGATTTAAAACTTAGTGGTGAAGCTGCAGTTGAAAAAATCACTTTGGATGGTGTTCGAGGGCTCCGTACTATGTTAAGTGCTACAGTTCATGATGTCTTATACTACATGAGCCCTATCTATTGTCAGGCCATCATTGACTCGGTATGTTGTATTGAAACTTGCAAATTGCAATCGCTTCTAGACAGTCTTGGTAGCTGCAAAAGTATGGACCTTCCACTAATTCGGCCTTCGGCCATGTTGAGGAACATTTATAAATTGCTTGTAAAGCATCATAAAGATTCTCTAATTCTTTCAATCCAAGGACTAACTAGAAAGTCTTGATCAGATACTTTACCTTCCGGATCCAGGTCAAGTACATCGATCCTTTGTTGCCGGGTTGCCCCACATAGGTCTACGAACTCTAGTTCGTCATGAAATAGTTTTCATTTGATTTCCTTTCTATTATTTCATGGTAATTTCCTTACTGCTATAAATCTCTTTCAAAACCTGTTCAAAAAAAAAATAAAAAAAATTGTCTATTTAAGGCTCTCTTTAGCCATCAATGATTTATGTTCATCTTTTTATTTTATTTTTTTATCTTAGAACATGGTACGTTGACATTCGAATTTTTACCTTTTTACCATCTCAGAATATTATCACCGGATTACTCTTTTCTCATTACAGAATTTACTTAGTAACATATGACCATTTCTGGGGTGCTTTGCAAGAATTACATTCTAACACCATTAAATGTTAACAATCTAGGTGTTGTGAAGTTCTGAATGAAATCATTTTTTGTTCAGGTATTGAACCAACTTAACAGATTGTATTTAAAGTTTCTTAAGAGGAATCCTGGTTATGATGGAAAGGTATTGTATGGCTGATAGAGCAGGGAAAATTTTCCTCTTAATATTCTTTGAATAAGATTATTAATTACTCATGAAACAGACTACTTACCCAATTCTGCTTCTACTTTTGTTAGGTTTCCTTATATGGCCACTCTTTGGGGAGTGTTCTATCTTACGATATCCTTTGTCATCAAGAGACTTTGTCTTCCCCTTTTCCAATGGAGTGGATGTACAAGGAACGTAATATGAATGAGACATCTTACCCCTGTAGGACTAGTAAGAGCATCATAGACTCTGTAGATAAAGAAAATATGAACGCAGAGCCATGTTTTCCAAACCTTGTGGAAGAACCTACTGAGGACTCCTGTAATCCAGTGGGTCCCCCTACATTGTCCGAGTCGGATATATCTACTACTACTGATGTTGCCTCCCAGCAGCCAAATGATGCCTCATCGTCAGATGAAACTGTTAAACCTTCTATTGATTGGAATGACTCAGTTTCCCACAAAGACGATGCGATAAATGAATCAACAAGCATGATGAGCCATGTTGCAGATTTTAGTGAAAATAAAATTGACAAGGATGCATCTGATAGTGATAAAGACAAGATAATTAAATTGTTCAGCCAAGAGGTCTACGTTTTTACATTTTTTTTAATTTCTCCTGATATATTACTCTTATCTTCTCACAAATACGCCCGTGTTTCAGATCGAATTTCTAAAAGCCAAAATTAAAGAATATGAATCTAGAAGTGACAACAAAGGTACAAAAGTGATGGCTTCAAGCTTATCACCTATAATGATAGACTATTTCTTGTTTAATTTTTTAAGCTCTGGGTATTTACAAATTCAATATTTTCAATTGCATGTGTTATACTACCAGGGATTGGGGAGAAAAGAACAACTGTAACCAGTCAATCTGATTCTAAGAGGGTTCCACCTGGGCAAAGTGATTCCTTGAAGACTTATACACCTCAAATAAGATATACAAAGTTAGAATTTAAGGTATTTTTTCCGTTGTTGACTTACCCCTAAGGACTTTTGTCGAATCAAGAATAAGCTTGGACTGTCATGTTCTAATATGCTCGTCAGAATTTGAATACGTACTAAGTGCTAAAAATAGTAACTATAGTAATATACTACATATTTACTCCAACCTTGCTATCCAAAGTCTCTGTCTCAGTCTACATCTGCATTTCATGTGAGATTTGTTCATTAAATTGATTTTTCTTTTTATGTCAGGTTGACACTTTTTTTGCTGTTGGCTCTCCTCTAGGCGTGTTTCTTGCCCTTCGCAACATTCGTATTGGGATCGGTATGGTCAATACTTTATGCTTGTATATTCTATAATTTTCTGCTTTCTTTTATTGATGTAGTTACTTATTGTTATCATTTATTTATCTCTTTTTGGTGAGTTGGGTAGGAAGAGGCGTGCAAGGGATCCTAATCTGAGAAGTGTCATGACAAGTTTTTTGGATCCTAGGGAAGATTAGATTGCATTCTTAGTTGTTACAATTTTCAATATGCGTTCAACATATTTCACTGTTCTAATTTGTGTGGAAAATTTCTCCCTCATGTTCTTTTTCCCCTAGATAGAGGTTAAGAACATATTTGTTGCAACTTGAAAATTTAATTAGTTAGCAGCATGCTGCTGATGCTAGCATACTGTTCACCATCCTTGTCCTCTCTGAAGATGTTTAGAATACTTGCCTTTGATTTTTTATTGCGCATTCTTGGTATTTTTGCATCTCTAGAATGCAAATCTTTGTACTGTGACATTTTCCTTTTCATGATTTTCTGTTTTGTTCAAAATATGTACACGCATTATATTTTCTTATATAGGTTTTTCTACTTTCTATTACATATTTAGCAATGAATTCTTGCTCATTTGGTTTGTCAGTTCAAGTTGAGAAATTTGATATATATTTAAATTGCCTTGTGTCTGATAAATAAATTTATATTTCATTTACATTCTGTTTCAAGTTCACTAAAATGTCTTTCTGGTCTATTGGTTTTAGGCAAAGGAAAAGAGTATTGGGAAGATGAAAATATGAATGAAGAGATGCCAGCATGTCGGCAAATGTTCAATATCTTCCATCCTTATGATCCTGTGGCATATAGGTCTGTCTTATATCCTCTTGGGAATTTCTTGAACCTTTTTTTTTCTTAACAAACCTCATATGAAGCAATACGTGGTTTTTGTGCAGAATAGAACCACTAATCTGTAAAGAGTTTATACACAAACGTCCAGTCATTATTCCTTACCACAGAGGTGGGAAGCGGCTATATGTTGGATATCAAGTAAGTGCACTGTAGCATTGTGTAATGTATGTATTGGGCTTCCTCTTAATATTTGTGCTCATTCAATGTCAAACAGGAATTTAAGGAAGGGTTGGCTTCACGTTCACAGGCTTTGATGGATCAGTTGAGCACAGTAAGGGTGGGTGCCTACTAGTTTTTTCTGTTGTGTTACTTCATGATTCATTTATAAAGCCCTGAAGTAGCAAATAGTATTTAACAAAGCAATAATCTCATTAAAGAACCACTTTTGTGGGGTTGTACTTCAGCTGTAGGAGTAGAGGGCTTGGGCATAAACGAACTCTTCACCTGTTCCCTTCTCTATATGCTGTTTGAATACTGTTGAGTTCTTACTGTATGCTTTTTGAATAGGTTAAAGTGCTTACACTCTGTGAATCAAAAAACAAGGAAGGCCAGGATGGTAAGCATGCTTTGTTTTTTGTTTACCAACTTCTGCTATTAGGTTGTCCAGGTCACAATTATTTATGCGATAGAGAGCTGTGAGATTCACATTCAGCCACACTACATTTTCTTTTGGTTGATCGACGTATATCTTGCAGAGGAATCAGAGAACAACCAACAAAAAGAAGAGAGATCATATGGCTCAGTTATGATGGAAAGACTTACGGGAAGTGAAGGTGGCCGAGTTGATCATGTTTTACAAGTATGTGTTTTTAGCCTTACGGCATCAAATTTGAGAGCAACTGTTATTTGTATGCTTCATGGTTTATCTATTAATGATATTTAAGTGCACGCTCGTAAGTTAAGAGCATGTCTGGCTAAGCTCAAAAGGAAGTCAAACTTGCTTCAAGTAATTCTTTTATTTCCAAATGTTTGAAAATGTTTGTTTTAGTTAGGGTCCGTTTGATAGGCCAAAGTGGAAAGGAATTGCAATTCCATATTAGTTGGAAATTAAAAACCCATCAAAACCATAAGAATTCGCTTTCCATGGAAACAAAGAAAATGCAGTTTAAAGTGGTTGTACCTTGGAATTCGAATTACATTTCCACCTTCGTATCAAACGGCCAAAGTGGAATTCGTTTTCCTCGGATATAACATTTTTCATGGAATTTATGCCTATCAAATGGACCCTTATTTATTTTGACAATAAGATGGGGATACTTTCAAAACTAAGCTACTCATTTCCAAATTTGGACTTCCAATAACTATAGTTTGTTATAAAGCTTACTTATTAACTCAGGTACAATTTTTAAGATTGGCAATGCATCTGGAGTCAAAGCAGGCATTGGTTTTGATCTATTTTTGGTTTTGCTATTGCAGGATAAAACTTTTCGACATCCCTACATATCTGCCATCGGTTCACATACGTAAGTTTTCTAACTTGAGCTTACTATTTCCTGTTTTTGTTTTGCATCTTTACACCCGTCCAACCTTGACAAACTGTTACATTTGAAATGGAACGTGAAAAATTCTTTATGGGAATATTTTTACAGGAACTATTGGAGAGATCACGATACTGCACTTTTTATATTAAAACACTTGTATCGGGATATACCAGAGAATCCCGTCTCACATAACGAGAATCGAGAAGACAGCTCGAAAGGTGAGAGTAGTTTGGAAGGTTGGTCTGATTGGAGGGAGGTGGCCAGTGAAGAACTCCCTCTAACCTTTGCAGACAAAGTTTTTATAGATAATTTCTCCCAAAAAGTGAGGAGCACGATAAAACGATAAATGATAGTGGATGAGGTTGTAATAAACTGTTTATTCACCTCGAGGATTGTATGCAATATGAGTAATGCTATTCAACATCACTGATGTCAAACATCAGTTTAGGTGACAACTGTATAACATTAAATGATAGATTCACTTAAATGCAATATCATATGATTCATTTAATTTAATCTATTAAGTGTGGTCACCTTAACTGGTGTTAAATAGCATTATTCATACAATATAGATCGGTATGAAGAGACACTCGCACTATTTTCTTGGTTACTGTATATTGAGAGAAATACTAGTTAGTGTATAAATTGTAGAGTAACCAGAAACTCAAAATATTAACATGTCTTACAAGATGATGATTCGTTTGAGAGCATCAATTTTGAAATTTAACGGCTCATTTGATCTAAACAAGCTCGACACTGATAATATACCGAGTGTTAAGAGTTTCATATTAAAATGCTAATATTATTAAGGGAAGTAATTCAATTCATTGAATGATGATAATTATTAAACGATACTTACATTTTACGCTTAAAAAGTACTACCTTAAATTAACTTTGAGTCTATGACGTTGCATGAAATTAAATTCAGGTGCCCCTACAACATTTGTACACCATAATATTCGAGTGGTAATTGTTGTTTACATCTTAATGTTAGAAATAAAAAGAAGTAAACAATAGCCTTCGAATTCACGAGAGACTGTGTACTTTTATTTATTGTTCTAGTCGATATTTTATGTTTCAATATGCTATTTTTTTATAAGAAATTATGCTATTTTTTTGGAGTAGAGATGATCATAGGTTTATGTAACAATGAAATCATTGCAATAAAAGTTGGAATACATTTTTATACATTGGACAATGTGACAGTGATCCATTGTCACATAAATCGTTAATCATTTAGACTCTAGATGAATAACTTACTCTTCTCATAAACGTAAAAAGACCAACAAAAGGAAAATGTTTAACAAGTGGATTTATAGTAGTGAAGAGTACAAAAAAATTCATGCGCCTCTGACATGCTTAAAAATGGGCGACCTAAAATCTTCTATATATTTACTATTATGAAATACATGTTCCCACATGAGTCTAATGACTTTGCAAAGAGAGTTGAGGAAGAAATTGCCCACATCAAAACAATATTCTCTAACAAAGTTAAACAAGCCCATCTTTTCATCTCACTTCGAAAGTATTTCTCTAGTTTTTTCTGTCACATAGCACATATTAATACACCTCCCACTCTTCACTCCCTCCATCATCATCCACCCTCGTTTGCCCTTTCCCTCCAATACTTTGAGTTGAAGAACAAAATCATAAGAATTTTATAGTTTTCTCCTAATAAATTAAGAAAAAAATAATGGCCGGGGTTTGGGTTTCCAAGAATAATGGGGTGATGCGCTTGGTTGAAAATCTAGCAGCTGAGGCACAGAGAAGTAATAACAGTGGTGTGATCGTATAATTCTCTTGAACAAATTTTGTCTTGTTTGGGTTGGGAGAGGTATTATGAAGATGATGTTCACACCTCCTTCAATTCCATAACATTCTTCTATTGATCTCATTTGTCTACCAAGAGAATTTTCGAAATTCAATTTGATTTACATGTACGATATCGTTGTTAAGAATCCCAATGTCTTTCATGTCTGCTACATGTACGTTTCTAAATTTTTGGCAAAATCTAATTGTCACGCACACTCAATTACATAGATTAGATTATGGAATTGATTGAAAGGTTCTATGTATGTAACCCAATTGCATGTTTGCTACATTGCAATAAATTTTAGTGTTTTTCTTCTTTTTTTAGAATAAATATTTCTAAAAGACTCTCTATTTTAAAGAACATATTTAATCATTTTGAGAACATCTATAAATTTAGAGAGTTAAAATTTTGAAGTACTTCTACCATCTCTTTATATTTAACATTTAATTTTACTATTCCTAAAAAATATTTATTATTTTTCTTAATCGTTTATTTTAACTAACTTTTCTTCAGATTATTTTTATCATTTTTGTACGTAGCAAATTGAAACACTTTGAATGCATTTAATTATAGAGAGCGAGCGAATTATAGAGAGCGAGTCATTTTATAAATTTAAATGTTAATTTAAAGAATTTTTTAGAACATGATTTTAAATGTTGACTCTTTAAAATAGAGAATATTTCATATTTAAACAGTATCTTAGAGATGCTCTTAGTACTGCTTTAACCTGTGAAGTTGTTCTTTCTAAGATTTAAGTCCAACAAAAACTCAAACATCCCGTGTAATTCAAGAAACACTAACAAGTCACTATTTGACAAATTTTCTTGATTAAGCCATTAATAAATTGTATATATCAAATCAACTAGAAATATATGAATAGGGATCTTAGTATTGTAAATTTAACTTACCATCATCCATCATGAAACAGTTATGTATAGACTTTTATCTTTAGAGCGAGCGAGACTCACTTGATTTTAAGAAAAATACAAAGAGGAATTCGGAGAACCCAACTAAAATTCGTATGACTTATGAAGCAAGACTCAGATTGAATCTGTTCGATTCTCAATTTAAAAAATCAGTTCCAATCATTTTATTGTAGAAACCGATCTCCATTGCCTCATGAAAATTTCCAATTGAGCAGGGATGAGGAGGGCTGCCTAGATCCATCTCAACCCTTCCTCGTTATCATCTGTGAGCCACGGTTCACACGATGCATTGAGTGATGTAATGATTGTGATGGACCTAATGCAGCTAAAGATATGAAGTTATTTATCTAAAATCTTAATTGGTTTCATGATTTTGGTCCAAAACCCATTTGAGTTAATTGGATCGAAACTTTGGACTAGGGCTAAGATTTAACAAGAGAAATTACTTTTTTAAAATTTGACCAAATATTCGAGTTTTGTTAAAAATCTCAATATATGTAGATATTAGTCACAACATCAGCCCAACGATTGAAGCTCGATAAAGAATTTCATAGTTCTAATGTTTTGTTAGATAACATTAGATGTCACATTCGGAACAAGTTTATGTAAAGATATGTTTGAGGAAAAGAGCTTTAAAGACGTTCAAGTGCACTTTTTTGAATTATTGCGATCAACTAATGATGGTGTATCTCTCTCCACTTTAACTCCTTTCCTTCAAACAACTTTCCCATTCAACAGTGCGCATATGCGATCCGCTCTTCATTTTTATTTCTACTTATAAATACTAAGTCATTTGACTCTTTAAGGTAATGTACTATAAATTGAGAACAATCTAAAATTTTCATCTATTGTAGAAATCTATTCGAAACAGATAATTAATTTAATGTTAAGAGTTGATACATGGGTTTTTTTTTTTTTTTCCCAATGAACTAGCATATATTTATTTTATTAAAATTTACAAAGAAGAAAAGTATGTGAAATATGTGTAGTAACTTGATTAAGTTTGTTGATGGCAAAAAGTTATGTGACATTTACTTTATCATCTTGGAAGGTTTAATGTGACTGGACTTGAAAGTAAAGGAAAAAATGAATCTATTTTTTACTATTATAGTGATTTGTTACTGTTATTACTTGACAAAGAAGTATATATTGATAAAACTTTAGGTTTCGTTTGTTTTCCATTAATTATTCATAAAAATACAAAATATAATAATTTTCAATCACATTTTATCATTATTTTTTATTTTTTATCTTTTGTATGGGTTTCATAATAATTTTATTTTTAATTTTTATTTTACCGATAATGAGAATCAGTAAGTAATAGTAATTTGTTTTGTATTTATTGCGTATAAAAAGGATTAAAAAATAGCTGAAAGACGCGAGATTCCAACGTGGCATCCAATTCACTCCATTTCCGCGACCGATTGATCGGAGAGAGAGAGAGAGAGAGAGCTGACTCCAATCGTCTCAATTCCGATCTCGCTCCGCCACCACAGCCGCAGTCAAATTTTTTCCATTTCCCAAAGAAACTTATCCAAACTTAGAAATCCCAACCATGTCCTTGAATATGAAGACTCTATCCCAGGCGTTCGCCAAGGCCTCTGCAGCGATCGAGAAAACGGTTCAAACTACGGTTCAAGAAGTCACCGGTCTACCTAGAGCGTTACAGGACTACGAGCTTTCGGAACAGATCGGCTCAGCCGGGCCGGGTCTGGCTTGGAAGCTTTATCCCGCTAGGTCACGTGGCGGCCACGTGCCGACAGTGTATCCGACCGTCTGCGTATGGCTACTGGATAAACGGGTACTGTCGGAGGCCCGACAGAAGGCTGGGCTTTCGAAAGCAGCTGAGGATGCGTTCCTGGACGTGATTCGGGCCGATGCTGCCCGGCTTGTCAGGCTGCGGCATCCCGGGGTTGTCCACGTTGTCCATGCGTTGGATGAGAGCAAAAGCTCCCTGGCTATGGTCACTGAACCACTTTTCGCATCCGCTGCTAATGCACTGGGCAATGTGGAGAATATTGCCAAAGTGCCTAAGGAGCTCAAGGGAATGGTATGGTCTTCAATTTAGAATTTGACGTTCCGGTTTTGTGGATATTTAATAAATTTGATAATTTATAATAGATGGCTCTTTTTTGGATTCGAGAGTCCCATTTTGATTTCGAGCTTGAATTTGAGTCATTTTTGTTTCAAGTGTTTGTGCCAGTGTTTTTCCCTAAAGATGACAATGCAGTGTTCTTCTATCATTATTTGTTTTTTGAAGTAGAATGGCTTTTGGGAAATTTGTGATTTTATGTAGTAATAGAAGTCAGATCAATATGTGTTCTATTTGTAAGAATTTGACACACTTGGAACTGATCCCATTTTATTTGTAGATCGACCATTCCTTTGAAATGAATTATATTAAACTTTGAACCTGGCAATCTAAATATGGGGCTACTATGATTATGCCATGTTCCTTTGATAACATTGCAGGGGGAGACCCAATCAAGAAATTAACATGGAATTTTCTAACTCAAGTATAAGAATAATGATTTAAAACAAAAATGTCCTTCAGTGGATAGAAGTTAGGGGTAAATCCTGTTTTCTTCTCAAACATTTATAATTAAGCCCTCAAAGAAGATTCAGTGGGCATCTTTTTGAAATTAGCTCGATCATTTGAGATGATTAGATTTGTATTGTTGTAACTGAAATGTTTAGTCTATAGGTTCCACGTCCCGCCTTTCGCATCTCACAACCCATCAAAATAAAATGCAAAAAATTCTTGGAGCTGGTTATACTTAACCTCCTGTGGTGAGAATAATGATGAATCTATCTACACACTTTATGTTATTGATGCTAGAAAACAAGAAAAATTAGAAGCAAGTGAGGGAACAATCATTGATAGTTGTTACTGTGAGTGTGAGCTGCGTCACCTAGGAGAAAAAATTGAAGAGATGTAGAAATTTCACCTATAATTCTTCAAAGTCAGGTGCAAGGCTGTATGCACCTATTATGGGCACTTCATTTGGTTGATACTTACTATGTCTTGATCACGTCTTCGTTCTTGGGTTAAAAGAAAGCTGATACAATTATACAAATAAAAATGACAAAACAAGATTTGGAATTTGTGTGTTTTGGAGGCCTACTAACTCTTTGACACAAAGTATGGAGACTATAATTAGTGTAAATTCTATATGTTGCAAAAGCATATTAAATTTCACACTGAGTTGTTATCTAATAGGATTACTTATCGCAAAAATGTTATCTATTAAAATACATGTATATGCAAATACTTGATATAAAATTCTGTAATGAATGCACGTGGCAATGTCATGGTTAACTACGAGGAACTCCTAAATATTTCTGTTCTTTTACTAGGTTGAGGGCATGCTCAAAGAAGAATGTAATATGAGTTTAGATTAGGACATAACAAATATTTGGGCTCAAGAGGATAAATGAAGAAGAATCTTTAACCAGGTAGAAGAAAGAGAAGTGAAAATGTGAGGTGTCATCCAAGACCGATGATACCTCTGGTGACCTATTCCATCAACTATTCTTTGTCCTTTTCTTTAATATTATATTTAGTTATCCAACAATCTATCGATATTTTTCTTATATATTATTACAAGGACAATGATTCTAGGATTTAGATTTTCAGCATTTCCAGATACAATAAATTATTCTGATCATATACTATATGATATGAACTTTTCTTATTCAATGTTTACTAGGCTGTTATATTCTACTTTTCGCCAATTCCTGTGTTGGCATCTCGATATTGTGCCATATCCTTGTCCTTCTTCTGAACATCGAGTCTAAGGCTATCCAATTAGCCCTTATCGGCAATCATTGTTACATATAAAATGCTATCAACTCTCAATATAAATTTAACCAATGTATGATATCAAATTAATTTGAGTAACCTGAATTTTTTTTTTTTTTTTTTTTTGTACACCTTTAGAGTTCTTGGTTATTTTGGAGATAGAATCCCCTTTTTCTCCTTGGTGTTCGATCTACCACAAGTTTAACATAGTTGGAGGAGTTGGCAAACAGCATTTGTTATGCAATTCACCCTTATAAATCATGTTTGAGGAATGCGGTTTTATTCAGTCTATTTCAATTTGTTCAGGAAATGGGACTGTTGGAGGTGAAGCATGGTCTTCTCCAGATTGCAGAAACCTTGGATTTCCTTCATAACAATGCTCGTCTCATCCACCGGGCTTTATCACCTGAGGTTACAATAACATTCTTTCTTTATATTTTGTCTCTTCGCAGTCTAGGTTTGGGCCTTTAAGCTGTCTTTGCTTCCCTTTCTTCCTTCTTTTCTGTGTTTGTGTCCAAAGGAAATATGTTCCTTTTCTCTTAATGTTTATATACTAGCTACATCATCTTGTGAAGAAAAAGGAATGATAGTGTGGATATGTTGAAAGTAGCTGTGCAGATGTAACTATTAAACGTTGGTACATTGTTGAGGCAAGAAAACTTAAAAGGGCATAATTGTTACCTGTTAGTTGTTAAGGTAGTCCATTTATCTCACCCTACTTTTATCTCAGTTTTCACTTTTCAGATGTATTAGAATTGTTTAATACTGATTTTCAACGTTTGTCTTCAGTTGGGGCTTAAAGAAGTCTTTATCATTCTTTTGGTTCTCACTCATTAGATTTAAAGATCCGTTTCTAGCTATTTCTTTGTTCTTCAAGTAGATGGCTTGACGTGGTTATGAATCATCTAACTTTTTTGGATCCTCCAACAGATGTATTGATGGACTTAATGTAGTGGCAGAAAAGGTTAATGTAGCCGAACTTAAATTTATTGTGAATAAGACTTGGTTGTTAATAGTTTAAATATAATCCTTTATTTCTCGTAAAACTTTTGGAATTTGAGCATCTCATACAAAGCCTTCAAAAGTTGAATTTGAATTTTTTTGCCAGTGACAATGGGTTATATTATTGTTGCTCTGCTGTTGTTTTTCTATATTTCAACAATTTTGAAATGTTTCTTTGGAACCTTTTTGACACTTGTATTTAGAATTTAGAAATGTTACTCGGGAATCTTATCTATGCCTAATAGCTCTATCATGCAAATCTAGATATTTATATTATTTTATTGCCAGTTCAGTGCCATGGGTTGTTCATTTTTTAACGAATATTCCTAAAATAAACAGAAGCCTTTTCGGTTGCTCAATTATGAAGGATACTGATAGAAATTAGAATATTACATTTCCTTAGGCTCTTTCGCGCCAGGGAATTTGTTTTATTTCCTCTTGTAGGATATAGATATCATGCGATAAAAATATTGGGCATTGTTCTGTTGCAGGCTGTCCTGATTACATCAAATGGAGCCTGGAAGCTTGGTGGCTTTGGTTTTGCGATATCAACCGATCAGTCCTCCAATGATTCTGCAAATGTGCCGTCTTTTCATTATGCTGTGAGTAATGAACCTGTGGATCTTGGGAAGCATACATATTATTCCCGTCAGAATCTCCCCCACTGTGCTTTTTAAATGCACTGTTGTTCAAAATCTGTGTTGTTAATTTGCATCTTCTTTGGGTATATATAATTATTGATATGGTTTGGGGTTCATTTGGCAAGGCTTTTGAGTAGTCAAAACCTGCTTTTGGACCTATTTAGATAATTTTGTGAAAATGCTTTGTGTGGCTACAAGAGCTTTTAGAGGAAGCTGTACCAATGTGGCTTTTTCAGTAAGCTCTTCTAAGCTTTGTCAAATGGGTCCTTAGTATTTGGAAGTATTCCTTAACAGAAATGTTGACATTATTGATGGTGTTGATTGTTATTTTTAATTTATTTTATTACTTCCCTTGGGGCATCTTCTTAGATTAGAAAGCAGTTGATCTAGATTTACATAATGCACAGTATTTCACCAAATTGTTAGCAGTATTTTTCCTAGGGCTGTGTTTTATATTGTTGTTTTTTATTATGTTAAACTATGATATCATTTTGATGTGATTTGTTAAAAACAAATTGATAGGTTTCAATGTGAAACATGAATGATATATTGAGCTGATATTCTAATCTGATTTGGATTTCATAGGAGTACGACACCGAAGATTCCATTCTTCCGCTTCAGCCATCATTAAACTACACTGCCCCTGAACTGGTTCGAAGTAAAACATCTTCAGTCGGGTGCTCCTCTGATATTTTCAGTTTTGGATGCCTGGCCTACCACTTGATTGCTCACAAATCTTTGTTTGATTGCCACAACAATGTGAAGATGGTACACTTTTCTTTTTTTCTAGGAATTTTACAAGTATTATTGGAATGACTTGGTTCTTCTTGATAGTAAGAAATAATCTTAATCACTGAAACAAGTAAATCATATACATGCTGTGTACATTTGGGTATAAGCAATGGAAGTGTCATACTTGTTCAAAGTACATGTAGGGTGCGTTTGGTAAACACTTTATCGGTCTAAAAATGAAATTTTTTAAAATTTATGATAATATTTTTGGCCAAGATTCAAAAAAGAACAGTTACTATCACTGTCTACAAATATATTTGGATAGTTTATATTGCTCTTACTTATAAGTAAAATAATTGTTCCTATTAATTGTTATTTGCTTGCTAATGTTGTTAAAGAATTAGAATTTTCTGTCTAATAAAGTTTAGGGGCACTGTTGATGGAATTTGTCTAGTTACTATTGCTTTGAAGTCATTAGTTACAAGATCTTGAGAAAGAATTTTGGTCTTTACAGTATGAATTTGATGTCAAATTAACGAACGAGATATAGATGGAATCAAGATTGGTTACTACAGCTGCTCAAAATTTGAGTAAGAAATCCCGAGTCATAATAAATCTCAAGAGATAAGAATTTTGGATATTGGTTCAATGGGTCCACTGAGAATCCCGTCGAAGATTGCTGAAAATTTGTGAAAATTGGTTCCATAAGGGTCTGTCAAAGATTGCTAAATGGTTGGATTTTGACTCGTATTCAAATCCCTTTCAGTATAATTTGAATACTTTTTGAGACCTGTAAACACAATGAAACATGTAAATTGATCTAGTTTCATAATTACGTAGATTTTATTTATTTATTTTGCATTCTAATTAACTCATAATTACATGCAATTCATGATGTTATGTTGTTGATTTCTAGATATGTTCACTATCTTGTAAATACAATTTAATTCCATGATAATTAATCTCTATTTAGATCTTTCAAATAAAGCCTCAAGTAGATGTTCAAGTATTCTAACTTGCCAAGGAATTCTGTATTATTGGTTGCAATCTGGATTTACTGAAGTGGGTCACAACGATTTGAAGTTTTCTTGATATGGTTTTCCTAAAACAGATGGAATTATTGTTTTATTATTATTTCACATCCTTTCTAAAATTGTTACTTATAAGTTCGTCCTCTATTTTAATAGTAGTGGTTCTTGTGCAACTTTCGTGCAGTACATGAATAGTTTGACTTACTTATCCAGTGAGGCTTTTTCCTCCATCCCAAGGGAGCTGGTACCCGAGTTACAGAGAATGCTTTCTGCAAATGAGGCTATCAGGCCGTCAGCCATCGATTTTACAGGTACAGATGTATACCTTCTGAATATTACAACTTTGTGATAGGATGTACAGATATATTAGGACAAAGGCTTGTACAGGAAAACGCACATTAGATTTTTTTCCTTCCCATTTCCATTTTCATCCTTTTATTTTTTTGGGTGAAGGGGGTTGTTGTACGGCCTCTGTTGCTTTGCAAGGTGCGCGACTATATGATCCTATGACAAGACAAGTAGTGACTTGGACAATTTTTTAGTTAGTGCAGCAATGTAGGGATGTTAGTCTATATCAGATGGATACATGCATGGATTCAAATGTAATTCTTGTTTCTTTTAAGAAATGTTCAATAAAAGGCTGACTGCTTCATACCACACTTGCAAAAACTAAAAAAATAAAATAATGATCCTAGATATATAAAAAAAGTGAAGTAATGATGAAGAAAATTTGTTTACCAGTTTTTGTTATGATCTTGGCACCTCACTAGTAAATGTTTAAGGATCTTTCCAGATGAAGTCACTAAATTCTCACCCATAGCCGAGCTTTTGTTTTGTGCACGCCCAGTTGCCCTCTAGGGTCTGAAGGGCAAGAGCGACTCGCTGAAGCCAATAGCATTTAAGCCATGTACAAATTGGTTTGTCTAGTATTATCTATTAGCTTTAGTGTTAAGAGTCTTCTCATGCTAAAATTTTTCTAAGTTGTCACACTAACAATTACATGCCTTTCAACTGAGTTTTTCATCAAATATGTGTTCACGGTTTTCAGGCTCACCTTTTTTCCGGGAGGATACTAGGTTGCGTGCTCTCCGCTTCCTGGATCACATGCTTGTATGCAATTATTTTTAGCTTTTAGTTCTGTCATGCTCCTTTGGAGAAGTTACATGATGCAATTTTTGTGAAAATGGAATGTGAGATTACCTTTATTGCCTGCAGGAGAGAGATAACATGCAGAAAACAGAGTTCCTAAAAGCATTATCAGACATGTGGAAGGATTTTGATTCCCGTGTATTGCGGTATAAGGTTCGAGATATTGCATTCCCATTTATATGATTCTGCTTACAGTCTTGCTGGCCTTCTACATATGTAAAGCGTCTAGAACTTATTGTCATCTTGTTTATGTGGATGCTAAAATAGTAGAGGTAAGATGGAAGTACAAATATAAAACTTTTATGCTCTGATTTGGACTATTTTCCTCTACTTAAATCATTTTGAACAATCTACATACGTAATCAAGTTAGGGATTTAATACAAGTATCCAATGTAATTATCTTCCTTGTCCTAACTCTAATAATCTTGAGCTCGTATCCCAGTACCCCTAGGAAGAGTGTGATAAGACCCTGTATTTCTGCTATGGTCCTGTGAAGCTGCTAGTTAATAGATTGGTTAGGGAATAGGTGCTGTAAAGGATCAAGTAGAACTGAAGATGAATCTGTGGAAGAATATCTCTATATTTGTAATGTTCATCTGTAAAGCAAGAACAATTATAGCTAAAGATTGTATTAATATTTCATAGAATGTAAAAGAACAATTCACAGCATTCGAGAGGCTGGATTCTCTCCCTATTGGCTCAACCAACTATTGAATAATTTTTTTGCATAATCATTCTGCTCCCTCCCATACTTCATTTATACTACTACTTCACCCCTTATTCCCCAAACTAGCCTTGATAACTAACTAGAATTGGAACACTCTAGAATATGACATAACAACTTGAATGAATAACTTAGGGGTCTATCATTACTCGCCCCCCGAAACCATTCCAGTGACGATTAGAGTAGAGAAGGAATACTTCATCCCGAAGAAGTTGACAGACCTATTAACTACGAGTAGTATATTGTCCATGAAAACCTCATATCCGGTTGCACCCCGTTGCGAGTTTTCCAAAAATTGAACCCGCCAAATTGAAATACAATGGTGGATGGTACCACGACCAATCAGCTTCGCAATCCCTTCTTGTGCAACTATTGAAGTAATTAACAACCCTAACGTATCACCAACCTCAACAAAATTGTTGGTATTAAAAATTCCTCCACTTTTGTAGCTACCTACCTATCTAAATTCATTATCATTGATTTCCCAAAGTGTTTCTGTTGTCTCATTGTTTGGTAGTACAGTCCCATGGCCCATTTGATTAAGTTCATTCCATTCCACTTTGCAAGGCACCAAATGCCTCGTGAACAACGAGGAATCCCCCAAGAAAATCCCTTGATAATTGCACCAGTTCCTCATCTACTGGCACAAAAACAGTCAACTTCAAATTCTCGTCTAATATCAAGAATGAAATTTAATGGGGGCTAATTATTCCCATCTCCACAAAATCACTCAACAAACCTTGAGTCGTCATCTCCTCTTCGTGACTCCTAATTTGACCCATGAGTTCCATGGATTGCAATTTGGCTTCTATCAGCATTTCGAAAGATGGAATCAACCCCTTATAGGCACCAGACGGTCTGATTCTGACCAAATTGATGGACTTAGACAAAAAATTAGGGGTTGGATTGAAGCTTTATTGTGAAATTACGGGAAGGCGGTCACTGGGTTAGGTATTAATTAAACTGGCTTTGCTTTTCACTGGGCTGGATCTTGTCCATGAGTAATGGACCACTGAATTTGTTTTTTCAATTTGTGATTTTGTTTCATCAATCTGTTGGCCCATATCCATAAAACGGCCAAAATCCTTAGGATGTAGTCTTCTATCATCAGCCCATGACATGGGTGTCAACCCATTAACCAAATTCCCTCCCAATAGCTCCTCTGGCGACGTCGGTAAAGGCGTGACCAAGCTGCCGGCATCATGGGTTATCGGAGGTTATAGTAGCTCCGATTTCCTTAGATTTGGGTGGAGTTCAAAATCGAAGGTGGCTTTAGATGGGGTCACTGCCGGTCCTTTCTCCTTCCATTCTCGTCTCTGTCCTTCCCCTTTTTGCACCATCATCTCGCTCTTCTCCATCGGATTCTCCAAATCCCATCGGTTTTTGCCAGAAAAATCGCCCTCTTGAGATGGTTGAATTTGTCGATCATCAACCCTTTCAATTCTCTCCAAGTTAGCACGGTTTGTTGTCGATCAACCTCTTGAAACCTATTCCATGTTTGGCAGTCAAAACAGGCTGTTGCAGCCTCTATTTTCTCTGCCTCCAATAACTGAAAATTTGATCCGCACTGGACACCCACCATTCTGTGCTAATATATTAATAATTTTTAGTCTTGAGCATCCAATCCCGAATCGTCATCTTGGTCTCCTTCCCTTTGCATTATCATCTTCTCCAACTGATTGAAGACCGAGCTCCATCTCGCCTCCAATTGTTTGCTAAAATTTGCTTCCATTGGCCCTAGGATCAATGCTCCGATACCACTTTGATAAGACCATGTGTTGCTGATATGGTCCTGGGAAGCTGCTGGTTAATAGATTGGTTAGGGAATAGGAGCTGTAAAGGATTAAGTAGAACTGAAGATGAATCTGTGGAAGAATATCTCTATATTTGGAATGTTCATCTGTAAAGCAAGAAAAATTATAGCTGAAGATTGTATTAATATTTCATAGTAAGTAAAAGAACAATTCACAGCATTCGACTGGATTCTCTCCTAATTGGCTAAACCAACTACTCAATATTTGTTTTGCATAACCATTCTGCTCTCTCCTCAATTTCATCTATACTACTACTTTTCCCATTATTCCCCAAACTACCCCTGATAACTAACTGGAATCGAAACACTCTAATATGGCATAACAACTTGAATGAATAACTTGGGGTCTATCAGAATGATGTCTAATGATTACGTGTTCATCCATTTCCCCAATTTCTGGTTTTGATGGCTTTGATGATGCAATGGCTGCATTTTTAATGTGTACTAATTAGTCTAGTCATTACCTCTTATGAAGGTTTGGCAAATTGAACTCTTTTTGCTGACAAATGCAGGTTCTTCCCCCTCTGTGTGCAGAGCTTCGAAATTTGGTAATGCAGCCAATGATTCTACCTATGGTTTTGACCATAGCAGAGTCTCAGGTAATTTGATTAGTTATCTTTGTGTTCTCAAAGTCCCCTTGTCATGTTATGGAGTTGCATATCATCAGTTAAAATTACCATTTACCTACTTTTTTAAACTTGGAGTTGATTTAGCTCATTTTGTGTCTGTGCACATGCATTTCTGTATGTAGTGCATGACTTGATAGTTTATACTGTGAACTTCTATATCTAGACATGAATGTTAATATATTCAGAGTTTGTTGTCAATACTGAGGCTAAGTTTGCAATATGCAAGACCCATGTATGTACTGGGGAAGTAATCTTTTCTTCGATACATAATTAATGATATTCTTGACAATTTAATTTCTATACTTGCATTTGAAACGTCCCATGTATTGAGACAATATGTATACAAAACGTGTATATTATTTTCAAAGAGCTTATATTTGTTTTATGCATTCATGGAAATTTCTCTGTGCATATTGCTTGCTCGTTTTTATGTTTCAAGTTGAAGGTTATATTATTTCTCCCAGCTTTTTCTGTAATTTCCTTGATCCTGGTTGAATTGTGCAGTGCAAAACTTCTTATGGTTCTGAAAGTGGGGTCTGGGTGAAAATATTGTCCATAATATACCATTTCATGGTATTATGAAATAAATAAGATAATGATGCACCAGCATGTGTGCAAGTTTAATCAGTTGCAGTCTTTCTCTATTTTTAGAAGACTATTATGTCACAGGAGGTTATGGTGGTATTTACCTAAACTATTGCAGGATAAAAACGATTTTGAGCTATCAACCGTACCATCTCTTGTTCCAGTCCTGGATACAGCCGCGGGTGAGACATTACTGCTACTTGTGAAGCATGCTGAGCTTATTATCAACAAGGTAACAAAAGTAGCTGTGCTAGATTGCCATTTGTGTGTATTATAACTGTTATACACTTGATTTTATCTATTTGAGAAATAAGTTTAGCAAATAGATCTTTTCGTTTTCTCAGCGGGTTGGAACATTCTAGTATCTTTTTTTACGATTCATCTCTTCCTACATTGCCCCTCCTTGCCAACTGTTGAGGTCTTTGTAATTATGATGTTTCCGAATAATTATTATTCCTGTTACTAGTAGCGATGAGGTTTCATACTAAAGTTCACGTGTTTATGTATTTGTTATAGTGGGGGGCATTGTATACCATGACATGACACTGCTTTTCATTTGCTTGGACTTGAGTATCAAAGAGGACAAGAGACAATTTTTTTGCTGTGTGCAATTACTTGGAAAGTGCTTTGTTCTTTTCTGATTTGGATAGCCTAGTTTTCTACTTTTGAGAAAAAGGTCAATTGAAGGCTTATGGTCTATGTCGTGGGGGGATTAAGAGAAACTTGAAGTCTGCACAAAAGTACTATTTGCTGGAATTTAAAGACAGGAAAAACATACGACTAAAAGCTCCCTCTTATTTTGAATAAACTCGAATCATGAGTCATTTTTTGCAATCCCAGAGAAGTCCAATGAAATCAAATCTTCGCGATCACATGAGATCATTTTAATTTTTGTACCTCTTCTAAGTTCTAACTTTTGATCATGGGGCTTCATTGCTCTTGTGAACCAGAGTTGCTTCAAGTCTAAATGGGATGAGACACTAACCAATTAGGTAGTCCTTTGCTTAATTTATCCTCAACTAGTTATACCTACACTTATTAGTGTATATCCATGTTTTTTAGTTTAGCAATTCCAGTATGACCACCTGTCCATCTTAACATCCTCAGTTTTGCTGCTTTAATTTTATGAAATTTTGTCCTTTAGCAGCCTAAAACTCACAGTATAAATTATACCTGGACTGTTAACTGCCATGTGTTACTTATATTCTAACTTGTAGGTATCCTTTTGACTATATTCATTTTATGTTAATGTTAACCTTGCAATCTCTATTTATAGCTTCATTTGTTCTCTTGTGACAGACTAGTCAGGAGCACCTAATTTCTCATGTCCTGCCTATGCTCGCTCGGGCTTATGATGAAACTGATGCGCGATTGCAAGAGGAAGTTCTGAAAAAGACGGTTTCGCTTGCAAAGAAACTTGATGTTCAGGTGATCTCGAGCTGCTTCTTATTGGTGGTTCTTAAAAATGTGGAGTTGGTGAGACAGATCACATATTACCTCTAGTTGAGTACTAAATTCAGTCTTTACTTTTTGAGAATGTTGAAAAACTCAATTTTCTAAAAATGTTAAATAAATATAAACATACGAGGCGCAAGGCTTTCACAAAATAAAACTTGGAAAGGGGAACTGGGTAGAAGATGTAGGATACGATTGAATGTTGTACATGATGATATCTTAGTAAACTGGGCTATTCATGATGAATTATAATAGCTGATCAGTTAACAGGTCTAGGCTAATATGAGATTGATCAGTATTTGGCTGAGGCCCAGGATAAATAACCAAATAGCAGAAGATATAACATTATTGATAATCAATGATCCTTCTCTAGGCACTATCTCTGCATTGGAATTTAACACCCAGCATCCTCAATATCGGAAATTCCAATTCTTTCTATGAAATGAGTTCCACATTTCTCCTGAAATTTCTTGAAATGACATGACAAATTTTGTGCTATTCATTTCATCTTCCTGACACGACATTATGATATACATGCCAAACCATAAATCTTATATAACTTTATATTTCGGAGTATTTGATTGCATTGGTCTACTGGTTGTAAACTCTCCAAGTTTTCAGCAAAGTCCTTTTTGTTAAATGTACCCTATTTGCAATCTTCACTTATTAATTCTCGGCCTTAATAATATTGGTTAAGTGTGCTGTGTATTATTTTGATATATTACTAAATTGCACATTTTTCTGTGTAACCTTTCCTGCAGTTAGTGAAACAAGCAATTTTGCCCCGTGTTCATGGCTTGGCGCTTAAAACAACTGTTGCTGCGGTATGTTTTCCTTGCTTCATGTGTTGACTTTGATTTGACTGCCCATCTCTCATGCTACAGTTTCTTGAAACAAGAGTAACTTTAGGAATGTTATTCTATTGAACTTATGTTCATTTTTATAAGAGACTGCAATGTTCAGTCAAAACAACCTTTTTCTGTTTTTCCTTTTTATTTGTTTCCTTTTCATAAAGCTGGGTACACCCTGGAGTGAATTAGTCAGTCTAACCTCTAAAGTCGAAGCTTTGCTTTTGTTGGCAGGTGAGAGTGAATGCTTTATTATGTTTAGGTGATATGGTTCACATGCTGGATAAGCACTGTGTTTTAAATATCTTGCAAACGATTCAACAATGTACTGCTGTTGATCATTCTGCTCCAACTCTTATGTGTACCCTTGGAGTCGCAAACTCAATTTTGAAGCAGGTACAAAATGTTTTAATGCTACTGTGTCGACTACGAATTTTTTTTATTGGTTCTGCCCCACTTATCTTGTTTAGAGTTTTTATATTAATTTTTTCTTTCTTCGCAGTATGGAATTGAATTTGTAGCAGAGCACGTTCTTCCAATACTGACTCCACTATTAATTACCCAGCAATTAAATGTTCAGCAGTTTGCTAAGTACATGTATTTTGTGAAGGATGTACTGAGGTAATCCTGAAAGCTATAACTCTCTCTCTATACATATATTTCGATTCTATTTCCATATAATATTGGTCATCGACTTATTGTGGAAGAGGCTCAATGTTTGCAGGAAGATAGAAGAAAAGCGAGGAGTAACTTTGACGGACTCTGGAATTCCAGAGAAAAGACCATCTCCTACAGAGGATGGGACTCTTCCAGGACTAGTTAATAAACCTGTTGGAATCTCATCTAGTACGAAACACAACCCATCATGGGACGAAGATTGGATACCTGCCCGGGGAGCTTTGGGAGCTTCAACCGCCCCCCAGTCTTCTTCCACTACAATGTCAAACGTTCGATCGGTTTTTCCAAGTCAGCCAGATCAAGCCCACTCATATTCTCAGTCCTCTTTGATATCGACTTCAGCCTCTCAACAACTGCCATCTTCGTGTCCTGCAGTTGACATTGAGTGGCCTCCTCGATCTTCATCTGGCTTTACAACTCAATTAGGTGACCCTGGGAAGCTCAACGAAAACAAAGGTTCTTCAAATTCAAGTTTTGATGATATCGATCCTTTTGCCAACTGGCCATCTCGGCCTAGTGGCATGACACCACCATCTGGATCTTCGACTAATGAAATGGCAGCACCATTTGCTACCAAATATCCTCCTAGCAATAATGCTACCTCGATTGATGGCTTGAATTCATGGGCATTTGGCACTCAAAATTCTGTTGAGTCATTGAGGCAGAATCATGGTAGTAGTAGTACTTATTCAACTGTTGGCGGGCTCAACGCACAGAATTCGCTTGGGTATTTGAAGCAAAATTATGGCGCTTCAACGCCTGGTTCGTCCAGCCAGAAAGCAGCGGATCTTGGATCTATTTTTGCTTCTAACAAGAGTGAGCAAGCTGCACCAAGACTCGCTCCGCCTCCAACAACTGCTGTCGGTAGAGGAAGAGGACGAGGGAGGGGTGGAAGTCAAGGACAACTTGGGAACACCTCAGGATCACGGCCTAGTCGGGGGAAATCTCAGCCTGAGCAGCCGCCTCTACTGGACTTGTTGTAGTTTCTGTAGCGACGATGAGTATCATTGTCTCGTGAGTTAAGTACTAAGGTAAAGTGCAGATCAAAAGTTGTCGAGTGTTTCAATCGACTCTATGTGGTCGATTGCAATTATTCGCAGTGAATAAGAGAAACATGTTACATTCCGTGCCTAATTTGAGCTGTTGACGTGTTGTAGCATAGTTTGTGATTAGTGTCGTAGAGCGCGGCTGCTTGTACTCTTTTCCGACAAATTTTTGTTCACTTCTGTTTTCTTAATGATTTAATTCATTTGATATATTGTTTGTCGAGGAAGTTAATTGTATTCTTCATCCACGGGTTTAAGAAATGGTAATGCAAGTGAACATTTAATAATTTTTCTATCTGCCTCTCTCAAATTCTGCCCATTCTGCCTGTTTGGTTTAGATAAAAATAATTTTGACAAAAATTGATATGATATGTGATTGGATAGTTGTGAGCCCCATAAAATGAGATTATAATTAATTGTTGACTTTGATTTAGATTTTAATCTAAATTTTAAGTTGAATCAAACAGAAGCAAGTATTTCAAAGAAAGTCTTACTTCATACAACCATGTAATGTAATATTATTATTATTATTTAGTTAATTTCTGTAGAAACAGCCTTTGCTCATCTGGTTCAACTAAAAAAAAAATGATTAAAAAATAAGTCGAATTCAACAATTAATATTAACTATAGCTTTGATGGGATCCACATTTGTTTAACCATACGTTCTAGCAACTTTTATTAAAATTTGCTAAAAGTTTGAATACAAGATTAAAATAATTCGAAGTGACACAAGTCGAGAATACAACTCCTTTGGTTTTAATAAGTAAAATATTCCTTAAGAATAATCCATGAAAAAACTCTATCATATTCCCATGCTTTTTAGGTGACGTAGAAAGGATAAATAAAACTTTAATTAATCTTACGAATTCAACGTTGTTAGATTCAGTGCATCCTCAAAATTTTTGATGGACGTACTTTTAACTACTTGTTTTAAATAGAGTTCCAAACAAGAAAAGTATCCACCTTCTGAGCGGTGGAAGGGATTATACGCCAAATTTGGGATATCTTTGGGTGTCGGGATGCTTTGCCTTTTTTGAGGCTAACATATCCTAAATTACCTAAATTGGGAGCTAGAGTTACCATTTTGTGATTTTTTTGATATGCAATAATAGTACAACATACAGTAATAGAAATTAGAATTAAGTCATTTGTATCCGAAGTTTGACACTCCGGGTTATCCGATCCCACCAGTGTCCTCACATGGTGTCGGGCTCCACTTTTAACAAATGTGTGGACCCCGCCCCCAATGTGAGGGGGCGGGTGGAAGTGTCAAATTCCAGATACATGTAGTAAGATTGTAGAAATTATGATCACTTGACGAGGGATGTTAATCAATGCTTGCTTGCCTGTTCAATAATTTCATTAAAAGATGCCCCATCTTATATGATTTGCTATCGAAATAGTACAAGCAAATAGTTTTACCTAATGTTTTGTCTTATTTTAAAACCAGGAAGAATACATATTCCACTTTTTGAAGGGTCAATATGGTACCTCAGTGTAACAAAATGGATATGCGAATTAGGTAAATCGAGTATTCAATTTTTATTAGTATCCGGTAAGACCCTAAAGTAGATCGCGACATCAAAAATTTTGAAGTATTCCTTGAGGTCTCAAACTCTATATGCGCTTGCAATCACATACTAGAACAAGTAAAATCTAAGGAAAATTGACGCTATGTAAATAGTAAAAAAAGAATCAAGATCTTACATACGTAATATATTTTTTTCTGGATAAAACACGATCAAGGACATCTAGGTGGTGTTTTTAGGTCTCCAATAAAACCGACGGGTGTTTATATACCCCTGTTGTTTTTATTGATTCCAAAATTCTAGTACACAGGGGGGACCTCCAGATTTATAACTTGTAGAGAAGTAGAAATTTAATCGTTTGGAACTATAAATGTGAATATACGATCCCTGTTAGAAAAGAGACTATGAAAGAGTGTCGAGAATAGATCAATAATTGATTTTTGAACCCCACATACTGAACAAGTTTACCAATCAAGGAAAGAATTCCGAGGAAAGTAGTCCATCACAACGTAAAATAAATAATTTTGAGGGCCCATATGCCGAAGTCCTCGGGAGTTCATTTCAGTCACTTTCCGGGTTGCATGGACCGCAAGGAACAAGGCAATTTTTGAAGACATCATTGTTTTTATTTGACAGTCTCTAGTGTTCAAAGTAAGGGTAAAAAAGGAGGCGGGTAAGATGTGCAATGGTGGGATATATTATTGGGAAATTTTCATAAGTAAGAGTATAATTTTGGCCAATTTCAATAATAAGAAAATAAGTTTCAACTTTCAAAAATAAGATTTTTGTTAATTTTTATTTATAATTGAATTAATTAAATATATATTTAATTAATTAAATATATTAAGGTCACATATCTATATATTTTGGTCACAGATTCACAATTTAATTAGTCACATATTATTTTCGGTCACAAATCAAAATTTTTAAATGTCAAAAATTATTTCACGTCATAATTCAAGAATTTTATAAGTCACAATTTATTAATCGGTCACAGATTCACAATTTAATTAGTCATATATTATTTTTCGGTCACAAATCAAAATTTTTAAATGTCAAATTTTTTTACGGTCACAATTCAAAAATTTTAAAGGTCACAATTTTTTTCTTAGTCACATATGAAAAAATTTTAAGTCACAATTTTTTTATCGATCACAGATCACGAACATTATAAGTCACAACTTAGGTCACACGTTATTTCTTGGTCACAGTTCATTTTTCTCATTAGTCACATATTATTTGTTATAGTCACAGCATAGGTCATAGAATATTTTGCACATGGCTCAGGTCACAGCATGTGACTCAGGTTACAGCATAAGTCACAGCACAAGTCACAACACATGGCTCAGGTTACAGCATTGATCACAAAGACTATACAGCACCACTTCACCACCACCACCGTCTTACATGCCCTAAACCTACCTACCACAGCCGGCAACTCACCACAACCACCCATCACTAACGTTGCCAACACAACCTCGCCACCACCAACCCACACCACCACAGACACCATTTCTCTTCTTCAACACCACTGCACCACCACCAACCCGCACTAATATCACAGGCACCATAGCCACCCAATCCACCACCACCACAATCTCGCGCCACCACCACAATCTCACCAACACAACCTCACCACCACATCACCACCACCACCACCACAACAGACACAATTTTTCTTCTCCAACACCACCGCACCACCACCAACCCGCACCAATATCACAGGCACCACAGCCACCCAATCCACCACCACCACAATCTTGCGCCACTACCACAATCTCACCAACACAGCCTCACCACCACATCACCACCACCACCACAGACACAATTTCTCTTCTCCAACACCACCGCACCACCACCAACCCGCACCAATATCACAGGCACCACAGCCACCCAATCTGCACCACCACTACCACAATCTCGCGACGGAGCAGAGGGGAGGGGAGGAGAGGAGTGGAGAGATAGAGGATGGGGCTTGAGCCAATTGAACTGACCTATTGAAATCGCTGACCACCACCTGCAACATCGCCCAACGCCACCACGACCACCTGCAACATCGCCCAACGCCACCACTACCACCTGCAACATCGCTCAACGCCACTACTACCACCAACAACATCGCCCAACGCCACCACTACCACCAACACCACCTCGCAAATCTGAAATTCTGAAAATCGTCGCCACCGCCGCCACCCCACCATCAACGCCACGACTACAGCACCGCACAACAACACCGCCATTGTCGCCCCTTCGCCGGCACCACAACTACATCACCAAAACCAACAGCACCACCACCACCGCACAACCACACAAAGATCGAATCAAATAAAAAAAACTCCCAAAAAATTTGAAGTTACAGGTTCTGGTTCTTCATCATCATCTTCCAATTCATCCCTATGCTTCGCGCTCGCTGGTCGCCGTCGATTCAGTGGGTAACGGAGAAGGCGCCGGGGTGGGTAGAGAGAAAGAGTGCAGAGGAGCCGATTTTTCACTTGTAGAGAGAGAGAAAGAGGTGGGTGTGGGAATTAAATTGGGAGGTAGGGTTTGTGATGTGTGTATTGTAGTATATATATATTTAGTAGAAATATTTATTTTATAAATAAATTTAATTAAAATAAAATTTCTGATTTTTGAAAGATTAAACTTCCTATCTTATTTTAAAACTCATGATTCTTAAGGTAGGGAAAACTGTAATTTCCACTATATTATTCGTGGTAGCCTCTGCTATAGGGGGGACCAGGTCCTGCAGGCTCTCGAGGATAAGCCATGCTACTTGTACATAGGGGGTGACCGCAGGGATGACCGCACGTGAGTGTGGGGAAAAAAATTATTTTATTCACATGGGTCCCACACACTCACATGCGGTCACCCCCGATGTACAAGTAGCATTTTTCCTCGAGGATTTGTGGAAGGATATCTTCCAGATCGTATGGGATCTGTTAGTGGGATTTTTTTAGCAGAGTTATTTGCAGGGGAAAATCTATTTGTACAAAATAAATTACCAGCCGCCCCTCCAATAGGGGGGCACCACTTGTCTATTTTGTCAAAAATTTTGTCATTGTAGCATGGTCCTATTTGGGCCAGCCGCCCCTCCAATAGAGGGGCGCTACTTGTCTATTTTGTCAAACTTTTGTCAAAAATTTTGTCATTGTAGCATGGTCCTATTTGCAGTGATGTACGCGATCCAGTATGCACGGGAGTGGCAGAAAGTGACTCTATATGCGTGGTTCAGTGGCCACACTCTAGAGGCTTGTCGCTACCGTGGAAACTGACATCCAAATGTGCCGTATGTACACACAATATTATGGTTTCATTTTCCATTTTTGGATTGTACTATGGACTTTTTTTTTATTTTTTTATCAATGGTTTCATTCTATGAGGTTGCTATATTGGGATATTAAAAAAAAAAATTATTCTCTCGTGTAACATTTTTTAATCCAAAAACACGACAATAATCCTCGCCTTCGAAGACGTGGTAACCACTAACAGAATATTTATAAAAAATGGCCAACTATATGACCTTTGGTGTGGAAATCATTTGGCTGGTGCTAACTTAGATGGGTTATGCCACTCAATTCTCCCTAATTGATCTTGCATTTATGGAATCAAAATATGACTTTCATGGAAAACTTCAGAAATCAATTTGAATATAATCCATCATGGCTAAACCTGTAGCCTTCGTAGATAGTGAGAATTGTCCAACAATTCTTTTACCATCATAGATTGAAATATCATAAGTCATTGATTAAAATATCCATGACACCTCTATTATTTCCATACAAAATACTGTATCTTATTTTGCAACCTTTTTTTGTTTTTTTTGGGTAAATGAAACCTGTATATACTAGGTCCCTCTGATGTATAAATCACAGACTTTTATATATGGCCCCATTTCATTCTCATTTTTCTCCATAAAAATAAAAAATATGACAATTATCAATCACATTTAGCAACTATTTTTGACTTTTCATCTCTTAAGTGTAGCCTATAACGGCTATATTTTTCATTCTCATTCTACAAACAATGTGGATCAAACGGGGCTTTGAAAAGAAAGTCGCTATAATAAAAACAGCCTTTTGCAGTGGATAAAAACATTGCATTCAGACATATGTTACTTTGATGTTGTCGAAAAGTAAAAGGATATTGCAACGTTTAAAAACCGTTGCAAAAGCTTTTCAAAAAACATTGTCATTACTTTGAAAGTCGCCGTTAGTTTTTAGCAACGTCCATTGATTGAAAAATAAAAGTTATGCTTTTGATTAATTTTTAAAAACTTCCTCCTTGATATTGAAAACAATTTGGTAGAATGATTAAAATAATTCGAACTAATGTAGTTCGAGAGTATGAATCCTTTGGTTATAGTTCCTATGTTCAATCCTTAAGATTAATCCATGAAACTATTCCACCATATTCACAAGCTTCTAATGGTGTAGCAAAAAGGATAAATAGGACTCTAATTAGTCGTAACTATTAGATCAGGTTCATCCTCAAATCTTTGGAGGGAGGCAATTTTAACTACTTGTCATGTGTTAAATAGAGTGCAAAAGAAGACAAAACTACACATTTTGAGGTGTGGAAATTTGGGATATAGGGTTTCGTGATGGTTAGCCTCTTTTGAGGTTAATAGAGATCCTAAAAGATCAAATTGGGAGCTTGAGTCACCATTGTGCTTTTCTTTGGTGGAAAAAAACTATTTGTACAGAAAAATGGTTTACCATATATATTGTTGATAGATACTCACATGTCGCGTGAAATATGTGTGAAAAAAATGATAAAGAATGCTCCCCCTCCTAATGTGAGACATCTGTCAGGGAGGGTGTCAAACCTATACAAGCAGCAATGTCCTTCTTTAATATGCTATAAATTGTACGGCTTACAAATGTTTAAATATTGAAAATAATGTGATTTTTGAGTCGATGCTATTTTCATGAAGAACTTTTCCTTTAAATCAAAACATAGTGGGGCTAAAGAAATTGAACAAAATATTTTAGAATTTAACTCTTCTACTTTTATTTAAAAGTCACAAAAAATTTCAAAATGAACTTAGGAGGGGTATTATAGCTTGGGTTGAGAATATTTTGCCTCAATTTTGTCTATAATCTTCAAGAAAATCCAATTTCTTTACACGAGACTTTATCATCAATTGATTCTATATTTTGGAAAGAGACTACATATGATGAGAGGAAATCGCAATTTTCTAATAAAATTTGAAAATTAGCCGATTTGCCACCATGTTTTAAAGCCATAGGCCATGAAAGTATCTACATTTGGAAAATGTCAAATAGTAGAATCTTGATGAAATTGTACATGAAACTTCGCTAGAAATCTACGAACAATTTGATACACCCAATGTCAGGAAACCTAGTGTTCAAGAATTGGAGTAAAAAAAAAAAATAAATAAAATTCTTGCTCGCCACTCCAAGAATGTATATAAATATTGTACTCTGCACAGTGGTAAATTATTGAAAAACTTTATACATTCACAAGTCCACTACAATTTTATCTCTATCCACATGTGTATGTGAAAAGGGCTGGCCCTTGACAGTCTGCGTGTAGTGCAATCACATTGGCCCATAATTGATAAATTTATTACATGTTTATTATTTTTTGTTGGTTTAGAGAATTTCTTTTTAGAAGAAAATTTTGTATTCGTAAATTTAAAAGGCAAGATATTTAAGGAAGAAGGCACAAATAATTCATACAATAACTTTGTTTTTTACTATATGTGTGTTATTAATTAAACCCCTATTTGGTTGGGATTAAAATCAAATTTTTAAAATTTTTTCATAAAAGTTGATGAAATATGTTGTTGAAAATTTGTGAATCCCAAAAATATGTGATTGAAATTAATTATTGGATTGAATTTAAATTAAAATTTTTACCATACAGGTTGGGGCGTATTTAGAGCCAGGTTGGGTAGGACTACAGCCCGACCCTCCAGGCCAACTACTAATAAAAAAATTAAAAAATTATGTGTAAATTTTTTTTTTTCCGTATTAGTCTGTGCTAATTTTTTTTCTGAATCCGTACCCTGCATACAGGGGCTAAATAAAAAAAGGATTACTACTCTTTTAGATTTTACACAGAACACCCAAAATCCGATTGTTAGCCTTGCTGTGTATTTTATTTTTACGTGATGTGAAATTTAAGTTGGAAGCTAAACGCAATGCATGAAAAGACGCAAGGCTTTGATATATATACACACAGACACAGTCACTGTTAATTGTATATGCATGGCAAAAGGCAAACAAGATCCTTAATTTATATATACAAATTGATTAATGGATTCAAACCCCTAATATATATAGGATTATTAATTAGATGCTTTTACTTTAATCAACCTATCCTTAAAGCTTTATTCTTGCATTTGACTAAGGGCCTCTTTGGGCCGAATTAAAATATGATTTTAATTCAAATCAAAGTCAAACAATCAATATTAATCACATATTTCATGAGTCCCATAACTTTTCAACCACATTTCAAAATTTTCTATCACAATCTATTTAAAAATCTAATTTTAATCCACACCAAACACTCTCTAAGAATAGCATCAACAATTTTTTTCATAAATCATAAGAAATGACATGAACTTTAAAAAGTATAGGTTAGGTCTCTACCTTTCTCGAGTCTTAACCTAGTAAACCTGAGAACGTCCTCCGTCATAAGGTGGTTAACTTTAGGACTACTAGAGGCTCGAACTCATATAGCCTCTTGGCATCCCGAGTTCAGCCTTAAAATATGATTGTTCTTTATTATAACTCTCTATCCTGGGGATTGCCCATTCAAAAGGAGATTGGTGCTCAAGAACTCCGATACGAGACTTTGAAGAAGCATTTTCCAACCTCGGGTGAGTTCACGATATTTGAGGCCCTAAAACCTTACCTTGAAGATGGGGATTTAGGTTGGTAAGATGTTTAATCCTAAGGACCTATCTACATAAGTTGAGACAGGACTGCATGCAATTATATTTAGGGTTCGTTTGATAAAAAACATGGAATTTGGTTGGAAAGAAAACGAATTGCAAGGAATTGAATTGCCTAGAATTTGTTTTAAAGGGAATTGTAATTAATGGTGTTTGATTGGTATAATTTTTCACCTGACAAATTTTTACGTTTGACTTTGTTTTTTACGCAAATTGTCAATTAAATGAATAAATTTTTTTACCATTGACTTTGAAATGTGTTCCAATTGGTTAAAAAAAAAAAAAAAAAAAAAAATTTGGTGAAAAAGCTGAAAAACATTTTCCCACCAAAGTGGGGTGGAAAACGTTTTCCCTAGAAAAAAAGGCTAATCAAACACCATTAATTGGAAAAGTAGGAAAACGTTTTCCATTTTCCCTGAAATTTGAGCGCAATCAAACGCAGCCTTAAAGTAAGTAGACACCATCACTTTAGGGTTATTTTTTATGGGATAATGCTACATGTGGTAAGCAGCTTGATCACAAATGCAAGGACCACCTAAATCCTCCTTTGAGAGAATCCCTAAATAAAACTATCTCATCTGGCCTTACAAGGTGGCCTTTCCTTTATCTCAGAGCTCTCACCTCATAGCTTTCGATCAAGCTAAACATTCATGTTCGTTATACGAGTATGGATCATCGGACACATCTATGATCGGGCCTCCTACTCTTAATCATAGGGATAATTATGAAGTGGCAGCATACGTCTAACACCATTATGACGGGGAACCTCAAGTTTTCCAAGGACATCATACATCCTTTGGGAGGTTCAATTGTTGCACGCGTATGTGAAGTACATGCATCTGGGGACTTACCTTTTGTGCACTTTGTTGGAAAAATTAAAATAAATAAAGTGAATGGGAATTGTAACAACAAACATTTTCAATTATCTAATTAATTTCCCAATTGGATTGGTAGTTACAAAATACAAAGCACAACGTGGGGACTAGGAAGGGACTACGTAGGACACGTGGCACTGTAACCGCCCAGCGGTTATCCAATCCCAGTCTCCTATAAATACCCCTAAGGCGGAACAGATATGGGTCTAAAATTTTAGACTATCAAAACACTCACTACTTAATTTTCTCCTAAGTCTATATTTCCACATCATATATTAATTCTCACAACAGAGGTACAACGGGGAAGGAAGCCCCAACCCCATTTTGCAGGTGACATTTGTCCATCGGAGTAGCAGAATCACCTTGCGCCACCAAGATGACACAAAGGTTTATTTCACATTCAATTCTTGTCAATGACAATTGAAAGAATTAAAATACTCTCTATAGTATTAATGACAACTATAGAGTATTTTATACAATGAATATGTGAAGAATTGACTGCATAATCAAATTAGCGATCAACAAATAAATGACAGTTTGATTGTCTATATTAAGAATGATATACTCGATGACATTGATAATGATGTTATTTTGCAATATTTTCACAGTATGAAAACCAGAACAATTCATAAAATAAATATTGTTTCAAACTATTTATTCTTCCTAGAAAAACAGTGCAATTATAAATGCAATATACTAGTGTAAGTAAATTCAAGACGTGAATCACACCTATAACACTGTTGATTGTTAGACTTAGTAGAGGAAAGAGGTGGGGTCATTGGCTCCACAAAAAATTGAGATTTTTATCTTTTTTTTTTATTTTTAATGTTATGTATATAGTTTTCGTAATTAAATTAGTTCTCCATTAATTTCAAGTCTTGACTACGTAGCTAGTTAGGCCCCATTTTTGTGGTATACGTGTGGATAAGGGAAAATCAAAAGCAATAGGATTGTCGTACAAAAGCAAGAAACCCCACACTACGCTAATGATTAAAATTAACTTTGGCGCCGATGACTTTGCGCGATCTAATCCGCCATTCGCGCCTTCTTACATCAAATTTCAAAAAAGTTGGCCGTTATTTTTGCGGTTTTTAATTTTTTTTGTCTCTTGATTTTATTTTAATTTTAATCAAAATCGAGGTTCATAAACTTTTGGCATGCACGAGGTTCTTTTAGCATGCATTGGTCGGGCATAAACCAAGCGCAAACCCCCCACCAACACACATAATTATGTATTTCTAACTAATTGCTCTCATTATTCAAGTGGTCTATATACGAGGATGTACGTATATATGTATACGGTCCAATATACATTTTAACTAGATAATAATTGACGGGATTAAATAGTTTCATCTTAATTATTATGTCATTGCGATTTTGTTTGGAAGACTGAGTTTAAATAAATAGTGTGTCATCTATTTAAGGGAGGATGGTTCAACTTAAGATCAAAAGCACATAAAAATTTTAAGCTTAAAAGGGTGTTTGGTGAGAATTAAAATTAATTTTTTTAGTAGACTATGATAGAAAATTTTGAAACGTATAGTTAAAAAGTTGTGGGATTCAAAAAAGATGTAGTTGATATTGATTATTTGACTTTGATTTAGACTAAAATCATATTTTAATTTGAAACAAACAGACCCTAAATATTTGAGAGAGCATGTGGAAAAATGAATTTAAGTAAATAAATTTGTTGTCCATCTATCAATTACAAGAGATGATTGAATGTGTCGTTAAAGTTGTCAAATGTTTTGAGCTTAAATCTCGTCGCCGCTTTTTGTAACTTTTTGAATGTGCGAGACATTTTGATGAAAAATAAATAAATTGAAGGAGTAACAATTTGTTTGACAAATATCCCTAATACAGTTATATTCAATTAATGCAGAATTGTGCTTAATTGATAAAGTAAAACAAAAGTAGACTTGATTGCAAAGCCATGATTTGCGCTAGCGACCGCTGATTGGAATTTCCAAGTCTATATAATGGCATTCATGTCGTTAATTCAAGGCACACACTGACCAAATCAACATAGCCATATACTTAACTAGTGTTAATTTAAGTATAATGGCATCTAGGAAGGGAGCCCTACTTCATATTATCTTCTTATGTTTCACGTTTATTTCTTGGGAATTAGAGGTTGAAGGGGTTCCGAATTACAGGGATGCTCTAGCTAAGTCCATTTTGTTCTTTGAAGGACAGAGGTCCGGGAGGCTTCCTAGAGGCCAACAAATCACGTGGCGATCCGACTCTGGACTTTCCGACGGTTCATTAGCTCATGTAAGCGACTAAATTTCGTGTTTTCTTTTTTCCTTTTTTTTTTGCTCGAAAATATTTACCATAATCTATGTTGATAATTAAATGTATCTCTTCCTTTACCACTTGACCTTTTAGTCCAAGTACTCGAGTCCTAGTTGGTTTTGCTAAAATTAAATTTTTAGCGCGATTCTTTTAATTAAGTTGATTAATATATCGTTAAGAAATTAAAAGTTGTGAATTTCATAAAATGTGTGGTTAAAATTAATTGTTGTCTAAAAATAATTATTAACTCTAATTTAAATTATATCCACTCCCTTAGCTAAATCATACGCTAAATGCAATATTGTTTAGAGTATTGCTACATGATCCGCATGAATGACCGCGGGGATGACACACCACACACACGTGGAAGGTGACATTTTTAAATTCAGCCAGGACCCACGTGTTCCATGTGACGGCACGATCAACCAATGTGTCATTCATGCGGGTTATTTGACTTAACTCTATTGTTTAAGGATATAATAATACTATTTGTATATTTGGAGGTTGACACCCCGAATATCACCCCCTTACATGGGGGTGGAGCTTGCAATTATTACGCACATGCCCCACCCATGTAAGGGGTATCATTCGGAGGCGTTAATCCAGATGCACACATAGCTGCTATGACTGTTAAGGATAATATCTTCCTTGTCCAATGTTGACACTCCAAAGTTCCAAGAAAGAAACACACTAATGAATGTATCTGATAATAACTTTTGTTTACTCAAATGTCTTAATCATTTACAGTTTCACAGAGTCATTAATTGTTTTCCTCGGAGAAATGAATTAAACAAAATGAAAATATTATCAAACATCTATTATTTTTCGATGAACTGGTTCAATGCAGTAAATATCGATGTTGAGTTTAAGTCTCTTTATCAATTATTTATGAAAATTTGTTATGCTTCAAACCTTCGATGGAAAAAAATGAATCAAATATGCATGTGAAAGGACGTATGAAGATTAAATTTAATAAGCCTTTCTCTTAAAAAATTTCAATGACATGATTGAAAAAAATAAAATAAAATAATTTCTTTCATGCATGACCCTTAATTATTTCTGTTTTCAAAGCTTGTACTATTGTAGTGTGGAATATATGAGTGATGCTTCACGTATAGGAACCTGTTTCACAGGTTCCTGCTAGGGAAGAAACAAAAGTGGGGCTGCCCTCACAATTTTTTTTTTTAAATATACACTGCGGGACCTGCCCTCATAGCCCGTAAGGTCCCCGTAGAATAATGCCCACAAGGCATTATTCAATATATTATGTTCATTAGAGGCATAATCTGCGATTTACCTCCCTCACGATATTTCAGGACAAGAGTGGTGTGAGACCCTCAATTCAACCTTTATTATGTCCCTGGACATTGATAGCCTTGTTTCAACTATAATTCCTGGTCACAATTTTTTAACAGAAAATAATAATCCTCAATCATATTCCATAACTACCAATCATTTCTGTTTCTTTTCTTTTTCCTGTTTTCAAACTTAAATTCTCACATTAATTATTTTGGCACGTTAGGTGGACTTAACTGGAGGCTATCACGATGCCGGAGACAATCTAAAGTTCAATTTCCCAATGTCCTTTACCACCACAATGTTATCATGGTCCACTCTCGAGTACGGTAAGAAAATGGGCCCCCAATTACAATCTGCACGAACCGCCATCCGTTGGGCCACCGACTACCTCCTCAAGTGTGCAACCGCAACCAGCGGCCGGCTCTACGTCGGCGTGGGTGACCCGAGTGCAGACCATAGGTGTTGGGAGAGGCCAGAGGACATGGACACTGTCCGAAGTGTGTATTCGGTATCACCGAGCAATCCGGGGTCAGACGTTGCCGGAGAAACAGCGGCGGCATTGGCGGCCGCTTCGATGGTTTTTCGAAAAGTTGATCCGGTTTACTCGAAATTGCTATTGAGAACTGCTAAGAATGTTATGCAGTTTGCAATTCAGTATAGAGGATCCTATAGTGATTCACTTGGATCAGCTGTTTGCCCTTATTATTGCTCATACTCCGGCTATAAGGTAAGTTTCAGAGCATACGTAAAGTATGGAGAAATTAATAATTAAATTATGAGCTAATTATTTTTCATTTTTCTTTCCTTAATTTACTTCAGGATGAGTTGTTATGGGGAGCTGCATGGCTTTATAGAGCAACAAGTGACGTATCTTACATGAATTTCATAAGAAACTTGGGGGCCAATGATGCAACCGATATTTTTAGTTGGGACAACATATGCTGGTGCTTATGTTCTCCTTGCAAGGGTAAGGGACTAATGAGAGTTGTTCTGTGTACAGAATTTTGGTTCACATAATTGCACCAGATAACTCACAATATAAGGGTGGGTAGGGTATTTTTTGCCATTTTTTTTTTTTTATCACAACATTGGATCCACACATGTGAGTTGTTCGGTGGAATTATGTGGAAATATAATTTTGTACAAATGGTTTTAGTGGGAACTAATTAACATCATACTCTTAATCGAACCATGCTAATAACTAACACTATATCATCGGTTAGAGAATCGAGTTACACAGACGGATGTAATTTAAAAATTGAAAATCAATACAAAACTGAAACTGAAACTGAAACATAAGAAATGGCCAATTCACCCTATGGGAACCTTTTACAGTTCATTTAAAAAATAAAAATAAAAAAAATTGGCACCCTTTTCTAGCCTTTGACATATACCCTTGTTTGAGCCCATTATGGGAAAAATGAAATGTATTTTAGAATTGTGTCTTTTTTTTTTTTTTTTTTAAGAATGTGTAGTTAAAAAATAAAAATAAAAATAAAAATTCAATTTAAGTGTAATCTTATATTAGAAAATGTGTGGTTAAAAATGGGTTTTTGATAAAATGGGGCTAAAACAAGGGTGTTTGAGCAATTTTTGTTTATAAGTCAGACTAATTAATTACCAAGAATTAATGTAATTTGCTGGTAATTGAAAAATAATTATGGGAAAGCTAGAATTCTGCCAGATTAATTATAATTAGTTTTCACACTGATAATTCAATCATTAGTTTATTTAATTATTTTTGCTGTGCAGAGATTCTTGGTGGAGAAAAATCAGGCTTTTCAGCCATTCATACAACAATCTGAAGATTTCATCTGTAAAATTCTACCCAACTCTCCTTACTCCAGTACCCAATACACGCCAGGTACTAATAAAAAATTAATAATCTCCAGAGGATCTTATATGTGAATTAATGAAAATAATTTATTAATTTGTACATGTACATGTATATATAATGCAGGAGGTTTGATGTATAAATTAAGTGCAAGTAATCTGCAGTATGTGACAAGTATAACCTACTTGCTTACTACTTACTCAAAATACATGGCAACTGCAAAGTATTCTTTCAACTGTGGAAACCTATTGGTCACCTCAAAGACTCTACGCAGCCTAGCCAAAAGACAAGTAAGTTCATTTAACCCATGTTTAGTTTAGTTAAAAATCATTTTTTCAATAGTTTTTAATAAAAATATGTGGTTAAATGGATGATAATAATTTTGGATTTCAATTGTTGAGAATTACATTGGATCTATTAAAAACTAGGCAGGTGTTGATTGTGAACTTATTATTCGAACAGCAAGAACATTTTCAATTGGACAATCAATTCCTGATGACAAAGGGTCCACGTCTCCATTAAATTGTTCCAGTAACCCTCATATAACACGTGTCACTGTGAATTTCTGGACACTAGTCTTAGTTGAGAAATAAAATTTAATTTCACAATGTTGAACAAGTGAAGATAACTCAACGATTGGGCAAAGATTTTAATGTCTCCATTGTAGAAAATCGATTGTACATGGACTAACTTGCTATTAGAGCATTAGATTGGGGATCACTAACTTAATTTTCCCTTTGATTTATAAAAATTTATCCAAAGAAATAAAGAAAAACCAATATGATGATTTTATATTATCTAATAACTCCATTTATATATATCCTTTAATTTCTGCAGGTTGATTACATTTTAGGAGAAAATCCTTTAAAAATGTCGTACATGGTTGGTTACGGGACAAATTTTCCTAGAAGAGTTCACCACAGAGGATCCTCTTTACCCTCACAGACAATCCATCCACAAACTTTTGGTTGTGAGGGTGGTTTCCAGCCATTCTTCTACACTGCAAACCCTAATCCTAATATTCTAACTGGTGCCATTGTTGGAGGTCCAAACCAGAATGATTTTTTCCCAGATGATAGAACAGATTATAGTCATTCAGAGCCTGCTACTTATATTAATGCTGCCATTGTTGGACCTTTGGCATACTTTGCAGGGAGCAAATGGTGATCTATATTCCACACATGATAGAAATTTATGGAAGCACTGAAAATGTAGATATAATGATATGTCCCAAAAAAGGGCATGTATCACCAAAAAAATTTGGTGGATATTTGGATGCTTAATTTAATTCTCGTTTAGTTTATGTGGCTTTATAGTTTAAGCACATACATTCGATCTATGAATGACCCGAGTTGCCTTGTCTAGTGCCTTTCGTAAGTGAAGGCATATGACTAGGTCGAATGAAGTGTAGTTTTTTTTAACTTTTATATTGTACCCCCATCTCTGAATGGAGAAAGTTTTTTTTCTTCTTTTTTTTCAACTTTAGCTACAAGTGAGGCCGAGCCCTCTTCTCAATGTGTATTATGTTTTATCTTCATTATTAATAAAAATATGTCATATATAACAAGTCCACTCGCCCCGTTATCTCCATTGACAAATGGTCAAGATAATTTTTTAGTTTGAGATGATGATGTTCGTCATACTTTTTCAATTGAACTAGTCACTTAACTCCGACCCATCTATATTTGGGTTATATTGCCGAGCCCTCTTCTCAATCTATATCTTTGTGGACGATTTTTCTCATATATGGGGTTCTAATTTATTTAGATAAAGATAACAATCAAAAGACCATTCTCGTAACTTATTCTATTTCGCGGAAGGAAACTTGTATAGCTTTAACTCTGTTTTCTCCTTTTAACTATTTTTGAGTTTCATGCATCTCGATAGAGTAGAAACTTAGGATGGGTGAGAGGTATATATGATGTTGGGGAGCAACAATGATGCTTTGAATTTCCTGGGTTAGGTCATTCAAATTATGGTGATCGAATCCTATTAAAGATTTAGCCTTAATTAGGCATCAATTGATTTTCAAATGCAATAGTTGTAACTCGACCCTAGCAAGTGATATCAGAACTAGATCATGAATTCGAATCATAAAAATATCATGTGAAGTTAGGGATTGTTGGGGAGCAGTGCTATTGACTTAAGTCCATGACCCACAAAGTAAACGTTTTTTGGTTCATGTTTATAATTTGATTATAAATATTCAAATCACTTTTTTGATAGACTCGCAAGTACTATTCACATATTCATAACTTATTTTTATATATATATAATTTAAACAATTTATAAATACTTCTGAAACATGCTCTAAGTTGACTAAGGGCGATACACATCATTCGCATGGCCTTATTAACCTCTGTTTGGCAAAATTTATAAATCATTTAAAAATTGTCAAATTTTATTTTCAACCACACATTTCAAAGATGTACAAATACTATCCACCATTCATTTATATCTATTAGTCAGAGTTGAACGTGTAATACACGTTATTTTGAAATAATTTATAAGTGCAGTAAAAGTAATATCTAATACTAATTTGTTGGGAAGACTTGATGAGTCTCAAACAAACTAAATAAAATGATTTAGGCACCGTTTGATTGCGGTGGAAAATGGTGGAAAAGGAAAATCAATTCATTTTTCATGCTTAATTTTGGTGCTTGATTGCATAACTTTTTCATGTAATTCATTTCACCCATTTTCTAGGTACAACCATTTAAAGCACATTTTTCACCTTTTATTTTCCCATGGTTTTGATGAGAAAGTATTTTTCAATTTTTATTATTATTATTATTATTTTACTTTTTGGCAATAGAAACATATTCTAAATCCAATGGTAAAAAAATTTATTTATTTAATTGACAATTTACATAAAAAAATAAAGTCAAACGAACACAAAAAAAATTCAAATTTTTTTTTAATACAAATTGTAAAAAAAATTTATCCCAAAAAGTAACAATTTGCATAAAAAACAAAGTTAAACGGATTATGTGAAAAATTATACTAATCAAACACCATTAATTACAATTCTCTCTAAAACAAATTTTAAGCAATTCAATTCCCTACAATTCGTTTTCTTTCCACCCAAATTTCACCCTTGCAATCAAACGCACCCTTAGAATAAAAATTAAGAGAATAAATTTGTATTCTCAAAACTCAACTTATATGATTCAAATTTTTTGTGATGATAAAATACTACAAATGAGCAACATGTTTATACTACATTTGATACATAAAAAAAATAATTGCTAATACATGATTTTAAACATTCATTAAAATTCTTAGATACATGAATAAAAATAAATTCATTTATAATAACTCTATATTCATGTAAAACAAGATTCATTAAGTTTATATTAATGTGAATGTTAATAATTGATAATTAATAACACAAAATTCATACATGACAAGAATTTTGTAGTATTTATTATATATTGAAAAACAAAAAATAATGTATTATTGAAATAATTGAATTGTAATATGATTAAAATCGTTTAAAAATGACTCTCACTTGATATAATATTTAGCCCCCGTTTGGTTCCCATTTTTTCACCATAAAAATGAAAAATATGACCGTTATCCATCACATTTAGCCACCTTATTTAACTTTATATCTCTTGTGTGGGGTCCATAACGACTTTATTTTTCATTCTAATTTTACAAAAAAATGTGTATCAAACGGGGCCTCAATATATTATAGTTTATAGATTTAAAAATTAAACCTCGATAAATTCTTGTTCCAAACCTTTTGAAATTGTGCAATTGGGTCGAAACTTATTTTGGCAGCCAAAATCTTTCCATTTTCATAGCAATTGAGTCACTAATGAACAGTTTCTGTTGTACCATTAAAATGGAACCTCTAAAAAAGCTCCACGTGGCAACCCGCGTGGACTTCAAAGAAGATGTCAAAGTTTGACCAAGGTCAACATAAGCCCAAGTGACAGCCACGTCAAGGTGCCTAGCCGAGGTCCCTAAAGTGCCTAACTGAGGTCCTTAAAGTGCCTAACCGAGGTCCCAAAAGGCTAGCCGAAGTGCCTAGCAAATGTGCCTAACCAAGGTCCCAAAAAGCTAACCGAAGTGCCTAACCGAGGCTCCCTAGAGGTCCAACCGAGGTGCCTAAAGAGGTACAATCGAGGTTCCTCAAGAATGAAGTCCTATGGGCTTGGGCTTGGGCTTGGGCTTGAGATTGAGCTTGATCCATTAACCACTTGGCTCATCTACATTTTCATCTCTATAAGTATGGATCCATGGACAATCAAAGGTAAACAATTCTAAACCCAACAAAAATTCACTCTCTTGCATCTTTTGCACTCTCTTAATATTTTAGTCCGACCGTTGACTTGATCGTCGGAGTGGAAACGGTCACCGGGCCTTTTTCTTGGTCGGCGGCCTTTGCCTCCTAAAGGGGTGCTACGTGTGCAGGTGATATCCACGTGAAGGAGATGATGTTGAGATTCTGTTGACAACATCTTTTGGGATCAACAGTTTCATTTTTTATTATAAATAGTCACGAATCATGCATGCAAAACACTATTTCAAGGTTTAATATATTTCTGGCTCATGTTTGTAAATTATTTATAAACTGTCTAATTATTTTTATTCACACATTTCAAAGAACTCATAAATAGCATTCATCTATTTATTGCTCATTTTCTTCATCTATAATTTAAATTGATTATAAACACTTCTCAGACATGACATATAATTTTAATGCAAAGTTGGAAGGGGAAAAAAAATAGAAGGGGAGGGGGAGTAGCTAGGCTATCCCCATCCAATTCCCCCATCTACATGCATGTCTACCTAACCCAATTTGCCCATTCTAATGATTTCTCCATCTCGATTTACCTCTTTTCCTCTCAACTCCACCTCGTTACCCATCTCCCTATGGATGTTAATGTCCATCAGACGAGTTGACTCGTGCTCATTTTGGAAAACAGGTCAATTCCATGAGTCAACTTGTTAAAAAGATGGCTTGCAGCTTGCCTAAGCACTTTTAATTGAAAAAAACCAAAAAATAAGAAAATTTTTAAACAAATTGAATTTCAAAACTTGAATTCAGGCTGCCCAACTGTTGGGCTGACTGAATTCGACGTGCAGCCCCTACTGTGTGTCAAATGCCATCATGTCATGCAGCCCATGGCTGCAAAAAATAGCCATAGCCCATAACTGAACTGGACGAGTTAAGCTCGATGAGTCAGCTTGAGTGAGTGGTTCGCACGTTAAAATCTCGCTCGACTCTCCAAGACTTGTATTCAGTACGAGTCAAGATGGTGAGCACTAGTTTCATTTTCACCCCTACATATCCATGTCCTCGTTGATTTCCTCCTCTCATGTGCCCCAACATTTTCCCTATGAATGTAAACGAGTCGGGTCGAACCGACTCAAAAGCCAAAGTCTATGGTTTAGGCAAAAATTTGACTCGAGCTTTTTTGGCTCGAGCCGAGCTAAGTTAAAGTTCAAAATGGCTCAATTTTTAATTTTTTTCTATTTATATATATAAATACAGTTGCAAAAGCAAGCAGGCAGGCAGGTAGACATGTTGCTACAATCGAGCAAGTGATCGGGCCGAATACGATTGCCGCAAGCGTACGGATCAAGTAGTATAATAGAGCTTTTAAAGCCCAAGTCGATCCCACGAGGAGTGTTTTTCCAATTACAAGTTAAAGTATTTCAACTTAACGATGAACACACACATTTTAAAAATTGATTTTAAAAGCGAGAAAATAAAACAAAAGACTTGATTTAAATTTAAAAAGAAAAAGAAAATTACGAAAAGGGTTTTTAATTTGGAAAATGTTGGAATTTATGCTTTCACTTAACCATTGTTTCATTAGTATTAAAATCGATAAAATAAAGATGCTAGTGTTACCAAAGTGTCAGATTAGACCCGATTCTCCAATTTTAGTTAACAACCTCTTCCGAGCGAAATTAACCCTAATTGATTAACATATCCACTATATCTCTATGTGGATACAATTTAACCAATTGCATTAAATTGTTGTGAGAATACTCTAAGGGTCACCTAGGGTAGATGTATATTCCTATAACAGCTAAACGAGTATAGTCGAAACTATACAAACCTAGGATTTTAATTACCTTGATCTAGCTAGTACAACAATTTCTCAATAATTGCACCAACCATTTAACCATATCACATATTGATCAAGTACATGATAGTCAATAAAACACAATAATTAAAACATCTAAAACTTGGAAACACATGCATCTTACCATACAAAACAACATACTAATGAAACTTTTGGTTAAGTTACTACATAAATTTCAACATAAAACTATTTAACTCATAATAAAAGTGATGTAACAAAGAGAATTTTGTCCCATTACAATACAAATAAGGAAAATAAAGAAAGAAATTCAAAAGGAAATATGAAACCCTTGTAGAACAATTTTGAATTCTTCCATTTCTTTTCCAAATCCTCCTTAGATGGATTCTCTTTGCTCACCCCTTCAACCCCTTCAATTACCTACAAAACAAAATAAAAAAAACAAATTAAAATCTAACACTATGAAGAAAACCAGAGAGTTACGTGAGAGAGAGCCAAGAGAGTTAGAGAGAGAGGATGGATGGATGAAGATAATGCTCAAAATGAATGAATTCTATCATTTATCCCCTATTCCCATAATTCTCCACTAAGTTCCTCCACTAAGACTATGAAAATAGTTTTATAATAGTAATAATATATAATATTAGGCTTTAGATAAGTATTGGCATTAAACAAATGTGAAATGGTCGAAAGTTTTGGCTGAAACTTTGAGAAAAAACAAAATTGAACCGCCTCTAAAAATTTCTTCTATGCGACCGCATAGGCTATTTCTATGCGGTCGCATAGAAGAACCTTAAAACGGTACAAGGTATTCTGTGGACACTTCGCGACCGCACAGGCAAAATGCATGCAGTCGCATGGTTCAAGCCAAAATTGCTGCTCAGGTCCTTGATCATTCTGGCCGTCTTGCACTTTGACCCCTCATCTTTGAATTAGTCCATTTCAGTCCCCAGATTTTGAACTTCATATCATTTAAGCCCTTTCTAAATTGCAGTCAAAGTCCTCCATCTTTTGGTCAAGTGCAATTCAGTCCTCAACTTCATAAAATTGTACACTTTTAGTCCTTTTTCTCCTCTTTAACTCGTTTCTTCTTCTGGTCAGGGTTTTTGCCTATAAAATCAAATAATACACAATTATGCATAGAATATGCTCAAATTCATCAATAATTATAAGCCAAAAAGTGTCCAATAAGTGTGTAAACGCACACTTATCAGCAAGCAGCAGCAAAGTAGGCACTATTGCTTGCAGAGCCTATGACACAGGCCATTTTTGGCCTGCAAGGTGGGCTGTCAGCTCGGGCAGTTGCTCGAAAATGAGACTCAACCCGAACCATAAGTCGAGTCGACTCAGGCTTTTTTAAGGACTGAGCCACTAGCTACTCGAACCGACAAGCCAAATTAACATTCCTACTTTTCTACCTTTTTTTCCAACTTTTTGTGGGATAGCAGTAGAATGGATGAATTATTTTCTATATTTTTTTTTTCTTTTAATAGAAAATACACGTAAATTGCATTTTTATTTAACATTAACTTTTATCCTGAAAATGATAAATGTTCACTAGTAACTAACTTATCACAACCCTCCCAAAAAATAAAAAATAAAAACAATATAAATGGAATAATGGATAGGGTTTAGGAGCGAAGCGGATCAAGTCAACATCATTAGAGTTCTTCAATTTTTTTAGATAAAATTTAAAGAAAATTATAAAAAAATAAGAATTAAGGAAAATAGGACGGGTTAAATTTGTCTCGAGCACTCGTGGTGAAACAAGTTGAGCCATTCATGAACCGAACTTTTACAAGGTGACCTACAAAGTTGGCGATGGTCGAGGTCTATTGCTCTCCTGATTTTAAGAACACCTTGCAATGTTTCCAAAAAAATAAAAAATAAATAAAGGGAAGGTTGAAGCAACGGTCCTTAATCTTTCACTTTTTTTCAAACTTTACCCTAACCTTCATTTTATACTACCCACAGTTCCAAACCTTTCAAAAATATGCACCTAGAATCCAAATATATATAAAACCGTTAGTTGACCAAAAGTCAAAATTTAATCAATTTTAACCAAATTTAAAAGGGCAAAATGGTATATTTACATTTTCCTAAATATTAACAATTTAAAAAATATGTCCTACTCACCCCCATGAAGCCGCCTACTTTGAATCACTCGAACACCGACCAACTGTCGCCAAAACTATCAAATATCCATACCATCGGAAAATCCCCACTTTCCCTTTCACAACCCACCCAACCATCGGCCATAGCTTTGGCAAATTTGACCGAAACTTCAACCCAAAATAAGCAACACACACACCAAAAAATGGTTGGAATCCTCACCTTCGACGACACCCATACCAAGCCCACCCTCCAAGTCGACCAAGCACCTCAATACACATCTACTAATACTCTTGTAACATCAAACAAAACTATAAATTCAAATCTACGGTCAATTCTTCAAACAGCGAATTCAGACCTTTCAAATGTCAATTTCAGCACTGATGGCGCAACCTACGATCACAGACCACCTATCATATGTCCGCCTCATTAAGGCGTATCTACTGATACCATGGATCATTATCAATTTTGCCTTAATGTAGTGAACCAGACTTGACAGTACGTGCATAGAAAGTTTAAACTGATCCCCATTCAATTGACTATTCAACAAGGCTTCAAATCGTCAATTCCAACACGCAACCCTCTATTGATATTGGTATAACTATGGGTCATGCTTCAATTGCACCAATTCCTCAATCAAACAAGTCAATTTTTGATTTGAATTCAAGAACATTTTGTCAAATTGTTGTTCTAATTCTTAATATTTGAAAAAATGTAAATATATCATTTTTCTCTTTTTAATTTAGTCAAAATTGATTGAATTTTGACTTTTTTGACCAACTAACGGTCAAAAAGATATTTTCCATTCATTTGGATCTCATGTACATATTTTTGAAAGGTTTGGACTGTGGTTGACGCAAATCGAAGATTAGGATCAAGTCTGCAAAATGTGAAAGGTCAGGGACCGCTTCTGCAATTTCCCCAAAAATAAAATATATTCTCTTTAATTTTGTTTATTTCCCTTAATTGGTAGTCGCAGATCGGGTCAAGGAATCGGGTCCATAACACCACGGGATTCCAGTAAAATTCCAGCTCCCGGAGAGAAAAGCACAACTAGGGTTTTACACTCATTCTTTCAGAAGAAATCTAAAAGAGAAAAGGAGAGATTATTTTTGTTTCACAATAATATTTGATCGAAATGAGGCCAATATTGATGAAGGGGCACGAGAGGCCATTGACGTTTTTAAAATATAATAGGGAAGGGGATCTACTCTTCTCGTGCGCCAAAGACCACACTCCGACGGTTTGGTTCGCCGATAACGGCGAGCGTCTCGGCACCTACCGTGGCCATAACGGCGCTGTCTGGTCCTGCGATGTCTCCAGTAACTAATTTTCCTGTTATCTTTTTTAGATATTGATGTTAAGTATGTGATTCAAGGTATATATAGAAATAGTGTTTTGAAATTGAACTGTTTTTAAGGTGAAAATGAACTGGTCTCTATTCAGAATAAGAAACTAACTGGATTTTCAAGTTAATGAAACATTTTGGAGTGTAATTTTACTCGCGGATTAATAGAAATATGTTTATTGTATACTTTTTTATGAAACAATTTTAACATTTATTTATATGTAATTGCAGAAACTACAAATTTGTGCATACTTTTGTATTTGTTGATGTAGAAAAATGGAAAGAGTCTGCTATCTTAACTTGTGGATTTTGCAGATGAATAGGAAAGGGAAAAAAAATCAGGAATAAAATATTTTGAAGTTGACTCTAGTAAAATATATCATGTGTGAGATCTTTAAAACATCTTTTTGGTGTCTCGAACACCTATGAAAGGGAAAAGTGGGAAAGAGTTAGCTAGGGTCCCTAGGGACTAGCCAATAACCTTAACACTGCATTGATGTTCCCCATCAAGTTGAGCAATAAGCGCTTTTGTGTTCTAGTGGATAAAATCTGGGGTCCTACTACACATTTTGGCTTTGGGAGTACTTGGATATAAATCTTTATGTGCAGGTGGAGAGCCAACATAATTGCTTGCAAGAGGGAATGGGCTGGTTAGAATGCGAAAGAATTAAGAAAAACAGAAAAAAAAAAAATTAGTGTACAGTATAACCGTGATTAAATGACTATGAGGTAGTTGAAGTTAAATTGGCGAGTGGCCTAGGATATGATTATATTAGCTATACTTGTTAGAAGAAGAGTAAATTTGTGTTATAAATATGTATGCTCCATAAATAGGATTAGATAAAAGAACAACCAAATGATCTTGGGAAGACATGGATAGTTGAATGCTACAATCTCTGGTTATCTTTGATACAGGAGATTTGAATAGTGATGCTGAGAATTGTAATTCCAATATAAAAGACTAGATGAATATTTGGCTTCGGAGATATGAAAAGAACATAACGTAATTTTGGATTTCAGGATGGCATAACTTGATGTTAGGTTGTTAGACATGTAGGCTCTTGATTAGTCAGGAAAGGATTATAAGTTTATAGTTGGAGCCTAATTTCGCAACATAAGTTAGAAAAGAAATGTTAAAGCAAATTCATAGAACAAGAAGGCATAAGGTGCATAACTACTCTTACAGTGAAATGAGAGTGACTTTTTAAGGATATAGTCCTGAATGAATAAAAAGATAGGTCTATATATTAAATTTGATGTGGCATGAATTGGGATGCACGGACATTTCTACTAGGACGGCTTGTCCACGTTCGTGTCCAACTGTACACCAACATTACTCGAACACTCCATGACACATGTTCTATGCCACATACCATATCCTAGTTTTAGTATTTTTTAAACTTTGAATGCTCAAAGGATACTTTAATGACTTTCTTTGGCAAGTGTTTAGCATATAATGTGTCTTGTCCGATATTAAAAGGTATAAAAATAAAGATGTCATATGTAAATTTAAAATTTCATAGTATATAATCAACATGTCACTGAAGTGTCCATGTCCTATTATCTGTAAAACATGTGCTGTAGTGTAGTTGTCCATAGTCCATCTTATCTGTCCATTTACATGCAACTTAGGGCATAAGGTTGTTAACATGATTTTAAAAAATCTATTGAACCCCTCCTTAAGTCCCACCTCATAGTGAGGCGCTGATTGGGAGACAATCTTCGAAGGTGTGCGCACATAACATTAAAATTGTAATCTACCCAATTTGTTGACATTGACACCCTCTTTGCCACCACTCCTTTGCTTCAGAAGAGACTGTATTTTTCATGTGAACGACTCAGCGCTTTGAAAGCCAAATCATTTAATGAGCACTTAAGATTAAAATATTCTTGATAAATGGAGAAAGAATGTTATAAGGATAAGATAAATTCTAGATTGTAGATGCTATATAGGGATTATGTAACCGTGATTGGTGCATAATTTAGAGTCATTAGATAATTGGTTAGGTTTATGCTAAGATCTATTGCAGAAGCCATCCAGGCACTTCAGATATTGATGAAAAAGTAAATAGAGAATGAGCAAGTTTTGCATTACATATGTAAAAAAGCAATAGGATACGGGTACTAACTAAGTTCTGTTGTGAGTGGTTTTGGAAAAAAAGTGTCTGTAGGATATATCAATATTAGTGAAAATATGTATAGTGGAGGTGTCAAGTGTGAGATCCAGATGTCCAATGATGGTAATAGTAGACAATTTCTTATTAGTAAAGGCTTGCATAAATTTGTCTTGAGTTATTTTTTAGCATAAAATTAAGTAAAATTTTGATTTTTTATTTATTTATTGGGAAGATAATAGCTCTAAAACATGTAACTGGTCACATTATGCATTGCACCTGATTACAATTCAATTTAATGGCTGATTTTTACTGTTATTTCTAGGGGATTCAACAAGGCTTATAACTGGAAGTGCTGACCAGACGGCAAAGCTATGGGATGTTCAAACTGGAACTCAGCTTTACACCTTCAATTTTGATTCCCCAGCTAGGTCTGTTGATTTTGCAGTTGGTGATAAGCTGGCAGTGATCACCACCGACCCTTTTATGGGATTAACTTCTGCCATTCACATCAAGCGCATAGCCAGAGACCGCAATGACCGTAAGTATCAAGTAGTGCGTCAACAAAATTGTCCACACACACACACACACACATATATAGATATGTATAGATATAGACACACACACACATATATATGTATGTACATGTATGTGTGCTTGTGCGTGCATATACCTTCGCATTTCTTCTTTTAGGATGTTTCTATTTTTCTTATATTCTGGTCTAGGTATAATTCATCCAATCTTTAGCTGTGTTAGTTCGATAAATTGTTTGCAGCTTGGTTTGCATGTATATATGGAGTTACAAACGAAGTTGTCAGAAACTTTTGTTATTTGTCTTCCTATTATATATTGCCAAATTTCTAAGCTGGCAGTAAAATCTAAATGATGACCGTGTTGCAGAGGCTGGTGAATCTGTTGTCATTCTCAAGGGGCCTCAGGGAAGAATTAACAGAGCAGTTTGGGGACCTTTGAATAAGACAATAATAAGTGCCGGTGAAGATGCTATAGTTCGGATCTGGGATTCTGAGGTTGTAAACTATATTTTATCTTGCCTTATCTGATCATTTTTTCAAGAAAACAATCATTACTAGACACTAGGGGTGTGTTTGATCCACATTCTTTTTGAAGAATGTACTTTGGAATAGTAGATTAATGGAGAATGTGTTGTTAAAAAAGAAAGAAAAGTTTTTGATTTGCGTGTAATAATATTTTAATAAAAGAATACGTGGTTGAAAAAAAAAAGGAAGAGAAAAATGAATTTTGGGAAAAAAATTCATTTCAAACAGGGGCTAGATAGGTAAATATTTGCTTGTGAAATTTCTGGATATTCAGTCACTTGACTGGAGCTTTGAATTTAGTATGCAGCCTTATGTTTCTTTATGCATGCTAATTTTTATGCCTTTATTGATATGAAATTGATAATGTTCTGTTTCAAACTAACAGACAGGGAAATTACTGAAAGAGTCTGACAAGGAAGATGGCCACAAGAAACCCATTACATCACTTTCAAAATCTAATGACAGTTCACATTTCCTCACTGGTTCCCTAGATAAATCTGCTAAGGTATGTTTTTTTCCCTTAATCTTTTTGGTATCCTCTTACCCCTTTTGTTTTTACGTACGGACACCTCCATTTTCACTTTCTTATTGGCTGACGCCTGTGCATGTTTACTAGCTTTGGGACACAAGAACTCTGACGCTCATCAAGACCTATGTAACTGAACGCCCAGTGAATGCAGTTGCAATGTCTCCACTTCTAGACCATGTATGTGCTGACATAGAACTTAACTTAAAAAAACTCGTGATGTTTCTGTTCTGCCTTAGTTCATAAATGTTTTTGTTTAGGCGTTTTCTTTTGTTGCTTTTGTATTTATTTGAAATCTTTTTTCCTTGTCCTTTTCGTTGGTGAACTAAGTGGCAACTTACTTTCCTTAGACTGCCTTCAGAGTTGATTAATGCTTAACTTGTGAGGATGTAAGCTTAGCATGTTTGAACTAGAACCTTTACATACATCTGATCTTTGAACTAGAATACATGATTGTCCAAGTATTTTTGTATATGACGAGCAAGCAACATGATAGAATCTTCTTAGTCGTGATTCGTGAATTCTTCTGTTTGACAACCATTAGAACTCTTTTTTTTTCAAACTCATTATTAACCACACATTCTCACAATAAAATAATTTGCACGTCAACTAAAAACTTTCTTAAATACAGGGGCTTAGTAACATGTTACACATTTACGGAAGACAGATGTGTCTAAGCATAGATGTTGGTAAATGGCTTTCATAATCCTCCTCTCCAATCGCACCACCTTACTGAGGTGTGTAAGGTGTAGATGCTGACTTTTATGCTTCAATAGAATCAGCTATTCATCTTATGTATTCTGTCCTCTTGGTGGACTTGATGAGATAGTCATGTTAACCATCTTATAAGTTATAATTGAATTTGATGAAGTTAATAATTTCTCTTAATTAATGATATCTCTACTAAACAAGTCAACAATGTTGTTTCACATTCTAAAATTGTAAACTTTTTGAGTTCTCTTGCAGTATCTATCACGAGTAAAAAAAAAAAAAATACGTAAAATGTGTCTGCATAATTTCTCTATCATTTTATCTATAGGCGTTAGGGGTGAAAAAAAATCGCCAACCTGCCAAACTGAATCTTAACCACGATTTTGAAACGTTTGTTTTGGGTCCACATAGTGTAGGTTTTGATAGTTGACAAAATCGAACCCACCAATTTTGACTAACCAAATTCTTAATTTTTTTCTCTTTCCATTCACCAATTTTTGAAATAAATTAATATTATTTTACTAAAACTTTTCATCATTTTTCCACCACACATTTTTATTTGATCAAAAATTTATTCTATAAAATCAAACAAAATTTGTTGCTTGTCAACTTCTATTGACTCTTTAAGAAAATATGATTTATTTATGATAATACTCTTCTCATCTAAAGAATAAAATTGCAAGCTTAAATTTTTTGATTGAACTTGAATAATTTATTGGTTTAAGCTTGTATTACAATGAAATTTTAGACTGTTATATATATATATATATATATATATATTCACTTGTTTGAAGGATATTATTTCTGTGTCGCTAAAACCGAGGTTTGAAACTAAATCAAATTGCAAAAAAATGAAATGGTTAGGTTTGGAATTTTTTCAAAACATTTAAAATGGTTGGTTTGAAAATAGTTCAAAATTTTCCCAAATTGAACTGTGTGTATATATATATAGTGAGCGCCTCAAAACAAACACAACCTGCACACCTAGTTTAACACCATATTAGTTATGATTCTAATGAAAATGTGAATATTATAAATATTTTATGCCTGCGTTATCATATGTATAGTTGATATGGCTAAAGTTCACATCACAGCTATAAATTATATTCAATAAAAAATGATGATTCTACCTGAAATACTCTTGCTTTTACATTTATGTCGAAGTGCTTGTATTCCCTCGTTTATATTCACCCATTGTATAGTAATCAATAAAGTTTTTATCTAGTCGACGTTTTATGTGTAAAAGACTTTCATCACGTATATTTCTTTACTTCTCCTATATTGATTCTGTAGCTTTTATGATTTGCAGGTGGTTCTTGGAGGTGGTCAGGATGCATCAGCTGTCACCACCACAGATCACCGTGCTGGAAAGTTTGAAGCCAAATTCTATGACAAGGTAAATATCGTTGTTTCATGGGAGTGAAGTTGAAATCAAATTAAATCGATTATGAAAATGATATAGAAATTTAGGAACATTCAGTTGTGTCTAACAATTTGCATATGCTGTTTTTGTTTGTGGTTAGATCCTTCAAGAAGAAATAGGTGGCGTCAAAGGCCACTTTGGACCGATAAATGCATTGGCATTTAATCCCGATGGGAAAAGGTGATATTTTGTTCATTGTATTTGCATCTCAGTTGAAGCTGGAATTCTTATGACCATCATGAATAAAATTTTATTTCGAGTTCACATGCTTGTTCATTCATATTGGTGCTTGTGAAAATCGCCTGTGCTAATATGTTTATGCAAGAGTTTTCACCTTTGTAGTTCATTCCCGTGTTGTAAGAGTCCTGTGGTTGAAGTTCTTTATAGGATTGTGCATTTGCTCAAGAAAATATTAAAAAGAAAGAAAGAGGCATTGGTTGTCAGCATTGTGGTCAAATGCTATCTATGTTTCTGATTTTGATGTTCTATTGAGATTTGATGGTGTGAGAAACTATGACCCTCTTTAACCTAACTCAGAGTAGGAGGTCTTCTTTGTCAAGCCAAACTTGTGGGGGCGTTCAAGTAATTCCATTTTGTTTTGTTGTCCTTAATTTTAAGCATATGAATTTCTATGCTGCTGCTGCTGCTGTAGTAATTTTTAGAGAGTCAGGAGATATTCAAATGCTTTTTCTCAAAGTGCCAGTTAACTAATGCGAATGACATCACACCAGTTTGGAAGATACCAATGAAGCAGTGTCAGAACGATTTTGTGCAACTTTTATTCTTCAAATTGTCAAGAAATATCTTGGGTGCTTGAGAATTGTTTATTTTGGTGTGATGGTTTCATTTTATAAGTTTTCAGTTTCCAGTTCGTTTTCTCTATGCCTATTGTTTGTTGGTCAATCTTTATAAATGCAATCTTAATCATTTACCGCACCCTGTGTACAGTTTCTCGAGTGGAGGTGAAGATGGATACGTGCGATTGCACCACTTTGATTCAGATTATTTCAACATCAAGATTTAGGTATACTGCAAGGAGTGCTGAATTTTGTCTTTTAGTTTATTTATGTCATAATGGAGTTTCGCTTTGTTGTTGATTTCATCAACGCAGAAGTGCTTTGTAGGATATGCCCTGCCACATTTTATTCGAGTTCTTAAATGAAGTTGATATGATTTGGATTTTGTGTTTTGACCATTAAAACCAAACTTTTGTTTTTATTTGTTGCTCTTCAAGTAGCTATCAACTCCTTTCTTAGTCGAGTACTCAGCAAATCTTTATATACTGAAATAGCAACTTTGATCCTTGCTGATGAAACTGTTGGGAGGGTTTTGGAATTTCCATTGAAGCTGATGCTTGTTGCTTGATCCTGTAATTTTTTTGAGGAAAAATTAGTACTTCAAATCAATTAAGAAATAAGAACTGACTGTTATAATGGTAGAAATAAATTTAGGGCAGCAATAGATTCGTAACCTGTAACTACGAAAGAGTAACACAAGACACCTAAATATGGATGACTTCAGGATCCATAACCTACTGAAGCAGGTGAAACTGCATTCCACTTGTGATGTTTTCATGCTGGTGCGAAGAAAGGTGTCATGCCATGTGGGGAATATTTGGAGTCTAGTGTAAAACAACTAAATGTACCTCGAGGTAGAAAGCGAGCTCTACTCAAAGCAAGTCGACAAGCGAGAGACAAGGTTGGGTGAGGGTACAAGGCGTGGAGAACCATCCATTCTGTATTGCAAGAAGCTCACGGTTATATGCCGAGAAATAACCCCATGCTTGCTATCCCAGCAACAAATAACAATCTCGTCTGCATTGCAAAACACTCCCCTTATGAAATAATTTTGGAACTGCAGAGTCAATCTACATCCCCAGCGGACTGAATAAATTCCATGGTGCTCATGGTTTCGTAAAAATCAGGTCTGTGAAGTGAACGTAGCTGGTTGGGATCAAAAGGATGGCCTTGCTATCTCTTGAATTAACTGATTGATGTGCTATCAGATATTTATTTCGATTTTGATAATTTTTGCAGAAGAAAAAGAAGAATCAACACATTCATAATGTTTCTTTGCCAAATATGCTCTTTTACAATTGAATCTTCTCTGCAGTTAAAAATATGCAATGACGCATTTAATGTATATAACTTTAATATCAACACTCGATAGATCATAATTCTAACTCATTCAATAAATTCAATTATCAATGACTTCATGGAATCCATCTTTCAATGCTATCTGAACATGATGATCCATTGTCACAATAACAAATAGCATTATTCAACGAATAATGCAGTCAACCTTGGTTGGTCACATGACTCGACTCTTTAATTTTCCCGCAATTTTGAATTGAATGTTTGCTGTTTGTGTTGCCGAAGTGTCTGAACCTTGTACAGTAGAGCCAATAACCGAAGCATGTGGGGACTCCGCCTATGTCACGCTTGCCTGAATTCGCATCCACATGCCATGCCTTGCACGTTTCTCTATATACTGTATGCCATGTCCTATGCCATATCCACGCACCATTTTACGAGTCTCGCCCACAAAGGCGTGATAAATGTTGTCTTGCGCCGAAATGTGCACATTCTACACATTTACATCCATTTAAATTCACATGGACTCAGCCAATATATAATGTCTAGAATCCAAATAATCAAGATTGTAAGCATTAGCAACATAACCTGGATTTGATTAACCAAGATCAGCACGCTCCCACCAAATAGCTGTCCAAAATTATTGCCAGGTTCTTTATCATGCTTTTATCCTAAGATTTGATTAAAGCTCACAATTTATGAAGGGGCACAAAATTCATGAATTCATGTGATCGAAACAATGGGTGGAGGATCTCGGTGGATGTGAAACCTGAGAAACGAACGAAGGAAGGCACTATCAAAAAACAAGCCAGATCCTTTTCATTTGCGATTTTATGATTATATTACAGAATCAGATAAGAAAAATATCAATCCACAGTAATAAAGAAATAGAAGAGAATCAAAAGCTTACTTATCAGGGGAATTAGGATTCTTCTTAGTTTTATGCTAAATCTCTTGCATTGCAAGAGAACTCGTGCTTGTGAGTTGAGGAGAACATATTGAACTTCACTCTTTCGGGAGGGAACAAAATAATCTATTCACCAATATTCATTGCAAGAGCAAGCCCCGTCCTTAAAATGATGGAAACGGTTTGCATCTCTCACAATGATCTCCCTCCGAACAAGCTTTGATGCTAATCTCATAAAGGTATGGCAGTCTAAACAGATGCGTATATTCTTCATTATCCTAATAACGTCCCTATTGCAGTTCAAATCACAGCCATTCATCAGACAAAAGACCAAAGCCAGCTTCTCACTGTGGTGATATAGTTGCTCCTCTTTTTGCTCTTCCTCTACGTCGTGTAAAACCAAATTTGTCTCTGGAACATAGCCTATTTTCTTCAATTGTCTCAATAGGTCTTCCAGATTGGCACGTATTGCTTCTCGCTGTGGATGTTGCCAGCCACCAGAAGCAAATTCGTGCACTTCATTGCCTACTTCAGTCCAGCTTAAACCAGGTTCTTTTCTGACCCCCACTCCATTCATTTTCTTCCTTATAAAATTGGCTTTATCAAAACTACCAGTCGAGCAACATATATTAGATAATAGAACATATCCCAATGAATTTTTTGGATCCATTTCCTTCAATTTTGATGATGCTAAGTTGGCAAGCTGGATTTCACCATGTTTTCTACATGCTCCAAGCATAGCACTCCAAACAACATAATCTGGTTGCATGGGCATTTGTCTAATAATCTTCGCAGCCTGGCGAACTTTCCCAGCTCTCCCTAAAATATCAACTATACAAGCAAAGTGGTCAAGTTGAGGAAAAATACCATGTTTCTCATACATGGAATCAAATATCATAGTTCCTTCGTCCACCAATCCAGCGTGGCTGCAAGCTGAAAGCAATGCAACAAAGGTTGCCTCATCTGCTTTGACATCCATTTGCTCAAAAAGTTTCAATGCTGCCTCAGCCTTCCCATGCATCGCATAAGCCTTCAACATAGAGTTCCAAGAAACAATATCCCTCAATTCCATTTCATCAAAAACTGACTTCGCTTTATCTATTGAACCACACCTTGCATAAGCATGAATCAATGCATTTTCAAGCGCTATAACATCCACGAAACCTGCTTTAATTACTTGACAATGCCCGGCTGAGGCATGCCTCTCTGTAACGAAGCCTGCACAAGCTTTCAATATAGTTGAATACACATAAGAATCTGGAAATATACCCTCTCTGCGCGACTGATTAAAGAGGGAAAGAGCTTGTCTGGGGTCCCTTTCAATGAATGCATTCATTATTCCAGTCCATAAAACAACGTCCCGACGCAACCCATTTGTCTCCAGAAATAATTTATTGCAATCATCTACCTCTCCTCCAAGAGTAGAATAAGCTTTCACTAAAGCAGTGACCAGTCCGACATCCAACACTAAGCCTGTTTTTAATACCAACACAATGTAACTGCAAACAACACTGAAGACCCATGAAATAATCATTTCCCTCATCACCTAAGTGTAAAGAAGAAACTAAACTTAAAAGCGTAGCATGGTCTAATCCGAAACCATCACGACACATTGTTATGAAAAAACTCATAGCTTTATACCCATGTTCATGCATACAGAAACCAGCAATCATCGAATTATAGGTAACAAGATTGCGAAACTCCATGCTATCAAACACCTTCCAAGCCTCAACTCCGCCAACATCACTACTATTTTTCCAGTACATTGTGATCAACGCATTGGCCACATAAACCCACGAGTAAAAACCAGTTTTCAAAGCAAGTGATTGCACTTGCACGCCACACGAGTAATCACAAGCAGAGAGCACGCTCGCGTAAGCAAAATCATTGGGTCTGTAATGAAATAACATTTCAGAGAATAAGCTGAAGGATTGGTCTACCTTTCCATGTCGGGCATAGCCCGAAACAAGTGAAGTCCAAGTAACAACGTTTTTTTTTTGAGGCATTTGTTCAAACAGGTGGCGAGCGTCATCTAATTGCCCACACCTTACGTGCTTCCAGATGAGATGGTTGGCAGAGTAGAGGTCTGGTGCGGAGGTGGTGTGGTGGAAGGCCTGGGAGAGATGGCTTGTCTTTGGGCTCTGCTGGAAGACTTGGCCTCTGTACAAACCTACTGATTTGAAAACACTTCTCATGCCTGCTCATAGCTTAATCTGTAGCCCAAAACAATTTAGAAAGTCGTTTTTCCGTGTGGTTTAGCATTTTCTCTCCTCGTTCGCAATGTCCATAATTGCAATCTTGATTACAAACAAAAATATAATGAGTTTCAGTGCTTCACTTACTCATATATTTATAGTTCTAAGTCCGAAATGTAAGAAGAATTAAGAGAGCATAATGCCAAGAACATCAGGTTTTAGAGAAGCATCCAATCTGCCAATTATTCATTTTAACCTTTAAGCGCTTGTCTATTAAGTTGATTAATCTATTTTTACAAAGTTTGTTTACAAACTAAATGTTAACAACATCTAGACCATTGATTTTCATTGATTTCAAAAATTATTTTTAAAATAATTTAACCCAGATATTGCCCACATGTAATTTGTAAATCAGTTTTGTCGACCTAATTTGTACAAGTAGCATGATACGTGTAATGATGAAAACTACAAATTTGTCAACCAATGTTAGATGTTATCCAAGACATCAGCCATAGCGATGAGGTTTCTCATCTCACTCAATAAATGCTCATGAAATTTATCACATTTTGCAGTTGTATCAACAAAAATAGACGGAATTTGATTTAAGTATTGAACAAATTATAAATATTAAAGGAATGATCAAAAGATTACAGGACCATTCTACCTTTATTTCTCTAAAATGAAGAAAACTTGGTTTTGTTGTCTCAACACTTTCGGAATTAGGATACCAAATTCATATTGCTATTGACATTGCACAAAGTTTTAGCCAAACTCCTCCAATTTCAAGCACTCGGCAAATCATTCTCAATAAACCTTCCTGCCAAATTCATGATGCACCAATATTCAAAATTGATGATGCGGCCTTTTGTCTCCTGACCCACCAATGTCACGTAAATCAATATTGCATGCCTCGAGTTCCTGCCGAATGCACACACCACATGCAAATCCATCTGTGCTAACACGTTGCCTCGCTTCTATCCTACCATGGCATTGCCATCGGCCAAGACAACCCCGTGCAATGATCGCTTTTCTCGAAAGGGCTTTACCTTAAATTGCACGTTCATAGATTTCAGAAACTAAAGCGAAAAGAGTTTAATGATATATCTCTACAATTTATCCAATTTTACATAACAAATGAGGCCTTAATGTTGTTAAATCGGCTAAAAGGTATAAAATAAAAAACAATCAAGTTATTCTCTCCCACTAACAGTTTAAAGTTTAAACGATCATTTTGTACCAGAGGTATGAGAGCAAGTCACCTAAAACTTAAAAGGTATGTTTATTTTCAAACTGCTGTTAGTTTTTTAAAATAATCAAAATTGTATGGTATGGTAAAAACATTTCTGGAATAAACTTAAAACTTATAACTTAAAACATTTTTTTAATGATTTCAATGAAACATTCACAACACATGAAACAAGATTTTAAATAAAATTTTATTTAAATGGAAATACTAAAAAATTAAAAAGTAATAAAATAATAAAAGTCCTAGAAAGAAAAAAATAAAATAAAAGTACCTTTAAAAAATATATTATATTGAAAACGGAAAAATAAAAAAATTCTTATCCACATTATTATTTATTTTTCTAATTTCCTTTTATTTTATTTTTTTACTCAATTATTATTTGCTTGTTTTTACCTTTGTAGTGGGAAAAAATTGTAGCAATTCACCCACTTTAAAATGTATATATCACTTAATAATTTAAACTTGAAGGTATCTTTAACCAAACACTTTGATTAGATTTCGCACCGTCAGTTGTCATTACATTAAAACATGTCTTCTCAACCAAGTGATGATGAATTATCAAAATCACTTTGAAAATATGTTAGCAAAATCAGCAAGTCAGGTGCTGATGCTGGAGTAACTCAATCGTTCTCAATGTTCCTATACAAAAATAGGTCGTGCATACAAAACAATCCCAAACACTCCACATCTGCAATGGCCATTTCATCGTTCATCCAAGTTTTCGAGTTGCTCTCCACCTGAAAAATTTTATGCTTTAGGCATATCGTGTTGCAACTAATGACATATCAGGATATGAATTTAAGTAAATATTTCCAGAATACTTTTTTTCTATGAATAAATTGTGGATAAAAGCCCCCTCCAACATCGTGAAAAATCAATTCAAGGGAATTAAATATGCAGCAGTGCTGCATTGCAGGTCGAGTGCTCTTTTTACCTTCTTAGCCCCTATTTTGTTGAGCTAAAAACCAGATTTTATGTGATTTTTGATAAAAGGCAATGAAATATGTGATTAAAGCTCATAAAAATTGTGAATAACATTATATGTATGATTGAAAATAAGAAAAAAAAATTGAATTTTAAGTAATAGGAACTTAACAGGGGCTTACTCCAAATAGTGAAAAATATGAAATTTTAAAAGTTATCCCAAACATGATAAATAGTACTCTACACCACAAGACTATAACATGAACAATACTTCAATCTCTTTTTACTAGTCTAATATTATCCAATCCCATTCGTGTATCAATCCTGCAAGTGTCCATAAAAAGCAATCAACAGCCCGTTATTCAATAATCTATGCTGCATAGAGTCATAGAGAAGCAACAATAAACAAACTTAAGACCATCTGGCAAATCACTCGACATTACGTCTCCATGGAAGCATTCTATGCCCATCCAATTGTATGAAATCTTTACTTCAGAGTTCAGATTCATGATCCAAATAATTGACCAAATTCAGTGCATTCAATTCTCACGATTCAAATTATGCGCAGTTCTCTCCAACATTTGAGAAAAAAATTCTCCCAATAATAGAAACAATATACAAACGTTTGCATCAATCAATAACTGAATACGACCTTGTCCCTACCAATAGTTACCATGCCTAAGAAACTAAAACAGTAAATGAAAACATCCAACAACCGAAAAAGAAACAGCAACAACAAAAACCCATTCACAGGTAAACACGAAATAGACTACGATCAGGGTAAAGCCACAACCACTCTTAAATGTGCCTAGAACATCAAGAATTACTTTAGAAGCTACTTCTAGCTAAACATTAATTGTCGACAGCTGACAATCCCGAGAAAATTAGAATCTCACTACATGCACATCAAAAATTACATAATGTCCACATGGCACTCTATCATTTGCCAATTTAAAACACAATCAATTTTTTCATTCATTCTTTTCTCTCCACATCATTTTTGATAGCCGCTTATGTGCCATTTTTATGTACAAGTAGCAAAATCCAGAAAATAAATACACAAGTGGAGCAGAGTCTGAATAATAATTTTTGTTCTGTGTTAACAAAAGTTTCTTTCTGCTATCTTCCTCTTTATACTAAATTACACAAACATCACGATGATAAGTGAAATATTCATATTGAAACCCCACTTCTCCACAATTTTCGTATGGAAAACACCGCCTGTCCCGGCTTGAGGACAGGCTTAAAAACAGGGGGTGCCACATTATGATGTTTATATTACTTGTTTATGGAAGAATTGCCTGTTTGGTAAATGAAAATTAGGGATGACAAGGAAAAAGACGATAAAAAAATATCCGCTGGGCAAGTACGAAAGACCACGTACCACACAAAACCTATAGAATCTCTGGATACAAAGCACCAAACAAGACACTGGAATGAAAAATCAAGCACACCAGCTTTCCTGTAGCCAGAAACTTCACAACCCTCTCAGAAATGAACGTTGCCACAATTCAAAATATATATTAGATGTGTGAAAGGAACGAAAAAAAAGGAAAAAATATAGAATAAAAAAAGAGATCAAAATCTAAAAACTTAATGCAGCACGGCCTCCATGTTGTTGACACTTTTTTCCGTTTCAGAAAACAAGCATGCAAAAAAATAAAGACTAATACTTTATGATGACAAAGAAATAGAAAAGGACTAAAAACTATATAATCGTGTCATTCTTTTTCCTTTTCCGCCCCTAATGTTCATCTACCAAACAGAAAATATTCTCTCTCTCATAAACAAGTAATGTAACACCCCGTTGATTCCCATTTTTTCTAAAAATACATTTTTCTCTCTCTTCTTTTCAACCACACATTCTTCATTAAAATAATATTTCACATAAATCAAAAACTTTTCATTATTTTTCAACCACACATTCTCCATCAATCTACTATTCTAAAATGCATTTTTTCATAAAAATGGGAATCAAACGGCCCCTAAACACCAAATAAGAGTAGGGGAGAAAAAGGGTTTCAAAACCAATATTTCACAAACAAGCAAAGAAATAAAATACTTAGAACTTCTCACAATCACAAACAGAAAAAAAAAGTAAAAATATGTAATAACACAGATACATAACTTATAGTCAAATAACAGATAAGAACAAAAACCATTATCACATAGATATACTCTCACAAAAAATTACCTATTTAATAGAGGAAATCGGACTCCAAAAAGAATTTCATTAAGGTATCTCGGGTTAAGAGTTTCAAGTGTGGTAGATAAAAAGTAGAAAATGCAAGAATCGTGGAGTAAAAAAAAGAAGAAATAAGGCACCGACACCTCACTATCCAAGATGCACAACTTGAGTCGTCATTCTGGAAGAGAATTAGAGAATTGTGTGGATTTTGTTGATTCAAATGATGGGCTGTAGAGATTTAGTTCTGCTGCTTGTTATGAATATTCTCACGCTATTTTGTTACAATTGTTTCTATCATGCGGAAGTTCCAAATCGAGATTTTAGGCAAAACATAGAGAACAAACACAAGTAGTTTACATTGTTTGGTCACAGGCAGAGTAAAATTTCACTAAACAGGAGAGAACAAAAAAGTAGCACGTAAATAATCCAGAACCCACCAAATAATAATATTACCAGTTACAGGTAAAGTACTAAGTACTCAAACCAAAATCCCATAATGAATGTAAAACATGGGAGAGAAGGCAATGGATCCCCAAGTCTCAACCCTGTGATAATCCCTGAACTATCTCATAAATTAGGATACTCAAAAGTTAAAAGGGGCAGCTATATACAGGAGAACATGGGATTGGCTAACCATTCTGCCTTAAGCGTATCACAAATAAACAAATTCTGATTCTATAATTTTATAAACAAATTCTGATTCTATAAAGTATAAAAATCCAATTCTATTCTTTGTGGGATTGTACAATTCAATTCCTATTCTATGTAAGTGATGCAAGAGCGTACTAATTTCACAATGAACATGAACAGGAACAAGAAAAAAGGTATCAAAGAAGCATAGAATTGAGAGCAAAGTAATTTTCATTCACATAATCAAGGGTCCATATTACAATGAATAAACTCTCGCAAAGAAACAGAAAGAAGTTAAAATCAAACGAACATCTAATAAACCAAAATTTTATCGAAATACTTGAACTAATCTAAATCTAAATAAATATATTTTGAATCAAGCTCTTATTCTAAAATCCTAACTAACTTAATCTCTATTTTTATCTTTATCTTACCTCTATCTCCATCCGTAGGACAATACAAAGTCACAACATGAAAAATCTCCAACATGAATTTGGACAATTGAATTGTTCAAAACCTTCAAAAAGGAATTCTTCAAGCACCTCCACCAAATTAAAATTTCCAACATCTCCTACAAAGTGAATCTTACAAAGTCTCCTCCAACGCTTAATGTCAAATTTATCATCTTTGTACTGTCCCCAAAATTCCCCCTTACAATGATACCACTTGTTATGCAGAAGCTCCGAAAGGAAATTTGAGGCAAAGCATAAAATAAAAAAGACATGAGGAATTTACGTGATTCGGCCCTTGGCCGATGACGAGAGAACAATTTCACTAAATAAAAGGGAAGAATATGAAAGAGCAAAACATGTATTTAGTTCCATAACCCATATAATATACATACAACATAACCAGAAGAGTACAAACTACTTGAACAAAAACAAAATGTAAGCATACCAAGTCAACTTTAAAGGATAACCAAGTCTCAATCTCCACGATCCACGACTATCTCAAAAATTGGAATACTCCAAAGTACAAAAAGGGTTTCAATTCATACAGGAGAATAAAGGGGTTAGCTAACCATCCCTCTTTCAATACAGGATAGTGATTGTAAACAACCAATTTCATCTTCAGTTGGCGAGCAAAAAAAAAACAACTATAAAGTGACCCAAAATTTAACTGCCATTTGGTCCTCAAACTAAAATACAAAGGAAAAATAAAATTTCAATTGTTTTTTGAAGCAACAAGAATACAAAATTTTATTTGCTTTACACAACAAATAAAAAAAGTAAAAATTATTATTTTAATTAACGTGTCACCACATTTTTATAAAATGTCTGCGTGTCATTTTCTTGTCGGTGCACCATAGGTTTCTATACATACAAGAGAACAAAAGGGTTACTTACTATCCCTCTGTCAATGAAGGATATTGATTGTAAACATCCAATTTCATCTTCAGTTGGGATAATGGCTGAAAAAGTCAAAGCTGAGAAACATGATGAAGAATATGAATTTCTCTCCTTTAGCTGTAAACAAGAAGTGGAAGAAGAATCTTCTAAATCTTAAAGAGAAAAATGGATAAACAACTTTACAGCATTTGGAAAGACTGGAAGCATAGTATCAGAGAATTCTAATAAAGCAGCTGGCTAGCAGGCAGATCCATATATTATCGAAGGAGTAGAAACATGTTAAGATGCAGCAGGAGAAAATGATGTATATGCTAATGACAAAGGTGAGGGAAGTACTCAGGGGTCAATCATCCAAAGAAATCCACAATCATGTTGACAACAATAATGATCAACGTTCAAAAAAAATGAATTAAAAACCCTGTATGGTGGCGGCACGACATTCAGAACCAACTGATCTAGGGTAGGCAGTTTATAATGGTGACTCGTGGATTGGGATATACCATTAATGTGAACCTGGACATGACAGGAGGTCTTTGCCCCTCAATTTGGAACCTGTTGACAATGGGGAATGCTTGCAGAAGTATGGGCATCAGAGCACAATTTTTGTGATTGCAGATGGCTTAGTTGTTTTTCAGTAGTGGTAGTGCGGTACAAGTATGTGACCGGTGTTCACTAGCCAACCAAAACTAATCTACAGTCAATAATTTCTTTCTGCTATGACAATCAAAGGAGAAGTACTGTTACATGAACAACAGACATGAAACTAACTGTGAACAGTAAATATTTCACAAAAAGAACCAAGGCAAGAAAGAGAGAGAAGACAATCCAGACGAGAAATTTTAGTATCAATAATCAATCAATTCAATAGTCTCAATGGAAGCCCTAGTTCTCTTTTCATAGCGTAAGGAACTTAAAAATGTACGGAAACTTCTAATGTCACAAGTTATCGAATATCAAATCCCTATTCTAATCGAACTCTTACTAGTCCCATTTCTACTAGAACCCCCATCAATATCCCAACTTTATATATTTGTCAGCTTAAAGATGAAATATTTGTGCACAAGGATACAACTTACAAGTCTGCACAAGAGGCAGGAGAAGGGCATATCCACTCTCTACCAAGAGCAAGAAGAAAGGCTTACTACTAAGTCCTCTAAACTCGGCCAAAAAAGTTTAATAGTTATGGAGAATCCATGGCTATAGAAAATAAAAGAAACAAGCAGAGAATGATAAAATACATGCTGCTCATTGATCATTCAGGTCTCCATAAATTCACCGTTGTTTTCATAACAATATAAAATTAATCCCTGACATAATCACACATCTATATTGCCACCGTTTGCATGTGGAAAAGATCCTTAGCAGTATCCTTATACAAGAAATGTAGCATCAAAAATTTCAGAACAATAAAAAGGAAAAGGAAAAAGAGCCACTGACTTCAAACAACCAATAATTGTGTTACTGATATTATTTTTGTCTACTGAGAGGCACAAATGAACCTTTTGAACATGATGCAAAAATAAAGAAGGGATGATGCTGCATGTGTGATTGAACAGAAGAATTAATCGTGCAAAGTAAATATGTAAAACTGTCAAGACAAACATTATATTCAACACACCAGATATCTATATTATAAACTTCAACGCCTAACTGAACAAGAAGAAACCTACCTTCATACCAGACCTAATACTTTTGTGTGCATGTTACGACATGCTTGGCACTAGGAACTTAGAAATTCAGAAGATTAAATAAAAAACAAACACACAATACAAGATAGCCAAACTACTTTATTACGCCATCTGAAACAACAGGTTAAACTGCTAGAGTTGGCCTCTACTCCAGTCCTTGGAAAAATCAATAAGGATAATATTTGGTTGAATTACGCCTATCGTCATAGCGTCCTGGTCTAGCGTGACTAATACTATCCAACGCCGCCCCAAATACTCTCCGTTTGTGATCATTATTGATGCTGTCATAGTGTGATCTATATCCATTAGGTTGGTGTACAGATACACCAGATGGAACTGGCACTGAATAGAAAAGAACATTGTCAAAGAGATAAGAATGGATTCAAAAGAAAAGGTGAAATGACAAAAGTAAATCCAAATATGAGCTTATAATAGAGAAGAAAGAAAATGGGACCACAGAAAAGCATTTATCACCTTTTGTATAATTTATTTGGTGCTCTGAAAACCGGCACGATGTCGATAACCTTGCAGACTGTGGAGAAAATTCCACATTGTTATATGGTTCAGGGTATGGCCTTGGTTTGGGAGAAGAATTAACCGCAGGTGGGATTGCGATAGACAAATTCGCTGAGGGCTTGTCTTGCCCAGAAATCTGTTTTCCAAAATTGATTTCGTCACCATTTAATTAAAAAATGAAGAACAAAGCACCTATATAGTTTTTCACTCCTCAACAAGATATCAAGCTGCCAGCCCCGCAACCATCAGCATAAAAAAACTAAACAAATTCCTGCTATCACTTACAAGCAAAAGCCAATGAGTATTACGAGTCCACCAATGCTCCATAGGATCCTTCATGGGAATTGGATAGGGGCTGACTTAATTGATAACTCATTGAGGAGTAAAAATTAATCTAGAATAAAGCTGCATTAAAAAACTATACGAGCAGCATACATTAATTTGTACGAAGACAGCAGAGTAAAGTCAAATTCAAATAGAACAAATAATTCAAGCCAGTATCTGAAGCATCCAACTGACAAAGGTGAATTAACACCATCAATAAATTGAGCTATTTTAGGTTTTGACTTACCGCAAATTTCAATGTCCGGTTGTACAGTGTAACGAGTCCAGTGAAAAGCTTGACAGCGTACTCAGCTATCTCCTCTGATTCATATTGTGCAAAGGCGTAACCTTTTGGCTTTGCAGTTTCCTTATCACGAGGAATATACAATTCTACAACACGCCCAGCTTGAATCAGAATATCATACAATACCCTCTCACTCACTCTCTCATCCAAATTGCCTGTATAAAAAGCACATCAAACCCAAAGTCATAAATACAGTCCTCTCAATGAATTTATCAATAAGAGAATAACTAACAACATTCTGATAATTTCACCACAGGAAGCAAACAGTGAAAAATCTGAAAGTGCAAAGCTTACAACAGGGAATTGAAAATATTCTAGGTAGATCAGATTAAATATAGAGCTTAGTTTTTCATACTTCAAAGATTTGATATAATAATTTCATTTATACCTGCATAATTAACCCTACAAAACGGAACCTAGTATATCATTGTAACCAGATTATTGATTATAGATCATTGATTTAGGGAAATCTTCCTCCACAAATTCTATTCTTCTTCTTCCCTAAATTTGTATTTCTTCTCTATTTCTCTCCTATTCCATCTATTTCTTCTCTTCTTAAATCTGCTTATCTCTTCTTTGAGTTCTGAATCAGCTTAGTATTTCAGTAATGCTTCTTTTCCCGAAAACAATTTTTCAGAATCATTTTTTTTTCTTTTTTAAATTACAAAAAAAAAAAATGATAACCTTAATTGTACCCGTCTTACATAATGGTACACGATCTCATGTGTTTAATACAAAAAAGAAATTTCCCCGCCTGCTTCATAGTCGAGATGTACAGTAACATTACGATGAAACTCCAAAAGATACAAGCTTAAAAGGATATATAACTAGTAAATCATAGCAATAAGACCCTAAGTGCTTCGTGTCTCTGTATATTACAATAGAATATAACGATAATTCGGAATCAATTCCCCCAGATTGGAATTGAATAATATAATGAGAAAATAGTCAAATCTAGATGAAGGAAGCCAAATAAAATGCTCAGATTAAACTAAAAAGAGATAGATTAAACAAAGAATTGAGAAAACCTTACCGACGTAAACAGAGGATTTCGGATTTTCTGCCATTAGTTGCGGGAAAAAAAGTCTTTCTGGTTCTGGAGACTTCTATTTGCAGATAAGGCTATGCTCTATTCTGTATTGATACTGTTTACTTTTCCTAATCCTCGTCGAAATTTATAGCCTGGAATATGGAGGGTTTTATCATCTCCGAGTATTACCTGGCTTTCAAGTAACTTTTAAAATTAGAATAATTCTTAGTTCGGGAGGGGTGGGGGGCGAGGGGGTTGACAGGAGGAAATACCTCTAGATAGTCATCTCATAGAAGTGATTTGTGAAAATAGACATCAAAAAGTTAGAAGTTTTAAGAATAGCCTTTGAACAACAATCTTTTCAAAAATATCCTCTCACAAAAAAATTGCAACAAAAGCCATCATAATATATAAAATACTTCAATTAGGTCCCCAAGAAAATATAAATCCAAAATCTTTAATAAATTTAAATCCGGATATTATACAAAATTTTATTGACCTAAAAATTGCAACAAAAAGAGAATTAAATTATTTAAAAGAAGATTTTTAAAAAGTTTCTTTTTAGATTATTTAGATCCAAAATTAAAATATAAGAATACTTATATAGATAGCCAAGCAATTAGATTTGAAAATAATATACATAAAGAAATTATCAATCTAGAAAGAAGAATTGAAAAATTAAATATAATCATTGAAGAAAAGGTCATAACAAAAGATAGTGAATTTTATAAATTTTATTGCGATTTATTAAATATTTATGAAAATAATAAATTTTGAGATTTTGAAGACGATCTTAGTACCCCCCATCTTAATTGGTATCAGAGCCATAGATCATAACATGATAATATAAGATTTAAGAAATAGATATAAAATTAAAAAAGATAGATTTGCGATAATAATAAGAAAACCTATAATAGAGAAAGAAATCTTAAAAATCATACTTATAAAATTAAAAGATCTACCTTTAGATATTAGAAAGGAGATAATAGAAAAAACAGAAATTAGTATAATAAGAGACCTTATGATATTGGAAACTATTATAGAAACTATAGATCAAAAAAAAATGACTGCTATAATAGAAAATAATATAAGTAATTATGGGAATTAAAATTAAAAAGATAGATAACTATTATAAATTAGAAGAAGAAAAATGATATAAAATATTTTATGAACATATTCCTAATAAATCAAAAATATTAACATTAGATATAATTAAAAAATTACCTAGAGAAATAAAAGAACAAATACTACATAAATTAAGTATAGGATCTATAAAAGATAGATATATATATATATAAAATGATTAATAAAGAATTTGAAAGTATTTTATATTATAGAGAAATATATGAATCATCATAAATTATAAATGAGTAATGATAAAGTAACTAGAAAGCTTAATAATATTGTTAGAAATCTAAACAAAATACAAGAAAAAATCACAAATATACTAGGAACACCAGGAGAGATAAATAAATCACAAGAAAAAATGTTAGGAAAACTAAAAATCGAAAAATTAGAATTAAAAGCAAAATATTTTGAAACTGTAAGAGATAATCAATTACCTGATAACAAAATAGCAATAGAAAGTCTTAATAAAATCATTAATGAAAATAAAGACAAAAAGTGCAGATTATCATATTTATTAGAAGTAAAAAGTGAAAAAATATAATGGTTTTTTCAGAATCATTTGATGAACTAAAGAAATTAGTAAAAGAATTAATAAATGAAACTAAAGAATTAAAAGATGAAGTAGGAATGTTAAAAATAGAAATTAGAGGAATGAAACAAAATATGAAACCAACAGATAAAAAAGTAGACAAAGATAGAATAAAAGGAGAAATGACAAGAATAGGAAAGAAACATGTAGAAACAGAAGGATACTATGAACCAGGAAGTATGAATGATAGATTTAGAAAAGAAATATTACCAATAATCCTAGAACAAGAGAAAGAATTTGAAAAATATATAGAAGAAAGAGAAAAAAATAAAAAAGATGATGAATGAAGAAATAGATAATTTAATAGAAAACTTTGACCAATTAAGTATAGAAGAATTAGAAAATTATGAAATATTAATGAATACTGGTGGAGGACCAACACCAGCACTAGGAAGTACAAGTAATAATTCAAAATTATAATTTCCTGAATTAGAAGAAGGATATGCATCAATGCCACATAGACCTTATAGGCAGTACTATGATAGAATTATACCACAACATAGAATAGAAAAATATAAAGATCAATTTACCCCAAATTCAGACTACAATAAACCAATAAATCATGGAGGAGCAAAACTAGATTTAGATTGTAAAATAGATATTAAGAAAGCCTTGTTACAATGGGCAGATGCAATGATATTATTCTTTTTATATAACAAAGACGATACATGGGAATCTACGGATAGAAGAATTGACTATTTAATAGCATCATTTGAAGGAGATGTAAGAAATTGGTGGGAAGGAGTAACTGAAGATACTAAATTATTAATGAGAATAAATATACAAACAGAAATGCAAAAAACCTCACAAGAGGGAATAAAAAAGTTAATAGAATATATATCAGACGAATTTCTAGGAGAAAATTGGATAAATAATTCAGAAGAAGAAGCTAGAAGAGAAAAATTAAAAGCAAGATTAGGATTAATAAACATTATGATATGTGATATGTGCAAAATAAAAGAATATACATGTCAATTTAAAAATTTCTATTATACTCAATTTTATAGTAATGAAAATCAAGGACCATACTTAGAAATGTATTTTGCTAAATTACCAGGAACATGGAATATATATTTTAAAATAGAATATGAAAGATATATAAAGGATAATCTTGTACCAGATACATTAGGAAGTAGAATAAAATTCTTATTTGAAAGATTAGCAGAAATATGTAAAAATAGACAACTAATGAAAAAATCTGAAAAATTAACAAGAATCTGTTGCGAAGAAATAGAGAGACTTATTAATTGGGGATGTGGACTGGAAAGAAAATATAAAAGAAAATTCAAACCAAAAAAATATAAAAAATATAGACAATTCAAAAAGAAATATCAAAAACCAAATAGGAGATATTATAAAAGAAAATATCAACCAAAAAGAAAAGAGTTTAAAAAAGATAAAAAACAATGCAAATGTTGGAATTGTGGATAAATATGACATATAAGCTCTGATTGTACTAAAAAGAAAGTTAGAATTTTACAACAAGAATATGAAGAAATAGAAAGTGATTTAGAAAAAATAATAGATATTAATAATTATGAAGGAGAAGAGGTTTACATATCAGAATCAGAATGAGTCATGAAATAGAAGAAGCTGACACCATAGAAGAAAAACAAGAAATAGAAAATTCTGAAGGATATGGATTAAAAGTAACATTTGATAATAATACATTTAGAAAAATAGAAAAATTATCATTAGATTTAAAATTAGGAGAATGGAAAATATTCGATAAGATATTTAGAAGAGAAATAGTAACTATAAGTGAATATCATAAGATAGAAAAATCAATAGATATAAGAACAGCTTCAAGTAGTCATAAATTAGCATTACTAACAAAATTCACAGTTGACTAATTAATGGCAAAAATATAAGGAAGACAAAAAGAAAAGATACAATACGTTTATCTAGTAGAAATACAATTAATGTTTAAATCTCTATTTAGATAAGGAATAGATTCACCAATAACAGTAAGTTTACATGATGGAAGAATACTAAATACTAATGACAGTCATTTAGGAACTATAGAAGGAAATTTAGCATATAAAAAATTAATATTTACATGTTATCCAAAATATTGTGTATCAATAAAAGATAAAGATTTTAATGAAGTATTAGGATTACATTTTAAAATACATAGAAAAGAATTATGGAAGAAGGAAATCATATCATGACCATAGAATATAGAGCATTATATACATTTACTAACTCAAACTATGGAAACATTTATTCTAAAAAAACCCTATATAGAAATTCACAAAGAATGTAAAGACATATTGAATATTGTAGAACCAAACAAGCAACTAAACCTATTACCAGAAATATATGAATTAGAAATATCTAAAACAAAGTCAGATGTAACAGAAAAATAGAAAATAATTCTTTAATAGAATTTAAAGATGGAAAATTAAAGAGAAATAATAGTACATCTATAATACCAAGAAAGACAATAAATCGAGAAATAATGGTAAAAAGGAATATAGGAAGTATGCAAATATATGGAGAATATTATAATGGAATAGAATATATAAAAGGAAAAAATATCATAACTGATACAGGAGCAGCAAACTGCCATATATCAGGAAATAGAGATAAATGATTAATAAAAAGAAGGGTAGAGCCTTATAAATATATCAATTTTGATGGAAAAACACATACTAGTGAATTAGAAGTAAAAATACCAATAGTTTTAGATGGAGAAGAAATGATAATACCATGTTATGTAGATAATAGTATGGAAGATCATTACCATATATTATTAGGAATGAGTTTTTTACAAACATTAAATCATTATAATATTAATAAAGAAGGAATCTATATAACACATAATAATAAGACATTGTTTTGTCCAAAAGAATGAATAATGTAATAACATTTTCATTAGCAGTATATATACAAATTACCATTGTAGAAACTAATATAACAACATGTGCTTTAATAGATACGGGAAGTGATATGACTATTATCAAGACATTTTTGTTAAAAAACTGGAACAATGATAATACTATAAAAATAACAGGTGTCACAGGAATATCGACACCCATTACTAAAAATAAAGAAAAGGTAGAAATCCTATTAGGAAGTAAACAAATAACTATAAATAAAGCATATGCATATGATGTATTAGAATGTGATATATTATTAGGAAATGATTTTGTTCAACAATTTCAATATTACCAACAAAATAACTATATGATTATGTTAAAAACACCATGTGGACATCTACTAAAAATTTCAAGAGAATTTAAATCATACAGAGTTCAGCCAGCCCAGCGTGGTGAAAGGATAATAAAAATACCAATAAAAATAACTATTAAAATACAAAAAATACAAACAACAGAAAAATCAGAATTAATAGAAGAAATAATAAAAAAGATAGGAAATGTCTATAATGAAAATCCATTAGCTTATTGAAAATCGGAACATCCAGTGGCAAAAATAGAATTAACTGAAAATGTAATAATAAGAGTAAAACCAATGATGTACACTATACAAGATACTCAAGAATTTAGAAAACAAATTGAAGAGTTAAAAAATATGAAACTAATCAGAGCCAGCAATGGACCACATAGTAGTCCAGCCTTTATGGTAATGAAACACTCTGAACAAGTACGAGGAAAATCAAGAATGGTAATAAATTATAAAGAATTAAATAAATATACAAAATTTGATGGATATTTCTTACTAAATAAAGATGTTTTAATAAACCTTGCAAAAGGAAAAGAATATTATTCAAAATTTGATTGTAAGTCAGGATTTTGGCAAATCAAAATGGAAGAAGAATCAATATCATATACGGCATTTAGTACGCCTCAAGGTAAATACGAATGGATAGTTATGACATTTGGATTAAAAAATGCACCTCAAATATTTCAAAGAAGAATGGATAATATTTTTAGAAAATATAATGATTTCTTATTAGTATACGTTGATGATATACTAATATGTCCAGAAAATAAAAATGATCATAAAAATCATATTATAAAATTCCTAAAAGAATATCAAAAAGAATGAATAGTTTTATTTGAAAAGAAAGCTATTATAGAAAAACCTGAGATAGAATTTCTTGAATTAATTATAGATAAAAATGGAATAAAATTACAGTCTCATATATCTAAAAAGATAGAAAGGTTTCCTGATAAATTAGAATATAAGGAACAAATACAAAAATTCTTAGAATGTTTAAATTATGCAGAAGGATTTGTTGAAAATCTTTCAAAAAAGAGACATAAAATACAAATTTTACTTAGAAAAACTAATACTAAAGGATGGAACGAAGAACATACAGAAATAGTTAGACTACTTAAAGAAGAATGCAAAAAGTTACCAAAACTAAGATTACCAAATGAAAAGGATAATTTGATAGTTAATACTGATGCCTCAGATAAATATTGGGCAGCAATATTAAAAATAAATTTAAATGAAATATGTAGATATTCAAGTGGAACTTTTAATCAAGCAGAAATAAATTATACTACTCATGAAAAAGAATTATTAGCAATTATTAGAGGAATAAAGAAATTTTCATTATTTTTATTGTTGAAACTGACAATTCTCAAGTTGCAGGACTTGTTAGAAATAAATTACCAATGGAACTCCAATATAGAAGGTTACATAGATGGCAAGCATATTTATCATTCTATAATTTTGATATTATTCATATTAAAGGTACAAATAATTATCTTGCTGATTTTTTAAGCAGGAACATTGAATTTGGAGATGGATAATATTAAACAGATGATATCAGAAATGAAATCTGCGGCAGCCTATGCCAAAGAAGAAGCAGATGATATAAAAATTGGGATGGAGACATTAACTGAGCTCTTAAGTCATAATATTAAATTATTATTTGAGATCAGTGAATCCCATGTCAAGGTTACAAACGAAATGAAAGACAAAATTGATGCTCTTGAAGCACAATTAATGTCTACTGATACAAATAATAGAAGGATTGATGTTTTGGCACAATCCTATGATACCAAACAGGGATACCAACAGGTACCAATGAGTGATCCACAATGCGAAAGCAGTAGTGGACCCAGCACTATCAAAAGGGATACACAAAGTCCTAGAAAGTTGACCATAAAATCCAATGATGAACATACAAGGGTTATTAGAATCAGAACCGATGAAGATGATGATACCCCTTTATCAGTAAAAGAAGAAGAATATAGATCTTTTGCCAAAATTGTTTATGAATTACAAGAAAATGACTCATATTTCATATTTTCAGGAGATCATGTTTATCCAAAGTTACTAATTACCAATGATGCAGACCCTGTCATGGTCAAAATGACAGCAGACTATGGATTTTTAGATCTTATCTACCCCGAAAAAGATCTAAAAGAAATTGAAAGATTCGATGAAATTTTTAAATCTGAAGTATCCAAATTTGCCAAAGGAAGGTCCATATACATAAAATTTTATTCAATCAGTCTAGAAATTGATGGAATGATATTTTATCCTGCTGAACATATTATAACAATCGGATATGTTAGTAGAGAGTTTCAGATTGATGTCGGTCACAATAAAAAATCATTACAAAAAATCACCAGATCATGGATAAAATTTCGAAGAATTTTAGGGATGAAAGTCTTATATAAAATGGCAAAAAGCTTGTATGACAAATGCTTGTGTCAATATGAAGGATGAACTCTTCTCACCAACAATGGAGGAGAAAAATCAACAATTATGAAAGAATACATTGAGAAATTTGATATTCATCAAATCAATGGACCTATCACAACCATACAAGAGGCATGCAGAATAAGAGAATGCCCCACTTGCCGACAGAATCAAAGATAAGAAGACAAAAATGATAAACACATGGAGGAAAGGTGTCCAAGCTGCTACAGGAGAATCTTTCCAACTGTATGTAAAAACAAGATTTGAAGGACAATTATAGAAAGACTGTGTCATTTATCAAAGAAAATGTAACAAAACAACAAGGATGGAGGGGCCATGAGACTCTTGATGAAAAGCACGAGGCAATAAAATATTATTAGTATGATGTAAGCAATGATGTAATTTATCTTCAGATTTGTGTATAAATAGAGGCCTTTGGGCTAATGAAAAAGGTAGAGTTGGTTGAGCACTCAAACTGTGAGATAGCCAAACAATCTTCTGTCTTCCATTGTAATAATATTTCAGCCTTTAGATATCAATAAAATTCCAAGTTATTTCATATCCAAATTATCTTCAAAAAATATCATGAGTTTCTAAACACCTCATCCCATAGATTCTTGAAAGATTGAAGAAAAATTTCTTTCTTACTTTAACAGAAAGAGAGTTTTCTTTAGTTAATATCTATAATCCGAATTCAAAGAACTGACACAGTGAAGGTGGAAAGCTGGAATAGCAATTATCCCGTAGAGGCAGGAGGCCATTGAAGGGAGCCATTTGCAGATCCAGAACTTGAAGGTTACTCGGTTCTAAGAATAAAGATTTGAGATCAAAACTAAGGTAAAACTATTATTTTTGTTAAATTTATAAAGATATTTTCTAAAATCTTAAAGAATCGTTGGGATTACTTATCTGAATATTTGCATGGCTAAATTATCTAAATATTTGTATTTATTAGCATTGTTTATCATGATAAGATTTATATAATATGTCAGGATATACAATTGAAGGATTAGATAATTTATTAGAAATTTTATTAGGAAAAATAAATAATATTATCTCTCAAATGAAAAAAATAGATCAATCATCGTCTGAAGAATATTATTGTAACGCCCCAAATTTCACTACTAACTCGAGGCGCTACTTAAGTCAAAGTAACCTGTAAATAAATATTTTTCAAAATCGCCACAATACGAAGGCAAACATATACTTTAAAAATTCATAGCAATTTAGCACAAAACGCGGAACATCATTTCTAAAATAATTTTTCTCACATTCAGGAGTTAATACCAAATATAATAAGTAAAAACCGATATTTGCAAAGATACTAAAATTCAATATTTAAGTATCAAAAAGGAAATCAGCTATTTAAAACTTCTTGTTTCAAAACTTGAAATTCAAAAATTCTATTATTAAATTAAAATTGCCCCGCTCGTTGCATTGCCCTGCCAAGCTCCTTAACCTGAAAGGTTGGAAAAAAATAGTTGGGTGAGCATAACGAATTATACTCAGTGGAGATACAGCAATCAGTCCAAATTAAGTCCTAATATGCAATCAAATGGTGAAAATAATATCAATACAACATACTATAGAATTATGTACTGTGGGCATTCCCAAGAACTCAATTTCGATCCCGGACCTATTTACGGTCTCTGACAACATGATATAAGCTTAGCAAATTTTTGCACTGTGGGCATTCCCAAGGACCCGATTTTGATCCCGGACTTATTTACGGTCCCTGACAACCTTTTCATATGTATAAACATTACATCACAATCAAAATCATACATCGAGAATTAACATGGACAAATAACCACAATTGTTTAAATGTAAACCCCACCTCGAAGTCTTGAAATTTTTCTTGGAAATTGAACAATTGTAATGTTACCGTGCTTCACACTTTGCCCGCGATCTCGTCTAGCAAGAACAAAATTGATTTAATTTAAGATACTAAGTTTAATTAAGACTTTAAAACGTTTAGGGACTAAATTGAAAAGATTTAAAACTGAAATTTAAAAGTTTAAAGGGCTTAAATAACCTTTTTGGAAATTGTGGACTAATTTTAAAAGTAACTAAAACATAGGGACTGAATGAAATAATTTGTAAAATTTTTGAAATGGAAATAATAATCTTTTAAACTTTGGGGCTAAAAGGACAACTTTTAAAAAAGACTAGGGCTCAAAGGATAATTTCTCAAAAATCAACAATTATATAAAAACACTCCATCTCTCTCTCTTACTCAAAAACGCGACATAGTAGGGAGAAGAGGAGGAGCCGGCGACGGGGAAGGTGGGGACTCCGGCCAAAATCGTGGGTGAAGTTGAGGTATGTGAATGGGTTTTATTATTCTTGGTTTTGGTGGTTAATTTTTGGGTTGCTTTTGGATGAAGTGGAAGGTCGACTTGGGCAAACGGGGCTGCCGTTTTAGTAATTGCAGGCGGCGGGTTCGTAGTGGTTCGTTGGTGGTGATTGAAAATTGCAGTCGGGTTTCGGTGATGTTTGTAGTTTGCAGTTTGGTGGTGGTGTTTGAAACTGTTGGCGGCTGAAATCTCGTGCGTGATTGCGGTGGAACAACCGTGTATGTGTGATGGTTGTGTGAACTTTCAACTGATTATTGAGTAAAATTTGGAGAAATTTTGGTGATGATTTCTTACCTGGTTCCTAGTGTTGGGAGGCCGTGGAGGTGTTGGAGAGGTCGAGAGGTGCTGTGGTGAAGGTGATTGAATAGTATCAACAGTATATTAGGCACGAAAAGCGAGGCAATAAATTGGGCTTAGAGTTTGGGTTGAAAAGTAATTCTTTGGCTAATAGGATTTAAATAAAATTGAATTAAAAGATAAATTTGGGTTTAATGAAATTGGATTTTAAATAGAATATCGGACATAAAAATTGAATTTAAATCGATAAGGATTTGATACTTTTAAAATTGTTCGAGATTGAACCCGATAAGTAAATATTGAATTTTACGATTAAAATCGTTTTGAAATCTTAAATTAATTGTTTGCTAGACAATTCGACGGCACAAGATAATTTCTAAAATTTGACGGAATGTCGTAGTGACACAATTTAAGTTATGAAATTTGTATTTGAAAATTCGGGTCGCTACAATTATATACTTGGAGAAAATTTTGATAGATATGTAGAAGATTATGTCAATCTATTAGATCAAATGATGAATTTATATGCTAGAATCCGAGATAGAAATGATGCAGGACAAAATTGAAAAACTATTCTAAAAATAAGGATATATCCTGTAATATAAAAACACATTTCATTAAGGGTAAAATAGTATTTTTAATAATTAAGACCACTGTGGAAAATAACAATAGTAAACCGGCCATTTAAAAAATTACCCCGGGTTGACAGGCCCCTTACTGTAATGTGGGTTTTCCATGTATTTAAAAAAAATCAGCGGGATCCACTTGTGAGTGGCCTGGCAAGAGCCCTGTACAGGAAAGAGCGCTCTTAAAATTAACATGATACACATTCTAATTTTCATTTTTTTAATTACACATTATTCAATAAAATAATATTTTTTTCATCAAATTAATAAAAAAAAATTTCAACCACATATTTACTATCACATCAACAAAAAAAATGCATTCTTTTTATTTTAATGTGCATCAAATAGGGGCTAAGCCCCATTTGAAACTTATTAAATAACATTACATTACATTTTTTTTCTCTCATATTTTTAACCACACAATCTTTCATAAAATAATATTACACATAAATCAAAAAAATTTCATTCTTTTTCAACCACTCATTTTTTCAAAAAAAAAAAATGTATTCCATTGAAAAATAAAAAAATAGTGAAAAAATATGTTCACATGATTAAAAGTTGAAAAATGTTTTTCATGAAAAAATTGTTAATCAAACAGCTCATAAGTGGGAATTTGAATGAAAAAAATAAATGGGCCCCACCCCCTATTTGGGGGGCTCGGTCAGGACTTCGATTAGGGCCTCTGGCCATTTAACGAAATTCAATTAATAAAAGCACATTAATATTATTTCCGTGCATTTTTTTTTATTTGTAATAAGCTATTTTTTTGAAATAATTTTTTTTATTAATTTCACGTCAATTTGTGTATTTGATTTACTTTATTTTTCAATTGCATTAATTTTAGAGATAATTGCAGTAGAAGCTCAAAACCTTTTAAACATTAACATATTTTCTCTTAATCTTTCATTTGTTGCAACCGTCACCTCAAACCTTTTAAAACATTGCATCTGAACCCATTTTGGATGAAATCTGTCTAATTTACAGTTAGTTGGCTTAAAAAGTGATTTTGACCCAAAAAATTAATTTTGACTACATTTTACTCATTTTAAAAGGGGAAAATAGCAATTTAATACTTTTCACATAAAATAATAAAAATTTTAAATAAAAAACAAACAAAAAAAAAGGAAAAACTATCTTCTTCTTCTTCCTCCCCCCACCCCATAATTTCTTTTCTAGCCCCTATTTGGTAGTCATTTTTTGGGGAAAAAAATGAATTTTTTAATAGTTGATTGACGGAGAATGTGTGGTTAAAAATTAAGAAATTTTTTTAGATTTGTGTGTAATATTATTTAATTGAAAAATGTGTGGTTGAAAAGGAAAAAAATATATTTTGGAAAAAATGACTACCAAAAAGGGGCCTAATCTTTCAACTCTGACCCAAGTTTCTTGCCACATTCCACTTTTTTCCACACAAGCCACTACGTTACCCCCTTCTTGATCCAACCTCGCCTCGCTCCATTATCATAATTCCCATAATCATACAAATTTTTGGGGTTAAAAACAACATGAATACCACCAGGAAATCAATAAAGGTTCGTGAAAATTCCAAAGACTACTGAAATTCACAAGAAAATTAATAAGGTGTCGTTCTCTTCGTGTTTTGAGTTTTGAATTCGTTTTATATTTTGTATTTTGAATGTCTATTTTGAAATTGTTGAAAATGCGTTCTTTTTGTCATTCTAAAAAACGATTTCTTAAAACATCAAAATTGAAAACGCGTTTACTTCAAGAATTTTAAGAATGTTTGTTTATAATATTTTATTCAAGAACCACCATAAGACCGCCACAAACACCATCTACCACCGCCAAAGTGAACTAAAATCAACACTGCCACCACCACCCACCACTTCCACCACCACCATCAACCACTGCTACCACCATCAGGGTCTACCATCGCCAAAATCAACACCACCGCCATCAACAACTGCACCACCACCATCAAGCAAAATCTCTATCGCCACCACCTCCATCAACACCGCACCACCACCACAAACAAAAACTGCTGTCACACATCACCACAAAGCCGCTCAATAGAAAAAAAAAACCCACAAACCACAGCAGAGACAAATAAAAAAAACCCCAAACCAAAAAGAGAGAAGATGTAGAGTCGAACGTTAGCATCACGACCCACGTCGGCGCCGACTTTGTGGTGGTCTCCTTCATCACCGGTTGCAGAGAAGAGAAGGGAGGAAAGCTCTCCTTCGTCGCCAGTGTGATTCAGGCTTAAGAGAAGGAACGAGACGCTATTGAAAATAGTAGGGAGAAAGGGTCACTTTTCTATCTACAGTACCGTGTTTTACGTGTTTTTAACTGAAAACGCCCAAAACGAAAAAAAATCATTTTGTGTTTTTAGTTATAATTTTTTTTTTTTTTTTGTGTTTTCAAAAATAGGAAAAAGAATACGTTTTCAATGTTTTCGAAAATCGAAAACAGAAAACGGTACTTAAGGGTTCATGAAAATTTAGAAGATAGTTTTTCCTTTTCTTTTTTTTATTTTTTTGTTTTTCATTTAAGTTATTTATTATTTTATGGGAAAATATTAAATTACATAGAATGACATTTATGGTAATTTAATTATAATAATGGCTGCAGGGTTTTTGTCAACAATTGCGGCTGATATTTAGGAGTCAACATATGCGGCTGCTCCCATGCACCGTAAAACGGTCTGAAAAGAGATAAAAATAGGAATAAATCCAGTAATCCCTCCTCCATTTTCATCCAATCAAAACCGAGTTAAAATCGGTGAAAAGACTTTGTATAACCTTAGAACCTCTTTTTGGATTACACTACATTACTTTCGTTCACACCTATTTTATTATGGACCTTGATGAATGAGTAAATTACAAGTTATATCTTCAAAAATGTAAGATGGAAGATTGCCCTTTTAACTTCCACTTACCAATGACTTCATTCATATTTCAGGATTCGAACCCTCACCTAACAGTTACAAGCGAGACTATATTTTTTTCACTCTCCTTTCACCACTTGAAGATGTGCTCTGGGGGCAACCTTAGAACATCTTTAATGTACTTTAGGTGGCATTTCAATAAAAGGACTTCTCATCTACGTGACACTAATATAGTGTTTGATACACATTAAAATGAAAATAATGTATTTTTTTTGGGTGATGTGATGATGAATATATGGTTGAAAATGAATGAGAAATTATTGATGTGATGACAAATATTATTTTATTGAAAAATGCATGGTTGAAAATGAGTAGAAGAATAAAAATGAAAATTATAATGTGGATCAAACAGGGGCCTAATAAATAAACGATCTATTTTTTTATTTTTATTTTCCATTAAGTCAAGTCAATTTCATCTTTAATATGTACGAAAAAAATAGTATACACGAGAAAGCAAAAATAAGAAAACGAGACTCACTCCCCTAATTCATTTAACTATTTAAAAATGGGTGTATTAATTTGTTTTGTGCAATTTTGAAGTTTATATTGTTATGTTATAAATGAAGTTATGGCACAAATAATTCTAAATTTATGTTGTCGTTGTTTGGCTTTCATTTCTTAAAATTCAAAATTTTGTAAATTTATTTTCAATCACACATTTCATCAATTTGAATTTTAGCTAAAACAAATAGGAGGACAGTAATACATGATTATTGTGAACATAAAATATAGGAGATTCAAAGTTCTTATATATGCTAGAAATGACTTTCAAGTACAGTACCATTTTACATGTATTGTATTATGTTATTCGGTGAACAAATGAATGCTTGTCTTTTTGTGATTATTCGGTGTTTGTGATGGGTTGATGGTGATCGACATTTCAAACTATCAACATTTAGGCCCTTTTAGTTTCAGATTAAAATTTGATTTTAATCTAAATCAAAGTCAAACAATCAATATCAACCATATCTTTCTTGGATCCTATGACTTTTTAACCACACATTTCAAAAGCTTCTGTCACAATTTACTAAAAATCTGATTTTAATCTCCACCAAACACCCTCTTAATACAGTCACGTGTTGCTTTATGTTGAAATTTACGAAAATGATTGTTGAGAGAATTTAAGAATTATAAATGCTATTTCACTTTCTCATATGATGGAGCTCAAGTGTACAACTAGCGATTTCGTACGAGCTTAATAGAAAAAGAAGGCAACAATTATTCGTGCCATTTCATGCATCAACTTCACTTTGCACTACATTTCACTCATTGAGTTGTTGAAAAACCCACTATACTCTTTACTCATTTTTCTAATCACCATGTTTCTAATATGTTTATTGTTATAAAACTCAGTTATTAAATGTTCAAAACCTTTGCATGACTTTAATAATAAGTAAGTGAAATTTCATCTATACTCTGCGTCACTAACAAATATTTTAGCAGTGGTCAGTGGTCACCTAAATTCGGCACAAAATTTATCAAATGCTTGTTTTCTATTAGGGGAGATCGTGATATATATTAGTACATTCATAATTATTTGTATTTCATTTTTAATATGTTTCAAATCATCTTACACAATTAAATTTAAAATATGGCACACACAACGAATATATGTACGATAGATAGGAGAAAAAGTATTACATATTTATTGATTTCCGTGATCTTCTATATTTCAAGAGTTCAGTTTTTTACTTTTAGTGAAAAAAGCAAAGACTAATTATAAGAGTTTTTAAACGCACCTATAATCAAAAAAATTGAAGAGTAAGTGATTACTTAAACAATAACAATAGAAATCCAATCAAAAACACAAGAGAAATTAAAGAAGGGGATGAAGAAACAAGAAACAATAATCCCCCTTTTGTCTTAAGCTCAGAAAGATCGATCCACAATCACAAAGGTAACACCAACTAGAGATTTTTGGAGTCCAAGATACACACAAAGGGCAAGAAAGAGGGCTTCAAAATGCACAAAGCAAGAAGGTTTCTCAATAGCACAAAGCAATGGACGGTTTCTCAAGCAAGTGGTAGTCTTTTCTAGGGTTAGAGGTCTCTCATAGGTAGGACAAAAGGGGGAAAACAAATTTTCAAGATTTTCCAAGAAAATCTTCACGAGATGGATATTAATACGAATAAGGTAGGTTACCAAAAGTTAGGGATAGTGTATATCTCTAACTAACACGTTCATCTCCAATTAGGTATTAAGCACCTAACCCTAATGGGCCGATTTCCTCTAAATACCCAACTTAATTGGGTTACTACAATTGTGGTGTGGATCTTAATATATATTTCAATCTTGGACTTAAAGCCTATGAAACAAAACAGGTCACGATTTTTCATCATTACCTAGGGATTGTTTGGGCATCACTAAAATACCTAACAACCTCCACCTTGATGCCAGAACAACTTGCAAGTCAGATAAGATAACAAATACCTTAAGGAAAGAGACTTACAAGTTTGTACCAATGTTTAGAAGATTAAGACAACTTCTAAACTTTACCAATGGGAGCACCTTAGTTCCCATATCTGCAGGATTATACTCTGAAAGGATTTTCTCAAGTTTTACCAGTTCTTGAGAAACCATATTTCTAATGAAATGCAATCTAACATCTATATGTTTAGTACGTTCATGAAAGACAGGATTTTTGCATAAGTGAATAGCATATTGACTATCAGAATATATTGTCACATCATTATCAAGAACACCAAGTTCATTTAACATACATTTAAACCACATAGATTCTTTAAAGGCTTCAGTAGCAGCAATATATTCAGATTCAGTAGTGGATAATGCAACAACATGTTGAAGTTGTGATTTCCAGCTAATACATTATTCACACAAAGTAAATATATAGAAAGATGTAGATTTCTTATTATCTCTATCACCAGCATAATTAGCATCAGTAAAACCTTTCAATTTTACTCCTTCAATACTAAACTTATATATTAAACCAACATTGCACGTTCCTTTCAAATATTTAAACAACCATTTCAAAGCTTCCCAATGCGTGGGACCAGGGTTCGACATATACTTGCTAAGTGTACTAACAGTAAAAGCTAAATTAGGTCTAGTACACATCATTAAATACATCACAGAACTAATGGCATTAGAATATGGAACATTTTTCATATATTCCTCTTCCTCTTCATTAACAAGTGATTGTTCCTTAGATAAGACAAAGTGATTGCCCAAAGGCAATGAAACAGGTTTGCATTCATTCATGCAGAACTTTTTCAAGATTTTCATAATGTATGGAGCCTGATGCAAAAGCAACAATGAATTTGACCTATCTTTTTTAATCTCCATGCCTAAGATCCTTTTAGTATTACCTAGGTCTTTTATGTCAAATTCATTACTCAAAGTAGTCTTTATGTCTTTTAACAACTTTAAGTTGGGACCAATCAAAAGCATATCACTCACGTATAGCAACAGAAACACATAGTTATCATTTATACTGCCTTGATAGTATAAGCAATAATCAAATTCACTCTTTTTAAAACCAATTGTTTGAACAAACGAATCAAAACGTTTGTACCATTGTCTAGGAGATTGTTTTAAACCATACAAAGAGCGTTTTAGAAAACACACATGATTAGGCTTTTATTTATTTTCAAAACCCTTAGGTTGATCCATAAAAATCTTTTCATCAAATTCACCATGCAGAAAAGCAGTTTTAACATCAAGTTGTTCAAGTTCCCAATTATAGTGCGCAACTAATGCAAGCATAGTCCTAATTGTGGTATACTTAACAACTGGAGAAAAGATTTCATTATAATCTATCCCTTCCTTTTGTGTGTAACATTTGGCTACGAGTCTAGCCTTAAACCTTAAATCCTCTCATTTGATGATTCACTCCTTAACTTTGAAAACTCATTTACACCCAACAATAGACTTGTCTTTAGGTCTTGGGACTAGATCCCATGTTTGATTTTTATCGAGGGAATTTATCTCTTCTTTTATTACTTTCACCCAATTCTCAGATTGTTCACTCCTCAAGGCTTCTTCATACGTGTTTGGTTTCCTATCAACTAGTTCTTCATAACTAGTATAAGCAAGCTCAAAATCAGACTCTAATCTTTGAGGCACCCTATGTGTTCTCCTAACTCTGTCTCTAGCTAAATGGTAATTAGCTAAAGGGTTTTGGTCTCCTTGGTATTCCTCTACAATCTCATCTCTCTCAGTATTTTCATTCTGACCATTTTCTAATTCAGGATTTTGATTCTCCACCTCAATTGAGATTGTTGGGGTTTGAACACTTAAAGGTCTTAAATCTTCTAGGGATTCGTCACTAGTGTTTTCTTGCTGTTTTTCTCTCAAAGTGTCATTCTCTGACTTTAGACACGGCATATCAAACTCATGAAACGTAACATCATGACTTACGATGATCTTAACTCCAGGTTGACTTCTATTCCAAAGCCTAGACCCTTTAACTCCTTCGGGGTATCCTAAGAAAACACATTTCTTATCTCTAGGTTCTAGTTTTCCCTCATTTTGATGAGAGAAAGCCGCACAGCCAAAAGTTTTCAACACAGTATAGTCAGCACATTTACCATATCATTTTTCATATGGAGTATCACCATTTAATGTAGTAGAAGGTGTCATATTAATCAAATAACATGCAGTTATAACAGCTTCACCCTAAAACGATTTAGGAATACCAGAACTCAACATCATACATCTAACTTTGTCAAGTAAAGTACGATTCATACGTTCAACCACCCCGTTCTGTTGAGGTGTATGAGGAACAGTTCTATGTCTAGTAATTCCACATTTTGCACACATATCATCAAAATCTCTATTACAGAATTCTAGGTCATTATCAGTTCTTAGATATTTTACCTTTTTGCCAGTTTGAGTTTCAACTTGCAATTTCCATATTTTGAAAACGTTAAAGGTTTCAGTTTTATCCTTTAATAGAAAAATCCATACTCTACGGGAATAATCATCAATTATGGACAAAAAATATCTATTATCACCCATTGTAGGATTAGTAGCAGGCCCCCATAAATCTGTATGAATGTATTCCAAAACTTTAGCAGTTTTATGTATGCCAGATGAGAAAGATAACCTATGTGTTTACCAAGCACACAGTGGTCACAAAAATGCATATTAGACACACGGCCTTTTCCAAATACACCTTTATCATTTAGCAGTTTAAGTCCTTTAATACTTATGTGAGCTAATCTATTGTGCCACTAGTGTGTATCGTCAGTGTTGGTCAAATTTATAGAGGAAACATAATTTTTAACAATTTCAGCATTGGTCACATAGGTACCGTTTCTTTTAATACCTTTACATGTGACAAGAGAACCCTTAATCATTTTTAACATGTTGTTTCCAATTTTACCAGAAAACCCATTGATTTCTAATGCTCCTACCGAAATAAGATTCCTAGCCATTTCAGGAATATATCTAACTCCATATAATTTAAGCATATAACCAATGTCAAATTTTAACGTGATATCACCAATTCCAACAATTTTATAAGCATCATTATTGCATAAAATAGCATGACCACTTTCAGACTCTTGCAAATTTTCAAACCAAGCTTTATGTGATGAAGCATGTAATGATGCACCAGAATCAAGTATCCATTCATGCACGTGTGATTTCATTGTCAGATTTATTTCAGTAGGTTCAGAGTTCAATAACACATAAACTTCACAGTGTTCATCAGAAGAAGTAACAACATTAGCCTCATCAATAACCTTTTCCTTTTGTTTGTTTTTCTCAACATAACAATCTTTAATGAAATGTCCAGTTTTACAGCACCCATAACATATCCTACCTTTAGGTTTACCTTTTGGCCTAGATAGACTCCTATTTTTCTTTTTACCACCAAATGCATATCCACTTTGATTATCACGAGTCCTAGACTGAGACCTACCTCTCATCATATGGACCTCACCATTTTTTCTCTCGACTCTCTCGGCTCGCATTTTCATATCTTTACTTCTTAACGAGTCTATGACAATTTCAGGGGTTAAAGTATCTCTCCCATATTTAATAGCATTTTTAACATCTCTATAGGTGTCGGGAATAGCATTCAACAAAATGATAGCCTCATATTCTTCAGATACTTTTTCACCACAGTTAGTGATGTTTTGCACAAATTTATTGAAAACATCCAAATTGTCATCAAGATCTTTTGAAGAAGAATCAAATTTGTAACTAAAAAAACTTTCGAGTAGAAAAAGTTTGTTTGGAGTGGACCTTGACACATAAAGTTCCTCTAATTTTTCCCAGAGTTTTTTAGTAGTTTTTAACTTACCAACTTTTCTTAAAACTGCATCAGACAGGTGTAAAATAATAGAAGTATATGCCAATTCGTCCAAGTTCTATTTTTTTTTCAGCAGTCAAGGTTGCAGAAAAAGAATCATCAATAGCTTTTAAATTTTTTTGTTGAACAAGAATACCTTTCATTTTTTGTTGCCAAATAGAAAAACCTCTTTTACCATTAAAGATACCCAATTCAAAGGGATGTGTCGACATCTTACCAAAAAATCACAGAACACAAACTCAAACTTGTAAAAGTCACAGGTCACACAGATTACATAGAGTAACAAGATTCCTATAGTTTCACAGTAATACTATATTCTAGAACCCCAAGATTCCGTGAGAATCACGTTCTCAGGTCAAGGGAAGAAATTAGAATAGGAGGTTTGGGTACAATTCTAAAATAGTATAAGGTAACGCAACAATATTCAACAATTAAGCTAAAGACGATAAACAATTAATTTCACTTAGAAATTAAACAAGTAATAGTAACAAATAATGGTTACCAAGCAATGGCAACCCCCAAACCTATGTGATCACCCCATACAATGATCTGCTAGTGCGGTAATGTAAAGGTTTCAGCTAATTTACCAGAGCGGACCACTTCTGAGGTCCGTAAATTGGAGAGATGCAAATTTACTACTTTAGAGCCGCAATCTTGGTCTAAAGTAATTCAGTAAATATTTAGAAATTCCGACCGGCGATCCACTAAGGGAAAATCGTCCAACTTTTCATATAGTACCTGAAATCGAAAACTTCGCGGGAATCAGCTGGCGTGAGCCTCACATGCCGCTGCCGGTTTGCCCACGCGCAATCGGCGTTGACCGACACGCCGGTGGTCTAGGATCCTCTCTGCCTGCACATCCCGAATCCGGTCTCCGTTTCACCAGAAGACTTCTGGATTGTCCAAAAATCGAGGTTGCAGGTTCGGATTTTTGAAAGAATTTTCCTGTTCTTCACGTTTTCTGTCCAGTTCAATTTTTGATCTTTTTTTTGATTTTCCACCAGCTCTGATACCAATTATAAGAGTTTAAACACACCTACAATCAAACAAATTGAAGAGTAAGTGATTACTTAAACAATAACAATAGAAATCCAATCAAAAACACAAGAGAAATTGAAGAAGGAGATGAAGAAATAAGAAACAATAATCTCCCTGTGTCTTAGGCTCAGAAAGATCGATCCACAACCACAAGGGTAACACCAACTAGAGATTTTCGAAGTCCAAGATACAAACAAAGGTATATTGCACACAAATGGCAAGAAAGAGGGTTTCAAGGCACAAAGCAATAAAGTTTCTCAATAGCACAAAGCAATAAAGTTTCTCAATAGCACAAAGCAATGGACGGTTTCTCAAGCAAGTGGTAGTCTTTTCTAGGGTTAGAGGTCTCTTATAGGTAGGTCAAAAAGGGGAAAACAAATTTTCAAGAAAATCTTCACGAGATGGATATCAATACGAATAATGTAGGTTACCAAAAGTTAGAGATAGTGTATATCTCTAACTAACACGTCCATCTCCAATTAGGTATTGAGCACCTTGCCCTAATGGGCCGATTTCCACTAAATACCCAACTTAATTGGGTTACTACAATTGTGGTGTGGATCTTAATATATATTTCAATCCCGGGCTTAAAGCCTATGAAACAAAAACGGGTCACGATTTTTCATCATCGTTTAGGGAAATTGTTTGGATATCACTAAAATACCTAACACTAATAATTAGATTTGGTAGTCTAGGGTTGATTAGATAAGATCTAATTATTAGGAGTTTAAATAATATATATATCTGATTAGGTCACTGTGGTAGCTTTATAAAATATTGGAACTTAATTATGGTAATTATAATAGTTTTGAGTTTAATTGTAATTACAATAAATTTTTTTACTTAGTTATAATTGCTGTAAAAGTTATGAATTTAATTAGAATTATAATTGAAAATTTAGGACTCCACATGTAATTAAATGTAAACTAATTGGAATTGGACATTAATTAAAACTCATATTTGGATTTTAATTAAAACTCTTATTTGAATGTGGAATTATTATTGTACAAGGAATGAAACTATTCTATCTCTATAAATAGAGATTGATAGAAACTAGAATTCCTACAACGATCATAATAAATAATTTCATAGGGTTCAGATTTGGAGAGAGAAAAATAGAAAAAATAATTATTTTCTTAATTTATTCAATTGTTCAGTTCAAGAATTAATTTCTTGATTTAATTAAAAGAAGGTGTTCATCCACCGATATAATTTCGACGTTGGAGAATACAATAGAAAACTTGAAAGTTCGAAGTATCAAGTTTGTAATTAAAAAGTTGAAAGTTCGTGATCCAAAAGATTGAAAGTTCATAATTCATAATTTACTCAAAAATTAACAATCGAATTTAGGTAAAGATTTGAATATTTTATTCTTGATATAACATAAACGTGAATATTTAGACGATCTTGTTTGTTGAATTAAAAAACTTTTTTAATTTTTAGATAATTCTATTTTTGCGTTCCAACAATATAACCATAGAATGTTCCTTGAAGTATATATATATATATATATATATATATACACACACACACATACATATACATGAATATTTATACGATCTTATTTGTTAAATTAAAGAAATTTTTTAACTTCTGAATAATTCTATTTCCGTATTCCAGCAATAGAATGTTCCTTGAAGTATGCGTTTATTGGGATTGGGACACCAGGCTGTCAACACCTTTTACTACGTTCATTAACCTACGTGGATTGGCCTACCATATTCTCCAACATCAGTGGCCCAATCAAATACCGCCGCGCAGATAATACACGTCCGTCTAGGACTCGCGGTTGACTGTCATCTTTTTTAAACTTCCTTTTTACTGCACCTTTCTTACAAGTTACGACAGAAATTCCTATCAAAATTCTTTCTTTGATTGAAAATTTTAGAATCAAGAACTGGGATTGGTGGTGTTTTTTGGTTTTGCAGAGACTTAATGGCTAGAAACTGAAATTTTCAAGGTTTGTCTAATTGTCTTTATCTTTGTTTTCTTTACTGAATTTAACCGTTGTCTTGTTTCAAGTTTTTTCTTGACTTTTACACCGTATCTCTTTGCGGGTTAATTCAATAAACAAATGAGGAATTCTTTTCAAATTCAATTAAAACAAGAAAAAGTCGCAGATTCGGTGGAGGCCAGCACAGAATGCCGTTACTTACTTACGATAGCGCGGAGAGAGAGAGGGGTGGGGGGTGGGGTGGACTCTTCTTTTATTATTTTATATGTATATATGCTTACGTTTATATATTGACAAAGAAGAAGATAGATTAATATGAGTGTATAGGAATCATCAAAGAGAAGTCGACACGGCAAAGAAATAGAGGATGATCTGCTGAAAGTCAGGCTTTCCCAATTTTAAGTTTTCCAGAACATTCATAGACCTGTTTCTTGATACAAAATTCTGGTGATCTTTTTTGTTCTAGATTCAGATCGTTTTTCTTTCAGTTGAATTATTTATAAGAATTCCGGGTTTATATAGATCTCGGTGTTGAACAGTCTTTTGGTCAATCAAATTTGATTTTCTTGATTCTGATATAGATTTTTCAGGTTAGTTTCTTGAAATTCGTAGAATTGACCTTGAATGATTGATTTTTGTTTGAAAGTTGAATGGATTTGTGGTTTTTTGAATTGTGATGTATTGAAACATCTATATCAGGTCTTATAGTAACATCATTTCTTACGCGTAAACTGTTCTTATTGTTCTTTACTTCCCTGCTAAAATAAATTTGCAAGCTTTTGCTTGTACATTGCCAATTATTTTAATGTATAAAAGTGTTCTTTTTCTTTTTTTTTTTGTGTAGGCTATTCCTATTGTTTCCTCTCAGTAGAGCTGTAGTCCTAGCATTGGATTGGATTGATGTGAAATGCAGAGATCACGCAGGGCTCTTCTGCAAAGAAGATCTTTGGAGAAGGCAATAGGTGGAAGGACTCACTTGTATAAAGTTTCTCTTTCTCTTGTTGTTGTTCTTTGGGGCCTTGTGTTTCTCATGAATATATGGTTTGGCCATGGTGATGGTCACAAAGGTTAGATCATATTTATCTTGCAGTTTTAAATTTGTGTCATATCAGTTTTTATGAACAACCAATGCTATTGGATAATAGTCATTCTTGGTTCACACTAATGGATCTATGGTGGCTAGCTCTTTGTTCAGTTAGTTCTTTAATGAAACGCTTAGGTGTATAATGAGCCAGTTTGAGCTAAGATTTTGGGTGCTCAAGCTGGATTTGTTATTGTATAAAGGTCCCAGAAATGTTCAAGCTTGGCTGTCTTAAAATATTGAAGCGGAGCTTGCATGAGCTTCTGATGTGTCAAATTCAAGCCAAGCTTGTGCAGTCCTCTTGGCCGAGCTCGAAAAGTTAGTATAAGTTTCTAGTTTGCTTTGTTCTTGAGCTGGCCTTGAACGTGCTCTACGTGAGCTAATATCCCTATTTGCTTGAGCATATATACATACCTAATAGGATGTTGGATCAAAAGGTTGGACAATTGCTTTAACTGAGGTGATTGCATCTGCATTTTTAGTCTAGTGGCTGTTCTTAAAATTGTTCTTATCCAACATAATCTGCTCTATGTTGTTGAAATCACCTTCTGTATTGATTTTTTTTCACCCACCTGCTAAATTTTGATTGCTTTAATGGATGCAGATGAATCTCGTGAGTTCCCTTTTGGTACAAGAACGGGGGATGAAGATCAAATGGGGTCCGATAGGAGTCCCATATTACAGGTGGATGAAAATCGTGTTGTGGGAATTCATCCAGAAGAGTCTATTGTTAATTTGGGTACAGAGGGTGAATCAAAAATCAAGTCAGCAAATGTGAAGTCTGAACCGATCATTGCAGAGCAGACTGAGGCCAACAGATTGGACTCTCTGGAGAATCCTAAGGACACTTTTAAAAGTGACAAGTTATCTCGTGCAGCCCTTCCAGGTCTCGATGAATTCAAAAACAAGGCATTAAATTCTAGAACTAGACATTTAAGTGGTGAGGCTGGAAGCATGATTCACAGAGTGGAGCCTGGAGGGGCAGAATACAACTATGCTTCTGCCTCAAAAGGAGCAAAGGTCTTGGCGTACAACAAGGAAGCAAAGGGTGCTTCTAATATCTTAAGTCGAGATAAGGACAAGTACCTTCGAAATCCTTGCTCTGCCGAGGAAAAGTTTGTTGTCATAGAACTTTCCGAAGAAACATTAGTGGATACAATTGAAATTGCAAATTTAGAACACTACTCATCTAATCCGAAAGATTTTGAGCTACTTGGAAGTCCTGTATATCCAACTGATTCATGGGTTAAACTTGGAAATTTCACTGCTGGTAATGTGAAACAAGCTCAAAGATTTGTTCTTATGGAGCCAAAATGGATGAGATATCTTAAACTGAATTTATTGAGCCATTATGGTTCAGAGTTCTACTGTACACTGAGTGTTCTAGAAGTGTATGGAGTGGATGCCATTGAGAAAATGCTTGAGGATCTGATCTCAGTTCAGGATAAGATAGCAGTATCCGAGGAACTGGTTAACGAACAGAAACCTACATCCAACCAGCACATGACTACAGAAAGTGATCATTGTCAAGATGCGGTTGATGAACCTGTTAATGAACTTGGAAACTCTAATGGTAAACATGGAGCCACTGGAACCGACGTACTGGACCCAGTTGAAGAAATTCGTCGTCAGCAGGTTAACAGGATGCCTGGGGATAGTGTTCTAAAAATTCTAATGAAAAAAGTTAGATCATTGGATTTGAATTTATCGGTTCTGGAGCGATACTTAGAAGAGTTAAATTCTAGATATGGTAACATTTTCAAAGAATTTGATAAAGAAATTGGAGAAAAAGATGTCATTTTGGAGAATATCAAGTTAGACATAAGGAGTTTCTCTGACAGCAAGGAGGTCATGGTATGCAAATCTGTCACCTGTGATTCTCGTTATATTGTTATTTTTCAGTCGTCAATTGTTGGACTGTATTCTAATATTATTATCTTTGCAGAGCAAGGAGATCAACGACCTTCTATCTTGGAAATCTCTTATTTCCACACAACTAAATGATATATTCAGAGACAATGCTGTTCTCAGGTTTTTTTCTTATGTCGTTAGTAATATGTGTTTTCTCACTTACATCGTGGCAGTTCTTACGCTGAACTTTGCTTGGTGCATTATTTCTTTTTGAATAAATTTGTTTGTTAACCGGTAACCTAAAATCCAGATAATTCTAAGATTAAGCTCTTCCCATATGTCTGGCTATCTGCCGGCCAACTTCCTGCTGTTCTAATACTGAAAAGACTGTGTAGGAATCAAATTATTATTAGGAGGTTTTATTGGGTGCGACTGAGGACATGTAGGGTGGGAAAGAATGGTTACATTATGTAGATGAGATCATAAATCATTTTTGTTGTTGACCTTCATTTGTCTGTATTTATAATCCAATAGTCAAGTAGACGATCATCCCCTTACCCCTTATGGTGATTCCACTTAAATATAATAACAGACCTAAACAATGCAATTTTCTGGTGTTCGATTTTCTCATTATCCAAATGGGTTTTGTCCTAGTCCTTAGAAAAGAAAACCCCAAAATTTTGGTTCCTAAATGAAGTGGGATGAGCGATCCAAAAGAACGAATTTTTGGGTTCATTTACAAAATTATATGGTACACTAATGGAATATGAATACAAATTTGTTGTTTCAATTCATTGCTTCTAACTCGTTTATCTGATTATGTTGATAATCTGTTTGCTTTCCTACTTTGAATAGCTATAATGACTACGTTTGTGTGTTTAATTGCAGATTGGAGGTCGAAAAAGTTCGGAAGCATCAGTTGCACATTGAGAATAAAGGAATTTTTATATTTCTGTTATGTATAGCTTTTGCATTCTTAGCTCTTTTAAGGATGCTGGCAGATTTGATTTTCAGTGTTTATGGGTCCAAAAATTCTAGGAAATTTTGTTCGAGCGGGTCTTCCTGGTTTTACCTATTAGTGAGCAGTAGCCTTACTATGATCATCTTATCTTTGTAAACCTTCCAATTAATTAATTCTTTTGCACATTATATATATCCCTTTTTTTTTATTACTTTATTGTTATCAACTTTGTACGATGTTGTCTCACATTATTTTCGAGTGGCATTGATGAATATCTCAGTGGAACACGGATAGTATTCATTCCTTGTGCTCAATTTTCAACATCAAACCAAATTAGCAGTTTTAGCAACAATTCTTTTTCATTGCAAATCACCCGTTGAACTATTGTACCCCCGTTTCCTATTTGATTTCTGTGTTTATTGCCTCCTTAATTGTCATGCACAAAGATCCAAATTTACTCTGTATTCCTCTCCACAGCAACATTCAACAACATGCGAAATTTCCTGTAAAAACAAAAGAGCGATGAACATCGTTGTATTGAAGTGTGATGATAAAATTGTATTGTTAGGTAGCTTATCTCTACTTTTTCATTAATCACAACTTCTGTCTGTGTTTGCCAAGAATATAGGTAATCAAATAGAGGTGTATCAGAAAGTTTCTCATACCAACTCTTATGCCTAGCACATTAGTGATTTCATTGATATGATAGATAACTTAAGAGCATGGTTGGCTGTACTTTTCAAGGAAGTAAGTAAGATGTACTTTTTACAAAAGTACTAAGTTTTTTCAGTATAATGAGTAATTTCGAAAATTATGTTTTACCAATTATTTAACTTAAAAGAGTAAATATGATTTACTTGTAAGCACAGCAATCATGCTCTAAGTAACAACATGAGGCAAGAGTTGGAAAGATTTACCTTTAATTTCATAATTTGGAGTTGCAGAGATTGCATATACTCAGTTTCTCCAGCTTTGTCTGATAAGAGCGCTTGAAGCTCCCCTTCCAAGCTTTTCACATCCATCTCCCTAAGTTCTGGCTGAAACCATTCTCCACCGGTGGTAGAAGAGCATGAGAGGATAACTTCGACATTATTATTTTCATTTCTTAGAGCTCAACAATTTAAAATCTGATTAATTTAAGTTAACAGTTTGAATTCAAGGAATATTAATCTGCTTTTCATGATGCTTAGGTAGTAAATCCATTTTCTATAGAGCCAAAGACATAGCATACAAAAATCCAAAAGCAAGAGAATTCAATGGCTGCCTCATGCAGTGCCGTTGTTCAGCATATACTTTGTAGGAATTTGGAAAAAAAATTCCATGCACGCTTATATTAATAAAATAAAGAAGAGAAATAATGATGAATAGATAGCAATGTACCTGAAAGTCATTTACTTTACTCTTCACTAGCTCAACAGACTCCCTCAGCTGTGGCAGCAAAATAGCTAATTAATAATATCTCAAAGGTCATATTTCAGAATGAAATTCACCAATTTCTGTCAAGACACTTCAGGGAAGAAAAGAATGGTATGTTTTCTGCAATAATTCCACCGAGAAACAATAGCTTAAGATTTAAAGATCAAAGATTCCATTGCTTCAAAGGTTTAAAATCAAAACCTAGAAGGGAAAATAAAGGGCAACTAGTAAAGCAGATCTCTTGATTACATTTATACACATCTGAACTTAAAAGAGAATAGGTGCGCTGACGAGGAAAGAAATGTCCCACTAACCAGTGCTAGCGATGCACATTTATCTTTGCATGTGTGCTTGCCTAGGGGAGGGGGAGGATAAGATTTTAACGTGGTATTTGTTTCTTATGTATTTTTAGTTCAACAAAGCATGGCAAAAAAATTAATTGCCGCATGCAGTTAGAGCAACCAGGTTGCAAATGAAGACCTTTCTATTCTCCACAAGAAGATTGAATTTCAGTTGTGTAAGCTGGTCAAACTTAGCTTTAGCAGCGTCCAAATTCACCATTATGCTTTTAGCCACATCATCCTGAGACTCTGAAGATTAGCAACAATTTGTTACTTACATCTGACACTTAATGATTTAATGACAAATAGAGATGTTAAAAGAACAGCTGTTACTAGTATTATCTTACTAAAGCGTACAAGTACCATAAATTAGAATCATTAGTCTCCAATAAGATAAAATTTGGAAACTACACCCTTGCCCTGCTTATATGCATCAAAACTACTTATTTTGTCATAGTTCTTCAAAATTCATCATTACTGTAGTGGCCACATCTTCCCTAAAGTTCTCAGGATTAGCAAGTGATTTGTATTTTTTACATTGAAATGTTTAATAACAAACAGTGAGCTGCAAGAAAATAGTTATTACTGATGTTGCTCACTGAAAGCATATGAGAACCATAAATTAGAGACAGGGATCCTCCGATAAGTAAAATTTGGAAACTATATCTTGGCCTACCATACTATTGTGCCATTTTCCAAGAAGCTACAGTTCTTGTGCTAAAGTAGTAAAATTAAATGCTTCAGACAGAGGCACTTTAATACTTACCGGTTATGCTCCACTTATTAAACTTATAAATGCTAATATTGTGACTTTCTATGGCTTTGTTCAGTATCCAATAGAAATGGAAATTGTATTCGATATGGTGAAATTGCGTGAATTGAAGCTGATGGAAGTCAATGGGTCTTCCAGATCTATATATATTACCCAGCAGGCAACTCTGGCCACAAGCTTTATCTGGATTTCATCATTATTCAAGATTGAATCCTCTATGTCCGGAAATTTAATTCCAGCATTGCCACATTATCAGACCCAATTCCTGGTTTTAGCTTGTAGTGAGTCGGCAGTATGCTATATGGTAATAGGTTTCTCATAATTAATTGAGGGTATTTACTAACTACCCTCTTGTCGAATTCGATGGTCATTTCAGTGAAGGCAATATTGTGTTCGTGACACACTCATCCATGAAACAGGACATTAAAAAGGGGAATGGAAATTATCTTTTTTATTGCAATAGCAGAATGTCAGGAATCTATTAGTCGTACCGTCAGTGCCACCTGCTTTTTCCTTTACCTGCATTTGTCAGAAATTAGCAATCAAAATAGAATATCTCCATCAAGAAATAGCATGATGTACATATGATAAAGAGTGCTGAAAAAGTTGAAGTAGCTCAGATTTAGCATTTCACTCAGGAAACGATCAGCTTAAAAATCCAGTGCAAGTGTAACTCAAGTCAACAAGATGCTTCAAAGAAAATTTTCGTATGCATAACATAAGTAGCTAGATGAGAATTAGACATCACAAACATTAAACCATATATTCCATGTCAAATTATATTTGTCAGAGAAGAACCATTCCGGTAAGGATGCTAAGAATGAAAAATGGACATATATCAGTGAAGGATCAAACAGGCAAATAAAATACCCAATTCCACAATGTAAAGCTGGCGGCAAGAACAGTGTAGGGACCTTATAACTGGATTATGATTTAGTGCCGATGGATTTGAACCATCAAGCTTGAGGAAGATCAGGGAACATAAAACAAGTAATACATTTAACATTTAAGAACGTTCAATTTAGGTAGTACTTTGCTACATTATGTGCCATCAAAGTCGAAATATATAAAGGATAACATACTTGGTGAATTTACCATGTTTAATACATCTAAATTTTTGCCAGACTATTCTGTCACTTGAATACAATTTTGATTTATTTAGAACCTGTTACATGCCAAGCTTAGTAAAATCATTTGTTTAATATCATTGTAAACCTCATACATGTGGATATGCAGTATATTTTTCATAAATATGCAGGTGAGTCATTAGTTGATAGTACATATTTTCACTAGAAAAACGAAGTACTTCGAGAATTACCAAGCCACTCTCTCCAATCGGTGAGCTAAATTTGTGAGCATTTGTCCACTCCTATGCAGTAAAAATATGACAAGACATTAGAGTAAAAAAGTGCAGCATGTATAATCTAGATAATGAGATAATGCAGTAGAAGAATTCAAACCTTCTGTTGTTTTAATTGCATAGCAATGTCCTCGGCAACCTTGGTATAATATGCACTGTTAAGATAATAAAATATGTCTACTGTTAAACGATATTTCGCAGCATCTTGTGATATGTGCTCTTCAAATTACCTTTTCTCAACAAATTTTGCTGCCAGGCTTAGTTTTTCTTGTTGCATTAGGTCGAATGTCTGCATGCCAAAGAAGCAAGATTAGAGTAATTCTAATTGGTTCGTGAGTTGGATAGAGTTCTTTGTGGCCTACAGCTAGGCTTAATCCTGTCTCAGCTGTGAAGTGCGCCGGCAAGTCAGTTAAGTTGCATAAAATAATATGCACATCAATGTGTACCTTCACAAGATCTGTGACAAGATTTACTTCTAGAATTTCAGGTAGAAGCTTTCCCCAGTTGTGTAAGAAAACAATGTCTGAGCACATAAAATTTCATTTTTTCTTTCTATATCATGTTCCGTTCTTTTCACTAGTCTATAGCCCTCATAAGTTTCCAAGTATCAACTGGTTCTTTGTTCAAAAAACCTACGGATAAATTGCTGTTCAACTTGCTAATGCATGCAGCCAGAACCCTAATACTTGTAATTCATGGCTTGATTTTTGAAAGGTAAATTATCTCAAGGGCAAGTGAGGATGAAAAATAACTATAGAAACTAATATGAGTGACTTCTGAACATACATTTAATAGATGAAATACGGTAAAACACTAGTTGTAAAGGTTCTCATTAATTTACACTAGGAGGAAATGCCCACTAAAAGAACAAAGCAATACGTAATATGATTACCCAACTGAAGTGAAAACATAAGCAGGAATCAGGAGATGGCTAGAATTAGCACAAATTTAATTTAAAGCTAAAAATGTGAAACCATAAATGTATTTAAAATGTGTCTTTTTATGGAAGAAAGAGCCTAAAATCTGCACCCAACTTCGTCCATTCAATTGATAGAATGAAGAGAAAGCACAAATACAACAGATGTACACCAAGGGATTCTACTTTTCGCATCATTATACCACCGGTCACTCTTGTTCTTTACAAATCATATAACATCCAACATATAGAGTAGGCCCAAGGATGCGAATGAGAAATTGTGGCTTGCAGATGTCTATGACAGCTTTGGCCAACCACTTTCTTTTATATTGATATCGTTTAGCAAGGTGAACAAGCCACCATCCAATGAACAAATGTTTCTTAATTCAAGTTTCTGTTGTGCTGTGGGGGGAGAGGAAGAGGGAGAATACAGGTTTGAAATACTTGACAATGAGTGTATCTTCATTAAAAGCTAAAAAGTTGTACATAAGTGAAAACAAAAAAAAAAAAGACACGGTACCTGAACAAGGGTGGAGGAATCACATTCCAAAGAAGCAATTTTCTTCTGCTTTTCCAGAATCTGCAAACAGATCTGTCCTTTAGCTTTTGCCATCTGGTCGTTTTCCTCTTTCAATCGCCTCTTTTCATTCTTTGCTGAATCATTTCAACGTCAATAACTTTACAACTTCAAACAACAGAAGCAATATTTTTGGACTTAATAGACTTATGCATAACTATATTAAAAAGAAAAGTTATTACGTTAAGCTCAATTTTAAAAAAAAAGAAAAAGCTAATTTGTAAACCTAAGTTATAATTGAACACATAATTCAGTAAAATAAATATATAATGGATCAGAGTGAAAGGGAAGAATCTAAGTAGATTCGAAAGGAGAAATTTGAACGCCCGTGACTTGAATCAAAATTGCAAAAATAATTCCGATAAGCACACAGCTAGTCTTAAAGCTAAGTGAATCTCACATGGAAATTTGATCCATGGATTCGCATCTCTATCAATAATGAGTAATTATTTTCTAAAACAGTTTCAAATTCAATATATAACAAAATCAAAAGAAAAAAATAAGGAAAAATAGACTAAATAACCAGCAATTACATCATCATAAAACAGTCTCTTTCATAATATTATTATTCGTTGATACTGCAAATTTTCTTTGATTGAAAATGGTTAGATAACGTAAAATTAGATATGACAGGGCACAACCTAACTCGAGATCTTTTTCCAGAGTTTGAATAGTGGTGCTGGACATTTGCTCTTCGACTGTAATTTTGGCCGCTTGATCCTCAACATCTGCAATTCCTCGTATAAATATTAATCATTTCTATTTGATTTCGCATAATAACACAATTAAACACACCTAGCTGCACTTCATTTAAATGTAACGTAAAATTAATCACAAAATATCAAATAAATTGAACAAATTAAACTACCGCGAAGAAAGTTTTCTTACCGTTCATTTGGAAGCGGAGAGTCTTCATGTAGTGCAGGTACTCCTCCATTTTGACCGTGTTCGACTGATACTTGCACGCAATATCACACGTTATATAACTTTCGGATCAATTACTGGTGAAAGAAATAGGAAAATATATATGTGTGTGTGCGCGCGCGCGCACGAATTTTTTACCCAATTTTGATAAAGAAAAAATATAGTGAGGAGAATGATGGATCAAATTAATGGAATTTGTACATGGTGCGTGAAGAACGAAGGTTTTAGTGGGAACAGAAAAATTTTGGAGCGTGTTTTTGAATGTGTAGATATAATGGAGAGGCAGGGTGTGAGTTGAAAAATGTTTATTTTTTAAATTTAATATTAAATTGTTTATTATGTTTTTTAATTAAAAAAAAAAGTTTTCATGAAAAGTTATATCAAAATTATATTCTTGATATTTTAAATGTCGTTCTCGATATTTGAATCCCATTTTATATTTTAAAAGTACACACGTCAAATCACAATATTAAATGTTCTCGACATTTCAAAACGTCATTCTCGACATTAAGGCCCCGTTTGATAAATTTTTTTTGTAAAATGAGAATGAAAAATATAGTCGCTATGGTCCCACATAAGAGATGTACAGTCAAATATGGTGGCTGGATGTAATGGATAACGGTCATATTTTTCATTTTTATGGTGAAAAAATGGGAACCAAACGGGGGCTAAATGTCTAGAATGACATTTCATTACAAAACATGACATTTCTCTACACTTGAAATGTCGTTCTAGATATTTATGTGTCATGCGAAAAATAGCATTAATGGTAATTTGACATCTTGACATTTTGCAAAAAATGTCCATTTTTTGGACTTGTGTGGAATCATAAATTGTTGACAGAGGTGTTTTGGTCTAAATAATGCCAAAATGGACATTTTTGTAAGGATTTTTGAAAGTGGCCATTTTTACAAGTGACTAAATAAAAGTGGACATTTTGTGAAATTACTTCTATAATGAATGTGAAGTTGTGAACAGATTACTATAAACCATGGTATTTGAAAACTGGACCGGCTACAGTAATGCGAGGCACTTTTAGTGTTTTACACAACATTCTAAAATGCCCAATGTGTGGCATTATATTTAAATTGAACATCTAACATTATAAGAATATGTGTGTTTTTGCGAAGTATATGTATAATTATGCGTTTTCTAATTTTTAATATTATTTTAAATATTCTAACCTAATAAATATATAAAATAATTATTGTTTGAACTTTATACATATTATTCAAATTTTTAACAAAAACAAAATGCTCAAAATTATAAATATTTCAATTATTTGATAATCAATTTCTATAATTAGATTAGATACGAACATCGACTTAAAAAACTCTAAGCCTTTGTTTGGGTCCCATTTTTTTTTAAACTTATTTTTCAAAACTCAATTTCAATCACACATTCTCCTATAAAATAATTTTACATACAAATTTAAAACTTTTTTCTTATTTTTTTAACTACACATTCTTCTACAAATATTATTCCAAAATGTATTTTGACCTAAAAATGGAGCTCAAACAGGTGCTAAATATTGTCTAGCTCTTTATTCCAATTTCATCTATGTCATTTTTCAGATTATTCAATGCAAAATTTTCTTCATAGGGCTCTTTTATTTCAACCTGATGATTTCTATTACCTCATGTGGATGGTAGGATATCATTGTTAACCTCATCATCATCATCATCAACAATCCAATATTGTTTATTACTAGCATCACTTGCTAGGAAAATTAGAAAAAAATCGAAGAAGAAGAAGAATAAGAAGATGCTCAGGTTCGATGTAGATAGTTTGAAACTAAATGAATATATGTTTTATTTTATTTTATTTTTTAAAATATCAGAAATTCCTACAGATTGTTGTATATAATTCATAGGTTTGGATGATTTAAGTTAATTTGATGTTTTGTTGGGTTCAATTTGTTTTTTTTTTTTTTTTAAGTTATGAAAACGGACTGGACTTTCTCAAACTAATTTTGACACAATTTTTAACACAAAATGCATGTATGTTGGCATTTAAGCGTGCATGTGCGGTTAGTGAAATGAATTGACCGCATTATCACGTGCATATTTCATATGCGAGACGTTTCGAAAATGTATTGAGCATATATGCGTATTTTAAAATATCAGTTTTACGTATGGTTTTCGGTGTTTGAAAACCGGACCAGCTACAGTAATGCTAGGCATGTTTAAAGTATGTTTTTTTGTGTTTGACTGTTTGAGAAACAGGACCGGCTATAGAAATGTTGGGTTTGTTTAACGTAAATTTTTAAGAATTGATTTGAGAAAACTAATATTTAAAAAAAAGTGCTGTTAAAAATATGAAAAAAATTATATGTTCACGTGCATATTTATTGAAATAGTGTGGAGTTAAAAATAAATTTTAAAGAAATATAGAGGAGCTTAGTTTTTATCAATGTCATACACTCATTTGCTCGCTTACGGTTACGGGGATAGTGGGGACATATGGATTGAAGGGGATCCAAAAATTAGATTAGATGCGAATATTGACTTAAAATAAACTCTAAGCCTATGTTTGGCTCCCATTTTTTTAAAACTTATTCTTCAAAACTCAATTTTAACCACATATTTTTTCATAAAATAATTTTACATGCAAATTCAAAAAAATTTCTTATTTTTTAACTATACAGTCTTCTACAAATACTATTCCAAAATGCATTTTGACCCAAAAATGGAGCTCAAACAGGGGCTAAATATTGTTTAGTTCTTTATTCCAATTCAAACTCTTCTTCATTTACGTCATTTTTCGTATTATTCAATGTAAAATTATTTTCATAGGGCTCCATTATTTCACTTCGATGATTTCTACTACTTCTTGTGGATGGTAGGATATCATTGTTAACCTTTTCCTCATCATCATCAAAACCATCAACAATCCAATATTGTTCATTACTAGCATCACTTGCTAGGAAAATTAGAGAAAAATCGGAGAAAAAGAAGAAGAAGAGGAGGCTCAGGTTCGACGTAGATAGTTTGAAACTCAATATTTGTTTTATTGTTTTATTTTTTTTTAACATTAGAACTCCCTACAGGTTGCTGTATAATTCATGGGTTTGGATGATTTAAGTTAATTTGATGTTTGTTGGGCTCAATTTCATGGACTTTCTCAAACTAATTTTGACACATTTTAACACAAAATGCATGTATCTTGGCATTCATGTGTGGTCAGTAAAATGAATTGACCGCATTATCACGCGCATACCCCATATGTTAGACATTTCGAAAATGTATCGAGCATATGCGCATATTTTAGAATACCAATTTTACGTATGGTTTTTGGTGTTTGAAAATCGGACCAGCTATACTAATATTAGGCATGTTTAAAGTATGTTTTTTTGTGTTTGAGAAACATGACCGGCTATAGAAATGTTAGGTTTGTTTAACGTAGATTTTTAAGAATTGATTTGAGAAAAATAAGTTTTTTAAAAAATGTGTTGTTAAAAATATGAAAAAAAAAAAAAAAAATTCTATGTTCACGTGCAAATTTATTGAAATAGTGTGGAGTAAAAAATAAAATTTTAAAAAACTATATCATAGAGGAGCTTAGTTTTATCAATGTTATACACTCATTTACCCCGCTTACGGTTACGGTTACGGTTACGGGTAGTGGGGACATATAGATTGAAGGGGATCCAAAAAACATTAATGGTTAGAAAATTTAAAAATAATTATACAACAGTTTTTACTCGTCACACTGCATTTGAATTACATTATAGTTTTTCAAAATCTGCTAATTATTATATTTGTGTCTTTAATTTTTAATTTTGGAATTTTTTCTTACCTTTAATCTTTTACTAATTAGTACATATGTCTTTACTAATGAATACTGTCCAAAAAAATTCTGATAAAAGAGCGACAAAATACTTATCGCCAGAGACGGACCCAGACAACTTGGGTCAGAGAGTTACAATCAAAAATTTATAGTTACCTTCTAATAATAAAAAAAAATAAAGTGAGGGATCACTTGACCCTGTGGGACCCCATAGGTCCGCTCATGCTTATCGCGCATTATTTTTAAAAAAATAATAGTTATAAAAGTATGACAAGAAAATTTATCCTAATTTTAAAGCGTGCAAATTGAATATTTTGATAGAAATTTTCATCAATAATAAGATATGATCATTAATAAAAGTCTACAGATAAAAATTCGAGAAAAAAATAGGAACATAATTGCTACAATATGAAAAGCCCGAGAACCTTGAATGCAATTAAAATATAATGTAACAAATAAAACTATAATGCTAATATGTTCATCCAAGACTTCATTGTAAAAATTACTAAATTTTTTAAAAAGAAGTTGATAGGTTCTTAACTTGTTTATTTTTGTAATTTTTTTACTATTATTATAGAATTGATCCCTAATCTTTTACTGTAAGAGCAAATTGATCCCTAATCTTTTACTATTATTATAGAATTAATTTTGAATAAATGTTAAATCTTCACACGGTCTTAGCATGTCGAACTTTTAGAAACTGAATTTTACCTTTCCAACTTAGATTAGTGACTTGAAACATATTATTACAGAGTGCTAGTTGACAATGTAACAATCTTTTAAATGGTTTGTGATATGGACCACTAATTGCGCAATAACAATGAAACAAATGGGATCCTTTTTTTAATGCTTCGTTGGAAGTACTTATAAGTAGTGGTAAATTTTGCGTCTTACAAAATGTATGGACAAAACTATATTGAAATATTTTTAATTAAAATTTAAGCTTAGCCAAACATACTCGTATGATGATATGCAGTACTACTGGTGGTTAACGTCAGCCGAGATGATAGTGGATTCACAACCTACATTTGTTGATCAATTGCATTTTTATGCATATTAACTAAGAGTGTGTTTGATTGAATTTATTTTTTTTATAGAAAGATGTCAATTTTTTCATCCAAATTCCTGTTTTTTGGATGTTTGACTGACAAATTTTTTCATGCCAAATATTTTTCAAGTTTTGGTCATATGATCATATTTTCATCAAAAACAAAAATATATATATATATATTTCTTTTAAAGAAGTGTGATTTTTATTTTTCAGATAATTCACTATCTATTTCTCTCTCTATCTACTCACTAATAAAAAAATAGATAGGTTGAAACTAAATCAATCAAACACATTTAATTAACAATTGTCAAACAAATAAGTTTTAGACAATTAAATTATTTAAAATTTATTTTCTTTTCGTGCAAATTTAATACTGGCAATCGACCGTATTCTTTGTAAATAATGTACTATTTAAACGTGTGCTAATCACACGTGTGTATACTGTTGTATTTGTTCATTAGTGTAAATCCGGCCGAATTGGAACCACATACATGCATGTGATGTGGTCCAAGCTAAAACGTAGAAACTACAAAAAGAGGAGATGTCATGCTTGCTAAGAGCTAACTCTTGTCTGTGGGGTTGTCTGCTCCAAAAGGCCCGATACCTTTTTTCACGTTAAAGAATCCTGGCCATCTGAGGGAAATTTGCCCTTGGCTCCCAAAATATTATTGTCATTGCAATTGGGGTCCTCATTCTTAACTTTTTGGCGATCACATCGCCAATCTTACTATTTTTGGATGGTTTCATCCAGCGTTTTATTAAATGACCGTCTGCATTTTGGAGGGCACACGATCTATATTTTTACAAATATTTTAGGTTACAAGTTAATATCTTAAAAATAATTAAAAGAGAACAAAAAAAAAAAAATGTTACTGTTGACCTCAAAAAATGTACCTATAAGCTGTCAACAAATCTCATGACCTCTCACGTCCGATTCAGCCTTTGCTCCTCCACACTAGGACAAATCGTCATTTGCACGTGGCCTTCTCCAAAGAGGGGAGAGCCGTCCGCGCGCATTCCGACAATCAAGTCAGTTGGAGTGAAAATATATATGAGTGTGAGAAGGCTAAAACGTGAGCCTCCAAATTATATAAGGGGATCGGCCTTGGGTAGATAAATAGAACAGTAAAATATAGAGAGAGTTAAGTAATATTGAGAGTCCAATTTCGCATTACATTCAAATGACACAATGTATGAGCTTTTATAATAAGAGGGGGCGAGTAAGAATCGTTGGATGAATAGACACGTGGCCTTATCCCAACGGCTAAACTTCTTGTCATAGCCTCCAATGCATTTAATGCTCCGATTTCTTACATTTGAACTCTGACGTGCGGGATTGATGCAGCCGTCATTGCAGTGTGTTGTCACATCAACAATCTGTCAGAAGATCTTTCCATAAAATCTTCCATAAGACAACCATACTGTCTACTGTTCATGTGATAAGAGTTCGGCACAACACGTGGGTTCGGACATAAGAGGTTCATCACTATCGGTTCGATGTAGTGGGTTCGGCCGTAACGCAGATCATGGGTTCGGCCACATGATTCGTGGGCTTCGGCCACACGTTGCATGCTGGAGCTCTTTTGGGATTGTCCGTAACAGTTACTTTCTTTAATATTCAACTTTCTTTACCTTTGTTGCACTGCGCACCTCTACAACCTAAAACTAAATGAAAATTTTCAACTCGTTATCACCCAACAAGGGAAGTTTCACGGAGATCAGGCTCAAAATCATGGTGTCATCTTCCACTAATTGCATGATAACCAGGTAAGATCCTTTTAGAGAGTATAACAAGCTGCATTGAAAGTGTTGATGATTTGGGAAAGAAGACATTCGTGTGCTTTTTTTGTTTATATTTTTTATATTTTACTATTAATTCTTCTTTTTCTCTTTTTCCTCTCTTATCTTTTGGTTTTTCATTTTCTTTATTGTGTTTGAAGAAATAAAGAAAAACACTTTCGAGAAATAGGTCATGTGCATGGTGACCCTTGACCTTTAAACAGAATTTTTTGACGAAAACCATCTAGAAGGAGTTATATGCATCCATGTTGTAGGCTTACGAACATGATTGTCAAACAAATTAAGAATGGGGATCTAAATGAAATGTTCGTAAATGTATGGGGAACGGAGGTGAAAATTTCACTATAATGAAAACGGTGGCGCGGAAATGCTGGTGCTTCACACTTCACCCAGATTCCATCTTACTTGTCATTTTCCGTCCGCTTTACGTTATCTCACGTAAACAAAATTTACCAGTAAAAGGAAATGTAATTACACACATGAAACGACATCGTTGTCTCGTGGTAGTTCTTCATAATCCTCGCTCTGTCAATTCACTTTCAGAATCTGAATTTTTAGTTAACAATGCAACTCTCTGTCAGAATATGCAGACTGAAATAATGTCAAATTATCAAAAATTAATTCAATTTCACCATTTTCAGCAGCGCATCAATCTGCGTGATCTATCATCTGTCAACTGAATTAAATTAGCAAGCTCCGCAGAATAATTTAAGCTGAAAAAGAGAAATCAAATTTAACCGAAAGATAAAGTTCAATACTTGGAGAGATAGCGGACATGTTGAAAGGGATCGGATTCGGGTTAGGACCATGGGTCCGGAAAAGGATCGTCGACCCGTTTCTCCAAATAGTTCGCAGGTGATTTTCGTTTATGTTTATGAAAGTTATTTTAAGGATTACAGTTTTTATTTATTTAGTGGAAGTAGGGTCTGTCGATTAGATTTTACTGAATTATTTCCTAAATTTGTTGATTTTATTGAAAAAACTAATAGGGGAGCGGAGCCGAAGCAATTGGCATTTTCAGGGGCTTTAGGGATCACTTTGGGCGTCTTCCCCATATGTGGTATGTTGAAGTTCAATTGAATTGTTATTGAAAACTAATTATATTAAGATTGGATTGAGCTGCTAATTTATGTTTCTTTTGATGCATTGCCCATTAATTTCTCCGGTTTTTCATGCAGAAATGAAAAGGGGAACCTTATTGAGTCCATTTCCACTGTAACTCAGTTGCTCATAGCTCATTGACTGTTTGACTCTGAAAATAGTGTCTGTTTTATAAGATCTGCTGGAATAACTAAGGGTATCCGTAATATAAGTAGCTGCATTTTCTAGCATGTAGAGAAGAATAGAGATATAGGGAATGGTGATTTTAGTTGTGTAATATCAAGTGAAGTTGATCCAAAAGAGAGGCACAAGATATATCTTAATTTTTAGGGATAGAGCTGCATTAATGTCATGAAATTTATGGAATACAAGACTAGATTTCCTCGTACTTCTCCAACGAACACACACACACCCACACAAAAAAAGAAGAAGAAGATTTTCATGTATTTCTCGACCGTTTTCTAATTTTTTTTTTCTTCTGATAATTAGAATGCACAATTGCACATCTGGTCAATTTGGTTTTCGTTTTTCACCTTTATCTATGCACCCGAAAGATTTCATCATTCTCAAAGTTCAAGCACTCTCAATTACAAAATCAGGCTCTAAAGATGCCTGGATATATTCTTCACTCTCCCAAGCAGAGAATTTATAATTGCCGTATTTCGCATTGACATTTTATTTTTCATTAAAAAAAGAAAAAAATCAATGCAGCTATTAGTTGATGCAGCCTTTAAGTTAGATGTTAATGTTAGATTTTATATGCAATAATCGAGAAGTGAAAGAGAGAAATCGATACGAGTATTTAACATGGTTTTCGACAATTTGCCTACATCCATAATGAGCAGAGCGGAGATATTTTATTTAGTATGAATAATAGGATTACATCATCGATATTTTATACTAACCCTAGCCACATACACAATAATTAATATTTTGGAAAGTGTCATGTTCTCATTATTTTGGTTCATGTTTAGAGTGATGTACTAATTGTTGACCTCGAAAAATGCAAGCCAACAAATCCTTGGCCACCTCTCCAAATCCTTTTCCTGCCGCCGGAGCTCCAATAGAGGAGTTTTCTGGTGGTGACCCCGTCAAGTATAGTTGTAGGAGATGGAGAGCATGAATTTGGCTAACATTTCTAATAATCCCTCTTTTCCTTGTAAGACCACAAGGTATTTATAGTTTTCCTAAGCTATGGGGCTTCTAGTTTTTTTTTTTTTTTTTTGCATCATTTGGACGCGTGTTGCTTTATTGTTGGTGAGCCTATACAAATCTCAATTCTCGATAGTTCCATGACTAGTGTCATTTCTCCATTGAGTTGGTTATTACTCTCCCAAGATTTCCTGAATTATCTTTACCATATGCTCTTACAACCCTTTTTGCCACGTGACACCTCACTTATGCTGCTATGTGGTTAACAAGATGTTTGTAATCTCAATTCTCGATAGTTCCATGACTAGTGTCATTTCTCCGTTGAGTTGGTTATTACTCTCCCAAGATTTCCTGAATTATCTTTACCATATGCTCTTACAACCCTTTTTGCCACGTGACACCTCTCTTATGCTGGTATGTGGTTAACAAGATGTTTGTATGCATTTCTTTAAGGAGGCACCCATTTACCTATAGTGCTTTCGATTGCTCTGGCCTCGTTGATAGCTCAATCATCTTAAGTGTTTAGGTTCGATAATGAGGCTCTGACCTCAAAGGTTCGGTCTTGCCTAGATGGAACTTGAGATGTTTTAATGACATCGCTTGGCATGAAGGAAGCTTATTCTAAGCCTGCTCCATGATGACATCATTTTGATGTTACTTGTGCCCCATCTTTTGTCCTTGTGGGACTGTTCTATGCCATGTAGATTCACAAAGTAACATTAATATAATTTTCTAATTCTTTTTTATCAATTTTGAATTTCAATGTTAGGTAATTTACATTGTTCCCTAAAATACAATTATTTTATGATGGGTTATTTGTGGATTTAACTTTGATACAGTTGGGAGTGTTATAAAGGAGTTGTCTTGCCAAATATATTGGGGTTTCTATAGATAATTTGGATGACCACACCACCTTATGTTTGCGTTTAATCATCTTTGTTAGGGGTTACTGTGTTTCTCTGTGGGATGGCAATTGCAGTGCTGGGATCCCTTTGCCATGCTCCAACTATGATGCTGACAAATTTCATTGCTACTCCAGTAGAATTGAGGTAACTTTTTGCTGAGCATGTCGCTTCTCATGCTATCTTGAAATGAGACGACTTAATTATTGACATACAGTTATGAATATTTATCATGTTTGTAATTGATTAGCTATGCAAGACTAGTAGCCCATATAACTGTTCATCCTCTTGTGCACCATGTGCTGCTAGGATTTGTCCCTATGAGTTTCTTGGATGCAGTGATCCTGGTCTGGATGATTGTTGTTCTTTGTCTGATCTATAAAATTAATAGGTTAGTTATTGATGTGACTGGTTGATTGGTCTAACATTTATGGGCATGATTCCGTATGTTTTGGAGACCTATGTTAGAGAACTTCAGTGGTCACAATTTTTCCTTCTTTCTGCACTTGTTCGGACAATGTTGTACAAAACACAGTTTCTTTTCTTTTGGAAGTTTTTGTTTCCTAATCCAAACCCTTTTTGTTAACAATTAGTTTGGGGTATGTATTGCCCCTGCTAACTGGGAGAAAACAGGACATATACTGGGGAGTGGGGATAATTTGTTCGTGCAACTTCTGTTTGAAATAGTAGAAGTAATGACTTCCTTTTGGTGTTGGTTCTTCTTCAGCAATGATTTTCCAGCTAACATAATCAGCTAATCCGTTTATTGTTTCTTGACAAATGTCTTAAGATCCTAATTTGTTTCTTTTTCGCATTTTATATTGTAGTCTGGTGGTTCCATTTTTACGCTTTGGTGAATTCATTACCAGTGGGCCTCATTTTCCATTAACGTCTGATGCTTTCAAGAAGGTGTTGACTGGCCAAGCTTCACGAGAAGTATTGCAGAGCATTGTCCATGCAGTATGTAACCAATTTGATCTCTCTCATCCCCTTCCCTGGGCATCTCGTTTCTTCATTTAATTGGGCGTGCATTTGCCATGGAATATATTCATTGCTTTGTTTTATACTTGGCTAAGAATCATGTTTGCGAATCATTTGGTTTGGGGGGGGGGGGGGGGTGTTTACCACTTTTATTTACATTTCAAATAGAGCAGCTTGTCCTTGACTAGAGCTTAAGTTGGCAACTTGCAGGCATGTGAGAATTAATAGGTATGGTGAAACTTTTCCCATGCTTAGAAGAATTTAAGGAAGATAATTGATAAAAGGTTCGATGAACAAATTCTCTTATATCTTATTTTGGGTAAATATTAAGCTTTTAAGATGGCTATCTTTATAAATGTAGTGTTATAACATAGTTGACACGGTTCTATTTTTTGTACTATTTTCTGCAAGTCGTATTCAAAATTGAGAGGTGCTAGATGTACAGAAAAAATTCTATAGATGTCTTACAAACATCTCACAATGGGTGGGGTCGGTATTTTTTTTGGCCATTTTTTTATTACATGGGGTCCGGCGTGGGGCCGACCCCATGTGAGTGATTTGTACAGGATCTGTAAAATCAGACCTCGTACACCCAGCATTTTTCTTCAAAATTTTGAACTTGATGTATAGTGTACTTTATTATTCTTGATTTCCTTAATTTTCTCTGGCGATCTCCATTTATTTACTTTGGTCTATTTATAAGCAGTTGTTGGGATGGGTTGTTGCTGCGCCATTTATCATGGGCACACTCTACATACTATTATTGCCGTGTTTCAAGATCTTGGTTCGTAAATTCAGCACCATTCCTTCAAGCCCAAAGAAGCCACCCTACTCCTTCACAGAAGTCAAGCTAAAAGTCAGGGATGTATGAGCAATGATTATTTTCTTTACCATAAAATGGAACAAATCTGTTCTTGGTAACACTGCTTGTACATAAAACTTTGGCAGATTTGTATTATATCAGTGTGTATAAATATTAATATTTGTTTCCAAACCTTCTTCTGCATGTCTTCCGTCAAAAATTGGCGCGATCCTTACTATTTTTAATAGGCAGGACGCAGATCCTAAACTACAAGACTGTCTTGAGCGCAATGGTACGAGTCTGCCTCGTTTGGTTTTTCGAAATTTTGAATGAGAAGGGTTGTTAGGTTTGGTGGAGTCCAATGATAAGTTTTCGAGATGTAAGATATTTATTAATTTATTGCCTATTAATAATCTTGAAATATAACGAAAATGAACGGTTCAATCATTGTGGAAAAATAATAAAATAAGGTGAAAATGTCATTTAATCGATCGATATCTTGACATGGAAATTAAGAGTTAGTTTGACGTAATATCTCATATTTAAGATATTCAATTGAACGATTTTACTGTGACGTCAATTGTTAGCCGCTGATTAGAAATGTTTTGTTAAAATGATTCCCTTTATGTAATGTAAAGTAAAGTAAAGTAAAGAATTTACTCGATAGAACTAAAGACTCGTTTAAGATATGAATAGCCAAAAAGATTAAAGTTTCATTGATTTATCAAAATGTCGAAAATTTGACGAGAGAGAGATAACATCTCACTTTGTTGCACTCAAAATCAATCCCGTTACAACCATACTTCTAGTTTATAACGTAAAAGAAGAGATAAATATTCTTAATCCTACTATACAGTTTAATTAATATTAAGCTGCCTTGAGGATAGGGTTTATCCTTGACAGTAGATGCTAATTCCAGACGTGGGAACTTATTATATATAATGACTTGGACACTGTTTGGTCCACCTTTTTTAAATTTATAAGTCGATCAAACTTAAGTTTTGATCACATATTTTATTAAAAATATAATTTTCATTCATTTTTATCCAGTGACAGCGAAGTAAAGGCCAATGGGTTCCTAGGCCCTGAGAAAAAAACTTATTTTTATATTTGTCATATCATTATGAGTTTTGCTATGACAACATAGGAGGTGGCACCCGCAAAACTCTATTATTATATATTGATGTTTGAAATTTTTTCATAGTTAAATTAGCCTCTTGTTGACTTCGAGCCTTTATATTTACGAGATTTATACCTTATAATCTCAAAAATAAAAAATAAAAAGTAAAAAAGCAACCAAACAAGGCTAAATAATAATATGATAAGGGTACTAAAGTTTTGAGTGATGCTGTTTGTTTGCTGAGAATCTTTTTTTCATTGGGTCTGTTTGATTGCAAGATAGAATTTGGATGAAAAAAACGAATTGTAGAAAATTGAATTGTCTAAAATTTGTTTTTATTGAAAATTGTCAATTAATTATGTTTGATTGACATAATTTTTTACTGAAAAAATGTTAAAATTTTCTATCTTATGGTGTTCACTTGAATTTGTTTTTTATGAAAATTGTCAATTAAATGAATATAATTTCTTACAATTGGGGATTGAATTTCTTTTGATTGCCAAAATAAAATTGAAAATTTTGTTGTGTTCGTTTGACTTGTTTTCCATGAAAATTGTCAATTAAATGAATATATTTTTTTACAATTAGGAATAGAATTTGCTTGGATTAAAAAAAAAAAAAAAAAAAAGATGAAAAACGAAAAATCACCAAAATGATGGGATTGATTTTCCTTAAAAATAAGAAAAATTGATCATATCAAACAAAAGTGGAAAATCAATTCCCTAGAAAATTTGTGCAATCAAATAAGTTAAAAGGTGAAAAACTATGATTTTTTTTTTTTTTTTTTTGGGCGAGGAAAATTAAGGCCCGTTTGATGGGGATTATGATTTAAAAATGATTTTTGAACAGTAATTTTTAAATAATATATGATAAAAAATAGAAAAAATTTACATATTTAAAATATTTTATTATTTAACGTGTGATTAAAATAAACATGAAAAATAAATTAATTCTGAAAAATAGCTTATTGAATCACAGTTTTCATTCACTTCTTTTCTACCACCATAATTTTGGGGTTTTTTTTGGGTATTGTTCTTTTTTGGGCATTCTACAATTTATAAGTAAACTTAACTCTAAGGTGTTCTAAATCCATTTTCCTTTGAATAAATGTGATTTTTTTTTGTTCTTGTTGACAAGTGGGATTTGAAGAAAGGGAAGCAATTTTTTTTTTTTTTTTGGTTGGTGATGTATCGTAATGTTAAAAACAGCATTCAAGGGCAAGAAAAAACAGCAGCAATTCAAAATGGTACTACCAGTAATGGTGGTAATAACTGTTGCACAAAAGCTGCAGCTGAGTTAAAACTCTACCAAGCTTTCATATTTTCAGTGCCAATTTTCTTTACATTCATTCTTCTTCTCCTGTTTTACTTGTTCTATCTTCGCCGGCGGAGGGTTGACTGGTCTTCTTTAAGAATGAGGACAAGCAATTCATTGCCATCCTTTCAAAGTACTTCTGAAATCTCCAGGGTGAGCTACATAAAGGTCCTTTGCTTATTGATATTTATATTTTCATTGAGGATGAGAATCCAATATGCATCTTGTTTTCCAATTTTTTTTTTTTAATTACCATAATCGAAACATTTTTAGATATATGTGGCGGATCAATATAGCATTTGTTTGTATGTGTGATTGGTTTTGATTTTCTTATTGTTGTGTTGGCAGTGTGAAATGGGGTTGAAGAAGGAGGTGAGAGAGATGCTACCCATAATTATATTCAATGAGAGCTTTTCTGTCAAAGAAACACAGTGAGTTATCTTCCTTGCAGTTTTATTGTTAGATTTGATTTCCTTTAATGCATTTTTATCTTTTTGGTCCTAAATCTCTCTGTCTTCAAATTGCCTGTAGCTCGTCAAAAAAATAAAAACCTGTAGCTTCAAATGGATATCTGAGTTTCTAAGACCTGATGTTTTGATCGGTGATGTCATATCCAGTGACTGAAAAGCTTTGTTTTTGTCAAATGATTTTTTCTCCCATGATTCTATTTGAATTTCCAAAAACCTCGTCTGGATACTACTAATTTTGCACATAATCAGCTTATCTTTTGCAAATGTGCTATTAGTTTGAAACACACACAAATACTGGTTTGTAGCTTTACTATGACACAATGAGAACTTTCAGGGCTAATTGAACTTTTGATCCTCCTGGATTTTGAAACTCGCAAAGAGCTGAATCCCATCACATTGTGCAACATTCATTTGGCTGATAATGGCCTTTGGCAAGGAAATTATGAAGTATCTTGTGGATGACAGTTGTGATTTTTTCAAATCTTAGAATCCATAGTTGCAGAAGAGGTGATTGAGTGAACTCTATGTGATACTTAGCAGGAGCAGCAGGTCTTTAATTGATCTAGGTTGTGGTTTAGAATGATTCCAGGTTGTTTGAAGTTTCGGTGCTTAATCAAGAAAGGGACTAGTTTCGGGGAAAAAAAAAAGATCAATAGACATTACTCCTGCAAAACTTGCCTATAGTGACATGACAACAGCTACAAGAGCTAGATCAGACTTAACCACTTAACCCAATAAATATTAGGGTTGGCTACATAAATCCTTTTTTTCCACTTCAATTGATACCGGCATTATGTCTATTAAAATGTCCAATGAATTTGGAATCTGGGGATAAACCTAATCCATCCTGTCCAGATCTACATTTATGCAATAAAAAGGTTATTTTCTTTTCCCATTCTTTTGAGAGAATGAAGCGAGCTTAGGACAGTGCAGTGTTGCATGAAAGATATAAGCGGAAAAGTTTGGATAAGATACTATAAGTGCATCGTTCTCAAAAGTGAGTAAAAGCAATTTGGAAATAAATTAATGCTTATGTTTCTTGAGTAACAGCCGCTGCTTAGTGGGGGATCTTTTAATAATTTCTGTAAAGGAAAGTTTATCGTTTTTTTCCTTTCTTTGGAGAATGGAGCTTAAAACAGCAATACAGCCCAGCCTAAAGGATGTAAGGTAGGAAGTTCTAACGAGATATCTACTTTGGAAGATTATGTAGAGTATTGCTACCGTTTTGTCCAAAAGCTAACCAGAATCAAGCCCGAGAATTCACTCCAAACCACATCCGTCGGGCCCACTCTCGTTTTTGAGCATGCTCCTGCATTATCCACCCTTTCTATGAGAACGCTCTAGCACAATTTGAACACGCTACCTCCAGTTCTGATACCAACTGCTGGAGGGTATTGCCCCCACTTTGTCTAAAAGATATAGCTCATGACACCACTACAATCAACGAATCTAAAATGTATTTGACTTTGTCTAAATTTTGCGTTGATAATTTAGTATTCTTCGGAATCAACCAATCTATGGACGGTGTTCGTATGCAAATCAATGAGTCTTGATTGTTAATTCTCAGTATTCTACGTGAATCAAAATGTTATTATTATTGTGTTCTTTGATTGTTTCTCGGTATTAAATTTGAATCAACAATTTTTTATCTTCATTCGTTAATATTCACGCTTGTGTCTATGTTAGAAGATGAAGTACTTGACATTCTCTAAAGTGAGTAAAAATAGCAATTTGGATGATCAACTAATGTATATAAGCTATTAAGCAAGAGACCAATGCTTAGCTATAATGAACTTTTGAGATAGGAGATACGGTAGAAGATGTCATGGGAGGATAGATTTTGTCTTACTGTAAGAAAACTTTACTGGATTAAGCCATCGTAAAATCACATAATATGGTCATAAAGCACTCCAATTTTTTCTTACACGAAAGTTAATTGAATTATTGATTTATTTTGTGTGTGTGTGTTGGGGGGGTGGGTGGGTTATCAAAGGATTCAACCCTGCCCCCGCTAATTGAATTTAAAAACATGTCAACCACTACTCTTCAATTAAGTTTCCATTTCTTGACGTACTTTGAGTCTACGACAAATGAAGGGGGTGATTTTTGACCTCTGTTTTCATGAGAAACAAATTGTGCTGTATTTTGTGGTTAAGAATTGCGTTCAATACAATGGGAATTTTGCATTTATTTCTCTTTTAGGTGAGATTGTAAAAGTTTGATTCTTAGTTGCATAGCTGCAGCAATTGTGTGAACTGGTTTATCATGATGCTATAAGAACTTGGAATTTAAATCTATTTAGTCAGCAGGGAAGTTACTCATTACTATCATATCCCTTCTATTACAATCACAATGTCATGAAATGCTAGTACATTTGATTTGCTTCTGGCAATTCCATGCATGAGAAAGGAAATAGCGTAAATATGGACTATCTTGAACCGCTATACAGTATACAGTTTAACTTGTGGGATATTCTTTTCATCGAAACTGTTATGGACTTATTTTTTCATTTTTTTGGTTTGACGTGTTTGGTTTAGACCAGCTGTAACCTTCTCTTTTATCCAGACTCATTTATTTTCACAAATATGTCGTTACGTTCATGAATTTTGCTATGTCAATGACACTCATTCAGTGTCGCTTTTGTTTTTTTATTTTACTAGGACTGAATTTATAGATCATCTAAACATGTATGAGAAGCCAAAATTTCCTTAATTTAGAAGGATTGATTGACTTTGAGTGTTTTGTCTTAAAACTAGTCAACTATAGGCTCTTAGTTTCTTTCCTAAAATCCTATATAATTAAAAGAATCTCCATTTTTCCTAATGGCAGATGTTCAGTGTGCCTAGCGGATTACAAATCAGAGGACAAACTTCAACAGATACCAGTCTGTGGGCATACATTTCATATGGACTGCATCGACCTCTGGCTAGCCACTCACACTACATGCCCCCTCTGCCGCCAATCCCTCCTCGCTTCTGCTAAAGCTACAGATGGAGAAGAAGAAGAAGATATCCACGTAGAAACCGATAACAGATCTGAAACATCTCTTCCAGTTATTTCCCAGTCTATTGAAGACGACCCGCGAACTAGCCAGCAACTGTTGGAGTCGAGCAACAGAGGAGACTGAGAAAGAATCGTCACAACCTGCTGTTCCACGTGAAGAAGGGGATAGAGTTTCTTGATTTTCAGTGATATGTGGAATCAAGAATGGAACTAGAGAGAGTAAATGTAATGCAATCTGTCTGTATTAGATCTCAAGAACTATATGTAATTTACCCGTGAAGGGACTCTTGCTATTCATCTTTTTGTTCAGCGTACTTTCCAATTGAATATTACGTGAAAAGATGATACATAGACAATTGAGTGGTAGAGTTAAAATGGCATAAATAAATGTACAAGAATTTTACTGTGGTTTGTATATTTGTCAAGAGGAATGCTGTTAATCGCACTGGTGATTGATCACATGTGAAATGAATGATAAGACCATTAAGAATGTCTCGTATTTATACATTAAAAATCGGCATTCTTATTTATTCCCGTATCACTTGTCACATGAACCGGAATAAATAGCATTAGCATTTGGCAATGAAAGTATGAAGAGTACAATTAAGTATTTCACTATGATTATATCTTTTTACATTAATCTTTTACCCGTCACTTTGTCTACATCAAGGTCTTGATTTCGTATCCAATTTTTGATGTAATATACATAGGAATGTTAAATGGAGTGAGTTGACTGACTAATTTTTTTTTAATTGAAATTACTTTTACACTCACTTATGTTGAGTTAGCTCAGACACAAGCCGATGAGCTCGCTCGGCTTGCGAACCAATTTGTGCGAGCTAACGATACTTGGACAAGAAATTTGTTGGTCGGCTCACTTCGCTTGACACCCCTATATACACGCTTATCATAATTTTCAGTTAACTAGTTCGTCTTGTTTCTGATTACGATTTATATCAAAATATTCTATTGGCATACTATAAAATAAGGAGCAAATATTTTGATGAACTTCTTTATTATTAGATTTTATGTTTATTTAGAAATATTATTGACGAATAAGTTTTTGGTTAAATCGTTTACTTGCCAGGGACAAAATTTGCTAATAGAAGGTTAATAATACATAGTATGAATATAATTACCATATTTATAAATTTACATAATCAGTTTCGTAAATTGTCTAATCATTTTTATAAATTAATTATTAAATTAATTTTTAGAACAAAAAACCACTCAATTTCTCTTCGAGTACATTATAATTTTTTATTCGTTACACTACATTTTAATTGCATTTACTAATCTTATCTTTTGCTCATCGTAACACTTGTATTCCTAACTTTTTTAGTCTTATTTGTCAATGAGATTTTTGAACAGAAATTGTTATCGAAGATGAGATGTGCTAATTAATGAAATATTGAGGATAAGAATGAGTCGACAAAAGTTAAGAGCATAAGTGATACAATAAGCAACGATAGATGTCTTTTAAGTATAATTAAATAGCGGTTCAACTAATAAAAAAAATGTGGTGAAAGCTCCCAGGGCACATATCCAAGTGGTAAAAGGAAAAGGTGAAGAAATTCAGTTTTACTTGAGGATGTGGCGTCAAGAGTTCAAATTCTAAAATATGAATTTGGTTATTGGGTAAGTGCAAGTGTACAAGCAGCCTTCCACCATGTACCCTTTGAGATATAACTTGCGATTTACCTCATTCATCAAGGTCCAGGGCAGGGTAGGTGGGAGCATCAGTAATTGGGTGTAATCCAAAAAAAAAAAAAAATAAAATAAAATAATGTGGTGAAAATATAATTACTGTTTCCAAATACGTTTTTTTATTTTTTTTTATTACTTTTCCACATTTATTTTATGTTTATTGTATTGGAGGTCACTGCTTTACCTACAAATATATCGTTGGAGTTCAATTGCTAGCAATTGAGTCACCAAACTTTGATTTAACAACAATTAAGTCACTTTGTTAGTTGACCGTTAGCATATGTAACGTAAGTTGATGACGTGGATGTCAAAGCTAATGGTAAATGATGTTGACTTTCATATGGACTATTCAAAAACTTTTCACGTCCACGAAAAACTAAATTAAAAACCACATCTCCAATTGAAACCTCAAAATAGCGTTCTATTACAAGAAAAATAAAATTTCTTTTAGATATTGTGATCAATCACTCGTTTCCCTCATCCATTTACTAATTTGCAATGGACATTAAATCGATTTTGAAATCAATTAATTGACTTGCTATGCTCTTGTAAAAAGGAACTGGACCATCTTGTATGATCTATGTTTAGAACATAGTGATCCTTGCTAACAGATCAAACCAAGTCTCGATCTTTATGGCAAACTGTAGGAAAGTTGAAAGTTGAAGTTACACGTATAAAGCATGGATTTAAAATTACAATTCACGTAGACAAGACATTTGTATTTTGTAAAAAGGAAAATAAAAGAAGAGAATCTTTTGGGTCAAACATCATATTTATTTACCAAATCCACCAGCTATGACATGATTACGGCTACATTTGTTTCATTGATATTTTTCAAGTCCTCGTTCTCTCTGGTTTGAATGCAGTTCTTATTCCTCAATTCAATCGATCGAACAATTGGATGCTTGGACTTGAAAGCCTTAAAAAATTTCCCCCTTTTCCCATACTAAAAAAATGATTTATATTAAAGTAAAAGATATAGTTATTTGGATTTTTAATTAGTTTGGCGGTGAAGTGATTATATTACCTTTTCTACGGCTTTTTATTTTAGTAGAGGGATGACCTCGATGGTGAAGTGACAATTAACTCCATGTGTCGGTCCAAGTCCTCCACCCCATAGCTTTAACGTCCAAGTCATCAACTTTTGTTATATATATCTAACGTCCCATTGACAAGTGATTTTTAATTGCTGTTAAATCAAAGTTCAGTGACCCAATAGCCGGAATTTAAAGTTCGGTAATCGACTTGCAGGTAGGATGCAAGTTCAGTGACCTCGGTTAAAATTAATCCGTTTTATTTACCCCTAAAATTCGTGCTCGACCTCGATAAATTATACCGACTTACGACGAATCTGCGTGTCGTTTCAGGGGCTAATCGGAGAGAAATTGTGCGAACATGAAATCGCACTCAGCATGGGGTACATCCAAGAACCTCGTCAAGTTCAGAATGTAAGTAAATATATTAATTAGTAGTAATTGGATTTCTTTTCTTCTGTTTATGTTTTGTTTTGTTTTATAATGATTTTCGGAGTTGTAATTCCTATGCAGTCCGACTTCGGACAACCTAGTTCCTATACGTCTGGATATTGAAATCGATGGCCAGAGATTTAGAGACGCGTTCACCTGGAACCCTTCTGGTAGCTACTCATGCTATACTTTTTTGAACCGTATATTCTGCGCTTTTATTGATATATATATATATATATATATATATATATATATATTTTTTTTTTAATGCTTAGTCATGACTCTTGAGCCTGGGTACCAAACGTTATTCTGTCAAAAATTTAAAAGAAACAGATAAAATGATGTGTCAGATGTCAAGAGATGTGTAGCAGTAGTGAAGATTCAGCACTGCGAGAAATAACTATGATAATCAGGAAATAGAGTGGTCAATTGTCTTTTTTTGTTTTTTTTTTTAATGACCGTGGATGTCCGGGCCAACACCTCGGGCCAACACCTCGACTTATCCCACGGCCCTGAAAGCTCAGTAACTTGTAGCTTGAGAGGAGTTGGTGACCATTGGGGCAAACCCAAGGTTTGACCAATTGAGTTACCCCTATGGGTTAGAGCGGTCAATTGTCTTAATTCCTGTTTGGTATTGGACTGAATTTTTTTCCACTGTATGGTATGCTCTTCTGACTTCTAGGTTCAAGGCAGGATCCAAGCATCAAGGGGGTGAAATTTCTAGTATCCCACCAGAACTAGGAACGTGATTCATAAACAGATTGATAGTAAAGTAATCTCAACCTTAATTTAGATCATAGAGTGGAGAGTATTACTCCCTTTGTCCTTTTCACTTTGGTCTCCATCCCCCACCTACACCCTAAGACCAACTAGTGGGGCTTATGTCTTAACCTGAGTTGATTTTATGGTATGTGCGAGATGGGATGTTCAAACCACCAAATGGTTTACCCGTAACTGATATTACATTTTTCTCACTCGAACTATATAAGTACTGGATGATCTGTACTAGTAAATAGTAATTTATTTGTATTCTATCTCTCATTACTTGTGCATTTTGCAAAACCATGAACTAAGTTTATGTTTTTGTTACTGTAGATCCTGATTCTGAAGTTGTGGTATTTGCAAAAAGAACAGTGAAAGACTTGAAGCTTCCGCCTGCTTTTGTCACACAGATTGCTCAATCCATCCAAGTATAATATAACAATCCATTTCTTAAGTTGCTTTTTTGTCCTTATATTGGCGCATCATATTTCTTTTATGCTCCATATTTCAATAAAAATTGGGTATAGAAAGGCCCTGCTTTATTCTCTCAAAAATATCTCTATCGAATTAACTCCAAAAAGTCTCATGCGACAATTTATGATTCTTGATGTTCAAATCACACTTGTTTTGCAGACACAGCTAACAGAATTTCGGTCATATGAAGGGCAGGATATGTACACTGGAGAGAGAGTTGTCCCCATCAAGGTTTTGACAAGACTAACTCGTGATTCTAGTTGCCCCACCCTTTAGGCTAAATATTTTATTGTATTTATTTGTAACAATTCTGCATCTTCTTTTGGCTGATCAATGAACTAAAAGTAGTGGTGGTAATTATTTGTTCTTTTCTTTATGTATTGTGAACCAGCTAGACCTTCGAGTTAACCATACTATCATCAAGGACCATTTTTTGTGGGTGAGTACAGCCACATGCTTTTATTTTTTTCTTGAACAGCCCCATGAGAATTTTGTAGAACTTGTGAAATAAGTAGTGGTTTTGATATGTGTTGCTTTAGTCATTTGACAAGATTATATATAAAATGAATTTCAGGAGTTGAACAACTTTGAGAGCGATCCTGAAGAATTTGCTAGAATTTTTTGCAAAGATATGGGCATTGAAGACCCAGAAGTTGGAGTAAGTACTTACAATGTTTTCGCATTTTCAATATTTGGTATGCCAAAAAAAAGCGATAAAACTGAAAATAATTGTAGTCAGGAAAACCAAGTGATTTTAACCGGACATGTTTTGTTCTTTTGGTTTTTAAAACTTATACCAACTTATATGAGAGATAAATACACCACTCAACCACCATCGACAGCCACAAAGCACTACTTACTGTCGATAATAACCAGTTGAATGCCAACAACCAGTTAGTGAACACCTGTCACTCACTGATGACTGCCATATGATTGCTGGAGACTACCTGATGATAATCGATGACCATCAAGCAATTGATGTTGACCATCAGTTGGTTGCCAGAGATTATTAGCTGGTTTCCAGACTGTTTACTGGTCCAGACAACCTCGGGTGTGTTGCTAAGGACTACCAGGTTGTCGTTGGAGACCACTTACTGATTTCCAATGATTTCAAGACTCAGCGCACACATGCTAGTGGTTAGCGATTACAGAAACAAGGTTTGCCAAACATGGAATAATGTCTTCCAACAACAATGATTATCAAATGAAAAAGTTTATCGAGTGTGAACAAATGAAGCCTTAGTTTGTAAATTGCACTATTTTTGGTGATCAGTATGTTTTCATGAACATAGCAAAGCTGCCTGTCCTGTCTAGAATGTTCGTTTGGTTTTCCTTTTTAATTACTTTTCGGTCTTTTCCATACTGAGTTTGTACATGAATCTGAACTTTTATAGGCTATCTTGTGTAGATTGTCTGGTTCAAATTTAACCAGGCTTAAATTTCCTCATATGCCAGTGTAGTCCTTGGGTGACATGACGCCTTGAAACTATAATTTGAAATACTATAAAAACGTATCCATTTGACCTGCATGGTGCCCGTACCTTGCTTTGCCATGCCAGGGCAGCTTTACTGTGAGATTATTTTTATACCTAAATCACCATCTAAAGGCTTACAGATTCTTACCAGTTTATTCTTCCTAATGTGTGTGAGTAAGCTTCAATGTTAATCAACCCTGCACCGGTTAGTTTTATTTGATTAGCTCCAATTTCTTCTGGATAATTTTTATTTGCTTAGTTCCAAGTTCTTCAGACAATTATTGCCTTCGTGCATAGGATAGATTTTATTTGCTTAGCTCCAAGTTCTTCCAACGACAATTATAACCTCCCTGTATAGGATATTTTTATTTGCTTAGCTCCAAGTTCGTCCAACGACAATTATAGCCTTCCTGCATGGTATAGTTTCTATTTGCTTAGCTCCAAGTTCTTCCGATGACAATTATAGCCTCCCTTCATAGGATATTTTTATTTGCGTAGCTCCAAGTCCACCAACTAGCAATCATTTCTTCTTAACTACTAGATATGAGGTTAATTGTGAAGCATGGACATTCCTCCTAGGGTTGATTATTAATGTCTAACAGCATTAATGTCCAACACTGGTATCGAATGCTGATACGCCTTGGACATTCCGGAACACTTCTCTGATACGCAGCATGTCCTATTTTATGTGTGTTTATTTAAATTTCTGACAAATGAGGAACATAATCTTTATTTGTATTTCTAATGCCTTTTGGAAAAACTAATTAATTTTTTTGTAGAAGTGTCTTACTTCCAGTAACCTATTCTCTTTGACATATTTATTGTCATTGTTAATTTTACCTGCACTTCTGCTATGGTAAGTATCTGCTTCATGAAAACTGATTGCCTATTTTATTTGCAGCCTGCCATTGCTATTGCAATCAGAGAGCAACTTTACGAGGTTACAATTCAATTCTGTATTCATAATAGCCTATCATTTTACCCATTTGCAATCCCAATCATCTCCATTTACAACTATTGTCTTCTAATAATTAGATTGCTGTACAAAGTGTGACTTCTGCAAAGGAAAGCAGAATAAGCAAGAAAGGACGACGAGCGGGTGAATTTTTCTCTGCCAGGTATTTTAATATTGGTTTCAAGTTACTTTGCTATCCTTTTCACCGAGGAAACAAAAAGTGCAAGCATCCTTGGAGCAGATGAAATTATTTTGTGCAACTGTCAAGTTATACTGATAAAATAATGCCTCTCTATGTCCTCCCCTCATCACTGTCAGCAAGACAGGTGGAAATGCTGTGGACTTGGTCAAGCTGTTTGGTAACAAATCGAGTGTCATTCGGTACGTTAGTATTCTATTCTTTATTCTAGATTGGAAACTGGAAAAGTATTTGATGCATGAAAAATGCTAATATTCTGAAGTAAAACGATAAATGTGTCCTCGTCCTTTCAAGGATCCATTATGATTTTGTGAACACAATTCTTATTGTGCTATTCTTTGAACCAAAGTGAGTGCATCAATTGGTTTGTGCTCCCCGAAAAGGCAAAAAACCATTGGACATTGGACAAATCTTGTAGTGCAGATTTTTTCAGTTTTTATTGTAATGAATTATTTTATGCTCCAAGTTCTTCGTTAAACCATTTATTTATTCATTTTTTCCACGTAGTGTAGTTACGCTTTACTTGCTTGCAGGAAGAGAAAGGAGTGGGAAGTGTACGAACCCTTTGTCGATCTCCTATCAAATGAGGAGGTGGAAGCTCTCAAGGCAAGGGAAGAAAAGATTATTCGATGACAAAGTTGTAATCACATAGGGGATTTGACTTTGACACTTACCTATCTTGTATATATTTATTTTAAGGTGGCATCACTTAAGCTTTCTGCTTCAGAAAATATATCTTGGTTTTAACCCGAATATGGTTTGTGAATCTATTAATTCTTGTCTTTCCCAAATGGATTTTGTTAGGAAATGTAGCCCAATCAATCCCTCGAGACAATATTGAAGCAACCACAAGGATTATGGCAATTCAAGAAAAAAGACCAAAGAAGAGAATTGGGGAAGAAATGATTTTCAATAGAATGAAGAACAAATGTTTTGATTATCTGTGCAAGCCACAAGTTAATCAAACAAGAAAGAAAAATAGTCTTTATATCAACCAAGGAAGAACAAACCTCTTAATCTTAGGAAAAACTCTCAAAAAACTCACATCTCTCTATTTTTCGGACAACAAGAGAAGGGGGAAAAATCGGGCATTTATAAGTATCGGGGCGCTGAGGCTTCAGTTGGTTGCGCCGCGGCGTCACCCTGTATTCCCACAATCTCCACCTCGTCTATCATTTGATAGGCCTCAAATTTTGGACGAATAATCACCACTCGGCTGCACCATACAAATCATGGTTGCCTACGTACCCAAAACTCGGGATCAAGCCACCGTAGTTCACCTTCGTCTTCACATTCACTCCACCTCATTCCAACCCCGCCCCGAAGGACCATGCCCTCATGAGCATATCAACACAAGCTAATATGAAGCAAGTCCAAGCAATGTTGGAACTTGCTACCCGTTATCACTTTGGTTAACATGTCTGCTGGGTTCTCATTTGTGTGTACCTTCAGAAGAGAAATATCACCTTCCTCTATGACATCCCGCACAAAATGATACCTGACATCAATATGCTTGGTACGAGCATGATGAACTTGATTCTTAGCCAAGTGAATCGCACTCTGGCTATCACACCACAAGTCCACACAATCCTGCTCAATTCCCAAATCATTTAGAAGACCCCACAGCCACAATGCTTCCTTCACTCCCTCTACCATAGCCATATACTCGGCCTCTGTAGTAGAAAGTGTCACTGTAGCATGTAACATCGATCGCCAACTAACTGGAGCACCGTGTATACAGAACACATAACCAGTAGTAGACCGTCGTCTATCTAGATCACCTGCATAATCTGAGTCCACAAACCCACTAATATGATAAGTATCTCCACCAAAGCACAAACCCGTATCCGCGGTACCTTTCAAGTACCTCAGTATCCACTTCACAGCTTCCCAATGTGTCTTTCCCGGATTCGCCATGAACCTACTGACCACACTGACTGCCTGTGAAATATCTGGACGTGTACACACCATGGCATACATCAAACTGCCAACTGCACTAGCATAAGGTACACGATCCATGCGTACCTTCTCATCTGTTGTAGTGGGAGATTGTTTACCAGAGAGCCTGAAATGTGGAGCCAATGGAGTCACCACTGACTTAGCACCTTGCAACCCGAACCTAGCAATAACCCGCTCAATGTAGCCTTTCTGACCAAGGAACATTCGCCGGTTCGACCTCTCTCTTCTAATCTCCTTACCCAGTATTTTCCTAGCAGCTCCCATATCTTTCATCTCAAACTCTTTACCAAGTTGAGATTTCAACCTATCTATCTCCACCATACTTTTTGAAGCTATAAGCATGTCATCCACATACAAGAGAAGATAGATAAAATTACCTCCACGAAGTTTTCGAATATAAACACAACAGTCATACTCACTTCTGGAGAAACCCTGCTTTAGCATGAAGGAGTCAAATCGCTTGTACCACTGTCAAGGAGATTGCTTCAATCCATATAGTGATTTTCTCAAGCGACATACCTGACGTTCCTTATTCTCAACCTTGTAGCCCTCAGGTTGATGCATATAGATTTCTTCACCCAAGTCCCCGTGCAAGAAGGCCGTTTTGACATCGAGTTGTTCTAGCTCACAATCACTATGAGCAACAATACTCAATAGCACCCGAATGGAAGTGTGCTTGACCACCGGAGAGAAGATCTCATTGTAGTCAACTCCCTCTCTTTGTGCAAACCCCTTAGCTACTAGCCTTGTCTTGTACCTAGTACCACCGAGCTTGGAAGGATCCTGTTTCTTTTTGTACAATCACTTGCAACCAATAGCTTTCTTACCTATGGGCAATGGGACAATCTCCCATGTTTGGTTCTTATGAAGTGATTCCATCTCTTCTTCCATCGCACCCAACCAACTCTCACTATTGCTATTAAGAATAGCTTCCTTGAAAGTGGCAGACTCATCATCCTCCACCGAGAGTGCATACTCCACCAAATTTGTCTTCCCATAGTGCCTCAAAGGCTCATCTGACCCCAACTTCAAAACTTGCTTGTATGTTCGCCGTGGCCTAGATGAAGCCAAGTTATCAACAAGTTGTTGTTGTTGTTGTGCCTGTACATTCTATTGCTGAATCGCCTCATGTTCAAGCTCATCATTTCTCTCATCTTGAGTGACTTCATGATGCTCCTCTTGAACTTGACTAGGACCCGATTTATCTGTAGGTTCTATGTCAATAGCTTGAGACTTTGAAGTCTCAACTTCATCACCACCGGGCACTATAGCTTTCAACGAAGCTATCATGAAGTTCTCATCAAAAATAACATCTCTGCTGATTATGAACTTAGAATTTTCTACACACCATAGGTGATAGCCTTTTACACCCGCTCCATAGCCCAAGAATATTGCCTTCTTGGCTCTTGCATCAAGCTTTCCCTCGTTGATGTGGTAGTAGGCTGTGCTTCCAAATATTTTGAGTTTATCATAATCTGCATGCTCTCCTGTCAATACCCTGAAAGGTACATCTCCATCTAACTTAGAATGTGGGGACCGGTTCACTAGGTAGCAAGCATTAGCAACCGACTCTGCCCAAACCAGCATAGGATCGCATACACATCGATTTCTCTCGAAATGTGCGATTCAGTCTTTCTGCGACCCCATTCTGTTGCGGTGTATTCCTAACTATCCAGTGTCTCGCAATGCCTTCCTTATCACAGAACTCCTTGAAAGCACCATCTGTATACTCTGTACCGTTATCAGATCGCAGTGTCTTCAACTTTTTTCCTGTTCTGTTTTCGACCATTGCCTTCCACTTCTTGAAAGTGTCGAATACCTCATTTTTATGCTTTAAAAAATAAATCCAAGTATATCTAGAATAATCATCGACAAATGTAACAAAATACCTGGAACCGCCTTTGGAAGTGACAAAGGCCGGACCCCAGACATCTGTATGCACATAGTCTAGTATCCCTCTGCTTCTATGTTTGCTTGACTGGAACTCAACCCGGTGTGCTTTCCCATACACATAATGCTCACAAAAGTCCATGCAAGGCTTCTTCAAGTTTTTCAGCAAACCTTCCTTACTGAGCAGATATAGACCCTTTTCTGACATATGCCCAAACCGCCTATGCCATAGCCGAGTGCACTCACATGGGTCTCCACCACTTCCACTAGTTCCAACTGCCACATCTTCTGTAACTGTAGTACCTTGAAGGACATAGAGATTGCCTTCACGAATACCCTTCATCATAATCAAAGAACCCCGAACAACCTTCTTTACTCCATTCCATGTCACAATCTTACAACTACCGGAGTCTAAAGCACCAACAGAAATAAGGTTCTTCTGCAATTCAGGAACATGCCTAACATCCATCAAAGTTCTAACCACTCCATCATGCATCTTGATCCTAACCGAACCAAGCCCCTCCGTTTTACAAGAATGGTTATTACCCATCAATACGGTTCCACCATCAGTGTTTCTATAGGTAGTAAACCACTCCCTATTTGGACACATATGGTAGGAGCAACCAGAGTCAAGAATTCACTTACCGGAGGATTCTTCATCACAAGAGATGGTGTAGCATTTATCGCTTTCTCCTCCATCTGAGGCATAGCTAACCTCCTGTTTGACTTGCACCTTCCCGTTGTAGTTTTTGTTATTCTTATTGTTCTTCTTCCAACCCACTCTTTTGTTGGTACAGTTTGCCTTGAAGTGCCAGAGCTCGCCACATTTGAAACAAGCCTTTTCTGAAAGAGGTCTAGAACTGGATCTAGATTTTTCCCCTTTGCCCCTTGCTCGTTCATTGCTCCTCCCTCCCACAAATAACCCTTGAGCTTGCTCCTTGTTACCAATGGTAGACATGCCACTAGTTGCAATCTTTCGAAGATCATCCGCTAGAAGTGACGTTCTAGTATCCTCCATCACAAGTTTATCACCCACAAGCATCAATGTTTGCACTAGATTCTCATAGGACTTTGGCAAAGAGAGAAGAAGTAGGAGTGCTTGATCCTCATCATCAACTTTAACATCACTGTCCTTCAAGTCCGATATGCACCTATCGAACTTGTTGACATACTCCTGGATTGGTGTACCTTCATCCATCTTGCATGTATACAATTTGGACTTCAAGTAGATCCTATTAGTTAGAGTCTTCGTCATGAAGTTTGTCTCTAACTTGGTCCACACTTTCGCCGTCGTTACCTCACCATCTACCAAGAAAGCAACATCTCTTTCAAGGCATAGGATGATCGACGCCCGTGCTTCAAGATCAAGCTTCTCCCAATCCTCGTCCGACATATCTTTATGCTTCTTCTCCCTTCCCCCCAAAACCTTGTGCAATTTTTGAGAAATGAGCACATTCTTCATTTGCATCCTCCAATATGAAAAATCATTTTTTCCATTGAATTTTTCGATATCATACTTCCCAACCTTCACCGTTCCACTAGTAGACATGATCTATCCACTTGTTTCGATGAAATTCGACAACTAAGTTCACTCAAGAATTTTCACAAACACCTTGTGTGCACAATTGACTCAAGCCTACCTTCCTCGAATCGAAGCTTGACCACCTTGATTTGATATGTAGCTCTGATACCAAATTATTAGAAAATGTAGCCCAATCAATCTCTCGAGACAATATTGAAGCAACCACAAGGATTATGGCAATTCAAGAAAAATGACCAAAGAAGAGAATTGGGGAAGAAATGATTTCCAATAGAATGAAGAACAAATGTTTTGATTACTTGTACAAGCCACAAGTTAATCAAACAAGAATGAAAAATAGTCTTTATATCACCCAAGGAAGAACAAACCTCTTAACCTTAGGAAAAACTCTCAAAAAACTCACATTTCTCTCTATTTTTCGGACAACAAGAGAAGGGGGAAAAATCGGGCATATATAGGTATCGGGGCGCCGAGGCTTCCGCCACCCTGTATTCCCACAGATTTCAATACCCAGTTTCCTTTCAGAAAATGAATAAGTAGTATTTGTAGTTGAATTGTGTGCTTGATCAAGAAACATGGCTAATTTCAGAAATAAAGATCAAGAAACACGAATCGTGCATATTTTAACCCATAGAGACAGAACCACTACAAGAACAAGTCGAGCCATCATCGAAATAAGAGTTGGGATCGATTGTGTAAATTCTTATTATCCTCAATCGATTGTTTAGTATTATTCGTTCAAGTTATTTTGTACAATTATCTTATCATCCTTATTTTTGATAAGTGGATAACGTGCGATTAGTTCTCATCATGTCATCGTCGAGCTTTCACACTTACTAAGTTTGGCTCGTGTTTATAAATTATTTATAAACGTTCGAGTTAATTTATTTATATATTTTGAGAGATTCATAAATATTATTTACGTGTTCATTACTCTTTATTTATTTATAATTTAAACAGTTTATAGATATTTTTCAAACATATTTTAAAATACCTAATGATTAAAGGAGAACCGTTCCTCCTACCTGTCACCTTTCTTCCTTGGTGTTAAATTAAAACAAGTTTTGAAGAAATCAAATATAAGAAAGCAGTTTCATGAGATCAATAATCAATTTTTATTTGTTTATGCATATTCTATACGATCTTTTAACATGTAACTTTGAAAAACGCAAATGAAAATGTTTTAAAATGTTAAGTGACGTCATGGTAGCTAGTTGCTAGTTTACATCTATCTTTTCTCCTTCCCATTACTTTCACAAGATTTGTGGCAATAATTTCCAGAAAAATTGCATCTCTGATCCCAAATTTTAAAAAGACCAAGTTGGTCTCCAACATTTCATTATTATTGCACCATTAGTATCATGCAATCCTCTTGAAAACATGTTTCACTTTGAGTTTTTGGACGTAAAGATAAATTCAAAAGCAAAATCTAATTTTATAAAGTTGAACATACGAGATTTATGTAATGATTTAGAGAGTTGGGTTTGTTTGACTAATTAACGATACTCGAACCTACCTAATACAGATGTATTTGAGATATTTGTTGTTGAGAACTGATTATATGTTTGGTCACCGGTCGAAGACTAACTAACTTCTTTCTTAAATTGGAACTAACTTGAAAGTAAGATAATTGGTTGGGAACCAATTGAACAATTTTCCTCATATTGACGTTAGCAAAAGAAGAAGTCAAGGGTAAAAACTAAGACCTTGAACTTTGTCAACCATCAAACACCAATCACCGTTACAGTATCAAGTCGTCATCATTTGATCCTGTTGTTTCAGTCCAAAGATCCCCGCCCAAATATCTCTATCTCTGAGTTCAGTTGCTGTGGTGGGGAAGTCCTAGGTTGTAGAAAACTGCAATCAGCTAAATCTTGAATTCCAGGTAAACTACAAATCTTGCTTTTCTGCTTTTTCGTTGATCAGACACTACTCTTATTGCTCATCACTTGATATTTCAACTTTCTGACTTTTGGGTTTTTTTGAATTTGATGTGGATTTGCTGAAAGATAACACACGAATGAAGGGCATGGTTCTTGAGTTCCAATATTTAGTTGATAAATTGTTCTGCTATTGATAAAATATTATCCCTTTGCTTGATGCTTGCCTCTTTAATTAAAGAATTTCTCTACTTGTTTTTGCCAAAATTGTTTCCCATAAATTCGGGAATTACTGAAATGGTTGGTAGCGATTTGATTGGTTCTTATTTGGCAGGAGCTGTATTCAATCTGTGGACATTTTGAGATTGGTTTTGGCATTTTTTCATATGGGTTCAATTCAAAATACTGTATATTATTGCTGTGTATTGAAGGGTGGTCGAGTTTTGTACGCCTATAATGGTGCCGACCATGAAATTGAGAACTTGGCTGCATTGTGCTTAGAGATGACTCCTCCCTATCACAGATGGTATCTTCAGACCATGAATAAGAAAACCTTTGGGTTCCTGATGGAGGATGGCTATGTGTATTTCGCTATAGTGAACGAGAGTCTTGGCAACCCGGGATTTCTTCGGTTTCTAGAAAATTTGAAGGATGAATTTAGGAAGGTGGCCAATAGAGGTTCAAACAGGAGTACGTCTAATCTAAATTCCATGCGTTTACAAGAACAATTGGTTCCGGCCATACAAAGTATGGTTGCCTCATTGGAGCAACTCTCAGTTACGGATTCTCAGTGGCCGGCTGAGACTAGTGAGCTCTCTCCTTCGCCAAGTAACAATGCCAATGGTCAGGTAGAGACTCGTGCAACTTCTACAAAAGCCCCTTTATTGGGAAAGCTGAGCAAGCAAGAGAAAAAGCAAATGAAGGAACATGTAATTGCTATGAAACATATTGAATTGGAGGAACATCGGAGATCTACAGATAGAGTAAAGGTTGATTCAGGAGCTTTAGATTCTAACGACCAAGGTTCATCAGTTTCTCCAGTCTCGTTGCATAAGGATATTGGATCAATGAGGAGGAGGTCAAGCTCTCAAAACTTGCAAAAAAAAATGGTGTAGCCATGTGCGGATTGTTCTTGCCATTGATGCTTTAGTGTGTCTTGTGTTATTCCTAGTTTGGTTAGGTATATGCCGTGGTGTGAAGTGCATTCGTTAAGAGTTCCCTTTTGTTTGTCTCCGAATCACCATCTTGAACGGAAGCTTGAGTTTCCAATTCAAGATTACCAAGGCTTTGCTTGGCAAAATTCAAAGTCTACCAGTGTAAACAGCTGGACATATTGTGACGAATCAACTGCTTTATGTGTATCTAAAAGGCATAAGCTTCAAATTTCAGGTTGTGGCATCATAATTCGACCATCTTTTACAGTTATTTATCCTTTTACTATGCATTTAATAATCGAAAACTAGTAGGATTTGATGAGATGTGGTTTTGGCCAAAAATTGAACGCAGATCTATAGCTACATTGTAGCATCAGGGATGAGTGAAAAATGGAGTAATCAACCATTTCAAAGCAATAGGCCTAAGTTGAACGTAGATTATTTTTATGTATTTATTTATGTACTGTAGCTGTGCAAGACAGAAGATTGGTTTACTACGAGCCCTGTCGTGGCATAATTATATATGTTATACTTCGATTTGCTTCGCACAGAAAACAGCATTCAAGCATGCATTGTGTAGCCAAAACACATAAGGTACTTGAAAGACAACCACCATGGGAATCCCCCATTCAAGAATACATCAAGCATTTTGGACAGAAGTTTGTGAGCATTTTCAGAATCAAGGATAATTAATAGCCTAAAAGACTATTGCCCTTTTTTGCTGCCAGAACAGCAAGGTCATTAATTAGTTAAAGAAACAGCATGGTTGTCTTCCTCGCAATAACTGACACATAGTGAACTTTATCTATCCCACTCAGTCGCCATAAATTCTGAAGCAAGCCTTGGTGGATTCTCATCCTTGCTTTTGGGAGGCTGATTGGTATACCGGTCCCAACCCATGATGTGAGGCAATGCAAACTGCAGCAATAACATAGAAAAAAATTGATGCATAAACAGAAAATGAGACAGCCAGAAGGAAAATAAAATTTGATTGAAACGAAACCTTGCACATGGGTTACATCAATCAAGCAAAATCAAAGGTAAAATTACATATGGCATTGACATGCTTATTGTCTTGTTCACCCACTCAAAGCATCTAGCAGCCAGTCATAATTTGAATCTTGGAAAAAGAAAATATTCGGTATTTTCAAATTCTCATTGAGTCATTGTCAATCACCACATGTATGGCACTTTTTGGGCAGGTTATTTTCCTTTAGATAGAGAAATTAATAGTTTCCACAGTCCTATCTAATTGAGTTCTTGGATTGCCAGAAATTTGTCGGTAGGTCTCTCTAGTCCACTAGGAAACAATGCATGGCACTTTCTGGGCTGGTTATTGTGTACTCAACCTTTTCTTTTGGTATATTTTGTTCTCTTCTATCACTGAGAGACTCAAAACATTTCATGGAAGACAAACTAAACAATTCTATACTCAAACCTAATCCATTATCTAGTAAATTTATGATTTTGCTCAAGCACAAATGTATTCTCTTTCTCAGACTACAAATTATTGTAATTATCAAGAAACGCAAAGAAATGGTGTTAGCATTTCATCCTCAACCTTATGATATTCACAAACACTCAAACAGTACTAGTTTCAAGAAGTACTCACTACCAGAATAAATACGGAAAGACAGAAACATGAAAGATACAGTGCCATACGTTGAAAGCTGTTCGCATGACTGCAAATTCAGCAGTAGTGACAGGGACAACAAACCGATCATTAGTTTGAGGATATTGTTGACAACATCTGCATATAGAATACGTGTAAGATAGCAAGAACTCATCAGGTGCTGCATAAGATACTTACCAAATTCCTCGATGACTAGAGTCTCAAAATTCAAAATTCTGGGTAGTATTTGTATTTGTAGCTGCATAATAACATCCTGCTATTTCATGCACATGGATAATAATATCCACTTTATACTCGATATTCATTGTTGATGGACATGATTATTCAATTAAACATCTTGATCAAGAAAGCGGAATATTAGCATATGAAAAAAATAAAAGATTTACTCAGAGAAATGAAGTATCCTCCAGCATTGTCAAGTGCCTTAATTGATAAGCTCTTTCTAACTTGACCTGCATTGCTGTAAAATAGAACTCAGTTAAAGCCACAAACTGAAATCAATCATAGTACGAAAATCAAAATAAACAAAAGAAAGATCAAAAGATTGTAAACAGCAGATAAAGGAAAAAGTTTTAGGAGTAGAAAATCAACCTTGACAGCATTGATGGGTCGTGGAAGAATTCACAGGAATCTTTTGGACCCAAACTAATTAGGGATCCAACCTCCGTGGCAGACAAAGCAAAAGTCTATAATATATTAGTACAACAGTCAGTCAAGCCACAGAATGTGTGAAAAAGCATGCATGCCTACGTGTGTGTGAGGTATTCTTGAGCATTTCAATGAAAGAGGATTTTAATCTTTTGAAAGTACATTTTCAAGACAACTGCTGAGAGTTGACAACGAGCAACTTATGCAAAAGTTACAAATGTCCTCAAGATTGCCACATCCTTCCAGGAAAATCCAAGTAAGAGTGAATTGTTTTCACTCTTCAAAGAGTCATTCAGGAACAATAATTATAAACTTTTGTGCTACGACTTGATATTTAGCCAAGAAGAAGAGTTGATTACCTGTCTCTTATCCCAATCATACTTGCGCTCACCAATAGCAGGCCAGAAAGTCAAGAATATGACACCGCTGCGATCAACTCTGATACCTCCAGACTAGAGAAAATGAAGAAAGCATATATTCAGCATTCAAATCTGTATAACTAAAGATGTTCTTGGGGAGAAAAGATTTCAGAAAAGGTATTGAACATTGTACTTCCAATTTACTAAATGTCGGAAGAATAGGGGAGGCAGAAAGTGCAGCTTTCCCCTTGTAAATTGAATAGGGTGCAAATATTTTAGCTGCAGATCTCCCTGAATGCACCAAAAGCAAAGCAAGATGATTAGTGATGACTTCACCTCACTGAGGAAGAAGAGAAAACAAAGAATCCTATGCCAAAATAATCTGATACCGTCAGGCGAAAATTTTTGTCTAGCAGTAGACAGGCTGGCCTTGGTACTCATACCACGCAACCATTGATAATCATTCACAGATTCCACAAATAACCTCTTCTGGGACAATTGATTCCTATTTTCAGTCAACAAAAACTGACATCAGTACAATTAATTCCATGAAGCAGAGAAGATTAAACAAGCACGAACTTTACTGAACTATAGAATCATTCAACTATTCCAGTTTGATTCTTGACAAACTGAAAATGTTATAAAACAGCATAATACCTACTGATAAGATAGGTACTTGTGTAAATGACGGAGGGTAGCTAGGACTAGGGGCTTGATGGGGCACGACAATTTTATTTAACCTCTTAAGATCAATTCAGATAGCTGCACGTAGAATTCACATGAAACTTCACGAGGAATTATCGCTTTAACACCTCTGATTTGACACTGTATTTGTGTCTTTTCAAAATCTGACAGTCTACACAAGATAGCCTATAATGGATCATAATAAGCAAGATTCTAAGATTCCAAGCTAAGGTTCTCCAATTTTCTTGATTGGTAGTGTTTAATAGTGACCCAAATTCCAAACGCTTCATTCATGTTGAAGATGTACTTTTCAAGTTTGCATACATGATCTTCCCGTTATAAACAATTTTTACAACGTTAAAAATGCAGAATATGTTTTAAATAAGAATAGTATATGAATAAACTATTTCTCCATAGTTTACCTCTCTCTTTTACCGCCTATGCACGTACCATAAATTTAACTTTAAGATTCAAATAGTTTCCCCTTTTTAACAATTTTGGCTTATCCTTTTACATTTAGGCTTTAGCAAATCAATTCCTTTTCTTTCAAAGTACAATAATTGTGGCTTGCAACCACATTTCTCCAAAATTTTCCTATTAAATTGATATCATGAATTCCAACTCAGTTATTAGTGGATTCTAAAGTTGATTCTAGTATATCTATCAAAACCCTAGATCAGCCAAGACTCCTCAGGTCCATCTCAAAAGAACATTGTATGAGAGGTCACCAGAAGGGTCTGTGACAACAGGCTAAACGAAAGACTGACCCAAGAAAGTCATGCACCCGAAAGCCTGACCAAGTGGAGCTCAGTAACCAAAAGGAACCCTCACCCCGCACTAACCAAGAACAGCTGGTCAGAACTAAACAACAACAGCTCAACTTCCCAACCTCACTTTGCATTACAACCTACCCAGCAATAACCAAAATCTTCAATTCCCATCCCTATTCTTACAACCACTCCAACATAAATTACCTGCACATTTTTGCATCTTCAATAGGAAATAAATTTTAACCTCAAAGAAAACCTTGGTTCTGTTACCGTATACCCATAAAAAAAAACTGGGAAGCTAGACCAACAACGGAAGGTTTTTCAACAACCCAGCTAAAAAATTTGGCAAAAACATAACTGTAGAAATACCCTAATCTTCTTTTCCAACTTTTACTAGATTTTTTTTCTTTTTAAATAAATTCAAATGATATAGTCATTCTTTTTGTTTTCAAGAAAACAATGAAACCCCAGCCAAATAAATAAATAAATAACAGAAGACAAGAAAAGAGCTTAATAAGTATACCTAGAGTGAGAAAGCAGCTTCGATAGCTTCAACATGGAGCAAGAACAAGAGAATTCCTTAAGGTCGTCGACTCAGTACTCGCACACACTACACTAATCTCTGGAAATTTCCGAAAACAGGAAGAAGTGAAGTCGCCTTATTACAAGGCATTTGTCTTTTGGGTCCGCGCTCGGTTCCATTTTTGTTTCTTTTAATTTCTATTTCTTTTTAACATTTTTTAATTTCTTTTCCACAAAAAAAAAAAAAAAAAAAAAAAACTTTTTAAAATTTTGGAAAAAAATAGTTTTTATTTTGGAATTTGAAACAAGCAAATACATTTTGAATATTATTTTGTTCAACAGAATACAAAATCTAATATGTGGCCATTGATAACCCTCTTTCTATTTTTCCTTATTTAGACTTGAGAATGTATTTTATTCTGTTCAAGATTTTATTATTTAGTTTTTTCAATACTCAACCAAGTTCAAGTAATAGAAAATGACACATTATCCCTTGCACGAAAAATAAAAAATAAAATTTAAAATTTATTGGAGTAGTAGAAAATAAAATGATACCTTCTATTCCTCAAAAGTTGATTTTTGTTCTCTCTCCACATATTACCAAACACTTTAATAATCTTAAGGCTATAATGATCCTTGGTGCATTCAATATTTGAAGGAACTGGTAGTTGCAAATCCCAGATTAGATTAACTAGAATCAGATTATATTCAAAGGAACTCAGATGGGCAGAATGGTTGCGTGAATCAAGTGAAAGTAGAGGTGAAATAATTTATATCTTCTTTCTGGAATCAATAGCAATTGTTTTAACAAGTGAGCCATGTGTGCAAAAGGCAGAAGCAATGCCATTTCGTCGCTCGTTTTGGCCTGGGGCTTCATCTTTACCCTGAAGATATGCAATAGCGTGGCAATAAGATGGACAACACTTGTGAGATTCGTGTTAGAAGAAGAATTTGTTGGAGATAATAGTAGGGAAATTGTTATTTGTTGAAAGGCAGAAAAATGGTTAAGTTTAATTCCCATGAGTGTGATTAAACTCTATGGAGACTAGAAATGAAAGGAAGAAAAAAAATGAAAATGTAGTAAGAAAATAGACCCGAGGCAAGTGATTGACACTTTTTCTTTAAGACAAATTTGTCCTGCAATGGTGCTAACGGATTATTGTACTTGTCTTCCAAGATACAACGGATTCAACTTGTGGTAGATACACTTTAAACTACAAGTAACAATGAATTCAAACGAAATACTTCTCTTTACAAGAAAAATGATTTTGGAATGATTTTTGGATATGTGATGCATAATGGACATCTAAAAGTTCTTATTTATAAAAGATGAGAGGTTGTGAGCAATGTTTTAAAAAGCGCGCCTAGGCGCGAAGCGTGATGAAAACGCTTCATCTCGTTGACCGCTTAATTCCCGCTTCGGCTTTCTAAGTTATTTATTATTTTTTCCTAATAAAAACTTTCATCTTCATTAAATACACATTTTTTTTTAGTTGAAGAAGAAGATACGATAAAGAGTTAGATAAGATTTAAATTACAAACTATCTATGTTATGTAATTATGATTTTGAAACTTATTTTTTTTGTAGGAATTATTAAGTACATACGATATTTTATAATTTTAAATGTTTGATATATATTATATGAATTATTGAATGTTTTTTACAATGATTAAAAATAAAAAATCGTTTTTTTATGCCTAATCTTCGCCTAACTTCATAAAGCTTGAAATTTGATTTCCACATCTAGCCACGCTTTACGCTTTTTAGAACACTAATTGTGAGTGAAATAATACGCTCCAAACTCCGCAACATTACTAAGGAAACCAACCCTTGCTTTTGCTAGCATGTCATTGGCCTCTTGCTCGAGCACCAATGTCATATTTTTGACAGAAATTTATCATCAGCCTGTCGCTCAAGCGACAGTAGGAGTCAGGCAAATTTTCCTGCAAGTTTTTCCTCTATTTTTTTTTTCAACTGCGGATTGTAATTTCTCATTAACCCAAAATTGATTTTGAGATTCCAAATAGACCACAACGATCTACTCGACGAGTAGAATAAAATAATTTATTTACATTTATAATTTGATTATCAGATCAATTTTTTTATTTGTACGTGAATTGTGTTTCTCATAAAATATTTAACGGGTTTATAAATAGAATTCATTAACGAGAAGCAAATTCAAATATTAAGAACTTAGAATATTACAAATTATTTAATAATATTAGTGCTTATTTATGCATAGGTTAACCAATTTTTTTAAAAGATAATTCCTACGTATAAAAATTATATTTCAAAACTACCAAACTTGTCAAATCATTTCAAAAATCAGGTGTTAACTCCAATTAATAATTTATATAATAGATAATTAATTGAAATTGATTGTCCTCACCCAAGTAATGGTATCCCCACTCTACATGCCCACTCACTAAATTGATAATATATAAGTTAATAATATCCTAACCCACCCCAATTTGTAAAAAAAAAAAAAAAAAAAAAAAAAAAAAAAAAAAAAAAAAAAAATTCCAAAAATCAAATTTTTATTTTTATTTTTATAGAGGTCACCCTATCCTGGAAACCACCTTCACACTTGATTTTTTTTTTTTTTTTTTTTTTTTCAAGATTTCACCCCACCCGAAACCACACACCATACCCGCCCCCTTCTAAAAATTTTTTAAAAAATGAAAAATCTTTATGACTAATTGTGTTGTAACCGGAACCACCTCCACACATCCTCACCCCTACGGAATAATCTTAGATTTGTGACTAATTGTGTTGTTTGTAACCAGATTTGTATTGTATGTGATTAACTATGACCAAAATTGTTTTCAACGTGACTATTTGTAACCGATAAATATATTAAGGTTATAATGTTATAAAATTTATAGTCATAGTCACAAATCACAAATTTTTTAGGTCACACATTATTTATCGGTCATAAACATGTATTAAGTATGTACCAAACCAATTTTCAGACATTAAATTTAAAAATGCAAAACATAGGTCATTATTAATTAATTAAAAATATTTTATTAGTTAAATATATTAAGGTCACAATTTTATAACTTATGGTCACAAATGCGTACTTATAGGGTCACAACTTCAAATTATCAAATTAATTAGTCATATATTATTTTAGCGATAACAAATCAAAAACATTATAGATTACAACTTCATATTATCAAATTAATTGATCACGGATTACTTCCATGGTCACAAATTGAAAACATTATAGGTCACACTTTATTTGTCGATAACAAATTTTCAAATTAGTTGGTCATAAATTATTTTTCAGTGACGTATTATCAAATTTTTAGGTTACAATTAAATACTTGGTCACATATACAAAATATTGGGCCACATACCACTGTCATCAACACTACCGCCACTTCCACTAAGACCACCCTCACCCCACTACCGTCACCACCACCACAATAGCACCACAACACCACGAGGCACCACCACAATACAAACAATACCAACACCGCCGCCACATAAACCACCACTACCATCGTACCACCACCATCAATCTCAGTCATCATTAGCGCAAGCACCATCACCATCATTTGAAATCCACCACCAACCAATAATCACAAAAAACACCCTAAAAACACCGCCATAGCAACGGATCAATCACCACCATAAAACAGATCTAAAATCAGGCTAAGCACCAAATTGGATCCAATCTAGAATTACCCTAAAAAGCATCTTCAAACTATCACATACTCTACATCCAGTATACAGAATAATCAAAACTCAGATTCAAAGTAGAATGAACTGAAAGAAGAATAAAGTACATCGTCACAGGTGCACAACGACGAGCGTCGTCACCTCTACGTAGCCACGACGACTCGATGGGATTGGGTGATTATGTAAATTAATTTATTTTTATAATATTTAAAAATTAAATTATCACCTAATTTTTGTATTAAAAACTTTTAAACATGAATTTTGAATTGTATAGTTTATATGTAGAGTTTGAGCTATTTTTTCCTCTCTTTTAATTAGGATTTAAGTATTGAACTGATCCTTTTGCATCATACTCTTCTACATATGGGCTAAGCCCAATGGGTTTGTCTCTAGGCTACTCACTTTAATATGTAACAAAAATATTTGGCCATTACAAAAAACACACGTATCCATCTAGATTGCAGAGGTCCTCCTCTAGTTTTCGGCTGTGGGGGCATTAGCATACTAAATTGGAAGCTCCTTAGGTTATGACATCAAATGAAAAAAATTTAGTCCTCATTTGAAAATTATTCTTTGAATTTATTTTTTGTACACATTTATTTTCAACTATACTTTTTATACAATAAAATATTTTACACGTAAATCCAATATTTATTATTATTTTTTAAAATTTTTTAACCATACATTCTAATAAAAAAAAAATAGAGTAATGTTCCTTGGACATGGGCTTTTGACAGGGAGAGTGTGATAGGGTGGTGTGGCAAATTTTGATTGGGTGTTATTGATTTATTGTTATTGTTATTTTTTTTAAAACTGTTCAATTATGTATTGACATTTATCGTCTCTGTCATTAAATTTGTCATGGCGACAAGATTGAACAAACCATTCAATTTTTTTTTTTTTTTTTTTTTTTTTTGAAAACAATGGTTGTACTTAGTCGTGCTTTAAAGTTGACTAGTGGAGAGTGTGAGTCAAACCGTTGGGGACATATGCATGTGTACAAGGCTGTGAATTACAACCCCACTCCACGTGCGCCACTGCACACATTAGAGAAGAATCTGAGTTTATGGTCAAAAACTGTTAAAAGCAAGTTGGGGACAGCTCAAACCATCACAACTCACATAATAAGAATTATTTATTTCCATCTCAATTTCATAAATCAGAGTGTCTCTTCCAGTAATTCTATTTAGCCATATTGAAATTGTGACTCCAATTTAGGTGATATTAATGTGATATTAAATAATAAATGAAATTAAATAATTAATATTATTATAGGATGAAGGGGGTTACGTGTAATGTACGGTGTACATCTCCCTTACAATAAGGGATGAGATTGCGATTATTAAATAATAGATGAAATTAAATAATTAATGTCATTATATGATGGAGGGGGCTACGTGTACGTGCACAACCCCTCTGCAATAGGGGTGGGGCCCACATTTACTTTAATCGCGAACCCACCCTAATGGAGAGGGGCTGTGCACCGTGCGATACAAGCAGCAAAACCCTTATATGATAGGTAGAATTAAATAAATTATTTAATTTCACATTTTATTTAATCTATCATCTAGCGTTATTTAAATTGGAGTTGGGGTTCATTACTTTTTCTTTAAAGCTCAGGAATCAATCATGACCGTCAATTGTTTGAAAAAAGTTAACCAGTATATAAATTACCTATTAAAAATATAAAACAAGTTGATAAAAAGAATTATATATTATATCAAGCGTTACATATCAAACATTTCGAATAAAAAGAATTCCGTTAATTGAACATATTAATTTTTGAGAAAATACAAACATAGTTTCACGTAAGTTACACATATATCTAACGAGTTTATGATAGAATTGAGTTGCTTCGACTCGTAAGTTAAATAATTTTGGGATGAAAGTCTAACTCTCTCTTTGATTGATTCAAGTAATTAATTATTATATCCACAATTGATGTATAAATTGAAATAAAGGTCTAATAAGACAAGAATGATAGAGAGTTGGTAAATAGATAGGATGGGAGGAGTCACGTCAATTTCAACTAACCTTTGTCCATTGATTAGTGTGTATACCATAACGAGAATGTACCATAATATTTTTCCATTCACAACAAATTTGTTATATTGTATGTAACTATCGGACTCGAATCGATCAATGATCCAATCAAAGTATTAGTTTGGTACGTCTTTGATCAAACAAAACTTGTGGGAGGCTTATTTGGTTTGCAACCTTTGACACTTGTTAAACTTCAATATCGTTAAATCTATGGAAGTAAAAAATGACAGAAATTGTTTGTTATTTTTATGATATGTTTGTTGTCAATTTTGCCCTTATATACCAATCCAAATTTATGAAAAAGATTGAAAGATAAATAAGTAAATTTACAAATCAGGTATGAGGGCAAACATGATATACTGTTGGAAAATTTCAAATCTACCAGTAACGGCTGGAATTTTTAGAAATTGTGTCAGAAAATTCAGTAGTTTTTTACCTCTCATTAATGCGTTCACTGTTGGAAAAAGAAAATGGATGAGAAAAAAAAGGAAAAAAGAGGGGCTCAAACAGGGACTTAGTAAATTTTGATGAAAACTGATGAAATATATGATTAAAAAATTATGAATCCCATAAAATGTGATTAAAATTAAATGTTGATTTTGACATAAAATTTTAAATTGATTATAATCAAGACCTAACATGGGTTAAATCTTGCACTTATCGAATTTGATTTGTAACTTACCATTTTCTTGTAGTCTTTAATTGATTCGAGGGGTTGTTGATTGATTCATTTGCTAGATGCTCGTCTATCGTAATTCATACTAGACAAGTATATTTCATTTTTCGTCGTATCCGAGGTTACTAACTATAATTGTACGTGAGACGTACATATGAATAATTTCCCGTTCCGTTTGAGCCACTAACTGTAATAAGAAATGAAATATTCTTTTGTAATTTTTTTCAGAGTAATTGGTCCCACATTCATTATGGGTGTACCAAAACACAATAATGACATGTACCACAACTAAACTATTAAGCCCCACACTCAAAACTAGCGCGTCTGTTTCACTGCTCTATTAATTTCCCGATTCCCTACAATTAATTTCCTCCCCTTTTTTGTTCATATGTAAACATAATTAATTCAGGCTTGTTTGCATGATTTTAAAAATAAATAAATTAAAAACTACTTTTAAAATTAAAAAAATTAATTTTAAATATATTTGGATAATTTTTTGAACGTGATTTATTTGACTAGAAGAACTTTGAAATAAAGTTGATTTTTTCAATAAAGTCTTGTACGGAAAAAAGAAAGAAAGAAGAAGCTAAAGTAAAAGTCTTGCTAAATGGACTATCAATGATGACTTTTTTCTCTAGCATTAACGTGACTTTTCGAAATCCGAACAAATTATATTAATCAAGGGTTTTGCTATTTGTATACCGAGTTTGGCACCCCGATGGACTACCACCCTCACATAGCAAAGCCCCAGTGTACACATAGCAAAACCCATTAATAAATTAATCAATGAAATCCCAAGGTTTCTATAAAATAATAATTATTTAATTTTTAATATATAGTGTGCATAAGACGATTTTATTTGATAACTAGCTCTTTAATTGTTACTATTCAGAGCATTATTCTGAAATCATTTATAAGTATTGTAAAAGTAATATTTGATTCTAATTTGTAGGGAGAATTTGATAAGTCTCAAACGAATTAAATAAAATAAAATTTAGAATAAATATTTAAGAGAAGAAAATTGTAATTTCAAAACTCAACCTTTATGATTCATTTTTTTTTTTTTGGTGATGATGAATTACTGCGAATGAACAACATTTTTTTATTACATTTGATAAATAAGAATTAATACTAATACATGAATTTAAACATCCATTGAAATTCTCAGACACCTATTAAAATTTATGGACATATGAATAGAAATAAATTCATTTGTAATAACTCCATATTCATGTGGATCAAGTTTATCAAGTCAATATTCATTGAGTGTAGACTAATGTGAATGTTAAATAATTGTGAATTAATAACACGAAATTCATATCTAACAAAAATTTTGTAATATTTATTACATATTGAAAAATGAAAAATAAGGTATAATTGAAATAATTGAATTGTAGTGAGATTAAAATCGTTCAAAAATAATTCTCACTTGATGTAATATTTATTATAGATAAATGATGTAGCCAAATGATAAACTTGTTTATCAATATAAACATATTTCCACCCAATTATATATGAATATATTAAAAGAACTATAAATGTATTATGGCACAACCCTTGTTTAGCATGGATCTTAATGTCATTAATTGATAAGACATTTTAAATTTAAAAATATTGGTTCTGTTTAAATTGTCTAATTGTCTCCTATGTTAGCATTTAGCACTGCACTACATATTATTACTCTAGTTCATAAGGTACAATAAAGAATATAGACAATATCAGAGATACCGCATGACTTTTATGAAAATATCTACAGTCAGTCTACAAGTACAGATACAAAATACATACAGAAAAGATACAAATATGCGGGATCCACTTTTTTTAATAATATTTTAATCAGGTGAGACCACATCCACGCGACTACCTGTAAAACTTCTGGCAATTAATAATTCTGTACAAATGGAATTTTTCAAATATCAAAGACCCTTATCAAGTTTAGAAAATCACGCTAACTACACATAAATAATTTTGGGCTTCACACACACATTCTAACCATTTTTTTAAAGTTATACACCATCTAAAATGAGGTTACAACATACATATGTATCAGACTCTTTACAAAGTTATAATGAGAACTCCAACGAGTAGCTCTTGATCGCTGCATATTAACCATTTGATATGCTCCACTTCCAGCCTCGTACTATCCAATAGTCAACATGGGCTGAATTTCCTCTCTATGAAAAGTTTGAAACTCAATAACTTGCTTAGGAGAAAAAGTAATAATATGGATAACATTGTCCAAATGAGAATCTTAAGTTTCAGAAACCTAATCCAATGGGCAAAACAATTGTATGCATATTGAAAATCTATAAGAAATAATGATCGAAGTTCATTCCAAGCACCACGTATATTACTAGCACTATCATATCGTTGGTTTATCATTTTGTTCACATGAAGTTCATGTTAATCAAGAACAATAAATATCTCGACTTTTAAGATTTGATGACGTGGTGTTACTAATTCGTTTGATTGTAAAAGAATCATTCCGTCAAACTGTCATGATTGTTCACAAACCTTAAGATAACGGTAATTTGCATCTTGTGTTTCACCAATAAGAATACAAAATAATTTATCCCAAATCCTCACGAACCGTTCATTGTACTGTATTGCTCATATGCGCAAAATTTCTTTTTGAAAATCTAGAACAATTTTTGGACATTTTTTTTTGGAATATTTTCCAATACAACTTTATCAATATATTCATTTAAATTAATCTACTACATATTTTATAGTTGTAGAAAATTCTCTCAATCTAGTGAAGATGGAGATTTATCGTATCTTCTGAAAGAACAACCTTGAAATACTAGCTATCAAATACTTTTAATCGAAGTCATTATATGCAAACTGACACGCCTCGCTCCGTGTAACGCTACTAGACCCGAAACGTAATGTGCCCGATGATAGATATCAACTAAAAGTCGGACCCACTATCAAGACTGCTACAATATGCAACTTTTTATAAATTATTTTTAATAGAATTTTGACATTATTTTTCCTGTAAATAAGACTAACTGACCTATAATAAACTATGCACAAACCCCAACAATAATACCACATGATAAAGATAAGCCAAATTTTCAATTTTATTACGAAAATAACATGAAATGTATATATGGATACAAAATATATAGCGAGCTCCATAGCTATCTACTATGTCCCATCAAAAAAATGAATATGTGTCCCAAAGTACTAACTACATGCTCTATGAAATGAGTCGTACTGACAAACTCCATCGTGTGGTTGCGACTCCAACATCAAAGGCTCAACTCCAAAACATGCCCTTAAACTCAACTGTTACCTGATAAGAAATATCATGGAAAAATATATGAATTAATAACTCAGTTGATTGAAATCTGTAATCTGGTCATACGCACGTAAACTTTCTCTCGGGCTAAGCATTCCCGACACTGGCTTCAAGTCCCCTCAGGAACGGAAGCGAGTCTTAAAAGACCTCTCATAATCAATTTTATAATACTGTCAATGCCTCTCAGTGAACTATATGTACATAGTGAAGACCCCTTCATCCACCGTCAAGACCCCTCAGTGTAGTATAGAGCAATGCCAAGGTCTTTAGTGAATTAGAAGAAGTATATAATTATGGATACTTTTCTAGTCGATCTTAATATCACATGTGTCACATAATCCAATTCACAAATGTACCACATACAAAGATTGAAATTCCACAAGTATCATAATGAAAGAATTCTCCTATAATAATCATGTAATTGAACGAATAATTGCACATAATATAATAGTATAATTAATTTATTAATCATTAAAAATATTTAAGTTTTTTCACTCGAGCTATTTACGTGGCAATTAGCTTGGATGATAAGCCGTTCCGATCCCTTTGTTACTCTCTGACATAAGAATAAATTTATTTGCGTCAGACTCAATTCACAATTATAATAAGAATAACATGATAACTATTTCACTTCTCTCAGTAATCTATTTTCATTTACTTTGTGTTCAATTTAATTCCATTCCATTGCTCTCTACTAATTATAGCACAATTACACGTATACTTATCGAGTCAACTTTATTTCAGAGTCGGCATCTTTCTCTTTCAACAGGTTTCAATTTCATGTGGTTTCTTCTCACCCCAGCACAATTCATCTGACATAGTTTAATTCCACAACATATCAGACTAACTTTCTGCAATTCCAATTATTTTATTTTATGCCCTAGGTAAATCGATAAAATAGAGATTATAACGACTAATTTTCAATGTCACTTTACTTATACAGTCTAGATTATAAGATTAATAATTAAATTGTTAACCTTAACTATGGAAAGCACGTAAGTAAATTTACTCTTGAAATAATGATTTCCTATCTCACCTTATATTACTACCGACTAGGAATTAAACTTGGGCAAAATGGTTCATTTTCCTCTTCTTTTTCTCTTTTTCTTTTTTCCTTCTTCAACTTCAACTTCCTCTTTTTCTTTCCCTCTCTGCCCTCGTTTCTCTGTCTGTGTACATATATGTGTGAAATTGGATTATAATGAAATGAATTTGGTTGATATATATCCATTCCACCATCCTACCTTTTCCACTTTTGTGCTTTTAGTTTCATTTTTTTTTGTACCTAGCATGACATATTTGACTTGGTTTGTAATTCATTTACCTTACACAAACTATGTTTATGAAGTTCCTCTTTCGATGCGGCATGCATCACCTTGTCAATATGTTGAAACAATCTTATTAAATCTTTAGCTCTTGGTCACACATACACGATATATTGAACTAGTATGAATAAAAAATACACATTTACTTTCATCTTTAGCTCTTCTAATTGTTATATCCTTCGGTGACCAATACCAAAATCTAGACGAGTTACCATCCTTTTGGAAAAGAAAACGGTAAAAAACAATATACCCTTTCGTTGAAATAGAATACTCCAACCAAGGAAATTCAGCGAACCATTTTCTGTGAAAGCGAGGAGCTTGATTTTTCCTTCTATCTTTGTATACTTCTTAAGATTTAATTGATAGAGCCAAATTTTTAGATATACGGTTTTGATATTATCTTATAGATTACCAAGCAATACATTAAATTTCGAGCGGAAAATGATTTTCCATGGAAGTTTGAAGATGTGGGGGTGAGAAATTGTGAAAGAGTTGGTGTACGTGATGGAGACTGTGAATGTCTGTCGGGGGTGGGTTTGTGTTTTAAGGTTGGGGGGAAATTAGGGCTCAATTAGGAAAATTAAAGACGAGAGAGATCAGAGAAGACGACTTCGAAGAGAGAGATCAAATAGATTGGGTTTCAATTGGAGTTGGAAGGGATTGTGGATTTTGGGGATGGGGGAGGGGTTCAATTGGGTTTAGGTCTTGGCACTCCGAGCAATTTAAGAGATGGAAATTACCTAGAAACTTACATTTAAAGACTAATTTTTTTATAAAGAAGGAGAATTAGTTTTAAATTCATGAATCAGGTGTTAATTAAGAATTATTAATTTAATTAATACAAATTTATTATAACATAACCATCCACCCACCCCAAATGTCAATCCCACCTCCACCCCCAACACCTTCACCCCAAATTCATTTATCCTGCCCTCTTTCCCTTTCTTCCTCCCTCTTCACTCTCCACTCTTCTCTCTCTTGATGACGCACTACCGCTGGAGGCACCACGAGACAAACGACGAGTGTCAGAATCACAATGTCACACCGTCTAAGGCACCGAGCTACGAGCATCGGAATCACGACGTCGCTGCAGCGATGTCGATCTAAGACAGCAATGCTACCCACCACCGCGCTACTGGTTTTAGGCGTGGTGGAGGTTCTTGTGATGATTTTAGATAGTTGTGGTTTTGGTGGCATTCTAGCAGGTGATGGAGATGGTTGTGGTGATGAGGATGCTACAGTTGGTGCTGGTGGTAAAATTGTAGTTGTTGGAATTTAGTAGGAAGAGGTGGTTGATGACCGGCGATGTGCAACAGTAGGCCTGAATGTTGGCCGGCGTTTGGAGGCTTGAAAGGACGTGTGCCACCCTTTCCAACTACGAACAACGGATCTTCATGTGGTGACGATTGTGCGGTGATGCCGACGATCATCATGGTTGTTGGGATTTGTTGAAAGTGTTGGTGGTGTGCGCATTTGGTTCTTGACGTTGTTGGGAGTGGTGGTAGTGCTAGAGTGGTAGTTGCGGTGGAAATCTAGTGTGACCAAATCTATCTTCATTGTGAATGTTTGTGACATGGTCACAGACAGTCACATAGAAGACAAAGTTGATCATAGTTAGTCACAGATAACACAACTTAGTGAATGTAGTATTTATGATCGTGAATTTAGTTGAATGTGATAGTGGTAGTGCATTTGAGGCGATGATGGTGGTGACTTATGGTGAATTGTGGCGCTGGTTTATGATGTGTACATATTTATTTATGATGACTCTTTGCGGTCAAATATGTGTTTATTGTGATGAGTTGTAACCAATTCTGTGTTAATTATGACCGATTGTGACTTAATCACATACGGTCATAGTTTAGATTGAATTGGTCACAGACAGTTACATTGAACACAAATTTGGTCACAGTTAATCACACTGAATACAAATTTGGTTTCAATTAGTCACACTGACTCGATTGCATACAGTGACTTGAAATTTTTCTTGGTTCCGTGGGTGGGGGTTGGGGTAGGGTAGGGTAGGGTAGGATGGCTCCATAAGGTGGGATATAATTTTCAATTTTGAATTTTCGAAATTTTTTTTGGAAGGTAGGTTGGGGTCCGTGGGTGAGATATTATTAATTGATATATTATTAATTTGATGGGAGTGAGTGGGGATAATTAATTATATATATAATTAATTGGAATTAACACTTGAATTTTGAATTTTTTTTATAAGTTTGTTAATTTTGAAATGTAATTCTTAAATGTAGGAGTTATGTATTGTTTTGTTACCCGGGCTGCTTATTAAAAAATTCATACTACATGCCTTCGAAAATGGATGAGTTAGAGTTGGATCGGGCAAATTCAGCCCCCCGGATTTAGCTATGAGCCCATACTTCAATATTTATAGGTCCAAACCTAGGTTAAACCATATTTTGTTTAACCTAACTTTTTTGACACCAGTGGTGCAATAATTTTGTCAATAAAAATAACATTTATCTGTTGTAAATGGTAAGTTTATTAGGGCTTGTTAATGAATGACAATTTTATCCCTATAACCCTATAAATTATTATCATTATATCCTTGATTCTTACCTATAAATAGGACTTTGATTCTTAATAAAACATACACAAATTTGCTTCTTTTTCTACTTAATCTAAGCTTTTTTTTGCTTTTATGCAAATCTATAATGTTATTTCATTATATGTGTCCTATTTGCATATCTATATGTTAAGTCAATCCACGTGCATATTTGGAAGATTTGTTTACTTAGACATTTTTGGTAATTACTTTTTCTATATAAAATCATATCATGTCTATACAGTAATTAAATTTTTTTAGATGTTTTTCTATAAAAGTTAAATTAATAATAGATCATATTGTTGCTCTTGAAGTATCACAACAGTATTAATATTCTAGAAGAATGTTACTTAATCATTATGACCATGATATTACAATTTCAATATTCCAGAAGAATATTGACTCAATGCTACTGAAAAAGCATAATTTAAATTATATTTATTTTAAACAAATATGGTGTTGATATTCTTGAAGAAACACAACTCACGTTATATAAATATTTCAGAAGAATATTTTATGGCTACTTATGTAGAGCACAAATTTTAATATTATGTTGTTTAGCTCGAAAGGTAGAACGAATCGTTAATGTTAATATTTCAGAAAAATATTGTATTTATACTCTTGAAGATTATATATCTCGTTGTGTTCCTGAAAAAATATAGCCCATCTTATATAAATGTCCAAAAATAAAATAAAATTACCTGCTCTTGAAGAACATGTCATTACCAAGTATATAACAATATTCTTGAAGAATATTGATTGATTTTCAAGTAAATATACAAATTAAATTACTTTATATCATTACGTGTTCATTCTTCTGCATACATATTTATATATTGATGTTCTAGTTATATTTTAATTGCTTCTAAAGAGTAAATTATTATACAATTTATTATTTCAAATAATAATATGTTATTGTTCCTGAAAAGCATGACACTACAATTTCAATATTCAGGAAGAATATTGATATATTACTCTCGAAAAAATAATAATAAAATACAATGTGCTCTCAAAGTAGTACACGTCTCGAAAAATATATCATTTTAAATTCGTGTTTATTTTTGAAGAAAACATATAACTAATGTCATGAGAACATTGATTAGTTAGAATACTTAGAATGATAAATGACAATATAATGTTTAATCAAATTCTTCAAAATTAAATAATTGAATTATATTTTATATTGAACGATAAGTTTAATTTTGTTATACTATTTGTCATGACTAGTTAAACTACCACTGGATAAATAATGATGCGAAATTAAAAATTTTAAATGGATATTCAATGAAGAACCAGGAAATTTTTCAATCCAATAAATTTATATATATATAATTTGTTCTCTTTATCGATAATTGATCATTAAACATCACTAGCTAAAATATATATTGAATTCTTTATATTTTTAAAAATTAATTAGATTGATATATGAGGACCCGTCACCCACCATGTTGACTATCTAAATATTATTTGTATATAATAGATTTAATATAAATATTAGAGATTGCATGATATTCGCAACATGAAGTTTACGAAATTATTGCTCAAGTTATGAGCATAATTTTCGGATTATATGATAAAGATCGTGTCTTGTTAATGCTAGTAGGTATAAATCTCAATATTTTAATAAGTGTCAGTTGATATGTTGATAAATAATTTAACACTATTGTTTGTAAAATGCCTCCAATTAATTTAATTGAGAACAAAGTATTTCCCATTTTTGCTTAGAAAATTCTATTACGCATCATTGCCAACATCATAATTATACTTATTACAATTGGCTTATGGTCAGAACCTAATTTTTCAATCTAATTATTTTAATAGTGCAGTATATGTAAAGTTGATTCATCACAATTTACTGAGATGAAAAATAAAGAATGCGGAGAATAAATGTGTAGTTTGAACTCATAACTCAAATATGTAACATTTTATAACGAAAAAAAAAATGATTTTCAATTTGATTGGACAATTCTCTCAACATTGGGGGTGGGGGAAATTAAGAAGCTAAAAATAATGTACAAATGTATCATTATCTAAATCCTCGCAAAAAATCACTTGAATCAGAAATTCGAAAGATAATTTATTTAGATACATTTACTAATAAAAAAGATCAATAATTTCTCACACACCGATTGTAAATGCTCCAATACGAATTAATGTCTTAAGAGGACAATTTGATAGCATTATATTTGATATATCTATGGCATGCCTGAAGCGTGATGTATTTGATTCGAATACAATTTTTATTTTCAAACGAAAATAGAGTAATTAGCAAAGATTGTCTCGTTAAGGATTAGACATAACAAATTATAAAACCTCAGAAGATGTGCAAGCACCTAATATATTGAAAATTAAGATATCTCAATAAATTATATCGTTATAGAGTAAGAAATAACATCGAAAAAGAAAAAGTTATCGACAATAATTTTGTACACGATGAATTGCATCATATATGAATCGTAAGGAATCGAAATAAATGCGTCAAAGTATATCAATCGAAATAATGTTTGACCAAATAAAAGGACGCAATCCTAAATTGAATTTATAGAGAAATCTGAAATTTTTGGACATGTAGTCCAAAAATCTAAACGTATATACTTATGCGAAAAGAAAATGAGAAAAATGAACTTATAATATGTAATGTATGACTCTCAACATACTGAATTTCGCAAAGATCATCATGGATGAAATCATGAGTCTATATCATGTTATCTTGATGATACAAGAAATTTAAAATACGTGATAATCAACTCATCTGGCATGACTATTAATGTTATCTCTGAAATATTTAATATACCTGAAGCATAATCAAATGATTCATGCCCGAGAATCATGTTCTCAATTAAAATGTAAAGATCATCATATAGATTGAAACAATTTGGAGCATATAGTATAATCGCCGTAGCGAATATTTATTGAAGAATGATTATAAAAATGATGATGTCTGCCCATGTATTTTCATAAAGAAAAATAAATATTGAATTTACAATTATGACAGTTTATGTTGATGATTTAAACTTAATTAGAACTCCTGAAGAGCTCAACAAAACTGTTGATTATTTGAAAAATGAATTTGAGATGAATGATTTAGGAAAAATTAAATTTTGTCTCGAATTGTAGATTGAACATTCCGTAATAAGATTATTTGTTCATCAATTTACATATACAAAAAAAGTTTTAAAATATTTTTATATGGATAATGCACATATTGACATCACCTATGGTTGTTCGATCACTTGATGTGAAAAATGATCAATTTTGTTCACTTGAAAATGAAGATAAGGTTCTTGGTCCCGAAGTACCATATCTTCGTGTAATTGAAATATTAACTTATCTTGCAATTTGCACTCGACCTTACATAGCTTTTTCTGTTAATCTCCTCGCAATATATAGCTCTACACCAACTCAATTACATTTGAATGATGTTAAACATATTTTTCGTTATCTAAAAGGTACTATTGATTTGAAATTATTTTATTCTCAAAAGTTGGAACTTGTTTTAGTGGGATATGCAGTTGCATGTTATCTATTTAACCCACATAAAGCTAAATAACAAACATGGTATGTTTACACGTGAATAAACAGATATATCATGTAGATCTGTGAAACAATCATTGACACCAATATCCCCAAATAATTCAGAAATTATTGCAATCTATGAAGCAATGTGAGAATGTGTTTAGTTTCGGAACATGACCCATCATATCCAAGTATTACGTGGGTTAACTTCAACAAAAGATAATTCAACACATTTGTGTGGAAATAATGTAGCTTGTATTGCACAACTCAAATGATGTTATATCAAATGTGACATGACGAAGCATATTTCGCTCGTATCATATTTATCAAGGATTGTTAGTGAATAACAATTTTACTCCCGTAGCCCTAAAAATTATTACCATTGTATCCTAATTCTCACATATAAATATAGAGCTTTGATTCTTAATAAAACACACATAAATTTATTGATTTTTATTCTCTCCTCATTTTCCCACTTTTTATAACATTATCCAACTGTTTTTATTTATGATTTTTCTCGTAGTCGAGCAATGTAACTTAAATTAAAGAGGAGGGAATGATAGAAGCGCGTGAATACATTTGATAAACAAGTGGGGGACTAGAATAGGATGTATATAATTCATGTCTTTTTTCTACCTTTTGCTTTCTCAGTCTTCTTCCCTCCCATTTCTTCTTCTTTCGCTCGCAGGGATCTCTGACCTAATTGTCTCTTCATTATCCCTTCTCACTCCTCCTCACCAAAATATACCTCCAAATTCATTCAAGATCCATATATTTAGATCTGAATTACCGATTCAAGTTTGGACCAAAGATTGAAGATGAGCAATCCAGCAGGACAATTCGGAGACACGACTTACACCAAAGTTTTTGTTGGTGGATTGGCATGGGAGACTCAAAAGGACACCATGAAGAAATACTTTGAACAGTTTGGCGAGATCTTGGAAGCTGTCGTCATTACTGATAAAACTACTGGAAGATCAAAGGGTTATGGATTTGTATGTATTTTTTTTTCCCTTCAATTTACATCTTCTGTTAATCGTAATTTAGATCTGTTACTTAGGAACATTTGTATGATTAAAATTAAATAGGTAACTTTTCGCGAAGCCGAAGCAGCGATGGGAGCTTGTCTTAATGCTAGTCCAGTGATTGATGGGAGGAGGGCTAATTGTAATCTTGCTTCCATGGGTGTTCAAAGATCCAAGCCTTCCACGCCAAAGCACGGTCGGTATATGTTATTTACATTTTTACTAAGAGAACGTTTAGATTTAAAAAGTGAAATAATTCATCTTCTGCATTAGATCAGAGAATGATAGTAGGTGATCTGATGAACAAGATCATTCACATCTTGATACATTGCCATATTCTACACACAATTGATATTATCCCATTAATATTTTCTTTTTGGCAGTCAATGAATTAATTAGTATATAATTGCTTTACAGCCACAAGTATAAGAAAGATTAACTGTAAAAAAAAGGCAAGATGACAGCTCATTCTACTTTGTTACACACACTTTTGCTTTTTTATGGTGTTATATATAACACAAAAATACAACTGTACTTGAAGATTAAACATTAGTTTATCTTTCGTTTCGTTTCGTTTCCCATTTCCGTTTACGTGCAAACTAGATTATACACATATATGATGATGATAAGGATGAGGTGCAGGAGGAGGAAGGAATATGAGAATGATGGGGGCATTTCAAGGAGGGTTTCAAGCAGGAGGAGCAGCTTTTGCTTCAGCAGCAACATTCCCACATTATGCAATCCAACAAGGAATTCCTTACAATGTTTATGGGTATGTATATATTTTTTCATTTTTATTTTATCTCTGTTTGTAAGGCTGCATGTGCACGTGCGTTGCCAACTCATTAAATTAGGGTTTCTGTTCACGCATGCTCTCTCTTTCTTGCAGTAAACCCCACTGCACTCTCTCTCTCTGCAATTATGGATCCCATTCTTATGAATGACACCTTCCTTCAATCATTATGCTTCCTCATTCTCTTCCACTCTCATTAATAGCATACAGCTTTGCGCAAACATAAGACTGTGAATAACAATGAGTACGAATAAACAATGTTTTGAAAACCTATCCCAGAAAAAGGTAAAGTGACAGTAGTCAAAGAAGGGAACTAGCTGGTCAGGTCCCATTTTGACAGCATCGCGAATAGCTTATACATATTTTTTGAATTAACCTTTTTGTACTGCAAGTGTTATCGCACCCTCACATAAGTGTGATGGGTCTCATCTATTTAAAAAATATTTTCCCTCAGATATGTGTGTATGTGATAAATGGAGCGATAACTGTAGCCTGACTATTTTTTTATGCAGCAATTCAATTCTCATATCATTGGATTCTCTCTCTCTTCATGAACATGAACAAGAAGAACTAACATTGTCATGTACAGCCAAGAAACTAAGCGAAGTTCCTATCTATATTCACATTTACTACATAAAATGATGAAATCATGGCATTAATGCACGCATATGCATTTGGCTTACCTTGCTTAATTCTAATTTTCTCTCTCTCTCTCTCTTTTCTATTTTCTGAAACAAAATGTCAGGTACCCTCCATACTCGGCAGACTACGCATATCCTACGGTTTGTACAAAGCTCTTTCTTATTTTCTTTTGGGGGAATTGAAATCATGTTGAAGAAGGCAATTTAAGCAATGTTTCAGAAAAGAAAACCCTAAAATTTTGAGAAGACTTTTAATAAACGTTTATAGAATGCTTTAATGACATGCAGGTCCACATGCCAAACAACATTTTGGCTTAACTTATCGTAAGTCAAAATTATAAATTAGTTTTGAAAGAACATATATTTTGATAGTGGAGTAAGGCTAGTGTTAAAATAAACAGCTTATTTTTTCATTTCTACCAATAAAATGACTAACAGACCATTTCAACAAAATTACAATCCATATCTGAGGAGCACTTAATTTGTTTGAGTATTAGAGATATGATCCTTCTTGTATTTGTGAATATCAGTCTCCAACTGCCATTTACTTTGATGATCAACGCAGAGGATACTTGTTTTGAGGGTTTATCTCGCCTCCTAAAATGCCAATATAAGATCCATTTAGCTGAAAAATTAAAGTTTTATAGACCATGTTTGGCTGTGCTTTTACTAGTTATTTTGCATAACATGATTTTCGAATTTACTTGCTTACCAACTTTTTGAAGAAATAAGTCTTAACAAAGTAACTTATGCTCTTAATGAAGCAAATATCCAATCTTAATAAATTTTCAGTTGATTATAACACAAATGGAAGTGATAATGTATTGTTGAAATTTCTCCTGGTTTTATGTTTGTTCACTTATTTTTTTTATCTCCTTGTAAGGAGATACGTCTTTTAAGCTCATTATTGCAATTTAATCTTCCAATGTAGCTTATATGGAATGTATTAGAGATGGTAATTTTGTATATGCCGCGCTAGCATTAATGCGGAGAATACAATAGGTTCACAATTTTTCCCTTTTGCTTAGAGCTACTATGGTGTGTATGGAGGATCCACGGGCCAGTATCCCATGTATGGAGGTGGAGCTGGAGGAATGTTATCGGCTGCTGCAACTTCCTATTATCCTTATCTGAACCTTGGTGAGGGGAGCGGAGGAGGAGCAGCGAGCGGCTACTCGACTACTCAGGGTTATGGTGTTCAGTATCCACACCACCTCCTCCACTACTCAGCAATTAACTCAACAGGAGTTTATCCACAGCATTATGGTACCCCGATGTCTCTCCCACCTGCTACTCCATTGCAATCAGGTTTGTACATATATAAATAAGATCAGTAGCAGCTTATTAATTTCTATAACAGACTTAAACTAGTTAATTTCTTTAAAAAATCAATCCGTCTTCTAAGTTTCTTGTGGAGGAGGTACTAATATCTTTGACAGTTTGTTTTGCTGTGCCACAGGCGTGAACATGGTTCTGCATTCACCAATACCCCATCATTAATGAAGAGATTCATGTCACAGATCAATCAAGAGAGATACATTTCCTTCACTTCATCAGAAGCTTCCGAAGTGCCTTTAGCCTAACCATGGTTCTGTTTCTCTTTCTCTCTATCGTGGAAGCCGATGCACGTGGCATTCAGGCATTACCACACATGGAAGCCCCTCATAGGGGCTAAATCGAAAACCGGACTCTTGGTGGGAAAGGTTCCTACAAGAGAACCGAAGCTTGCATTTGCATCTCATTCCCAATTCATCAAGCCATGTGAAGGGCTGATCAGTTGGTGAAAATATTTCTTAGTTTAGCCCCGGAGGCTAAGACTAAGCAATATGTACATCCATTTTGAAAATTAAGCCCCTGGAAGGCTAAGCAAACCATCTTTTAAATCAATTTTGTTGAGTACTGTAAATTTGCAAAAGCTCAACTAATTAAGGAATCTTTGATTTTCAAATGACTAATCCCTCCAATATTTTCTAAGCATAGCTATATACTAACTTGAAGAAGTAGTTGCAGATTAGGAAATCAGGGCACGGATGCCCCAAGTTTTTGTTCGAGATAAGGGTTTTAAAACTCGTTTTACCTATGTTACTTTGTTTCCAAAAACAGATCATTTCTCCTTAGGGTAAGGGTGATGGTACTGACTGACTCTTTGCGTTTTTCTTCTTTGTATATTAGTTTAAGGGCTAAACTTGTGGAGTTGTTGCCCCTGTAACTAACACCAAGACTAGATTAGGAGGGATAGTGTTAGAACTCTCTTTTCAAGTTCTTGATTAAGAAACTACACCAAAGGGTTGTGGAGTTTCAATCAATTGCATCTGGAAGTTCACCCAATGATATTTTTTGTCTCTTGGGTACTTCTACACTAACAAGTATCAACCATGGTTAGGATTCAGGTCATCTTCATCTTCATTCTGATCTCTCTCCCCCCTCTTTCCCTTTCGCAAACTTAATTTTATATATGTTGAAGTAAACTTGATGCTCTTTACATTCAAGTCTATGGTTTGGATTGTAACTAGCTAGCTAGTAAGAAGGCTCATTCTCCATCAGTGTTGATCGAGAATGGGAACTTATTTGAGTAATTTCATTCAATGACTGCTTATTTTACTCTTCAGTATTATTCACAAGTACATGATGGTTCGCCAAATTATAAATACTGAAGCTTAGTTAGCAAGTAAATGCATGTTAATAAATTGATTCTCATCTAATTAATTGTTAGGCTAAATTGCACGCATACTCTCTTCTACTTCTAACCTTTCTTTTGTCTTCAATCTTTATTTTTCCGTATTCTTTCCATCAACCCTACTCTACTCCTGGCCCTTCTTATGTCCTCAATCATTTCTCGATATTCTTACCCTTAATCCATCACTTTTTTAAGACGCCGTTAGTCCCAATTTGCATTTTGCGTCCAAATATTCAATAAAATTGTCACGTGAGGTACAAATGATGGAAAAGGTTTCAGTGTTGTCTAAACACTTGGATGTATTTAATTGACTTTATTTTTCATAAAAAATGTTATTTTTTCACTCAAGTTCTTATGTTTGGAATGTTTTAATTCCATATATAATATTTTTTAAAAGCTGGTCATGTAACCATACTTTCTTTAAAAAAAAAGGAAAATATTTTCTTTAATGAGGTATATGTTTTTATATTTCAGGTAATTCACTTTCACTATCTCTCATATCTTGCTACCAATAAAGGATGGGTAAGTATAATATTTTCTAAATTGAAAATTAAAACAATCAAACATAAATTATTAACGATTATTTTATTTCCATGCAAGTTTCATATTTACATTCAAATACATTCTTAGAGTTGAAAAAAAAAAGATGTAAGAGAAAGTAAAATAAAAATTAACTCATCTTTGCATGAAAAACCGGCCCATCCCCACCAGTGATACAAAAAGAACTCTGATCGATTTTTGAGTCTATCTATAAGAGGAGATCCAATGAAAAATGTAGTCAATTCTTTCATTTCCTTGTACCATTGGCCATCTTTCGGGAGTTTTTGCGTGCTCCCTGGTTAGAACCTCTAAGAGGTCCAAATGGATTGGTTTTGAGTAGGTTGAAAAAAGACATACAACCTTGACAATGTTAAGGGAAAACATTACACATCAAATTAATATGAAAATATAGACCAACTTATAAGGGTTTGAACTACTCATCTTAATAAAATTGACATTTTAAAATAAAACCTCAAATCTTAATGGTAAGAACGCATTTCGCAGAATATATGACTCTCATGCTCTGCTTCTTCTATGGGAAAAGAAGTTCACGACCCATGGACCTTTTACCTCAACGTGGTATTGCTCCGTTAAGCTTTTGCTCATAGCGAAAAATTTCCCACTGTCTAGCAACACACCATCAGCCACCGCTGGTTGGCAAGAAAACAAATGGCCTGATGCCCATCAACCACACCAACAAAACCTCAAAAGTAAAACCACCATCAGGTCTACTCCTCACTACATAACCCAATCGCGTTTAAATGGAGATTTTAGTCTACTAATGGGAGATGGATTGCTTAATCCTAACTAACTCGATGAAGAGGAGCTACCTGCAGCACGTTACACTTCTTGAACCAAATTGGCCTACATCAGATAGAAAATATGTATAATGTTTTATATGTGAGAACATCATCAACCATACGTATATGCAGGCTGCAGCATCCTTTCCTTTGTATAACTTTAATCTACTTGGCAACTCACAAGCAACATATGGACTAAAGTAGTCATCACTCCCTCATTCTTTTTTAAGGCCTTTTCTGCTCTCTTTCTAGTAGGATTACTACGAAAGAAGCAGCTTCGCTTTTCATGATGCTTTCAAACTAATAAGATGTTTGAAATAAGATTTATCTTACGTCAATTCGAGCTTGTCTGACCCGTTCAAAAAGTACTTAGATTAGAAGACAACCCTTGGATTCTCCTCAAACGAGCAAGAATTTCAAATTGCAAATTTGATCACCAAGTCTCACACTCGTGCTCAACATGAATTATTGATCAGCAAACTCTCGACCTCTTATTTGTTCAACTTCGAGGGAGAGTGCACCATAATCTCGACTATCATGAGAATCACGAAATTAATTAAAGAATTTCCCTAATTGACAATTCAAGTAGATTTAGCAACAAACAATTACAAGCAAGTTAAAAAGGTGGACATACTCCGTTCAAACGTTTTACTTCAAAATCTAGAAGGCAAACCAGCATCAATTCCAAAACAAGCCGAATAATAACCAAGATTACCATTTGAGAGCCTTTTCAAACATACAAAACTTGAAGCAATTTATTGAGAACCTTTTTCCTTCGAAGGTAAAAAGAAAAAAAAAAAAGGGGAAAACGCTCAGAAAGTCCTGGAGTATTTTCTGATTTCATACATTATTGATGATATGGATACCAAATCCTTGTTCAATGCAGAGCCACCAACTATCCTCTTTATACAATCTGAAAGCCTGGTATAGTACAGCAATAGTTGAGTCAATGCAGCTCTCAAGATTTCCATACCACAGAGGAAGTTGCTGAAAGAAGTAATGACGTCATTATGCATTAGCTCGATTGCAGTTTTCCATCTACCAGCAAAGTCCTTAACAATAGGCTCGACTTCAGCAACAGTTATTGGCCGTTCTGAACCAGAGCTTGGGTCCTCGGCTACCAACAAAAAGTAAAATAAGCCAACTTTAAAAATAACAGAAGATCGACAAGCTATAAAATTCATTATGATACTTACAGGCCCTTGTCTTTACAAATTTGATGAGGTCACTGAAGTGCTCAACTAACAGTTCCTCCTGCATGGAAAATTAATCACTTGAGAAAAAAATTCATCCCACTGTTAGATAAAATCCATATCAAAAACCTCAAAAATCTACCTGCTACGAGTGGCTGTATAAAATGACCAGAAAAGTCTATTGAAGCCAGTTTCAAGAACCACAAAGAAATAAACTCCTAGATTGAAATTTATTCTCATATTGCCAATTGAATGATTGTTATAGTCTAAAATAGATGATCTTTTGCCTATAACCGACGTTAAGTAAACAGCACAGTATCATACTGCATACTATTTGGTCTTAACAAGGTAGTGGGGGTTAGAAACCACGACTTAAAATGGCCGTCATAATTTGATTTCAAGAATAATCTCTTGCAACACATAGGCTTGAAGCAATCATGTGTATAATTACCACGAAAATGGCTGTATTATTCTTCAGCAACTCTTCAAAGTGCATTTGAATTTTCCCACCATCTGGACCAGCTTCCTGAAACCCGTGAAAAGTACGACTTTGTTAGAAACAACAATGTTCATGTGTATATATGTAAAAAATTATATATGAAAGACTTCATGCACCTTTAATACTGCAATTGTCATGTCGTAGTTATTTATCAGAAACACTGTCTGCAGCTTCTGTTTCGTGAACAATTTAGCAAGCTTGACAAGCAAGTCATCAATAGCCATTCGCAGTCTCTCCAAGTTCAGTTCAAGCTGTACATTATGTCATTGTACATGATTAATCATCTAATCAACAGTTTGAACAATTGAGAACTAAGTACCTTCTAGTATCTCTAACCTGCCCATCTCCGTAGTCAACATTGAGGTGAATAAGAGAAGCCGTAAACTCAGCATAGCGCCTCATGACGTAATGTGGATGCACATCATCTTCCCACAAAGTCCGAACATTGGCAGTACGGAGGCTGTTAAGGTGCATGTCAAACACCATCTTGAATCGCGGCCACAAAGCAATGTTGACCTGGTTTAAAATAAAGATACCAGGAATCTTCATTTAAGACCTTTTAGCAAGTTCAAATTACTGCTTTGTCATGACCAGAGGTTGACAGGCGTTACATTTAGTAATAACTACTGAAAAAGTCAACTGATCAAAAGTTTCCAGAGTACAATCATTGGGTATGCCAGTCCATCATCCAAACTCACACACACTGGTCCTTACTAAATCACAAAACACATACCTTGTCCAAGAATGAATCTAGGCATGGAATTCGGCGTCGAGACATTACCAGCTGCGGTAAAAGCAAGAATAAAGGACTCAAATACTCAACAAGAAACAGAATGTAGCATTAAACCATCATAAATACATGCACTAAATTTTATCTGGTCACCAAACTTGACAGTGAATAGTCAAAAGACAACATTTCACTTTCAGTCAAAAAACACTACTATCTGTCTTTTTGCCAATGGAAAAGAACTTTATGGAGTAACCATCAATCTTAAGTAAAACATAATACCTAACCCTTAACTAATCTCCATTGCTGTTCAAAATCTCAGAAGATATTCACTCCAAATGCCTATTTATTAAGGAATTTCAGACGATCAGTGTGATATACAAAACAACTACTAAAATGGGAAGGTTTTGAGTCCAAATTGACAGCCACCTGGTACAGTTAAGCCAAAAGTGTGGCCTGCACCGAGTCTGGCTCTTCAAGTACTCACTTGTCAGTAACCAAACTGATGAAGTGCATAAAGGGTTAGAGTTTATGATGAAGTGGGATCGGCGCAAGACAAAATAATGATTTCATGATAATTTAGGGTTTGTCCCTTTTTGGCGAATTGTTGGTCTAATTCGATTGAAAACGGGCTAATGAAGACAACTCAGCGCCTTTGGCTCTGACGAAAGGCTAATTTTAAGCAAACTCCGTCGTTTAGGCATTTTTCGTATTTATGGTAATTTTTATTTTTGCAATATCTCATTCAATAAAATTCGGATTCGTATTCCATTTGTTGGGGACGATCCTGAATATTAGGAGTTTCAATTTTAGTAATCTCGTATTTTTTTCCATTTTTGGAAAAATATCGTTTTTCTTATTTTTATTATTTATTTTCCGAATTTTGCTAGGGTCTTACGATTTAAGGCGTTGTAAGCCCTTTGAGGCAGCAGTTTATTGAATTGAATAAATTTCTCGTGAGTTTTCTCATCTTTGTGAGACTGTTCATCTTCCCAATAATCTTCAACTACGTCACAAACTGTGCAGTGGCCCCCAGTCACTTATGGACCAAGGCAAATGATATTGAATGCTTGAAAACCTTCACTAACACAACTATTCCAGGCAATCTCAATTGCAGAAGAAATCGTGACAGGGTTATGAGGACAAATAATAGATATTTGATCAGAACAAAACTCTTATAAAACCTAAATTCAACAGATTTGTTACAGAAGAGTATGCGTTATAAGAAATAAATTAAGACAGTCATTCAAATGGTAAAAGTGTAGAGAGTTACCTGGTGCTGGTGTATGATGCGAATCATGAGCATCAGACCAATTGCATCAAAACAATTTGGAAGAATTGTATTGAAGTGTTCATCAACTACTGCAAAGGGGCCTAATAATTTCGAAAACTAACGTTTCAATCATCATCATCATGAAAGCAAAATATTTGTATTTAGTAAACTCCCAAGTAATGTAGTGGTAGTATAAAAAACTAGTGTCATAGAAATAAACTTTAGTCTATAAAACTCAATGAAGATAGTAAAAGGTTGCATTATCCTCAGATAGTAAACTTCATAGGATATGGTGGATGCAGTCAGCATGCTATCCAGCATCAGCCGCAAGTTAAAAAATTTGGTCTTAACAAAAGTTAATTAATTGTTTCTCTTTGTTACAAATGCCAGCTATAAAGATTTTCTTTGTTATTATATGCAAGTCTCAAGTACAGTTAAAACATAATAAACTAAAAATTCAAGATACATTTGTGGATACCTGCAAATATGTCATAAAATATGATTTTTCTTCTCCAAAGAATTCATCGGAGAAAAGGTATCTGGAAGATGACAAGCCAATAGAGAATAGACACATTTAAAGATGTGCATGATATTGTGTAATATAACCATCACTAAAATTCAATTTAAAGGAAAGGAGAAAAATATATAGTACTCAGAAGTAGCAGTATCCATTAGCAACTTGTGCAAGCTCCTGAAAAGGACTTCATAAGGATACTTTTTGGAGCTGGCTTCAGCTATATGTGGAATTAATGCAGGTTCATCTATTTCCTGGAAAAGAGACCAGAACAGTTAATTATATTACTTTTGACAAAACAGACAAGAATTTTGTTTATGCATTCACTTAAATAGAAGATATAACTAAATCTGTAAATAAGTTATTTAGTCTCATAAAAGAATCAAAGATTGAACTTCAGCAGGAATTTACACATCTCCTTAAATTTACATAATTAATGCAGGTTCATAAGGATACTTTTAGATTGATTGTTCAATTTCAACCATTTGATAAAAGTATGTCTCAAATTCTTGTGGTTCATAGCTAGCAGGATGGACTCTTTACCAGATTCCATTTCCCCATGGTCCTCAGCTCAGGATGCAGAAATGGACAGCCCTTCATTGTGTAATATTCTGAAGCTAACTCCAATTATTGTACTCAGTGATGAAACAATCGGGACGTCCAGCTGATTTGTTTCAGATGATTTTATTTTGCATGTTTTGCCCCATTACAATGGCCTCTAAAGAGTTAAATTGTTATATTTGGGATACATGATACCTTTGCTTGCCCACAAACGACAAGGAGAACTAGATACGATTCCACTAAGCAAGGTGTCCGCCAGGTAAATAGAAGTCTAATGTCACCAAAATATAGTTCAGACTACTTCCGAAAAGAAGATCCTTGTCAAACAGTAACTTTGTGCCTCCTAGACACCCAAATTATCTCATATATATATATTCCACAACTAGCTTATTTTTTTCTACTACCCTTAATACAAAAAGAGCTTGAAAGCACCTCAGAAAACAACAGGTCACAGTGCATATACTTGTTTGTATGCAGCCTCTCAACAGAAAATGTTTATAACATTTAATCAGAGCACTAGGTCTAAAATAATTCCCAATACTGTGATTCGTAACAAATCCTCTTCAGTGGAAAACAGCAACCGCTGGCCCATATGACCTAAAATTTAGTAGTACTTTCAACCATTAAAAAACAAACAATAAACTAAGATTTATTCCTAATATATTGGGGTTGTGCACAAGATTCCTTGTGAGTCATTTTATGACTGTAAATATTACTCAAAGATCAAATGCAATAAAATCCTTTGTAAATTCAACAGTCATGGCAATCTATGATAAATAAATAAAAAAAACTCAAAACCATAGCTATGAGACTCAACTCGACCTTAACCCGGCTAGAGGATTGATCGCTCTTTCAATCAGCACATCACTTGTTAATCTAGTGGGTCAATGGTCAGATACCAAATCTAGATAAAAAATAATTTTAAGATAACAGATATTTTTAATTCATAAACATAACCATACGTTTAAAACTTAAGACGTACTAAAAGTTCACAATGCCTTCGTTCATAAAATAACTAAGATCATGCTTTAGTTACCCTAAAATGGCAGTCTATCAGTATACATTGTTAAATGCTTTAGTCAATCATTCGTCAATAAGCATTTAACTTAAAAAATCTGTACTTGATAAATAAATTATTATGCCCCTGTTTGATAGTCATTTTTCCCAAAATGCATTTTTCTCTCTCTTTTTTTCAACCATACATTCTTCAATAAAATAATATTACACGCAAACCCAAAAATTTTCCTTAATTTTTAAATACACATTCTCCATTAATCAACTATTCAAAAATGCATTTTTTTTTCCCCAAAAATGGCTACCAAACAGGGGCTATATAATACAATTAGGCCAAAAAAATTTTTTATTCTTTGTAGGTGTGGATTGAAAAATACTCACAATTAATTAGAAAAGGATTGTATAAATAGGTAATTTTGTTTTCTTTGTGAATGTAATTTTCTAGTGAAATAGTTGAAAATGGTGTAGCCTAGGGGAAAGAAGTTCCACATAGCTTCCAACTGACCTGGGATTGAATTGGAAAATATATTCTTTTAACTGGAAAGATGCTTATGTATATCATGAAAATGTTATGAACGAAAGGAAATATGGAATACGTACATTTTATTTAGTAGTAGTCGCAGAAAATTAGCAAGCAAAATTTCATGTCTGAACCAGATTGCAGCGTTAAAATATATATAATTCCAGTTAATAAAATATCAAACCTTGAGGATGTTTATTCTTTCTCCCAAAGCAAAAACAGCAGACCGGTTCTTCAAAGGTTCTCTTCCTCTCAAGAACAGACTAGTGCTTCTAGTGTCAACACCAATCAGATCACTAGATGTAGCTATGTCCAATTGCAACTTCTCTAATGCTTGAATGTAAGCACGGAAATTGGCACTTAGAACCTGCAATACAATACTAGCAATTCAAGATATATAAAAGACAATATCTTCATTATTCTACCCTCTAATCATCTAATAGCTGTGAATTAGTTGCTATTTGGTGGTAACTTGAAATGGAATACTCCTTAGAAACAAAACAAAACAAGAAAGTACAATTCATAAGCACAAAATTTAACCCAAAGTAGTAAATGATTCCAAAGAATTTACCTTATTCATTGTGTCAATATATGAAGCACGAACCTCAAGATAAACCTCTTTTCCATGTTCCTTAAGAAATGAAATAACATATCTGCATGTTTAATAAAACATATAAAAACGTGTTATATTCATTGTAAAATTTCTTCATCACCTCTACCCTCAAGAAGCAAACAGAAACCAAAATCCAATAGCTCTGAATTTCAGAGGTGCTTGGCACAAGTTATCAAGGTGAACAATCCTTCTTCCTCATCTATAAAGTATATCATAAAAAATGAACAGATGAGAACACAGTCTGTCTGTACAATAGGTACATCTATGGAATTTGTCTCTTAACGAACATGCACACTGCAAAGCCTTAATGATATGTAAATTACAGTGAAGAATGCATATGCAAAAGCCAAAAGGTGAAGCTTATCGAGGCAAAGGAATGGACAAAATTACACAGTAATTGAGACGTATGAAGTGAACCCTTCAATTAACTTCGTTCTCCACCCTTCAAAAAGATGAGGGATTCGTGCAGATGTTGGAAGTGATACCAAATGGGATGCATGATGATATTATCATATAAGAGCCCATGTTGGATTAGTAAAGTCATTTTATCTTAGCTGCAAAACCTGGATTTAAGTGTTTGCTCATCTATTGTGGATATTTTTAAAACGGTTTTTTAAAGTATTTTATCTGCCTCAATAGGGCCCATTTATATAAGCCTATAGATGCTACGATCGTTTGGATGGGACTTCTATGGCCACATAGCCTCTTCCCCTTTGACTCGCATTTCACCCCTTCCAATCTGTTGTTTCCCTTTCTTTTTCTATTTTTGCCTTTGCCTTTTCCATCCTTTGCATGGATAGAGAGGGAGGTCAGAGCATTTGCCTTTTCATGTTGTCAAAGAGTTGAATAAGAGGGTGTTTGGTGATGATTAAAATTAGATTTTTTTAGTAGATTGTAAAAGAAGTTTTTGAAATGTGTAGTTGACAAGTTGTGGGACCCATGAAATATGTGGTTAATATTGATTGTTTGACTTTGACTTTGATTAAAATCAGATTTTAATCCGCCCCAAACAGGCTCTAATTGTTTTTCATGTTGTTTCCTTCTCTAATGCTCTAATATTCTCCTCTCCCTCTTTCTCTTCCATTCTTGTAATCCCACGGCAAATAGACGCTGCAACCTCCTTACCATTTGCTATGCATAGCTTCCTTTCCAAATGGTGTTGCCTCAGCATTCATTACATCTAAAAATGAAAAATGCAATATACAAAGAAGTTTGCGCAATAGGTAACTCGAAATATAGTTCACCCTACTAATGAAGTACTGCAATTAGTCACTCATCAATCTTGAGAGTCAAGCCAATGGCATTTCCACACCACATAAATTTAACTGAGTTGAGGTATATTAAGGTAACAAATTAAATTAGCAGAAGATAATTACTATGACAAAGGAAGAAAGAAGAAAAGCTCAAAGCCACTGATTGGGATAAGGCCTAGTTAAGTTCGTCATAAATAATAAAAAATTCATATAAGCACACAGAGATATGAATATCAGTTGAATTTCAATACAAGCACACTCACTTGTATTTCAGAAGAACACTTTGTTGAAGGATCTGGACGTTTGTTTTGGGCTTCCTTAATGCATAAAGCTTCTGAACCATGAAATCAAATACCTTTTGAAAGTGCAAGAAAAATAAACATTATTAGATGGAGTAATATAATACTTGCAATGTCAAGATATAAAACTTGTGACAAGTAAAATAACTAGAAGAAGAAATAGCAAACAGCAGTTATTAACTTCAAAAATAAATAAATAAATAAGAACCAAGTCTCATGATGAACTCTCCAATACTATTTAAATACACTGAATAATATAAGGATTAATACAAATGTACTCACACTTATACTAAATGGTGTACTCCCTCTCACATAAAATGCAGACCCCATTTGAATTAAAAAATGTAGGTTGTGTGGTCCCCACCCCTATTGTGTGTAGTGAGTAAACCATTTTGTAAAAAATGTGTAAGTACATGTAGCATGGTCTATAATATAAACAAGTCACGATATTAAACTCATCATACATCCAGGTGGCATGTCAGTCAAATGCACTAAATAAATTCATCTTAGCGGCTCTTTAGCACATTGCATACAGGCGATATTTAACATCAAGGAGTCATATAGAGGTGTCAATCCAGGTGGTCCGGGTCGGGTCAGCCCGGTAACGGTCTGCGTGAAAAAAAACCCGCCCACTACGGGTTCCGAGTCAGCCCACAAATTTTGGACTACAACCGAGCCCATCCGGGTCGAGCCCATGCGGGTCACAGGTTGCGGTTTGTTCCGATTTGACCCGCATGATTGTATAAATAAAATTATAAAAATACAGATATTTATAGTAAAAAATATTTTTTTTTGTTAAATGTAAACTAAAAATTGAACAAAATGATAATTCATATTTATATCAAGAAATATTTACATAGAATTCAAATTTAATGATACCTAAATTATTTATAACTTTACAAAGTTAAATTTAACTTAAACAAATAACTAAATGCATTTCTAATTACTATTATCAAATATTTATAGCATAAGTACATCTCAATTAGGTTGGCACCTACTTAGCTATAATTTAGGTGTTCAAAAATTATATATTTATTTATATTTTAATTTTTTTTTCACGGGCCAGCGGGTTAACCGCGACCTGTGAAGGTGCAACCCGCGAAGCTCGCGGGTCACACCTCCTTGACCCGTGAGCGGCCCGCTGGGGTCACACGTTGGCCCGCGGTCCCGGGACAATCCGGGCCGGTTTTCATGGGTCTGACCGGCCCGCTCGTCTTGACACCTCTAGAGTCATAGCTATACAAAAATATATTTATAATGCGAAAAATTGTACCACAAAACTTGTCATGATGCCTACGATATACATAATATAGCCTTCTCAAACGCTTACAACTTTCTGCACGAAGAATATTAAAAAGTTTCCAAGTAATGTTCAATTAGAAAAAAAAGACTAAAATCAAGACCATATATAGAAGAGGTTTTTACCAAAACACAGAAGGATTAATACAAGTGAAGAATTAGAGATGATGCTAATTAACTGTAGATGTGATTACTTCGCTTAATGTACCCATACCTTTGAAACTGCTTTTTGCCGAAGTCTTTCCAACTCGGGCTGAACATCAGTTAGAGCTTTTGATGTCTTAACCATTTGGTCCACTTCAACAAACTTCAGTTTTTTACTCAGAATCTCAAGAGTCTTCATATATTCCTCATTGACCTATGGATGAATAAATTATACTGTGTAGTCACCATAACTTAAATACAAAAAAATTCAAAAGCAAAACCACTCTGTAGTAACTATTGCAATCTGAAAAATGCCTGTGTCCATAAGCATTAGAAAAACAATTTAGATTCCCAATTTCTCAAAAGATACTAAGATAGCGTCAGCATAAGTACACTAAGATGGTGATCAATTATAGTGATACAATTAATATTGCCAATATTAGAATCCTAACCGATAATAAAGACCAAAACATTCTAGAGTTTCAAGACAATAACTAAAAACAGTAACCCTAACACATTAGAAATAATCCCCTTCTGGGGTTGTAGTGATCATGTTTCCAGTTTCCTTGAAAGACTTCGATCCTAAAGTCTATGGATTTATATTTTGATATGACTTTGTTTATTCCAGTGAACATCCACATAAAAAAATGAAGGATCAGGCCAACTAAAATTCACAAATCTTAAACCAACTGATACAATCTACATCATCATTATTTATGACTTATATACACCCAAAACAACGTTTTTAAAACCATTACATTATTGACACTTCAGTTCTGAATTGCAACCGATGTAATTCAGAGATATGACCCAGGTTTGCTGACATCCATTTGTAGCTGGGTGAAAAGGCTAATACTCTCTTAATAACTGCTCCAATAGTCAGCAGACAAGCTTTTTGTTTGTTGATTTGTGGAAGCAGATAATTCACTTAACCATGAATGGGGCAGCATTGAAGACTTGACATTCAAAATTTTCAGGAGTCATTTTGGATAAATGTCAATTCTGCGGGCAAGGAAATTCAAGCAATGCATCTTTCTTATGATCTGCAAATAGTTAAACCATTATATTTTGGAAAAGAATATATCATATTCTTGTGAGTTGTGACCCTTCAGTTATTATGAACTAGATATAAAATAAAGATAACATAGGTTGATGACTTTGCATAAGTCAATAGTAGACTGGGGTTGACAATGAAGTCACATTTAAAAAAATGAAAAATAGGGAAAAAGAAAAAGAAAAAGAAAAATTGCTGTGTAAAGCTAGCATGAGACATTAGATATGACCTAATTGCATAATAAAGTTTTACATATTGATGTTTCACATTGACCATTCAAAATAAGAAAGACAAATGAACTGAGAAAAAACCTAATGTACCTCTCCATCAACGATTATGTCTATCATCCTTGGTGGAACAATGATGTCTTCAACAAACTTAGCTAATTTTGATTCTGCCACCTGCAAAGTATTTAACCCAACACGAACTATGGCATAAAGAAAAAACAAGAATAGAAGTACGAACTCTAACTTTTTGAAGACAGCACCGTCCAATCAATAAAAACTGAACAATCTCTTGATGCAAAAATGTTTCCAATGTTCCAGATAAAGTAAATACAGGAGTTACATAACAAATGAAGAAAAAAAAAAGCATACATCAAGTGGTCATTCTAAAGCTCTGGGATACAATGTTTTGTATCGTAAGTTTACACGATTAGCAAGTACAATACATCACATATGTCAGTTGAACATCATTAGGAATTCCACTCCTGCAAGATGTGAAAGGAACACACAAGCAGATAATAATTCAATAGGTCTTGATTATCCTATGACCATTTCATTTCATTTCTCTTTTCTTTGCTTCTCACAATAGATAGAAATGGTTTCGAAATTTCAAATCTTTTATTCATGAAATACAAAGAATAATTCATTTTTCTGTATGATATTCTCTTCAAAAATTTCCCAGTTTTCTTTTGGAAAATTATACCTTATGACCAAGTCCAGGCAGCATTTGAAGTAGATGACACATAGTAGCAAAAACCAAGAAAGCAACTAATGCCAATTGCAAGATTTATTTCTTTTTCAAAGATAAAATTGCTCAGGTAGAGAACCGAAGATTCCTAACTTGTTAATGATAATTAATAAATAGGGGAAAAAAATACAAAGGTGAGATAATTTGACATCAATCTATACTAGCCTTAACTGAAGAAGTATCAAGAGAGCGGAAGATAGTCCAAAATACAAATGGTTGCCATCTGTAGACTATTAAAACACAGGAAGTGCATAATAATTTCAGAAAGTGCTGGCACTTGGGAAAATAGTCATCGTTGATTCTAGAGAAGAGCAACGGCATCGTCTTTCTCTTATTAGTTATTACTTATTAGAGTAGGTCAAGAAATTGCATCACCTGTGAGGGTCACACTTATATCTCCCTCCAAGCCACAAAGCACATTCATGACATCTTAAAAGTACACAACAACATTATGCTTAACCATATTCAGTTCAATAGATATAAATAGCTAATGTAAAAGCAATGTTGAATGCAACATTATTTCAAAACCAAAATATATGATGAAGCAATAGAATTTAATAATTATCTCTTTATAATCTGATTATGCTTATCCAATAAAAAAATAGTTAAGTGGCATAAACATTTACATTACCTTCCGATTCTTCAGCTTCAGACCCATATCCATAGACTTCTCTTGAAGAATTTTTATATCTGAACTTATAGAACCTATCTCAGCCTAGCGAAATGACAACAAAAAATAAATGATGTTGAAAACACAAGTTTTAGACGTAAAAATAATTAAACTAGCAATATATTTGCTCAAATATGTTATTATAAAGACAGAGAGAAAGACCAATAACAGCACAAAGTGAGCTTCTGGATTCAAGGAAGAATCAAAACAAGTGTTGCACAAAATTTTGGTAAGCAACTTACTGAAAGTAAATAATTACTAGAACAAACTTCCACGAGGCTCTTTATAGATACATCACTAATATTCATCGAAGAGAAAAGAACCAGTCTATCACTTCTTATACTGAGGAAACAATTATAAAAATGGATAAAGGTCAATTTATATTTAATAGATCTCAAGTATTGGTTTCAATTTCATTTAGAACCTAAAATGTAATATTTGGCATGCCTGATGGCCAAGAAATTGTTGCCAAGAAAATGAGAAGCATTTGTGTGGTAATTGAATATAAGCGAATATACCTGAAATCCACTTAGCAGTGTTTCCATTTGCGACAAAATGGTATCACAATCCCGAATTTGATCATGAAGCGAGACTAAATTATCACTTTCTTTTATGTAATCCTGAAGTAAACATAAGAACAGCACCGGTAAGCATATCTTGAGTGCTTTACTTCAACATTTATTCTAAAACTATGCAAACAGTTATAGAAATCCCCATATATATATATATATATATATAGAATAAATGACTACACTAAGAGTACATGACAATGAAAGCATCCTATTTGACACAAGCTATAGAGCTATCAGGGGATGTGTATGTGTATTTTGTCAACACTTTCTGATTTTGATAGTATTTCAATCATACAGAGTGCGATAACTTTATATAAATTTGTATTAAACAAGAAAAACCTTTTTCAGGAAAGAGGGGAGTTTGAAGAGTACAGGATGATTTGGATATGTAACCCCTCATGTCGATTAAAGAAAAATAAGTAAACAGTATAAAACGGCTTAAGCTATTGACCTGGTACCCCAAAGAATCAAAATCCAACAAGTTCAAGCGAACAATTCGATCCATCTAAAGCTCGAAAGAGCAATTAAGTTCCAAAATTGGTGTTTTCAAACAAGCACATCTAGTGGGGACTTTAATGAATATAAGTGTGGGATTTTTTTTTTCCTGTACTTAAGTGCCCTTGTTAGAGCTTGTGTCTAGTTTACGTGGTGTTTATCTCAACTGTCTGTGTATTTTTGTGTACACAATGAGCAAATTGTGAACTTATTCATAGGCAAGCAGAAAATTCTAGTGTTTTTCATAAACTTTTGATCAAGCATCTAATCTAGTGGAAAATTTGCAAAATGATAAAGATTGCGATTTATTCAAGGGATATTTATTACAATGTGTTACTGCTACAAGGAAAATCGACTTAATGAGAAACTGTCCTTAAAGGTTGACATTTATTGTGTGTTTGGTACATTGAATGAAATTGAGATGCATCATTTCTCTCCGGTACAAAGAGGCAAACACGATCTTAAAATCTTCTCACACTCCCATTCATAGCCCAATCCTTACATATATTAAGGCCCTGTTTGATTCCCATTCTCATTCTCATTCTTCTACTCATTTTCAACCACACATTCTTCAATAAAATAATATTTTCCATCACATCAATAACTTTTCAACCACATATTTACCATCATTACATCAAAAAAATGCATTTTCTTCAAAATAATGTGTATCAAACGGGCTCTAAATTGTGTTGTCCTTTAGGATAAATTTAATATAGACTGTAAATTTGTGTTTTTAATCTATAAATTTGTAAGATTATGATATAGAACCCACATGAACAGGGATTAGTAAGAATGTGCAAACGATCACATAAAACATGATTGCAATTTAAACCCAAATGATAAAAAAAACTAATATACTAATTCACAAACCTCAATAGAGTCCAGTTCAACTTTCCTCAGATTGTTTTCAACATCCTTGGTGTAATCCCTCAATTTTGTACCTTTAGACAGTATTGTTGCTACTACCTTCAGAATAAAAAAACACAAAACCCATAACAATTTTGGGCAAATTATATAATGATCCACAAAAATGATGACTCAACTTACATCATCAGTTTTGCAATCTTCAAGCTCTTGTTCAAGTCCCTCAAGTGACACATCATCACTAACAAAATCAACGCAACAAATCCACCAAATTCAAGAAATCATTCAACATTACCATGATTACTGTTACTGCAAAACCCAAAAACAGAAAAACAATGTTTTTACCTGGGAGCATCGTCCTCGATGGTCAAATCCCCAACAAAGGCTCCCAAATCCAGGACAGCTCTCTGCCCAACATCTGTCTCATCCTATATACATAATTCACACCCAAATGTCATACATCATAACATTTATTTCATCATATGATAATTGTATGTATAGCCATAATTGGAGAATGAGCTAAAGGATATAAGAAAGAAATGGGCTTACTGATTGATATGAAGCCATCTTCTTGAAACTATTGTCTTCACAAATAAGATTATATCAATAACGTGCACTAGAATAACAACAGAAAGAAGTAGTAGAAAAGTATGACGAATTCTAGGTATGGGTTTAGCAGCGGATCTCAGATCATTTCTCCTGTCAAGACCCAAGTGTTTTCTTTAACGAGACGTCGAGACCTCATTGTGCAAGAAATAGTACACCTCGTGAAGGCTGGTGTACAATCATTCAAAGATCAGAAGCAATGGGCTTCTATTTTGCACGAGAAAGTTGTAGCTGAGGTCCTTAAACTTTTGGAAAGAGTATTTAGATCTCCTTTCCTTTTTTTTTTTTTTTTTTTTTTTTTTTGACATTTGCACTAGAGTGGATGAAATATGAGCACCGCAATTTTTATTATGGTTCTCAAATATTTATTCATATTATAATTACAATTAATGTTCTCAATATTTATTTATTATAAAACTCATGTCCTTTACTTTTTTTTTTCTTCGAATTCTTATTTTCAATCTTCTATTAATTAGTGCATTATTTCTATCAAAATAATTTATTTATATGATTTGAAATGAGGAAAAAAAAAAATATTTTATTACCTTTTTGTATTTCTTGATTTTTTTAAAAATATATATTTCCCTTTATCTTATAAGAGATGATGACAATTTTACTGTTCAATTGAAATCTAACTTTCACACTATAGCCACACGTCCCTTTTCTAAAATAGTGTGAAACTATTTATTTGACTATTTATTTGATATATATTAAAAAATATCTGAAAGACTATATTATATATTGGAAAATATCTAAAATATCTTGCATAAATATCTACTTATATAATATAATAATAAAAAATATCCCGACGTTCAAATGAAGATATAAAGGCATGATGTTTCAAAACTTAATATATTTCTCCTGCTTTCTTGGAACTATAAATAAATATAATATATTTATTATGGAAAGCATAAAGTCAAAAATTGTAAAAAAAAAAAATATGAGTTTGGGGACTTAAGTGTATAAGCGTAAAAAAATTTATGGAGTTAGGGTTACAATTTTTGAAGGATTAAATTGACAGGAAAGTAAAATTACGAGAGCTAAAAAGTACAAAATTATAGTTGAAAGAATTGGTGCGTAATTACCTCGAGGATTTAAGTCCATGAAATGGAAAAAAAAAATTAAAAAAAAAAAAGACTTTCTATGGTGCACGGGAAGTGAACTACTAAAATTGAAAGTATTCCGTGGTGCATGGAAAGTGCACCACAGTTGTATATGTGAAGAATTTCTCTATTTTTTTTATAAAAAATATTCATAATTTCATTAAATTAGTTATGTTTTCGCCTTCATTTTCGGGCTCAATTTAAAACATCAAACGAAATCAAAATATTACATTCTTAATATCATTTTGAAGTAATCACAGCCTAATATTTCACAACGCTAATGCTGTGCGAAACGACCAATCGTAACAAAAGTTACGACGCGTCAAAGTAAGCCGTTCCAAACTAATATTTCGAAAATTTCGATAAAAAGCTAACTTAAAATTTTTTTCGATGATTGTACGCTAGCCGAATCCATAAATCTTCTATATTTTTTCGAAACTCATTTCGAGAACTATATCGTAGATATATCGAATGATCTAAATAAATATCAAAAATAGTTAAACGGAAGTCAAACACGTGTGTTAAAAAAGATGTATAACTCGTCTTTTTGAATATATTACTTATGTTTTTGTTTTAATTTTCAGGCTCACTACGAAATATCAAACGAAATCGAAATATTATATTCTTAATATCATTTTAAAGTATTCACGACCTACTATTTCACGACGTTAATGATGTGCGAAACGACCAATCGTAGCAAAAGTTACAGCGCGTCAAAGTAGGTCGTTCTAAACTAATATTTTGAAAATTTCGATAACAAGCTAACTTTAAATTTTTTTTCGACGATTGTACGCTAGCCGAATCCGTAAATCTTCTATATCCTCTCGAAATTCATTTCGAGAACTATATCGTAAATATATCGAATGATCTAAATGAATATTGAAAATAGTTAAACGGACGTCAAATGCATGTGTTAAAAAAGACGTAGAACTTGTCTTTTTGAATATATTACTTATGTTTTTGTCTTCATTTTCGGGCTCACTATGAAATATCAAACGAAGTCGAAATATTATATTTTTAATATCATTTTGAAGTACTCACGACCTAATATTTCACGACGTTAATGGTGTGTAAAACGATCAATCGTAGCAAAAGTTACGGTGCGTCGAAGTAGGTCGTTCCAAACTAATATTTCGAAAATTTCGATAACAAGTTAATTTTAAAAAAAATTCGACGATTGTACGCTAACCGAATCCATAAATTTTCTATATCCTCTTGAAGCTCATTTCGAGAACTATATCATAGATATATCGAATGATATAAATGAATATCAAAAATAGTTAAACGAACGTCAAACGTATGTGTTAAAATCTTTTTAAAAAAACAAAATCAAATTTTGCTTTGCTTTGTTTTTTCCTTTTTTCCTAAAAAAAACTTATATTTTTGTCTTAATTTTCGGGTTCATTACGGAATATCAAATGAAATCGAAATATTACATTTTTAAAATCATTTTTTAAAGTACTCACGACCTATTATTTCACGCCGTTAATAATGTGCGAAACGACCAATCGTAGCAAATGTTACGATGAGTCAAAGTAGACCGTTTCTAACTAATATTTCGAAAATTTCGATAACAAGCTAACTTTAAAAATTCCTAGACAATTGTACGCTGGTCGAATCGATAAATCTTCAATATCATCTCTAAGCTCATTTCGAGAACTATTTCATAAATATATCGAATGATCTAAATGAATATAAAAAATAGTTAAACGAACGTCAAACGTGTGTGTTAAAAAAGACGTGTAACTCGTCTTTTTAAAAAAAAAAATCAATTGTTATTCCAAAATTTTATATGTGCTCGGTGATCACAATGTGCGCACCGAAAATATCTTTTCTAATTAGGGTCATGAGCGCGATAACCATAAAAAAAGTTATGGTCGAATACTAAAAAAAAAAACACTAAAATTGCACAAAAAAATATGATTTTGGGGACCGAAGTGTACATGTGCCAAAAGTTGCAGGACCTAGGGTTGCAATTTTTTAAGGATGAAATTGAAAAAGAAATCAAATTATGAGGACTCAAAAGTACAAGATAAGAGTTGAAAGACTTGACGCGCAATTATCTCAAGGACTTAGCCGCAAGAAATGAAAAAAAAAAATAAAAAATCCAAATACCGGTAAACCATTCAATTCGGTAAGCAAATACCGTATTTCACCAATCCGGTAAGGAAGTTAAAGCCAAATACCAGTAATTTGTACAATTCAGTAAGTGAGTTAAAATCAATACCGGTAAGTGCAAATAATATCCGGTAATATGAAATGAAACAGAAAAGAAGGATAAAATTGTTTTTTTTTTTTTTTAAATATATATTTTTGTCTTAATTTTCGGGTTTATTACGGAATATCAAACGAAGTCAAAATATTACATTCTTAATATCATTTTGAAGTACTCACAGCCTATTATTTCACGACGTTAATGGTGTGCGAAACGGCCAATTGTAGCAAATGTTACGACGCGTCAAAGTAGGTTGTTTCAAACTAATATTTCGAGAATTTCGATAACAAGTTAACTTTAAAAATTCCTAAACTATTGTACGCTGGTTGAATCAATAAATTTTCTATATCCTCTCGAAGTACATTGCATGAACTATATCGTAGATATATCGAATGGTCTGAATAAATATAAAAAATAGTTAAACGAACGTCAAACGCGTGTGTTAAAAAGAGACGTATAACTCTTTTTTTGAATATATTACTTATGTTTTTGTTTTCATTTTCGGGCTTACTACGCAATATCAAACGAAATTGAAATATTACATTCTTAATATCATTTTGAAGTATTCACGGCCTAATATTTCACGACGTTAATGGTGTACGAAATGGTCAATCGTAGCAAAAATTACGGCGCATCAAAGTAGACCGTTACAAACTAATATTTCGAAAATTTCGATAACAAGCAAACTTTAATTTTTTTGGACAATTGTACGCTAGTCGAATCCAAAAATCTTCTATATCCTCTCGAAACTCATTTCGAGAACTATATCGTAAATATATTGAATGATCTAAATGAATATCGAAAATGGTTAAACGGACATAAAACGCATGTGTTAAAAAAGACGTACTACTCATCTTTTCGAATATATTACTTATGTTTTTGTCCTCATTGTCGGGCTCATTACGGAATATCAAACGAAATAGAAATATTACATTCTTAATATCAATTTCAAGTACTCAAGGCCTATTATTTCATGACGATGATGGTGTGTGAAACGGTCAATCGTAGCAAATGTTACATCGTGTCAAAGTAGGCTATTCCAAACTAATATTTCAAAAAATTCGATAACAAACTAACATTAAAATTCCTAGACAATTGTACGCTGGTCAAATCGATAAATCTTCTATATCCTTTCAAAACTCATTTCGATAACTATATCATAGATATATCGAAGCTCTATCTCATTTTTTTTCTTCTCCCAATGCAACATTCTTGGAAAAATGAAATTGACGTTTTTTTTTTTTTTTCAAAACGATATATAAATGTTGTAGTGAGAGAGTAGATATTTATAAACAGTTATTATAGGCAAGATATTTTGAGATATTTGAAGGTAAAATATTTTGAGATATATATACTTTTGAATGTAAGATATTTTGATATATATATTTTTAAACAGCTTTGTCAAACAAACAGTAATTTTGGAAAGGAACATGGCTACAGTGGTGTGAACATTCGGTTTCAATTGAATAGTAAATTTGACATTCTCTCTTATAAGGTATTTTAAGAATTTCGATAACAAGCAAATATTAGAATTTCTAGACAATTGTACGCTGGTCGAATCGATAAATCTTCTATATCCTCTCGAAACTCATTTCGAGAACTATATCATAGATATATCGAAACTCTACCTCGTTTTTTCTTCTCCCAATGCAACATTTTTGGAAAAATGAAATTGACGTCAATTTTTTTTCTTTTTCAAAACGATATATAAATGTTGTAGTGAGAGAATAGATATTTATAAACAATATTATAGGCAAGATATTTTGAGCTATATATACTTTTGAATGTAAGATATTTTGATATATATATTTTTAAACAGCTTTGTCAAACAAACAGCAATTTTGGAAAGGGACATGGCTAAAGTAGTGTGAACACTCGATTTCAATTGAATAGTAAATTTGACATCCTCTCTTATAAGACATTTCGAGAATTTCGATACCAAGCTAATTTTAAAATTCCTAAACAATTGTACACTGGTCGAATCGATAAATTTTCTATATTCTCTCGAAACTCATTTCGAAAACTATTTCATAGATATATCGAAGCTCTACCTTGTTTTTTTCTTCTCCCAACGCAATATTCTTGGAAAAATGAAATTGACGTCAATTTTTTCTTTTTTTTTTTTTTAAAAACGATAAATAAATGTTGTAGTGAAAGAGTAGATATTTATAAACAATTTATAAACAATATTTTGAGATATTTGAAGGTAAGATATTTTTGAGATATATATACTTTTGAATGTAAGATATTTTGAAATATATATATTTTTTTAAACAGTTTGTCAAACAAACAGTAATTTTGGAAAGAGACATACCTAAAGTGGTGTGAACACTCGGTTTCAATTGAATAGTAAGGCAAGATATTTTGAGATATTTGAAGGTAAGATATTTTGAGATATATATAGTTTTAAATGTAAAATATTTTGATATATATATATTTTTAAACATCTTTGTCAAACAAACAGTAATTTTGGAAAGGGACATGGCTTCAATGGTGTGAATACTCGGTTTCAATTAAATAGTAAATTTGGCATCCTCTCTTATAAGGTATTTCGAGAATTTCGATAACAAACTAATTTTAAAATTTCTAAACAATTGTACGCTGATTGAATCGATAAATTTTCTATATCCTCTTGAAACTCATTTCGAGAACTATATAATGGATATATCGAAGCTCTACCTCGTTTTTTTCTTCTCCCAATGCAACATTCTTGGAAAAATGAAATTGACGTTAATTTTTTTTTTTTTTTTTTTTTTCAAAACGATATATAAATGTTGTAGTGAGAGAGTAGAATTTATAAACAATATTATAGGCAAGATATTTTGAGATATTTGAAGGTAAGATATTTTGAGATATATATACTTTTGAATGTAAGATATTTTTGATATATATATTTTTAAACTGTTGTGTCAAACGAACAGTAATTTTGCACTGTGCTCTCGTGAGCTTCACACGGTGCGAATCTTCTGAATTTGTATGTTCTGTTCCCTAGATATTTTCCACCTTCATAGAGTCCACTTTTTTATTGTTTTCATCTATTTCAATCAAAATTCCAGGAAGTCCTTGCACATTCCTCCAAAAATTATCATTTCTTCCTGCGAAATTCAAATCCTAAGAAGACCATTGAACTTTTGTTGTGTATTATTTTTCTAACATCTTTACCTCTACTGTTAATCTTTCGATTTTTCTTTCATGACTTTGTTCAAGTCTTTCTCCAAATTTTGGAGAGGGGAAAAATTGCCCAGGTAATCTACTGTGATAACTTGAAGTATCTTCATCTCTTGCCTCTTACTGTGTATGTTTGTTCCATTCATTTTATTTGTATTTCTATTTGACCGATTTTCATTTCAGTGGTTAGGATTTACCAATTTCCAGTTAGATTTTGTGTGATCTTAGTCTCTTATTTCTTTTTATGAATATTTGTTCTACTTAATTTTTACTTGCTCGATCACTTCTCTGTGTTTTGGATTTACTTATTTTCATCTTTTGCCACTTCTTCTGTATGTTTGTTCCATTTTTACCTCTATTTTTATTTGCATCATTACTTGCTAGACTTTTTCTGCTCAAAACCACACCTTTGGAGATGCTTCCAAAGAAGCTGTTTGCCAATAAATGAAAAGTCTTGTATGTTTATGTAAACTTAGTTTTAGATTGGAGCTAATTGAAAGTAAACTTCCTTTTCTTCTCACTTGATCAAACTACAAGTTTTGAAATACTAGGGTGAAAATATCTACTAATCTAGCTTCAACTAAATGTGTTGTATTTGGAATATCATTTCTGCAATTCGTATTACGATTTGAATTGTTTCTGTTTCTACTGATTGTTCTTGTTCCATTGATGATATGATATTAGATATGATTAACATAGTTGTTAAAACAGTAAGTAACAAACAAAAATACTGATACATAACATTGAACTTTATTAAATATTGATACATAACATTGAACTTTATTTGTCACAAATCCATAAAACAGTAAAAAAAAATTATCGTCTATCTCAACAAGAAAATATTTCATTATTTGTAAATTGAAGTGAATTTTCAAGGACAACATGAACTTCTGTGAGTTTAGAAAATGCTAAGAATTAATAAAGGTAACTGGGAAATTCCTGCAGATTGGATAGTTGATGCTCGTCCTTAGCCACTTATCTATTCATTCAACATGGAAACAATGTTCACATTCAGGCATGAGTTTTACTATTTGTTTTCATTTTCTCTTTCAGATTGCAAAATATAAATACTAATCTAGCTAGGTTCACCTTCTTTTATCCCAAAACTGGAAAATGCGTGTACTTTGAAAAATGTTGACAATATATATATATTAATGTTTTATTCAAAGTAACAATGTAGGTTTGATAATTATAAAAAAAAAAAAATTGAAAATAGATTGTGCGGAAAGATAGGGAGACTCTCCTCACTGTGAGGACTCCACACAATGAGTGTTCTCCTTACAGTGAGGAGAGATGCTCCTCACGGTGGGGAGAAGCTCTCCTCACAGTGAGGAGAAATGCTAATATTTTTTTAATTAAGTTGACAACTGATATACAATAACATGATATGTACATTACTCATGTCACAGACAATTTCAAGTTTATGTTTAGTTTGTGGTTACTCATTTCTCCAGTTTTATACTTACTTGGCCATGCCTTTTCAATCTACCATTTTTACTTCTTCTCATCTCACCCACACACATTTCTCACTCCATTCCCATTTCTCCTAAAAACTTGACCCTTAACAATTTTTGAAGTTCAATTTTACTTTTCACTATTAATCTCATACTAAATTCTCAATTTCTGGTTGAGCAATATGAGATTCTAGAGCTCGATGCAATCACGTCGTATAAACAAAATACATCCACACTAATTATCATCTTTTTATCTGTGTACTCAAATTTATTCAATTCACTGACATAATCTCAACATATATCTTCCACACTTGATACACTAACATATACTTAAAAAAAAACTAGCCCCCCGTGCATTGCACGGGCAACCACTAGTAATGTAAGAAGAGTAGTGCTAGTGATATATCAGCCCTTACATGACTACTAAATGGACATTTGGCAATAATTTGAAGAGAAATTGACTTAAAAAACTATCCCAAAAAAAAATGAAAAGAGCCAAATTTCAAAACAGGAATCCCTCATTCTCTTTCCATTTTTCAATTTTTCACGATGCGAGAGAGAGTTAGAGCACCCTCTCCCAAACGAAATCGCCGGAATAAAAAAGTAATACTTTTGTTTTCTTTTCATTTCAAATCTTCATGAGGGGAGAAAGCTCGAACAGGAGCACCGCATTTCGAACCGGAGCTCCGTCTTCCAGCCCAAATTGTCGATGGAAGAACAGAAAGTTTTGACGAAACTTTTTCGTATGGAAGTCAAGGTAGTCGAAGATGGTGAGAGCACTTATGGTAATTTTTCCCCATTTTTCATTTGAAATCTTTGATCTTCTTATAGTCTATATACATAGTAAATATAAGCAATACAATTTATATACATTTTGTTCATATGACCTAGTCGATGGCGACACGAAGAGGGCTAAGTGGATTTTTTCTATTGCAATGCAATATTTCGAGTATGAATTGAAAATTTTACTTAATCACTTGTCAACCAATTGACCTGTACATCTCATTGGGATTTCGAATCATGGAAAAAGTACCTCACATCTATAGCTTGTTTGATACCCATTTTGTTGGAGAAAATGCATTTTTTGGGTTGATGTGATGGTGAATATGTGGTTGAAAAAGAAGGAAAAATTATTGATGTGATGAAAAATATTATTTTATTGAAAAATTTGTGGTTGAAAATGAAAATGAAAATGAGAATGAGAATGAGAATGAAAATGTGTACCAAACAGGAGCCTAATTTTCCTTTTGTTTTTGTAAGCAAATGCACACACAAATGTAGGATGTTTACCTAAACAAATTGTGTGAGATTTAAAAAATGTCATGCATCTTTCTAAGGCAATGCAATACTTTTATTTTGGTTGACGCATTTATTTGCTTACACGCAGTTTTGGAGGTTCACTCATCTAAAGTTGTGGATGATGAATGTTTGGAAGATGAAATGGTAGGAGTAGAAAATGATATTCTCGTGCCTAAGGTTGGTATGAAATTTGTGGACGAGAAGAAGGTACTACAAGAACTATATGTATCAACGGGAGCGGAGCCAGGATATTAGTTCAATGTGGGCACAAGTTTTTGGTCACGGATTTAAACTCAGCAGTAGGGGATTTAATCTGATCTTTGATCAACCTTCAAAAGCTTCACAAGCAATCTTAATAATAACAGTTGAAATCTTTGTTCAAAAGCTTTATTCATCTATGCATCTTTCGCAATTTCTCTTGTGGAGCAAAATTTCAAGTCTACCAAGTACCAAATCTTAAATGTTCTGTTTCAAGTCAATATCCGATTGTGGGAAATGAAAATTAGTTCCTTTTTATAAGCCATTCTTTAAGGATAAAAAGAGAACCAATAAATGATCTTGCCCAGCAGCCCATGTGTTCCTAAATTACACTGCGGCAGAAAAAGTACAACCCGAATTCGAAAAGCAACACAATCAATTTACTACCAATAGAGCTCCTATGCAAACACTACAACTCGATAAAGCAAGAATGCAGAAAAATGAAATAAAAAAAAACAAAAACAAAAAGCAAATCATAGTAGAAAATAACATTGGCATGAAATGAAGCAAGAATGCAGAAAAACACACAATAGAATTATGATAACATACTTCCTTTTGTAGTCTAAATATTTGCACTTTGATATCTCTATGATTTACCCTGCAGCTGCGGCAGAGTAGCGGATGGGCTGAGCAAGTGAGCAAAAATGGAGGGTTTAAACGAAATGAAAATTAATACTGGGAATAGGTTGTAATTGGGTTTAGGAATGGTTGGGACTTGGGCCGCTTAACTGCCTGGTATTTAGTAAATAAGATTAACTGATGGTCTTGCTTGATGGGTTTTATCCTTCATCCTTCATCTAGAGACACGATCACCAGTGCTATAAAAACTTGATATTCTTAACAATATCCATCAAAAAACTGAGAAATGTTTCTTCTTTTGTATTTTTACTACATACATTATGCAATAGAAGTTAAATTGGCATGGATTCATTGTTCTGGCCATTGAAATTATAGTTAATCTTACCTAGTATCTATTGTTATCATTAGGTTGTTATCCCATGTACAAGACTTCAGCTATGATGTGTATGCCCAGGTCCTCTAGCACTCAAATAGATCCCATAAAGTTCTCTACCCCGATCACAAATCAGATCGCTTTTAAAAGGAAAAAAAATGCAAAGACGTCTCAAATTCTTTAACTGCTAAGAGATGTAGCAGGCGAATACAAACCAAAGGTAAATTCGAACCCAATCCTTAATTCCTAAACCAACACCATATCATGGATCCATCTATAAATGAAAAGCAGGAAAACTATAGAAATCATATACGAAAATATGTACATGAATAGGGATAAAATGAGAATATATTACCAGAGATCCGATCCGAAGGAGAAAACAAATGTTGTACCCAGGGACGGAGTCAGACGTTTGAGGTTGTGGAGTCAAAAATTGAAATGCAATTTTTTTTTAAAATCTGAACCAGGTAACCCCAGTCTCAACTCAGTTTCTTTAAGGTTGAAAACACTGTTTTTCTCACTTTCTGTAGAAACAATGGAGGAAGAAGAAGAATTTTTCATTGAAGAACGCTCTGTTAAAATATATAGTCATGTTCTTTAGGCAAAGACATCAAATTTCACCAAAAATAAAAAGCTCAGATGAAGACTAAAAAGCAAAATCAAGATTATTGTTGAATGATGCTCGAAAATAACGAGAATGGGAATTTTTCCTGCTTTGGTATCTACAAAATGGGGCAAGTGCTGATTTTTGTTGACGCATAAGGAAGTAGATTCGACATTGCTGTAGGGACAGATTTTGGATCTTTAAAAAAAATGTTGTGTCAGTTGACACCACATGACCCCATGTGGGTCCGTCAGTGGCTGTACCGTTTCACTCCAAATTGATGTTTAGGAAAGTCATGATCTTGAGGCTAACAATACCCTTTAACAAGACAAACTAAAATCAAAACAACAAATAAAAATAAAAAAAGAGAGAAATAAGAGGGCTTTCGATTTCGGGCTTCATCTTCTCCTGCCGACTGCAAAATCTACTTCTTCTTCTTCACCAGTTCAGTAACTTCACGTTTCAGTGATAACTTCACATTTCAGTGATAAGTGGTTCACGAGGGCGTCTTCCGACTTCCATCTAGGGCTCGAAAACGAAAAGAATCACAAGAGATTCCGAGATTGGGGGAAGACAGCGGCAAGTGAGAGTTTTTGAGAGGTTGAGAAGTCGAATGGCAGAGCGAAAAGGCGGAGATTGAGCAGTGCGAGTACTGGAGGACGACGGTGGCGGTGGCGGTGGCGGTGGTGGTGGCGGAGACGGGAGGAGACAAATCGAACTCTTGAAGTGGAAGAGGAAGTTGGGTCTTGGAATGGGTTCAATGGAAATTGGGATATGAAATGGGAAAAATTCATAATTAAGGTGTATAGTTTACACCAATTTAAAAATCAGGTATATAGTTTCAAAATTCAAAATTCAGGTTTATATATAATTAATTAAATATAATAAAGTCACAATTATATAATTATTGGTCACAGATTTATAATCAAGGTCACAAATTATTTATTGATCACATATTATCAAATTAATAAGTCACAGATTAGTTCGAGAAAATTTTTATAGGTCACAATTTATTTCGAGGTCACAGTTTTTCAATTAGCTGGTCACAGAAATTTTTCGGTCAAACATTATTAAATTTTTAGGTCACGAATGAATGTTTGGTCACAGATTAATAAATAATTCATTACATTCACCAGAAGTCTTGAATCCCGACTCCAATAATTGGTCACAAATCAACCAATAAGAGAAACTCGCCACTGCCTTCAAACACCACCACCACAAAACAGCCACCACAACCGTCGACCACTATCTCGCCACTGACAACACCACCACCACCAGCAGTTCCACTACTAACAAATTGACCGAAGCCTCTACCACTTGTACCACACCCAGCATCACCACTTCCCTCTCCACTCCATGACCACCATACAAACCCGCCTGTGAATATTCGTCGAAGTGAGTGGGTCCACAATAAAACAGATCCAAAATCAAGTTAAGCATTGAATTTTGGGACTAAGATCAAAACTCTTAAACAAGATTAAGATCAAAACACCACAATATCACAGTAAATGAGAGAACAAGGGTTAAAGTCTCAGATAACATTGAATTTTTCAAAACAGCAACCAAAAAATTGGAGGTTCTCTGGCGATAAAAATTCATTAAAATGTAAACCTCTGGATAATAAAACAATACGCCTTTCAAAACCCTACTATCAAATCTTAATCTGGAACTTGGATCCGTCAACTCTTATGCCGTGGTCTCTTTGTTAAGCTTTGCAAGCTCCTACCTCACAACTCCAGCTTTCGTGGTGGCGACGGCGCGATGTGCTCATTTGAAGTGAAATGGGTAAGTCTCCGACGGCGTAATAGTAGAGGGAATGAAGACGGCGCAGCAAAAGGAAGAAGAATGAACGACGCAACAGAGGAAAGAGAGGGAGGAGGATTGTGAGAATAAAATGAAATGGCTAGGATTTCTAATTATTATATTGGTACCTGATTTTTGAATAATAAAATTTGGTCACTGATTTTTTATTTTTAATATTCAAACACCTGAAATTATGTAATTTTCCCATATGAAATGCATTTGGGCTCCTACAATTTTGGGCCAATGTTATGTGTGGGCTAACTTAAAAAAAAAAAAAAAAAATATATATATTTATATATATATATATATATATTGGGCTGAACTTTTTTTTGGACCCAGAAGTTCAGTGCTGGTTTTAGGTCATTCTCTCAAATGGTTCATTGTGCAACTAGGTATGAGATAGAGAAATAGTTTCAAGAAGTGTATATAATCTCTAAATTCAAGGAGTTTCAACAAGAAATTACTGGAAAGGTTTACTGTGACGTAGTATCTATGAAGGAGTTTTGAGAGATAACGAAGTATGAAGTCCATGAAGATATCATTCTTAGTGGGTGGAAGAAGAAAAAAATTATATTTTCAGTTCGTTCCATAGAGATAGATGTGAGATTGAATGTAACTGTCATTTGTTTGAGTTTTGAGGTATCATTTGCAAACACGCTATCACAGTTTTAATCTGGAAGAATTATGAATATACAAACATGTGTATGCGTGTGTATTTTTTTCACCACATACACCTCTTACAATTTAAATTTCAACCATTTACTCATTTCATCAAATGATCTATCGATGAATATATATGTGTGTGTATGTTTTTTATTTACCAAAGAAACATCTCTTACAATTTTAATCTCAACCATTTAATTATTTCACCAAATGATCTAACAATTCTAATCTTTTGGTGGTACTTACAGTCACAAACTATATTTTGAAAGTATAAACATCTTATCCCTTATGACAATTTCTGTTGAAATATTCTGTTAATGAGCTTTGAAATAGTTGTATGATTTTTTTATCGGAGTTTCATATTTATGATATTGTTAACTTATTTAAAATTATGAGGGATAAATAAGTCTTTCTATGTCTTACTAACGGATGTTTTAGGCGAAACTCATAACATGTACAAGATATGTTAATTAATAGAAAGTTGATAATACGAATATAATAAAAATGTTAGGGACATAAGTATGATAATGAGCAAAGATTAGAGACTATCATTATTAATGATCGTCAGTTCATGTTACCCATGCTTGGGCTAGAGCTTGAAGGTGCTCTACACTATCGTCTCATGTGTATTTGTTTGGGACTACAAAAGATCCAACAGTCTCACCAAAGATAGTCCTCGACTATCATATAAAATGCACAATTTTCTTTTATGGGTTTCAACAAATTTTGAAACCCAATAAATATTTTTGGTTGCTATTATAATATGTTGAATTACTTCGTAATCATGTAACAATGTCGAGTTTGTTACGTAGCTCATTAACAAAACAAATAGCGTCTAAACATCGCAAGTTTAGGGCAAATATTGTAAATCGATGCTGAAACGCGTATGTTATTATAAATTTTAAAAATATAAGGTTTTGATTTGAAATTCCTTTGTGTTTTAAAGCAGACAGTTTGTTGAAACATGAGTACCACATGATTTAACGGCCACCTTTTCCGAACAAACACTTTCATCTCATACAAGGATACGAAGACATCATACGTACACACATCTCTGTGTATATATATGATCGTAAATAAAGAAAATATTCTGTGAAATCATCATCTTCCAACAATAATTTATCAACGTTTGATCACCAATATTTTGGTGATCCTCATGATCTTTCATGTCATAGTTAACAGGTACATTACTTCTTTAGTTTCTCCTATTATGTAAGTAATTCTGTAGCTAGCATTTTCAGCATTTAACGGATATATATTTTTATATCTCTATCGATATATAATTACTATTATTTCGAGAGGAAAGAGCTTTCATATAGTTATTGTGGTGTTTTTTCAGGAAGGGCATAAGCAAATAAGTACTGCAGCGTCACAGATTTCTACGATAGTTTTGGAAAATGGCGTCGATCTTTTGGCCCTCGCAACTAAATGGAGAGAATAACAAGAAAACGCGGGGGAAATCAATTTCGGTAAAGATCATTTTTGTACTATGCATTGCAAGCTTTCTCTTGGGATCACTTCTTACGTCGCAGACTAGGTCATCGCGACCTTTAGATCATCATGTCATCGCTACCAATTAATCCCGCCTCATTTGAAAAAAGATCGAAAAATTAACACAAGAGTGTGATCACAAGAAAAGAGTAAGCCTACAAAATAATGGGATCATCAATTTCTGTTACTTTTAATTTATATATTGTTCCTAATATAAGGATTGACTTTCCATCAGAAACTGGTTGAAAAAAAATTCGGTAGATGTTATGGAGGAAGTGATTAAGACCCACGAAGCGATCCAGTAAGATCATAACTTTATTTCATTTTATCTCACAATTTAATTGTTTTTTGGGGTTTCTGAAACAAATAAAACTGTAGCAGATCACTTGACAAAAACTATATCAACACTGGAGATGGAATTGGCTACATCTCGGGCGAGCCAAATGGGTGGACAAAGAGCTTCCAAATCTCATAGTCATCTGCAGAAGGCCTTCGTTGTTATAGGAATTAATACCCGCTTTCAGTAGCAGGAAACGAAGAGACTCTCTTCGAGGAAACATGGATGCCTAAAGGTTTTCATTATTATTTTTCTTAAATTTCATCAAAAACTTGATACATGCACAATGTTTAAAAAATTGGTGGTTGCAAGACTTGAAAAAAGTCTCACCTCGTTAGAGCAAACTGACAGAGTTATACATAATCTATATATAATTTTGAATGATGCAGGAGATAAATTGGAAAAAATGGAGAAAGAGAAAGGAATTGTGATACGATTTGTGATAGGACACAGCACAAACCAGGGGGAGTTCTTGATAGAGCTATCGACGAAGAAAAATGCAGAGCACGGAGATTTTCTTTCGACTAAACCATGTCGAAGGCTACCAAGAAACTTTCTACAAAAAACTCGATTGTATTTTCTCAACGGCAGTCTCAATCTGGGATGCAGAATTCTACGTTAAGGTGGATGATGATGTCCATCTAAATTTGGGTATGCTGGTGAACACGCTTTTCTAACTTTACAGATCAAAAACCCCGGATTTACATTGGATGCATGAAGTCGGGGGACCAGTTCTCGCACAAAAAGTGAGTTGTACCCAAAAACGTTCTATGTATAGATTTTTTGTACAAATGAATTTACAAGTATTGAGATGACAGCACCTTATTGGCTAGTTTAACTTTATTTTTTTGTCCAAAATTCAATAAACTGTTGTACACTGACACGCTAGTAAAAACTACATGTACATGTAGTATTTCTCAGTTTGTATTTATTTGTCCGTGCAACACTAGAAGTATTTATCTATTAACACGAAAATCTAACTCGATAATTTTGTTGATCTTTGGCAGAGGAGTTAGGTATCATGAGCCGGTATTGGAATTCGGGGAAGTAGGAAACAAATACTTCAGGCATGCAACTGGGTCAAATTTATGCAATTTCGAAGCGATCTAGCCACTTATATATCAATCAACTCGTTAAGTATATATTAACTAGGTACACGGTCACCAAAATCATTCGTTCGAATTCATTATACCTTGAAGTAACGAATAATAAAAACTATGTACATATAGGGGCATCCTGACACAGATTTGCGATACGAGGAGTGTTTCAGTGGGTTCCTGGTTCATTGGCTTGGAAGTACAACACGTGGATGAAACGGTCCCCATGTGTTGTGGAACCCCTCCGGGTATGTCCAAATTAAAACAAATTTTCAGTCTATATATGATTATTTTGTGTGTTTACTAATTGTAGGAAAAATGTTAAAACGAACACTCCGATTGACACCCTGGATGACCGTATATGAGTGTGTGGGTTCGCGCGAATGAAAATAATATTCTCCCGATGTGTGAGGGGTGTCAACTGGGTGGCGCTGTAGCCAAAAACTCATTACTATGTATGTTATTAGTTATTATTCGAATTTCTCAATAATTTTCCTTGTCTAAAGATTGTGAATAGGAAGAAGCAATCAGGGCAACATGTGCGTGGCATCGTTTGATTGGCCGTGTAGCGGATATGCAAATCAGTAGAGCGGATGAAAGCCGTGCACAATCGCGTGTGGAGAAGTAAAGGGAGCTTTGTGGGATAGTAATTTACATTTTTAATTAATGTATTTGAAGATATGGGGATTTTTGTGTGTTCAAATTTTCCCCAAGGCCATTAATGAAAAATGAGAGAAATTTCAATAATACATACACTAGAAATTAATAAGAATTAACTTTAATGTTAATAACTTGCGATTATTTTCTAATAGTTCGACATTATTGATCATATGACTATCGTGAAAGCTTTTACTTGTAGCTAATACAGACATTCTGATAAGGTTTTGTACTATTTTTTTTAAGGTCATATAAATTTTGTGAAATATACTTATAGTAACATGTGACTTGATATGTGATGAGTGTAAAACAATTTTTGAGCTTCTTTGTTAATTGAGTGAAATAAACTCTTAACTCGAATTTTCATCTCCTTTAGTTAACAATTTGTATATAGCTAAAAAAAAAAAAAAAAAAA